>CM066999.1:30670570-31908070 GCA_033977485.1 Hydrangea macrophylla
TAGAGTTGAAAATTGTACAAAAGAAAGTAATTTGGAATATCTTTTTTTGATTTTATCTGTCAAAATAGATAATGATATTGATATTATCTGTTTTGACAGATGATATTCATATTATCTGTCAACTTTAACTTCTCCTAAGAACATGTATCTATCAGGCTGGCTGATAATCCTCCCACTACGATGAGATACAGGTGCGGAAATGGGTGAAGAAGTGGTATTTTCTTGTCTTACATCATTATCAACTACGGGTAGGACTGAGAGCTCTCCTTCGATCTCTCTAAGATCTATCCTTCTCTTAGGTTTATGGTTCATGATATAATCATCCTCCAAGAAAACAACATTTGTACCAACAAACACTTTCTGTTCTCTTGGATCATAAAAATACCATCCATAAGTACCCTTTGGATACCTTATGAAATAACATACTTCCGATCTAGTATCCAATTTGCTCATCTTTCCTTTCAGCACACAGACCCCCATATCCGGAGATGTTGCAAAGAAGGCTTGTACCCAATCCACATCTCTCGTGGTGTCCTGGGTACAAATTTGCTTGGTACTAGATTTAGTATGTATGCAGCGGTTTCCAAAGCATAACCCCAAAGGAATAATGGCAACTCAGAATAACTCATCATCGACCTAGTCATGTCTAAAAGAGTCCGATTCCTTCCCTCCGCTACACCGTTCTGCTGAGGTGTACCAGGTGCAATTAACTGTGACAGAATCCAATTCTGTACGAGGTGATCAATAAACTAATTAGAGAGGTACTCGCCACCTCGATCGGATCGAATGGCCTTGATATGTGTGCCCAATTGCTTCTCCACTTTAGCCCTAAACTCTTTGAACTTTTCAAAGGCTTCAAACTTGTGCTGCATTAGGTACACATATCCATACCTAGAGTAGTCATCAGTAAATGTTATGAAATACTCATAACCACCATGTGCTCTAATATTTATTGGTCCACAAACATCAGTATGAACGAATTCCAACAATGCATTGGTCCTATTGCCCTTTGAAGGAAAGGGTCTTTTGGTCATCTTACCCTCTAAACAAGACTCGCAGACTTCCATTGGTTGAAGAACCAAATCGCCTAAGACCCCTTCTTTGACTAGTCCTCCAATCCTATTTAGATTGATATGGCCAAGCCTCATATGCCAAAGCCTTGTTGGATTAGTGGAAGGTTCCTTTCTTTTAGATGGTAAAGTTACCACTGAGTTATTAAGTTCCATACAAGAGTCTTTAGAAATATTGGGAGTAATCACATACAAGCCATTAGTTTTAACACCAGAACATATAAAAGAACCATTTCTTTTAATGACAACTTCTGTTCCAAAATGAAAAGAATAATTTTTATTCGATAAATTTGAAACAGAAATTAAATTGCGTCTCATCAAAGGGACATAAAGAACATCTGATAAAACTAAAGTCTTATTGTCTTCAAATTCTAAAACTTTCACTCCTATCTGCGGTTGCACTAGTACTTAGAGTAAGTACGATATCTCTATCACTACACCTCCTGGTTGATCTAAACCCCTACAATGAATTACAGATATGGTTAGTCGCACCAGAATCAATGCACCAAGTGTTTGAAGTATCCGTTATAAAACTTATTTCAATCACATATGATTCAATCATACCTTGAACTCTTGTAGCTAAGAATTTTGCACAGTTCCTCTTCCAGTGGCCCTTCTCACCGCATTGGAAACATTTTCCTTTGCCTTGGCCACCCACCTTCCCTTTGCCCTTACCTTTTCCCTTAGATTTTGCAATCTTAGGGACCGGTCCAACACTTAGACCACCAGTGCCAGCTCTCGTCTTTCCTTTATTGCCTTTCGGCACAGATCGGGAAGAAGAAGAGCTTTTCTCAATGTTCAGAACGTTGCCCCAGGTTTGATCACCCCTTCCGCTGCTAGTAAAGAACTCATTAATTCGCTCATTGAGAAATCCATTTTATTCATAGTATAGTTTAGTTTAAATTGGGCGAATGACGGTGACAACGTATTGAGGATCATATCAACTTGGGTCTGTGCGTCGATGTTGGCACCAATGGTCTCCGGTTTGTTCAAATAACCAATCATTTTTAAAACATGATCTTTAACTGGAGTACCTTCCGACATCTTGGCACTCATTATCTTCTGTATGGCAACCTGTCTGGCAGGTCTGCCATGATCCCCAAACATCTCCTTTAGGGATTTGATAATGGCACTAGCAGAATCATTCGACTGGTATTGGTATTGCAACACATTAGCCATAGAGGCTAATATGTAGCAACGAGCCATCCCATTCGACTTCTTCCATTTGTTGAACTCGCGTCTGGCAGCTGCCGAAGCATTTGCCGCGGGTTCTTCTGGGCATGGGGTGGTGAGGACATATATGTGATCCTCCGCAGTTAAAACGATGTCAAGGTTACGTTTCCATTCTGTGTAGTTATTTCTAGTTAACTTGTTCTGAGTGAGTATAGTGGACTAAATGCATATCCAAACATTATGATTACTGAAAAATCAAATAGACAAAATAAATATAGATATCAGAATTTGACAATTTGAAATAAAAGAATCCTTAAAACTCTTATTTTAAAAACAAGGTCGCCGGAATATCGAAATGAAAGAACAAAGCCTCCGTGTGGTGGTCAATACTTGATCTTTCGATTAATCATGACTTATTTGCTATGCAACTCTTGTAAAACAAGTTATGACTCCCGAACCTATTTGATCTCTAAGTTTCTGAGTAATGCCCCATGTGGGATCCATCATTCATAGCTTAGCTAGTGTATACCATTAACTAGGGGTAATCACAACCGCCTCAAGCAGTGCCTCCGTGTGGTGGTCACCCTCTAACACGTCTGATTGATCCTATCCATAGGAAGTTCACATCTAGTAACCAATGAGTAGTGTACCCTCCGTATGGAGTGATCACCCCTTGCGAGGTGACACGGAATGCACTACTCATCTTACAGTGAACCGTTAATGGAAGATCGTGGGTGTTATTAATAAGACCCTCTCCCACTAGATTTAGTAAATAAGGATTTTGCTATTGGAAAAAAAAAATTTGTTTCCACACATTACCCATAAACATCTAATGTTTACTAATGCGTTGAAACCATTTTTGAATTTTATTTTAGAAAATTTGTTTTTAAGTGCAAGCAAGCAGTAACAATGTAAAAAACGTCAATCACAAACCAAGCACATAAAAGCAAAAAACTAAAATAAAATAAAAACATCCAAACGATGTCTCTATCTCCCATGGCTCTATCTCTAGAACCTGCTTCTTGGTTTGGTCGTCTCCGACTTCATCTTCATGGACAATGGCTTGCTCTTCATCTTCATGGAATTCCTATTCTATTACAAAATGACATTTTGCTTCTTTCGAAGCTTACAATGTTTCTAGAAAAGAAAATAGCAACAACAAAA
Organism: Hydrangea macrophylla; assembly: GCA_033977485.1. NCBI lineage: Eukaryota > Viridiplantae > Streptophyta > Magnoliopsida > Cornales > Hydrangeaceae > Hydrangea > Hydrangea macrophylla. Next base: position 30,673,978 of record CM066999.1, read on the forward strand.
TAAAAGGCTAGAGAAACCGGTGCGACTTTCCTTTTCGTAGGATTGAAGTCACAGCGCCCTTTACATATGCTTAAAACCAAACCAATAAATAAAACAATATACACCAAACTTAGAATTTAAATACAACAATTTATAACTGATCTTGGTGCCATGGGAAATAGTAGACTTAATTCGTTGCAAAAGGATTAGTTGTACACACAACCACGCACATATATAACAAAATATATGACCATTGGAACTACTAATTTAATTGCATACACCATAAACTCTTTATGGAAGTAATTAATACTCTAAAACAACATCTCTGGTTTTCTGTCACAGACTGATTTAAAATTTTCAGAACAGTAAGTAAATAATTTTAAAAACTTTAAAACTGTGAAAAAGACACCTGGACAGACAACCAGTTTCGATCGATCGAAGCTTGTTCGATCGCTCGAAACCTGCATTGGTTTGATCGAAACTCTTTCGATCGATTGAACACAGAGAGTTTTAATCGATCAAAACACGTTCGATCGATCAAAACTACCATGCATCCAATGCTATCATAAATTTGTTTTCTGCTGCGAAACTGCTACAGAAACAGATCTGTGACAATGCAGTTTCAAAACAGCACAAATACTAACATGCAAATAAACCTAGTATTCCAAAACGCATCTATAGATCCAAACAAGCATGGCTCTGATACCAATTGAAGGATAATTTGGTTTAAAATTATTTTAAATGCGCAGCGGAAGGATTAAGTTACAAAAACTTATTGGTAGCCCGGATCTACTACTCGTTAACTCTATAGATTCGTATAAGAGGGGACAAGAGTTATACCTTTGTGTCTTGAACCCAATTCTGAAATCTTCAACCTTCTTGATGGTGCAGCAGCCTCCACTAGGTTGTCTTCACCCTTATAACTCCTACAGATGCTGGAAAGGCTAGAGTTGGTGGGAACTCTAACGGGAGGATAAGAAGGCTATGGAAACCCTAAACAGTCTCTGTAACTCTAGTATAGGTAAACGACGATTATTAAACCCTGTACGTAGCTGCCCTATTTATAGATTTCCAAAACCGACTTTAACCTTCAACTGATCGAAGTGGCTTTGATCGATCGAACCTTCGATCAATTGAATCGATCGATCAAACTTGCCTTGACTTCAATTGATCGAAAGTCCTTTAATCGATCGAACCAGTCTTGACAAGATCCTTTTGTGCCTTTCCAAACATCCTAGCGGAGCTAAGAGTGGGACCTCCTAGGCTCTTTATTGTTGGCTCATACCAGTTTGTTAATTCCTATGATCAAACTCTTTGATCAGCAAATTAACCGACTGATTAGTTAATATTTACTCCACTATAAAACGATAACTAAACTCGCAAAAGAACATATTTGAAGCGATAACTAGACTTGTATGGCGTACTAATGTTCCTCTACTATCAGCATTCGAAATCATATTCAGGTAGTCGGATAACAGTTACTGTCAACCAGAATCATGATTGCTTCTTGTATACCTTGAGTCTCATTCACCACTCATGATTACCAAACATGTTGATAACTATTTATTAACAAGACTGCAGTTCTCAGTAATCAACTTGGTGACATTCTCAAGGGAATGCTTACTCTTTATTAGAGGGTAGATTCTATATTGACAATATATGTTCACAACCCTATGAACATGACATACCCAAGATACCCAAGTGTTGATCTTTTATAGACCTCACTGATTGGTAAGTCAAAGCGACCATATCCACAGTCTGTGTTCATAATCGTCTCAAGATTGAGAACGCGTACCTTATACAAGTTATGAGTTCTTATCGATTGTTGACAGCCTTAAGCGTCAATAGGAAATCTCAGGTCCGTCAATGCACTATAAGCACTAGTATGTTAACTAAGAGTTACACTCTAGTGATTGAAATTCATCACTCCATCCAATGGTAGTTAATATGCTACAGTGTAGACCTGATGAGGTATCCAGTCTCATCATCCTTTGTGACAAATTCTAAGTATCAAAGAATAGTAATTCGTATCTCACTTGTATGTATCTCATACACATACGAATAAACTTACTATAATACTTAAGGATTAACAATCATCTCATGAAAGAAACATACACAATGAAATGTAAAGCTGATATCCATATATTAAAATGTCAATGTCTCATACATAAAGTAATGGTTTGAGGGCATAACCCAACATGAAGAAGCTTCGCAATTCATGGTCTTCAGTACTCAAATTAGGATGGAAGCTGAAACTTTTGCGCTAATCTTCAAATAGAGCTTTTTTTTCTCACAAGTATGCCTTTATTTACCTACAAAACAACCAAGAAACCCACAAAATTGATGCAAGAGATGAAAACATGGGTTACATGGTAAAAGTGTATAAACGATGTGCTTAGAAGCTTCAGGAATGGTATTATGCACAAGAATAAGACATAAAGAGCACAAAATTCAAGTCTAATCAAATACACACACTCACTGATACTCACATTCAAAGCTCTCATAGCTCTCTCGCTCTCAATCACAACACACACAAACACATTCTCAATTACTAAGAAGAAGAATGAGATTCATAGCAGTGAACTCATAAGGAGAAGAGAAATATAGTGAGATGCCATAGCTTTATAGTACAGAGCTTTTCATTTCAAAATTTATAGAATTTCGTCGGAGCCCCGGTCCCGCTAAACTAGAAACTGGTGAGTCTCTCGAACCCATTCCTAATGTACTTTAAGTCATTACGCTCAAAACGTATGTCTCAAATGTAGTTGTATGAACCTATATATGTATATATATCAATGGAGGTCTGAAATTATCGATACTGAAAATGTTAACGAAAATTCATTCTATAAATTGGAAATGATTGATTACAATCCCCATAGGTTCTATTTCAAGTATTAGATGCTAATTCATAACGGCTGTGACGTACGGAGAATCTGAAGTTTTGGCGATTCTTGGATTTTCAAATATAAGTAGAGCTACGATAGTAATTGACAATCAAGACTTACATATTCATAATCTACACGGAAAAATGAAGAGAATGGTATATTACAACCCCCGTTTGGTTTAGGTTCATGAAACTCGTATATCACTCTCTAACTCACTGTGAGAAGGAGGAAGACGATGAGGTGGAGTGCTCACGTAGAGCGGGAGTGCTCAAGACCCGAGCGCTCGAACCGAGCCGGAGCGCTCAAGACTAGAGCGCTCGAGCCCGTGGAGCACTCGAGCTAGGCAGTTTCGGGATAGTTTTGTTTTATGCTTTAAATAGTTGTACCCTTGACTTTATAGATTATACCATACTGTATTACTAATTTAAAAGAAAGAGGAATACAATTTCTAAACTTTATGAATCACATGTATAAATCTATTTGTTTCTATTATTAGGAAAAGGGGAAAAAAATTAGAATACGCCATACACTTGCAAAAGTCGAGTTAGCATGTTTGAAAGGGGTCAAGTATTTTAGCATGTATATTTTGTGAGAAATGAGTAAGAGATGTTGTTATGACATTTCTGGACATGGTTATCTGCATTGATCGGCTTTTATGGGCGGTGATACTATCTTGGTCAAACAGAGCTTGACCAAGCGGCTTTTATGGGCAATGATAGTATATCATTCAGGATAAATAGGTTATTGCAACCTTGAATGTCTTGATGGGTTTTACCGAGACCACTTCGGTGTAGTAATCGTATCAAGCGGCTTTTATGGGTGTTGATGTTCAATATTAACGACCTTGTGCCGGATGGTTCTTGCAAACCGACTGAGTCGAGAGATTGTGCTGGATGGTTATTTCCTAATTTTGTATTCGCTTGTTTTATAAAAACAACAATATTACCAAACAAGTTTCTGTTTTCAATTTTTTTAAAGAAAAAAAAAACAAAAAAACAAAAACAAAAACAGATTTCCATTTTTTTTTTTAAAAAAAAATTGAAAACTAAGAACAGGAAACGTTACCATGCGAGCCCTAAGTTTTTCTACAATTTAGAATCATCTTGCTTATTTTTCAAAATGACTATATTAGGGCATCTTCAACCGTGCTCTCTAAATTTTATCTACTTTTTTGCTATAATGGATAAAAAGTTTGTATAACTAGTCATGTTTAAGCCACTTGTTCTAACCATACTCTCTGCATAGAGAGCTTGTACAGACCCATCTCCCAGTCTAGTGACAATATTGTTCACTTTGAGCCTAAATACAAATGACTTCCCAATTGGTCACCCATCATGGTGCTACTATTGTAGTAGCACGCTTAACTATGGAGTACTTTTGTGTTTAGCACCCTCACAATTTTAAAAGGCCTTGTTGCATATACATGACGATTATGGCTAATAAACTAGTCTAGAATCTTCACCTAGACGATTTGGGATGAGTATCCGCACATCACCTAATCCATCTTGGCTATCATGCCTTAGGAATCTCGGCTCTTGATCATCACAATCCATCCTCCTCAAAGGTCACACTTCCGAAAAGGTTTTCGCTCTGATACTATTTGTAACGACACATTTCCCCATCTACCAATAATATTGTCCTCTTTAGGCCTAAACACAAAGGTCTTCCCAAGGGCTTACCCTCCCTAGTCTGAGATCTTTACCCTAGGCGATATGGGACAAGTATCCACATATACAAAAACTGGCTTATCAGATTTATCTAGCACAAAGGGGGTTATCCTTATAGAGAGGTGCTTGGAGAGTCTGTTAGAGCACCCAAAACTATCATGACCCTCCAAAACAGCTTAGAAGGTGCAATGAAGAGCATGGTTGGCGATGCTTTTACCATTAACATTCTTCACATTCCCTTTAATTTTACATGAAGCACAAAAAATTCTTTCCAACAAACCATATTGAAGATTGCCCTTTTAACCTGTCATATTCCTTCCATAAACAGGAGAACTAAAAAGTGGAAGAAAAAAAACAAACTAACCCAAGAAATTTAAATTAATTATGACATTGATAAATTTGAATATATGCTTGAAGAAATTGCAGATCTTGGAACTGGAAGGAATTTGATGAAATTGAAAGTTACACTTCTTAGGATATGAAAAGTTTAACCCAAACTCTTTCTCATTTCAAACAAAAATTTTATTTGAGGGTGTAATAATACATTTGCACAAACTGTAAATCTAGTTAGGGTTTTGTGGGTGATAAGGGAGGTCCATGTAATTATTTAATATACAAGGGAGGTTCGTATTGTTAGACCAAAGTTCATTGGAGTTGTGTAATTTAATGTAAGGCAATTTAGGCCATCTCCAACGGGAGAGGCATCAACCTTGGCAAAAGCTTCAATTGCCAAAAAGCTTAGTCCAACCCCTAAAAACAATCCTCCCACGGATGAGCCATCTTGCTCAGAAAAATGAAGAGCCCTAATTTCATGAACCATTTTGTAGAGCTTGGAACCGTGGCGAATGCTTCCATACATCCAAGTGCCTTGGTTGTATGGTATAACCAAACCACTTGACATGCAATTGTAAGAAATGTTTATACCACGGGTACAAATGTTCCTTACTATAGGTACAAAGGTACTAAGGTTCTTTATCATGGGTACAAAGCTCCCTTACCACTGGTCGAAATGTCACAAGTACAAACTTTCCTCATCATGTGTACAAAGCTCCCTTACCATAAGCACAAAGATTTCTTACCTTTGATTTGGTACAAACATTTCTTATAAGGGTACAACATTTTGTTACCTTGATATAAACATTTCTTACTAGAGTGCAACGTTTTTCTTACCAGGTAAAAACATTTCTTAAAAGGGTAAAATATTTCTTACATTGGTCGAAACATTTGCTATAAAAGATACAAACATTTCTTACCATTGTATGTCAAGTGTTTAGTTGTACCATACAACCAAACCACTTGGTTATATGGAAGAATTCTCCTAGAACCATTGGCGCATTTCTGCCCTCTCAGAGTGTAATGTTTTCTTACCAGGTACAAACATTTCTTAAAATGATACAATATTAACATTGGCACAAATATTTGTTAAAAAAGATACAAACATTTCTTACCAATGTATGTCAAGTGTTTTGTTTGGTTGTACCATACAACCAAACCACTTGATTGTATGGAAGAATTCTCCTGGAACCATTGACGCATTTCTGCTCTCTCTCTTTGTGCGTGTGTGTGTCTGTGATGTGTATGTGTGCGTGCGCTGTAATTAAGAAGAAAAAATAGGGTTACACTTACCATTGTGAAGAAGAAGAAGTAGGATTGGTGGGTTGGGCTCAATTTGATTGGGGTTAAGTTGATTTGGTTTTTTTTTTTATTCGTTAAAATTTGGGGTTAGGTTGTGGGCTTGTTTAATTTGGGCTGGCTTTAATTATGGGTGCTGCCTTTCGCGCTCTTGCCATAGCCTCCCGCACTCCACACAAATTAGATTTAGGTCCCCCCATTTTGCATAAGTGTTAGAATTAATTAAGTTTAAAGTCATATTTAGTTAGAATTAATTATGTTTAAACCCACACTCAGTTAGTATATGTTTTATCGCCTGTATTCGAAATAGGTCACTTACTTTATATAAATGTTAGGTTATATACCATATTGATAATCATGGGTTGGTAGTAACTCGGTGTATCATAAGTGGTATTGGGTATTATACATTTTTTTTTATATTATTATTGTGGAATATTTTTGTTATCCTACGTGTTTTTGACCATTGTAATAAAAAAAAATAGGGAAAATTGGTGAAAAGGTCATTAAGAGGAGCTTTATTGGGATTAAAGACAATTTAAAATACACATTGAAAATAAGTCCTGCCAATGATAAAAGACAAAAAAAAAATACACATTGAAACACACGCGCCACATGCGCTGGATCCACGCTGCCCAAGCGTGCCCACGCGCCTCATGCGCATGCTTTGTTTCCCAGACTGCTTGCACCATGCGAGAATTGTACCATATAATTTTCAATTTCGAAAAATTATTTTTAAAATTTTAAACCTCCATAACTTTTGATCTACAACTCCATTTTTTGTAAATTTATACCGTTGGAATCGTGTCAACGAGAGCTACAAAACTAGTACCATTGTTGATATGTTTTGAGAAAAAAAAAATTCAAATTTTTACAGGCATCAATAATAAGTGAAATTTCACTTAATATTAAGTAAAATTTCACTTGACTGCATATTATGTCCCGCTCTTCACTGCATATTATGTCAAACTCCCTAACTTCGAATTTATGTGCACAATAGAACTTGGAAATGCAGTTCCCTCACTTGGACAATGACTGGATGATCTCAATGTCCACTGGATATTTCATTTTATCAGTCCAACCAACAAGTCAACCATAAATTATTCTAATTGATAATATTAATTGGAATCCCCCAAATTATATGTCAAGTGAAATTTCTCTTAATATTTATGTATATTAAGTATGACTCAGTGAAATATGAGCCGTTGGAATTGTGTCAACGAGAGCTACAAAACTAGTACCATTGTTGATATGTTTTGAGCAAAAAAATTTTTTTTTAAATTTTTACACACATCAATATTAAGTGAAATTTCACTGAATATTTAAAAAGTTAAGTGAAATTTCACTTGACTGCATATTATGTCCTGCTCTTCACCGCATATTATGTCAAACTCTCTAACTTTGAGAAAGCACTTTATAGATTGCAGGATTTAACTTTACTCCACAAGATCCTTACTTGATAAACTAACTACCAACTTAATCTTACTCAAGTCGATCTTATGTTTCTTCTTTCTTGTGATCATAGCATTTGATGGTACAGTTCAAGTTTACTATATCATGCATGATCAGTTCAACCTCTATAAATATTAAGTGAAATTTCACTTAATATTTCATGTACTCAGTGACATTTTACATAATATTCTAGATATCAAGTGAAATTTCACTTATTATTCATATATGTTAAAACTTGAATTTTTTTTTTTGCTCAAAACATATCAATAATGGTACTAGTTTTATAGATATTGTCGACACGATTCCATCGATATAAAATTTGCGAAAAATAGAGTTGTAGATCAAAAGTTATGGAGGTTTAAAGTTTAAAAATATTTTTCGAAATTAGAAATTATACGGTACAATACTCACACTATGTGAGCAGCGTGGGAGACAATTGGCGTGTGTTGGCGCGGTGGGGTGAAAATTCGCGCACGTGAGCGTGCTTAGGGGACGTCTGACTTGGTTATTTTATAATTCCTTTAAGGGTAGTTTGGTCAGATAGAAAGAGTAAAATGGACTTAAAAAGTGTTATTTTAATATTGTAGATGTAGGTTAAAAATTGGCTTAGGCTTTTGTCATTCGAGAGTTTGTTATTAATGGGCCGTCTTTTAATGCAAGTATGCTCAACTTTAAGAACCTTAAACCAAACCTCCCTAAAAACTAATACTCCTTTCTGTCACATATTTAGAATTCATTATCACTATTTCATTATCATCTATGAATGTGCAATCGTAGATGTGCAGATATAATAGAATAATGATATGCTTCTCAAATCTACATTCCAAATGTTACGGCAGTGATGTGGTAATGGGATCATCTTCAATAATGATGAGACCATTTTAATATAATCCAATCAAAATCTAGTAAGCCTACTGCCACATCATTTGGGATATAAATTTGGGATTAGTATTTGGAAAGACTAATGATAGAGTCACAAAAGAGTCACAAAGAGATGCTCACAAGAGATTGTGACATCCCGTGTGACACCTATGTGGCAGAGTTAATTGTGGTCGATCCGACCATGTACACTCCTAAATCACATCCCAAATCATATTATTGCTTTAAATGTAAGTACAATGTGCTGTGTAAGTGGTACACAAAAAAGTGTGAAAAATTCAAATAACAAAGATACATATTTAAAACATAAGATGTGATTTAAAGTGGGATCGGAGTGAGGGTAGCACTGGTGCTAATTTAATTTTCATCTCTCTGACATCCAATACCAGTCGGTCATATTACCGGTCTTTCAGAAAAGATGGAGAGTTCGTCTTCTTCATTGGATGACGATTTTATCTGTATCTTTTTTGTTTCTGTTTGGTGTTTGTCCAGGCGTTGGTTTGACTTTACCATGTTTGTGTTGGTCGTAGTTATGGGGACAACGAAAATGATATCAATCTGTGTTGATCGTTTTAGAAGAAAAAAAAAGATCACGAGTTCGTCTTCTTCATTTGCTTTCGCTTTTTGGTCTCTCAATTGGGTTTCCCTTTGGTGTGTTTCCAGTTGTTTGTTTGACCTTACCATGTATGTGATTTTCGTATTTATGGTGACACCGTCAATGATGTCAATCTGTACTGATCTTTTTATAATAAAAAAAAAAGAGAGGAGGGAAACGATGAGAGGATTACTGTCTAACAGGATCGACAAAGACAAATTAAAGCCAGGCGATCACATATACACCTGGAGGCACGGTTGGATCTACGCTCACCATGGTTCGTTCTTCTTTTTCCTCTCTTTCTTTTTCTGTTGGTATGGTACTCTTAATTTTCCATTTGGGTGGGTCCTTTTGATTTATCGTATCACAGTGCATTTGCCCTAAATTTAGCTTTTATATCTGCCAATTCAGCTCCATAACTTGATTTTTCCACCTTCTCTGATCAGTGGCTTGCTACTATTTGATGTTGTGTGGCTTTGATTGCTGGAATGATTTGGGGCTTATGTATTTAATTCATCTTTTATAGCTTTATATCTCTTTTTGATTCCCTACTTTTATCCTTTACTACTTCCCTATTCACCCATAAAATTTATTTCTTTTAGCATAATTAAAATTTTTTTTTTTTTTTTGTTGATTCAAGGCATATGTTTTTATTCAATTTTGTAAGTGTACAACCTATAGTTGATTACACACTGTCATAATTGCAATCTCCATGTAGATATATTGTTGGTTTAACTATTGAGAAAATATTGAAATATACGCACCAAAGCTTCTGATAAAGTAATCGACCACCCAAAAATGACATGCTTTTTCCCATATATGTATCTGTTCCTTTCGAGAAGGGGTTTTCATTAATACAAAAAAGGAAAAAAGAGACAAACACTAGCAAGTGAATGAGTTTCTAGAGATACAAGAACCCTGGAATTCTCTCCAACTATGGGATGATCATTATGTTAGGCAGTCCTTCATGCTCCACTAGCAAACCTTTTAATTTTCTTGCACTCTTTTCCTCTTATTTAATTATTTCTTGAACTTTCTAGACATGGATGATACAAATATTCAGCCATTGAATTGTTATCCTTGATATTATGATATATGCCAACCAAGACGATTTGGTTGAGTTGTGCTTCTACAAATATCCCCCTCAAAACCTCTTTTCTTTACTAATTACTATGGCTCATAATGCTAAGAAAGGATTGGAGCATTTGCAGAGATTTTTTGCCCATCAGATGGTTGGGTATTGGCCATAATTCCGGCTTTTGAAACTCAAGAGAGTGATTGTGAAAATGGTGTCAGATTCACATTCACATAATTCCTTCGATGGATTTTTTGGTTGGGTTGGATATTTGAGCTGTTGGCGAATATAAGTGCACAAATATGTGTTTAGATTCAAGGCGAAGGAGTGAGGGCAGGTGAGGAACCAGAAATTTGCTTATGGGGGGGGGTGTGCCTACCCTACAAGATTTTGGCCCTAACCCCCGTGTGGGCCTCTTGGGTTAGGGCCAAAATCTTGTAGGGTAGGCACCCCCCCCCCCCCCCCCCCCCCCCTCCCTCCCCCGGCACACTCGGCTATAGTTCTACACATGAGTGGGAGTTTGCAATTGGCTTTTTTCAACTAACGTAAATAGAATTGGCTTTGGAATTAACTGGAGGACATGGTCTGCTTTTGGAAGTTCAGTTTGGTTAATTGCTCTCGATTGAGACTTTCCCTTTAGTGAGAGGGTTGAGATAGGAATCATTTTTCTCTCTTGATGTGCGGATTGAGTCATTGGTTATAGAAACCCTTTAGTTTGATGTACTAAAGACACCGTAACCAAGCTTGGTAGAAGGTTGAAGTTGTTTACTTCAACATATCTCATGATTCATATGTTCTCTTTGGAGCAATGGATCAGTAATTTCGATACTTGTGTTGTATACTCACACTTTGCCTTTTGTATTGGGTTAAGGATGACTACACGTACCTGGTTAATTCGGGCTACTTAGGTGGTTATTACTGGCTGCTTGGCTTCAATTCTCGTGAAATTACTTGCACCATGACACTTTTTGCCTTGTTGCTGAGCGAGTCTTTCAAAGTTGAATTGGTGTGGGTCTAGGTGATATTAAAGATCTAAAAGAAAATTTGATTGTAAAATACAGAATAATAGTCCAAGATCATAGATTAACGACATCGATCATAAGCTCTCTCAAACGTAGTCTACTCAAGTCTTATCATAATTTACCCCAATACTTGATCCTTGTCAATCAAATTATACTTAAATTCGTCTCCCACGCCTCCTCATAACAAGCGTGTAAATTTTTTTTTTTTTTTCTCTATTAAACTCCGAAGGGAACGTGTAATGTGTCAAATACATAGGCGTCGTGCAAATTCAACTTCTAAATGCGCCATAAAATAGTGGTAAGCGTTTTTAAGCATGTTTCCTAATCGTTGAGAATGGAGATGGAGTTAGGTTTTGGCCTGATATAAAAGAATATGGAACACCAAAACTCCACTATTCTTTTTCTTGGAATAGCATATGGAACAATATGTTGTGAATAGGAAAAGGTTCCTAGCTACACGCTTCCCTATCGTGACTCACTTGTTGCCTAGGACAGAAAATGGGCAGCATAAACTTGCATTTCGTTGATTATAGGTTACTAGTTCATTTGATTCCTCTTAAAAGTAATTAGGCATAAAATTTGTTAAAATGCATCAAGTACCCACAGATTGTAGCAGTAACATGACAATATTCTTAGATGAAAATTGTTTAGCTACTAATGATTCGCTCTGTATTTTAGGTGAGTTAGGGTGAGTTGTTTCATTTGCTCTGCAGCAAGCTTTAAAAATCAGTAATAAAGTAGACTGTTGGAACCACTCAAAGTGTCATGGTGGTGACCTCATGTATTTTGTTTATCATGAGGCCAATTGACTCGTATAGGTTTGTTTTGTGGGCATGTTATTTGCTAGCATCAGTACATCACGGTTTTAACTGGGAAGGTAAACACTGTTATAAATGATCGGTTAGAACATGGAGCAGTGGTTGGGGATTTTAAGAGGACCAGTTATTGTGAGAATGAGTCCACGCGATTGATTGCCAGGATATAGGCAGGAGCTTCTATTTTGTTTTCTTTGTTGTAAATTTGGTCACATTGTCACCTATAGAATTCTAGTGAAAGTGGACAAATGCTTCTGAAGTGAATTTTCAAATTGTTTTCAACGATAACTTCCATAGGACAGTTGAGACTAGCAATGTTGTGGGGTTTAAGGTATTACCAAGAAAATTTTTATGATTCTTGGCAAGAATCATAAAATTTTTATTAATAGTTAAGAAGAGGACATTGAGTTCAACTAATGTTAGGACTGGAAAATGATCATTTTACAAAGAAACTAGATGTGGGCAATGGGTGAATCACTAAAGATGTTAAAAATAACACAGTCTGAGTAAATGCGATTATGTTGAAGAGTTTACTAGGTAGAGGGGAGTTGGAGAAAGATATCCATAAAATTAGTTGAATACAAGGGATGACTTCTAATTAATCTGAAAAGCGGTTTTACGTACATTTGTAACCACAAAATGGTTAATTCAAGCTCCATCATTACATTGGATATTTGTTGGAAAGGATATTCTAGTTTGGTGGTTGTTACATAGGATATTTGTTGGAAAGGATATTCTAGTTTAGTTATTGTTATCAGAATAATGCTCTCTCTCTCTCTCTCTCTCTCTCTCTCTCTCTCTCTCTCTCTCTCTCTCTCTCTCTCTCTCTCTCTCTCTCTCTCATACAACTTGGTATCACACTAAAACTGATACTTGGTACTTGATACTTGAATACCATCAACAAAGACGTAAATTTATAAATAGACTAACCATAGATTTTGCCGTGGCCATGTAGCCAGTTTTGGTTTTGCTTTTCTTTAACATCTTCCTACTTCATTTTTTTTTAATTACCTTTTTAAAACATCACTTGAACAACTTTTGAGCTCAATATAATCCTGCGTTGAAAAATTTTTAATAACATTTATACTAATTTTCTGCTATTGGTCACCAGGTGTATACTGTAGGGATGGAAAGGTGATACACCTCACTAGAGGGGGAGGACATAAATTTGACACACGAACAACATTAGACCCATCTCCCTCTCATTCTAAGAACAATCCAATGAATCCATGCCCAACATGTGGTTACCAATTAAACCGTGGTGGTGTACGTGTAATATCTTCTTGCATGGAATGCTTTCTTTCTGGTGGCAACCTCTACCTCTTTCACTATGACGTCTCAGTGGTTTTTTTTCTGGCCAAACTCAGAGGTGGAACCTGTACTCTCGCTCCTTCGGACCCACCTGAGAAGGTTCTCGACCGAGCTGAATCCCTACTTTCCAAGGATCGTAACACCAAAATTCGAAACGGTTTTGCTGATTACGACCTTTTTCACAACAACTGTGAGGATTTCGCTATCTATTGTAAAACAGGTCCACGCGTCTGCTTTGATATCCACCCTAATACTTATGTTAAGATGGGCGTCCGCCATACTATGCGTGTGCGCAGTAGTGGACAGGTTGTGTGCTTGTTGGCTGCTGCTATTGTTGTTATGGGTTCTCTAGTTTTGGGCTTTCCTGGTGCGATTATGGGTTTTGGGAATTTTTTTTTGGAACGGCTTTATTCTGATGTAGGAAGACGCCTTGCATGGGATAAGCAAGTCCTTCATGAGAGGTTTGTTTCTCCCTCGGTTTTGGAGGACTTGGAGGCTATGGCTGATGTGGCCAATGAAAGCAAAAGTCTGTGGCGTGGACCAGAATTACTCGTGTATGAGTGAATTTGCATATAGTGAAGGTTTTTCTTGATAGATATTGATAGTTGCTGTTCATTGTATTTCTGTTTCTCCCTATTGAATGTTCATTCATGAAACTCCGGTACTTCATTTGTATGATTACCCTCTTTTTTTTTTTTTTTGCACAGATATGATTACACATTTGTGTGTACTAAAGTGATGATAATGACGGTTTATCATTTCTATTTCTATTTTATAATATGCTGAAGCTTTGGGTACTTGTTGCATTAAACAAGTTTAGTTTACTTTCAGTTGTTTATTTTATGTTCCAATCTTTTTTGGAAAAGCATGTTCTAAGCTTGTCCGGTTACATTATTTAGTATTTCGTGCTTGTATTTTTAGTTAGAGTAATGCTATGTTTTCCAAATTCTAACCCAAATTTCTATCCCAAATGATGTGGCAATGGGACCACTGGTTTTTGATTGGATGATGTTGAAATGGTCCTATCATTATTGCCAGTGAGTCCACTGCTACATCATTTGGGATGAAAATTTGGGATTAAGATTTGTGAAGCATATCATTACTCTTTTAGTTATTGATCTTTCTTTTGTGGCCGATTAGATCTAATTGGACTACACGACTCATTGAAATATTGAATAATGGCGATATTTACCTTTCCTTTGATACTTGTCTTAGGAAGGTCCATACAAACTTGTAACTCCTATGTGGTATAGTGTATCTTAGTGACAAAACTATTGTCCAATATCCAGGGCCGGCCCTGAGGGTACTCGACATACGCGGTCAAGTAGGGCCCCCCTCAGAATAGGGCCTAATTTTAAAATATTAGTCAATTTGATGTATTAGCCCACTTTAACAAATTAAAGTTAAACATAACAAGATATGCCCAAATTTAAAACTTAAAGTCAAACTAAACTTAAATAGGCCCATAAAAATAGCATGGCCCATAAAACTTATAGTCAAACAAAGATTTTTTCCTTAAACAAAGACGGAAAGTATAGAATGACGCAATGACAAATAGACAAAGCAACAGTGCAACACGCAAAAGATAAAGAAAAGAAAAAAAAAAAAAACCTACTCTGCTCCCTGGAAGACCAACAGTGGTGGGAGTGTGGGACTGCCTCACACTTTTTCTTCTTCTTCATCACTGCTTGCCGGCCACATAACTCCAAAGCTAGGTTTGTTTTTTTCTTTTCTTTTTCAGTTTTATATGTATTTTGTGTATTTTCTTTTTCTTTTTTACTTTTATATTTTAGATTTTTTAAAATTTTATTTTCCTCTTTTTTTTTGGGGTTAAATTTGTTGATTACGATTTACAATTGTTACATTGTAATAATGTAATTGTATTAGAACTATTGGTTAATAGTTTTGTATATTTCCTCCATTTTTATAGGTTGTGTATTTTTTTTTTCTTTTTCAGATTCAATTTTTGGAATTTGCAAGGATTTAATATTTCAATTGGACAGTGGTTAGTGGGCAAGGGAAGTGTGAAAATCAGCCTAATCAGGTGATATTGTTCATTTGTTCAATCTTGGTGCTTCTGTTAGTTGATTTGTGATCTTGTCTTCTTGATATCAATATACCATGCCTCCTAAAAAGTATATGTGTGGACATGAAAAAAGAAAAAAGAAATAAAGAATTGAAAATTTGATTCAATCTCAAGTAGGAGCTCTTGAAAAGTTTATAAGTAGTAGCAGCAATACATCTTCTAATGTAGTTGAAAGTTCCATAAATGATGAAAATGAGCAACCGATAAATCAAGAAAATGAGGATTTGGTGAATAAAGTACCTAGTCGACATACAAATGATAATTTGAATGAAAACTTGAACGAGAATGAAGATTTCGTGGAAGAATGTGAAATTGGGCCTTTAAACATTTATGATCCCGGAAATTGGAACAAGATTGATCACAATATTAGAGACATACTAGTAGAGAGAGGTCCAATAAGAATTAAAGATATCAATTTTCCTATAGACGAGCATGATAGACATTTCTCGTCTTCATTTTATGTCCGAACTTTATTGAATGAAGAGAAGCAAGATAGGAATTGGTTAGTATACTCAATTGCTATGGATAGGGTGTTTTGCTTTTGTTGCAAGTTGTTCAAGCAAGATGGAACTACTTCTCACTTGACCAATGAAGGTTTTAAGGATTGGAGCAATCTTAGCAAGAGGGTTAAAAGTCATGAAATTAGCAAAGAGCATATTACTTGCATGAGTAAGTGGATTGAATTGCAAATGAGATTGAAAAAATGTGAAACCATTGATAAAAGTGTGCAAGAACAAACAACAAGGAGAAAGATTATTGGAAACAAGTATTAGTGAGGATTCTTGCTCTGGTGAAAACTCTTGCCAAGAATAATCTTGCATTTCGTGGAGATAATGAGAGGATTCATCAAGAGAACAATGGTAACTTTTTAAGCCTAATTGAAATGATTGCAGAGTTTGATCCAGTGATGCAAGAGCACTTTCGACGTATTGAGAATGAATCAATTCATTACCATTATCTTAGTCATAAAATTCAAAATGAATTGATTCTAATGTTAGCAAATGAGACTAGAAATGAAATTGTTAAAAGAGTTAAAGAAGCAAAATATTTTTCTGTCATACTTGATTGTACTCCAGATTTAAGTCATGAAGAACAAATGTCTCTTGTACTACGATGTGTGGATGTTTCAACAAGTCCCATAAAAGTAAAAGAGTTCTTTGTAAAAATTTTGAAGGTGGATGATACATCGTGGTTGGGACTTTTTAATGTACTTAAGAATGTATTGGTCAATCTTGGGTTGGACATTGATGACATAAGAGGTCAAGGATATGACAATGGATCTAATATGAAAGGGAAACACAAAGGCGTACAAAAAAGACTACTTGAAGTGAATCCTAGAGCATTTTATACACCATGTGGTTGTCATAGTCTTTACCTTACACTTTGTGATATGGGCAACTCTTGTACTAAAGCTGAATCATTTTTTGGAGTGGTGCAACGTATATATTCGATGTTTGCATCTTCTACAAAACGGTGGGATGTATTAAAACATCATGTGAAGGAACTCACACTCAAAGCATTGTCACAGACACGTTGGGAAAGTCGTGTTGAAAGTCTTAAAGCAATAAGATATCAAGCTCCACAAATAAGAGATGCGTTGATTGACTTGGTAAATAGTAGGGAGGATGCCAAAACAAAGAGTGAAGCTAAATCCTTAGCAACATCTGAAATTGAGTGTTTCGAGTTCTTGTTTGGCATGATTATTTGGCATAACATGTTGTTTGCAGTTAATGTTGTTAGTAAAACCCTTCAAGCCAAAAATATGGATATTGGTGTTGCTACGAATCAATTGAAAGGACTTATTTCCTTTTTTGAAAGGTATAGAGAGACTGGATTCACAGAGGCCATGATTGAAGTTAAGGAAATTGCTAATATAATGGGAATTGAACCCGTGTTTCGTGAGAAGCGCATCATTCGCAGAAAAAGACATTTTGATGAGAGTATTAGTGAAGTTGTGACACAATCATCCGAAGAATCTTTTAGAGTTGACTACTTCATTTATATAGTGGATCAAGCGCTTTCATCACTCAAAAGTAGATTTGAACAATTTCAAACATATGCAAAGACTTTTGGGTTTTTATTTGACTGGAAGAAGTTGCAAAATATTGATGATGACACTTTGAACGCTTACTGTATCAACCTTGAATCTTTTTTTTGAAATGTGATGACAAGTATGATATTGATGGAAAAGATCTATCTCTGGAATTGAAAGTGTTGAAAACCGTTTTACCAAAAGAAACAAAAAGGCCAATTGAAGTGCTTAATCATTTGCATGAAAATGGGTGGTTGTTTCCCAATGCATGGATTGCTTATAGAATATTGTTGACTATTCCAATTACTGTTGCATCCGCAGAGAGAAGCTTTTCAAAGTTGAAGTTGATCAAGTCTTACCTTCGATCAACCATGTCACAAGATAGATTGAATGGATTAGCTATGTTATCTATTGAAAAGAATATGGTAGAGAATATTGATTATACTAGTGTAATTAGTGATTTTGCAGCTAAAAATGCAAGAAGAGTAATATTTAAGTAATATTTAGGAAAGTAATTGCTTAAATTCTGTTTTTGAGTTATTGTAATAGTGTATTGTGGTTTTAATATATCTAAGCTTGTTTTTCGTGTCAATTTTTTTAGCTATTTGTTTGTGAGATACATCTTGGTTCGTGCTTATTTTTATATTGTGTGGTAGTTAGATTCTTCATTGCGGTTAATTTGTGCAAATATAAAGAGGGCCCCCTTTTTAGAGTTCGAGTAGGGCCCTCCAAATCTCAGGGTCGGCCCTGCCAATATCTTAATGTACCACATTGGTAATGGTACTTTTGGCTTTAAAAAATTGACCATACTTTAGAATTGTGGTTCCTCGCAATAGTAAGAGTTATCTTCTTTTCAGAGAAAACGAGCGGCTCTATTCTGGTGCCAAAATGGAATTTGATCCAAGTGCATTTAATGCTAGAGTGTAATAAAAAGATAGTCATATCTTGGGAAAAGACTTCGGTACTTTATGATGGTCTGGTTGTATATATAATCAAACTACATTGCACCAAAACATCAAATTTGTTACTCTGATTTTCGCTCGATTTGTGATGCAACGCGGAAGCGAAAGACGAGAAGGACGATATCGATAACCTTTTTGGACCCCGTTGATTTGCACCAATACCAGGAATAAGGCTCTAATCTTGTTGATTCACCAAGAATACCGAGAATAGGCTTCAATCGTCTTGTTGATTCCTCAGAATACCAAGAAATAATTGGAAATAAAAGAGAGATTCTCTCTATATAATTTTATTCAATCACAAAAAAGCTTCCCAATAAGAGATTTACAACCTTATTTACAATACCGTCAAACTTGGTCCCTAAGAAAAGGAAACAAATAAAAGGAAACTTAATCTAAATAAACTAAGACGGAAAAGGAATGTAATTTTCGTTTTCCTTATTGACACCCTAATTAATGACCTTTAAAAATTAGAAATAAAGTCATAACATTCTCAAAATACCCTTAACATATATGCAAACCTATTAGGACTTAATTTCAGCATTTAGAATCCTAAAACTAGCTTAAAACATGGAAATGATATCCTAGGAAACTAAAAAAGAAAATTACAATAAAATAAAAATACATCAAAATCTTGAAACTAATTCTTGAATATTGTACTGCATCATTCTTCCTCTGTTAGAGAAAATTCGTCCTCGAATTTTGCATAAGATCTTGGACCTGAAA
Source organism: Hydrangea macrophylla (assembly GCA_033977485.1). NCBI lineage: Eukaryota > Viridiplantae > Streptophyta > Magnoliopsida > Cornales > Hydrangeaceae > Hydrangea > Hydrangea macrophylla. Next base: position 30,693,090 of record CM066999.1, read on the forward strand.
TCCCCCCTTCTAAATATATAGATATTTCAAATATACAAAATTCTTCACCTTCTTTCCAAAATTAGCTTTTGTTATGCCTGAAATTTGAAGCACTCTTTCGACGCCTTTCCAAGAGTTGGCAAAATTTTCTGAATTAGCATCATAGTAGAAAATATATTTTTCAACTCCGAAAAAATTGTAACTTGGCTTAGTGTTGGAGATGTGATCCATATGAACAATATGATGTGTACGTTTAACCAAGTTTTCAAATATTGGCACGACAAGTGAATCAACATCTTCTGGCACTTTAATCATGTCCCCACCATTAATTTTAGTTGTAAGACTTCCATCAACATCGATGCCTTTAATTCTTCTTTTTGATCTACCTTAATTAGTAGTAGCAACTTCATCATTATAACGACATGGAGATAAATACTCATGGTCCAGTATAAATCTCATTTTTTTGTGTGATACTGAATCAGGTCTTGATCCTGTTGTTTTCGAACTGCCAATGTAGCAATCTGCTTCGCTATCGCTTCGTTTTGTCGAACATATCGTTATTGCATCCACTCCTTCAAGTGATCAAACTGTTTTTGATCAACAGCAACGTCCTTCTCATAAATTTCATTAGAAGTCATGAATCCAAGAAAGAATAACTGCGCTATGATACCAACTAATGCGGTGCAGAAGACGAAAGACGAGAAGGATGATATTGTGGATACCGGCATTTGGGCCCACTCTAAAACAATTTTTCAAAACAAATACAAAGAGTCGCCACTTAAATTTTTAAAAGGAAAATTAAGAAACGATTTTAAAAACAGACTGATCATTTTGGAAACCAGAGATTTTTAGGTTTGGGGATTATGGAATGAGAGGGGGAAGGAGCCCGGCGAACTAAAACACCCCCTCTCATCCTATCTCGTGATAGGCCTCTACTCACTATCCTTTTAATCGAATTAATAATCTAAGCATGCCCTCAACTAATACATATATATATATATATATATATATATATATACATAGCACAAACATGTCAAAAGGGTGCAAAATTGCTAATGATAAAAACAAAACCATACAGTTCAAATAGCAAGCAAATGATATGCAAAATAGAGAGCGAGGAAACTTACCCGGGATCCAGCTGCGAATTTAAACGTGCAGTGCATAAAATAAAGAGAAATCCTAAAAGAGTTTCTAATTCACATATACACATAAGGCCAATTCTAATTCTAAGGTGTCGCACATGAAGTCGAAAAATCAATGAAAATCAAGAAACAAAGTAAACTAGAGGAGAGATTCAAGAAATCATATCTTAATAACGCAACAAAACAAAGGGTTAGTCCACATGCTTTAAACAAGATATAATATTGAATCCTAAGTAACATTCTTAAACTTCTAAGTCAAATCTATCAAGTATGAAAGAATTGACTTAGTCATGAATTCCTTCTAATTAATTAGAAATACATCATCTCTATAGATATACAAGTCTCAACTAGGAGCCAATGTAATGTCCATATAGAGATGGTATAATCTCAACATGATCACAAAAAACTCACAATTAGGTTCAATTAAATGAAACTTAGTCTTAACGCAAAATGAGTCCTAACTACAAGTATCAACATGGATGAATGCATGAATATGAACAAGAGTAAACTATGAACTATTCATTGATTTGGATCATTGAGCCTTTGGATTTAAGTTCAACTAATCATTTTTAAAACATCGTTTAAACCTTAAGTCATGGAAAAGTCATTTGGGCCATTGTTTGCAAAGTTTATCAAATCTACAACAGAATTTCAGAAATTTCAAAAACCAGACCAGATTTTCAAAAATAGAAAAAACATAGATTCCATGGTTTGATCTTGATGATTTTTGCATATAACGTGCCTCTATGAGTCTAGTTTCTAATCCAAAAAGAAAATCAAAGATCAAACGGTTCAATCTCTAGGAATTGGGTAAAAACTAGACATCATTCATAAATTTACAACTCTCTGTCCAGAAATTTTGTGTGATTTTCTACATATAGTAAATATCTGAATGGCTCTAATATTGCTAGGAGATCTTATTAACACATTTGACTTCATAGAAAAAATTATTTAAGGCATAAAATATATGTTTAAAGTTCTGATTTAATCGATTGGAAACTGACTTGCTGTTTTGGAATTCTGGACAGATTATGATTTGTTTCACAAAACTCATGACCAAACCATATTAACTATAAAATCTCATTAAAATAAAAATTACAGTGGTAGATCTTTGTGTTATGAACACTTTCCAATTGATCTCATTCAATTCCAACATATCATGATTTAATTAAAAATCCTTGATCAAAATTGGTTTGTGAATTCACTACACCATTGTAAGTTTCACAATTTATTTGTTACATCTATCAACCAAGCCATGGGTATCGACTTATCCTAAACCTAACCCTCCTCCCATGGATGGATACTCTCTTAGGCATCGACAGGATTAACTTCGAGTGTTTTAGGCGGAACGATCTTTTCTCTTTTCAGCGGATGGCCTTGGATGAAGGTTTGCTTCAAGCTGCTATCCAGTGTTGGGATCCTACACTCCACGTCTTCCGCTTTAGGTACCAAGAGATCTGCCCCTTGTTCGAGGAGTTCAGTTATATCCTCCACACTGATACTTTTGCGGATCTGACAGTTCCCCCAGTACAGGCCAGGTATGTTCAGGATTTGGCTGCTCTTCTTAACATATCTCAAAATGCGGCATGCTATTTTGTTCATGACAGGCAGATCGACTTTGAGCACCTTTCCTCCGTCTATGCTCCCATGGGGGAACCCCTATGATAGCGGATATCAGATTATATGGCGTAGTGCATTATCAATAGTCATGCTTTCTTACTTCCTCTTCCAGTCATCTTCTGACATTCTTATAATCATTGCATGTGGTTTGCAGGAGATGAAAAGTGTCGTTATGCTTGTCCTTGGTCAGACTTTGATGGGATTGGATCGTGCCCACACTACTGGGGCCATGTTATCCACCGGGGCACCCTTTGTCTTACAGGTTTGGCTCATGGATCTCTTTATCCACCCTTCGCACCTTCGCAGGTCACTTCCCTATGATCGTATGGAGATTCACCACTTATTCCATTCTTTCGGCACCTGGCTCGATTGGCTTCAGGGTCTCTCTTCTGATGACATCTGCCGAGTCTGCCCACAGTGGACTTATTGCTCTGTTGCAGTACGATTTCCCGGGCGACGTAGCATTTGGTTGCCTGGCCTGCACGCTATCGTCTTTTACATTCCTGGACAAGTGGTTCGTCAGTACGGACTTCTCCAAGATGTTTTTCACGACATTACTGTAGAATTTACGAGGAGTTCTGTCATGTGCCCTTCCACTATAAAGGCTTTTACTGAGGCTTAGCATGACAGGGTGACGGCCACTTTTCGGAGAGGTCCTGCTTCAGTCGTTCCTACTGCTGAGTATCTTCTAGCAATCCAGACTTTGGTCGAGAGACAGATTTCATAGACAAACATAGATGAAAGCGAAATAAACAGGACAAAGCTTATTCTACAAAATTTTTGACAAATCCTGCCTACCCTTCTACGCTTTTGAATGTGATTTTCTTCTTTTTCTTTCCAACGAATGTTCTTGTATTTAGAAAATGTTCTAACATGTTCAATTAAGGTGTTCACTCTTTCGATCCATATTTAAGTTATGAAGATCTTCCTTTCAATGTTTCTTCTTGGCTTTTCATTACCTTGCTTTGAGTCTTGCTTAGAGCTTTAATCGCTCTATACCATGAATTCTCATTTTCTTCTTTATAGTACTTATTTTGATAGCCAAGAGATCCAAAGACGGGTTAGGGTAGATATCCGGGTTCTTTGGATAGTAAACGAAGTTTGCCCCTGGTTATGGGGCTCTGAAGTGGTTTTGAGCAAACGTGAGTTTGCCCCTAATTTAGCACAAGGATTTTCTTTAGATTTTTCATGGGCCGAAGGCTTTCGAGAGCCCGCCTACTTATCCCCGAGTGGGTATCAGGTCCAAAGTAGTTCGGTTTAAGGCTTGAAGGAAAGTGCCACTCAGGCAATTATTAATGACCGAACCGAGCAGGTTGCCTACGTATCCCCTAGTGGGAATCAGGTCAAGCGTAGTTCATCAACGTAGGAGGTTTTAAAAGGAACGGTTTCAAGCAAAGTACCTCTTGAGGCAATCGAGGTTAATCGGCTGTTTAAATTCAACCCCGTCTAGGTCCATAAGATAGGCAGCTCCTCCGGAAATGAGAGTCTTAATGATGTATGGCCCGACCCAGTTAGGTTTGAATTTTCCTCTGGGGTCATAAACAGGCACTTTAAGTTCTTTGAGGACTAGGTCACCCTCAGCAAGCTTCCTTAGGCGAACCTTTTTGTTGAAAGCACGAGCTATCCTTTTCTGATATCCCCGAGTATGGTTTATTGCGGCCAACCTTTTCTCATCCAGCAACATCAATTCCTCATACCTTCCCCGTATCCATTCTAGCTCAGTCACTTCACATTCTGCCAAAACCCTAAGGGAGGGTATTTCTACTTCAACTAGAAGGACATCTTCCATCCTATAAACTAAAGAATACGGCGTAGCTCCTGTAGAGGTTCTTACGGAGGTCCAGTAGCCCTATAACGCAAACGGCAGTTTCTCGTGCCAATCCTTATACGTATATGTTGTTTTCCCCCGAATTGCTTTAACATTCTTATTTGCCACTTCCACTGCTCCATTTGTCTGGGGTCTATACGGGGAGGACTGATGACGGGTGATCTTGTATTTCTCTAAGAGCGGGATGACATCTCCTTGGAAATGACTGCCATGATCTGAAATGAACTCATTTGGAACTCCATATCTACAAATTACATTTTTTCTCGATGAAGCTCACCACATACTTAGCCTTTAAAGTTTCATATGACACTGCCGCTACCCATTTAGTAAAGTAATCAATCGCCACAATTATGTACCGGTGTCCATTGGAGGCCTTTGGAACTATTTCACCAATAATATCGAATACCCCATACGGAAAACGGCCAAGGTGTGGTCATGCTATAGAGTTGGGATGACAGGGTATGCATCAAATTTGCATGGATCTGGCACTTATGGCATCTTCTGACGTATTCACAGCAATCTCTATCTAAGGTCGTCCAATAATATCCTTGCCGAATTATCTTCTCTGCCAGCATATGCCCATTTATACGGGGTCCACAAACTCCTTCATGTATTTCCTTCATCATTCTCTTGGCTTCTTTTCCATATAGACACTCCAGATTGTATCTAGTGTAAGACTTCTTCCACAACTTATCCGTGTAATCACAAATTGAGCGGAAAATCTTCGAATTGCCTTCATGTCCTTCTCTAAAGCTTCTTCAGGGTATTCTCCTTTCTTAATGAAACTCCAAACGTCTATGTACCAAGGCACCTCACCTTCTTCCTCTATTACCGCGATCATCTCAAATGAAGGTTGGTTTCTTACTTCTATGGATAGTGGGATCATGGAAACTCCTGAGGGGATTTGGATCATAGAGGCTAGGGTTGCTAGGGAATCAGCTAACCGGTTCTCCTCACAGGGAAGGTAATAGAATGAAATTTTCTTAAATTACATTTTCAACCTCTCCAGATAGTCATTGTAAGGTCTCACCTTCTCATGTTTAACCCTTCACTCACCTCGCACTTGAGATATAATTAGATAAGAATCTCCGAAGACATCAATCCTTTCGACCTTTAGGGCTAAGGCTGCTTCCATCCCAATTATGCATGCTTCATATTCTACCGTGTTGTTGGTTGAGTTGTACTTAAGGTTGACGGCTAACGGGGTGGGAGTTCCATTAGGTGCCACAAGGATGATTCTGACTCCATAGCCTAATTAGTTGGCTGCTCCATCGAAATACATCTTCCACAGATTTTTTCCTATCCCCATTACTCCTTCATCTAGGAATCGAAACTCACCCTTCTCCTCGGATTCTATTACAAGATCGGTCAGATACTCAGCGACAGCTCTCCCCTTTGCGGACTTGGCAGTGACATACTTAATATCGAATTCGGCTAGCATCATGGTCCACAGGGAAATCCTACTGGCCAGGGCGGGCTTTTCAAATAGGTATTTGAGTGGGTCCATTCAGGATATTAGGGTTACGGGGAAGGCTAACATGTAGTGCCTAAGGCGACGGGTACACCAGACTAAGGCCCAATAGACTTTCTCTAAGGGTGAATATTTCAACTCACATCCGATCATCCTTTTGCTCAAATAATAAATGGCCTTCTCTCCGTGCCCCTCTTCTCCTTCTTGGGCCAACATACACCCCATCGAATCTTCGAACACAGAAAGGTATAATAACAAAGGCCTACCGGGCGTGGGTGGTGATAGGACAGGTGGATTTTGGTGATAGGTTTTGATTTTATCAAAGGCTTTTTGGCATAGGGTATCCCACTTGAACTTTTCTCCTTTCCTAAGCAATCTAAACAGCGGATCACAGGTTAAGATAAGTTTTGAAATGAAGCGGCTAATGAATTGTATCCTACCCAAGAACCCCCTCAGCTCTTTTTCTTTCTTCGGCAGTTGCATTTCAATTATGGCTTTAATTTTGGTCAGGTCCACCTATATTCCCCTTTGGGTAATAAGAAATCCTAACAACTTCCCAGTAGTGACTCCGAAAGTGCACTTTTATGGATTCAGTCTCAGTCTAAATTTGCTTAACCTCTCAAAGAATTTCCTCAAAGCCTCCAAGTGTCTTTCCCTCTTCTTAGACTTCACGATCATATCATCCACATATACCTCTACCTCCTTATGAATCATGTCATGCAACAATGTGGTTGCGACACGTTGATACGTTGCCCCCGCGTTCTTAAGTCCAAATGGCATTACTGTAGCAGTATGTACCCCAAAGTGTGATAAAAGTGGTTTTCTCCCTATCCTCCGGTGCAATGAGAATCTGATTATACCCCGAGAACCCGTCCATAAAAGACAAGAGCTCGTGCCCCGCGGTGTTATCAACTAGTACGTCGATGTGAGGTAAAGGGAAGTCGTCTTTAGGGCTTGCTTTGTTTAAATCTCAAAAATCAACGCACACCCTAACACGACCATCCTTCTTCGGGATAGACACAATGTTGGCAATCCATTCGGAATACTCAGTGACCATCAAGAATCCAGCTTTTAACTGCTTTTCAACTTCCTCTTTTACTTTAAGTGCCCATTCAGACCTCATTCGCCTCAGTTTTTGTTTTATTGGTTTTGAGGTAGGAAATAGGGGGATATGATGCTAGACTATCTCTGGATCGATACCTGGCATATCACTATAAGACCATGCAAAAACATCTTTGAATTTATTTAATAGATTGATCAATTCTTTGCTTTTTTCATTGCTAAGTGTAGAGCCAATAAAAATGTTTTGTGAATTATCTTTATTTTCCAGATTAATTCTTAAAGTGTCTGTGGATATCGCAATTTTTCTTACCCACAGCTTTTCAAATTGTTTTCAAATTCGAATACGAGGCGCTACTTAATTTTTGAAAGGTAAATTAAGAAACCGTTTTAAAAGAAAACTGATCTTTTTGGAAACCAGAGTTTTCTAGGTCCGGGGATTATGGAATGAAAGGGGAAGGAGCCCGGCGGACTAAAACACACCTCTCATCCTATCCCGTGATAGGCCTCTACTCAATATCCTTTTAATCAAATTAATTATCTTAAGTGTGCCCTCAACTAATACGTAGATATATATACATTACAAAAGCATGTCAAAAGGGTATAAGATTGCTAATGGTAAAATGGCATACAAAATCACATATTTCAAATAGCAAACAAGATGATATGCAATAAGGAACAAGAAAACTTACCCGGGATCCAGCCGCGAATATCAAACGTGCAATGCACACAATAAAGTCCTAATAAAGGGTCTCTAATCATATATGTACATTGTGGACACTCGGAATTCCACCTCTTGTTTGTTTGAAATTGTTTTGAAAGGAAAGGAAAAGGTCTGTTGAAAACAGATACAGAGTCGCCACTTGGTCTTTAAAGAACCAAGAAACCTAAATTTGACTCACCCAAATAGATAAGGGCACCGGCCCTTCATAACCAAAGAACTTGGCTCGGGGTTTTGGTACGAGATAGGAAGGAGCCTTTGTCGCGACTAAAACACCCTCAACTCACCCCGTCTCTCGACGGGCCTCTATTAGCATCCAAATAATCATCTTTTACTATGTATGGTTCGACAATTAATACTATGATATTATATTACATCACACAAGAATTTTAAAATGGAAGATCAAAAGATAAGATATCATTCACAAGATCTGTGACGACCAAGAGCCAATACTCCTGAGGCAGGATGGCCAAGATGGATGAGGTGAGGTCGGGTGTGGGGGCTTGTCTCGCATCGCCTGGGGTGAAGTTCCTGAACTAGTTTATAAGGATTAATCGCCCCTCTATATGCAACAAGGCCTCCTTACCCGAGTGGTGAAGGAACAAAATCTTGAGGGCAGGCGCCAGTGTTCGAAACCTGGTAGGCACCCAAAGAGGACAATATTGGAGAGGGGTAAGCTGCGCAAGCTCTGATACCTTAACAAGGCCTTTTAAAACCGTGAGGGAGCTAAACATGAAAGAACTTCACAGTTAAGCGTGCTGCTGCCAGAGCAGTACCAGGGATGGGTGACCCCCTGGGAAGTTCTTTGTGTTTAGGCTCAAAGCGGACAATATTGTTGCTAGACGGGGAGGTGGGTCGTTACAAATGGTATCAGAGCGGAAACCCAGCCGGAAGTGTGGGGCAGGTCCCACACGAGGACGTGTGGCCCTTAAGGAGGATGGATTGTGACGACCAAGAGCCAATACTCCTGAGGTAGGATGGCCAAGATGGATGAGGTGAGGTCGGGTGTGGGGGCTTGTCTCGCATCGCCTGGGGTGAAGTTCCTGGACTAGTTTATAAGGATTAATCGCCCCTCTATATGCAACAAGGCCTCCTTACCCGAGTGGTGAAGGAACAAAATCTTGAGGGCAGGCGCCAGTGTTCGAAACCTGGTAGGCACCCAAAGAGGACAATATTGGAGAGGGGTAAGCTGCGCAAGCTCTGATACCTTAACAAGGCCTTTTAAAACCGTGAGGGAGCTAAACATGAAAGAACTTCACAGTTAAGCGTGCTGCTGCCAGAGCAGTACCAGGGATGGGTGACCCCCTGGGAAGTTCTTTGTGTTTAGGCTCAAAGCGGACAATATTGTTGTTAAGGTGGGTAGGGTGTAACACCCTGTAATTTCCTTTTTATTAATAAATGAATACTTCCATTTTATTTCTATTTATAATTTTATTTGGGGTCAAAACATAATTTCTATAAATAAAGAAAATATTTTCTGTGGTTTCAAAATCGATATCTATAATTTTGTATAACCGGGAATTTAATTCCTATGTTAATATAATTTTCTGCATTTTATTTTCAACCGTAAAATACCAGTTTTAATTTCAAATTGCGCCTTATACCGCGTTTGGGGTGTGGGAGCACGCGAGCTCAACCACACCGTGCGTTTTCCACCCCTAACTTGGAGCCCAAACATATCAGTTTATATATATGTAACAGTGTGTCTCTCTCTCACTCACTGTGTCTCTCTCAATCTCCCTCCATTTCTCTCTTCCTCTCAAGAACTCTCACAATACACACACATACAGATTATATACATATATATTCAGTCACATACGCAGACACATATATATATATATATATCAAGAGAGGAAGACAGAGGTAAATTCTCACGACGACGGAATCGACGACGGTTATTATCGGTCTCAAATTTATCTGTGTAATCACCTTGGTGAGTAATTTAAACTCACTCGCCATGTTTATATACGTGTATTTCAGTATATATAGGTGTGTATATGTGTATATATATGTATTTCACCATTGAAGCTTGAAATTGGAGTTTTGCCAAACTTAACCAAAATCAATTCCGTGAATTGATTATGGAAGATATTGATCCCAATAAGCTGTGGTTCGAATCCTACGCAATAATTTATCCGTATCGCGACGTATCGTCGATTTAAAGTTTTGACACTTTAACTTTAATCGTGAAAATCTAGAGATACAATCCGTACTAATTAAAATTGATCGCGTATTCTTAATCTACGCGGAAAACCGAAGAGAACCATATATTACATGCCTTGTTTGGATCAGAATCTGAAAATGGGTAAAAATACAGTTTGAAATTGAAAACAGGGGAGAAAACGAAGAAGATGACATTCTGCAAGAACTCGCGCGCGCGACCCGCTCGCGCGAGGCTCGCTCGCGCGGCCCGCTCGCGCGAACCCTTTCCCCCCTTCGCTCGCGCGACCCGCGCGCGCGATCCGGCCTTCCCCCTCGCTCGCGCGATCCGCTCGCGCGACAATCCCTCCACCTCGCTCGCGCGACCCGCTCGCGCGAGGTGGCAGTTTTGGCAGTTTGTATAATTTTTGTATAAGGAACTGTTTGGCAAAGGTTTTGGGAAATTTTAAGGGACTGTTTGACAAGTACTTTATTTTAAAGGCTACCACTTAAGCATTGGATTGAATAAGGATGATTAAGACTCATATTATGTGCACGTTTATCCAGCTTTGAAATTTATAGTTGTTGCCACAATCAATGAACATCGACATACATATTAGGGTCGAGGTTGAGTCGACATGCATGGTGTGTGAGAAAGCGTGAAAAGAGTAAAGAGTGGCGGTCTGGTGTGCGACCTCAATATCGATCGGATAGTATTCCTGGTATTGGAGGCGACAGTGTCGTGTACGACTTAGATATCGATCGGATAGTTTTCCTGGTATCTAAGGCGCGCGTTTCGGATATCGATCGGATATTTTTCCTGGTATCCGAAGCGATGGTATTGAGTACGACTTAGATATCGATCGGATAGTTTTCCTGGTATCTAAGGCGCACGTTTCGGATATTTTTCCTGGTATCCGAAGCGATGGTATTGAGTACGACTTAGATATCGATCGGATAGTTTTTCTGGTATCTAAGGCGCGCGTTTCGGATATCGATCGGATATTTTTCCTGGTATCCGAAGCGATGGTATTGAGTACGACTTAGATATCGATCGGATAGTTTTCCTGGTATCTAAGGCGCGCGTTTCGGATATCGATCGGATATTTTTCCTGGTATCCGAAGCGATGGTATTGAGTACGACTTAGATATCGATCGGATAGTTTTCCTGGTATCTAAGGCGCGCGTTTCGGATATCGATCGGATATTTTTCCTGGTATCCGAAGCGATGGTATTGAGTACGGCCTAGATATCGATCGGATAGTATTCCTGGTATCTGAGACGGTAGCGTGTTATATGACTTTAATATCGATCGGATAGTATTCCTGGTATTGGAGGTGACGTTGTTGTGTTCGGTTTAGATACTGATCGGATAGTATTCCGGGTATCTGAGGCGAAAATGTGGTTTGTGACTTTAATACCGATTGGATAGTATTCCTGGTATTGGAGGCGATAGTATAGCGTGTAAATCAGATGAATGAGTAGTTATTACCCCTGGTATCTGAGATGATGTGTTGATCGAATTGAGTTGCTTTATAGAACAGAATTGGTAAGGTAAGATGTTACAAGATTCATGTGCGATTACATATTTATTGCTTACTATGTTTCCCCCATGGCTTATGTTGGAATTGGAACCTTGAATATATTACTGTTAATGTTTAATTGGACTTTTGTTTTATATGCTTATATACACATTGCGAGCACTTGTTTATTTTGCTCTCCAGCTTGCAAAAGCTGAAGGCGTCGATGCGTCCTGGACTGTATGTCCAGATTTTCAGGGTCAGGAGCAGCCAGAGTTCGTTGACTATGCTAGTTAGAGGCAGGAGTCTTTCCAGGAAGCTGCTTTATATTTCTATTGTCTTTTATTTGGGGTTGTAATAGACTTTATGATAGTTTTGAATAAGGGCGGTTTGTGCCTAAGACCTCGACTTATGTAATAGTTTAGTAAGTTTTAAATTTTGGAGTTTATGTTTTATTAGTAACCTCTTATTAGAATGTTGTTTAAGTTATCTGTTTGCAGGGACAATTGGTCATACTCACTTGTCACGACCTACGAGTCCATATAGGAAATTAAATGCTTTCCTGAATTATGCTACGTCGGGGCGTGACAGGCTTTTTGGTATCAGAGCCAGGTTATGGCTCGACCAATTGTCCAAGACACATAGGATCTCCCGTTAAGATAGAATTAAGATAAGATAGTTCGACTCCTTTACGTGTTTCGTCGCTTTCGATTGTTGTGAACTTTCTGTTCGGTTGAGACGGTTCTGATGGATGATCGTTTCCGTTATCAGGTGATAGCATGGAAGCCCAGATGATCCAAGTTCATCTTACAGCTAGTGTTGCTCAGGATGGGTCACAACAACTACCCGTTATAACCCTACCTATAGATGTACCAGTCGTGCCAGTCATTTCCCTTAAGAAAGACATGGCTAATGATGCGACGCCGAGCGATGTTGAGGGATTTGATGGGGACAAAGAGCTACTGGTGACAGGATTGGGAAATGACGGTTGTCAGAATTCGAAACCAGTTGGGAATCGACTCCCGCAGAAAGGCTATCCCGGACAGAAACCGGTGTACCCTCAGGGATAGAAAAGGACTTGGGATGGAGGGAAGAAGCCTCAACAGTCAATGCAGCAGAAATCCCAACAACCAATGGAAGGGGACACCAACGGATGTTTTAATTGCGGCGTCCCCGGCCACCGAGCTCGAAGTTGCAGAGCACCCAGGAAGGTTGGTCGCCCTGATATTGTGTGCTTCAACTGTGATGTACTGGGTCACATAAGTAGGGATTGCAAGGCTCCTAGAGGAAAGAAACCTCAGCAGACACAAGCAGTGCAGCAGTATCCACCTCGAGCGATAAGAGGGAACAACAACAATGATATCTGCTACAATTGTGGTAATCCCGGTCACCGAGCTCGAGAGTGCAAAGCCCCTAGGCGTGCTGATCGACCAGGAGTTGTGTGCTATAATTGTGGCATACCAGGCCATATCAGTAAGGACTGCAGGGCTCCCAGGAAGGGAAACTATGGTCAGCAGGGACAAGCTCGTCTGAATGCTGTTATTCCCGAAGCTGCTGGTTATGAGGAAGCAGGTTATGACGAAGGTACTTATGAGGAGGGACTGCCCGAACAACAGACAGTGGAAGGTACTCTAACCTTGTTTAACTCTCATGTTAAAGTTTTATTTGACACGGGTGCTACACATTCCTTTATATCTGTTAAGATTGTTCGGAAGTTGGGTTTAGTACCGCAACGTCTAGATGAAGCTTTAAGTGCTGTCTCACCCTTAGGGGCCACAGTCAAGTTATTACATGTATGTAAAGATTGTCCTCTACGGTTAGGAGACCGAGAACTTTTGGCAAGATTGGTGGTTCTGTCGATGAAGGAGTTCGATATAATCCTGGGAATGGATTGGCTAAGAGAAGAATCATGCGAAGCTGGATTGTGCAAAGAAAAGGATCACATTTGCGGACAATGGGAATCGACCCTTCGATTTCCAGTGTAACCCTTCAGGTGACATGTTCCTCACCAGATGCCTAGCAAACATCGAGGTTGTCAGTGCAGAGGTGACGGTGTCATCAATACCGGTAATCAAAGAGTTTGAGGAAGTATTCCGAGATATCTCTGGATTACCACCTGAGAGGGACATAGAATTCTGTGTGGAATTGGTGCCAGGTACTCGACCTATAACCAAGGTTCCCTACAGGATGGCCCCTACTGAGTTGTTGGAGCTGAAGGAACAAGTTCAAGAACTTGAGAAGTTGGGCTTTGTTCGTCCAAGTACTTCACCGTGGGGAGAAGTTCGATTTATTTTCAGACCACAAGAGCCTCAAGTATTTGTTTATTCAGAAAGAGCTAAACATGAGGCAACGTCGGTGGATGGAGCTAATTAAGGACTACGACTTTACATTGGAATACCACCCTGGTAAGGCTAATGTAGTCGCCGATGCCCTAAGTCGGAAACCTCGAGGAACGATTGCTTCATTGATGATAAGGGAATGGAAAGCCTTGGAAACAATTGCAGAATTTGATATGCAGATTTCTGAGGGAAGTAACGGACATCACTTTGGGTGCCTTATGGTTCAACCAACACTTGTGAGCCGAATTATCGAGGCCCAAAAGGGAGATGAGAAATTTCAAGTATGGTTCGCAAAGATGTTAGAGAAGGACCCGACAGAATGGAAGGTTGGGGCCGATGGAGGATACCGATGTCGAGACAGATTGTGTGTGCCAGATTTGAGAGAATTGAGGAAAGATATTCTCGAAGAAGCACATAAATCAAGACTGACAGTACACCCAGGAGGAACAAAGATGTATAAGGATTTGAAGAGGAACTTCTGGTGGGAAGGAATGAAGCGAGAAGTAGCCGAGTTTGTGTCTAAATGTTTGACTTGTCAACAAGTGAAGGCCGAACATCAGAGACCCTCGGGATTCTTGCAACCCTTACCTGTTCCAGGATGGAAGTGGGAGCACATAACTATGGATTTTGTGGTTGGATTACCCCGGTCACAACAGAATCATGACGCGATTTGGGTAATTGTGGATCGTTTGACGAAGTCTGCACACTTTATCGCGTACAATATGACTTACCCAGTAGAAAGGATGAGTCGAATGTACCTACAGCAAGTGGTGCGACTGCACGGTGCGCCTGTGTCAATTGTATCAGACCGCGATGCACGTTTTACCTCGGGATTTTGGGAAAGTTTGCAGAAGGCTATGGGAACTTCGCTCAAAATGAGTACTGCATTCCATCCTCAGACCGATGGACAGACCGAGCGTGTTAACCAGATTATGGAAGATATGCTCAGAGCTTGTGCAATTGACTTTGAAGAGTCTTGGGAGACGCACTTACCTTTGGTTGAATTTGCGTATAACAACAGTTATCACTCAAGTATTGGAATGGCGCCGTTCGAAGCTTTATACGGACGGCCATGTCGATCTCCATTGTGTTGGGCTGAAGTGGGAGACACAGAACTTTTGGGGCCAGATTTGGTGAGAGAGACCAATGAGAAGATTTCACTGGTCAAGGAAAGGATGAAAACTGCACAGAGTAGACACAAGAGTTATGCGGATCGACGTCGAAAGGACTTGGAGTTCAGCGTTGGAGACCACGTACTCCTAAAGGTTTCACCTGTTCGGGGAGTAGTGCGTTTTGGTCAGAAGAGAGGGAAGTTGGCACCTCGTTTTATCGGACCGTTCGAGATTTTGGAGCGTGTTGGAAAAGTGGCTTATCGACTCGCGTTGCCACCAAAGATGTCTGGTGTTCATAATGTGTTCCATGTCAGTATATTAAGGAAATACATACGGGATCCTTCACATGTGGTTAATTTTGATGATATTGAGACGAGTCAGAATGTTGTCTACAAGGATAGACCCGTGAGGATTCTTGACCAGAGTATCAAGAGGCTGAGAAGAAGGGACGTTCCTTTGGTTAAGGTTCAGTGGAGGCATCATGACGAAGGAGAAGCGTCGTGGGAGTTAGAGTCGGACATGAGGACAAGATACCCCGAGTTGTTTCAGGATTAGTTAGCTCAGATTTCGGGGCGAAATCTCTGTTAAGGTGGGTAGGGTGTAACACCCTGTAATTTCCTTTTTATTAATAAATGAATACTTCCATTTTATTTCTATTTATAATTTTATTTGGGGTCAAAACATAATTTCTATAAATAAAGAAAATATTTTCTGTGGTTTCAAAATCGATATCTATAATTTTGTATAACCGGGAATTTAATTCCTATGTTAATATAATTTTCTGCATTTTATTTTCAACCGTAAAATACCAGTTTTAATTTCAAATTGCGCCTTATACCGCGTTTGGGGTGTGGGAGCACGCGAGCTCAACCACACCGTGCGTTTTCTACCCCTAACTTGGAGCCCAAACATATCAGTTTATATATATGTAACAGTGTGTCTCTCTCTCACTCACTGTGTCTCTCTCAATCTCCCTCCATTTCTCTCTTCCTCTCAAGAACTCTCACAATACACACACATACAGATTATATACATATATATTCAGTCACATACGCAGACACATATATATATATATATATATCAAGAGAGAAAGACAGAGGTAAATTCTCACGACGACGGAATCGACGACGGTTATTATCGGTCTCAAATTTATCTGTGTAATCACCTTGGTGAGTAATTTAAACTCACTCGCCATGTTTATATACGTGTATTTCAGTATATATAGGTGTGTATATGTGTATATATATGTATTTCACCATTGAAGCTTGAAATTGGAGTTTTGCCAAACTTAACCAAAATCAATTCCGTGAATTGATTATGGAAGATATTGATCCCAATAAGCTGTGGTTCGAATCCTACGCAATAATTTATCCGTATCGCGACGTATCGTCGATTTAAAGTTTTGACACTTTAACTTTAATCGTGAAAATCTAGAGATACAATCCGTACTAATTAAAATTGATCGCGTATTCTTAATCTACGCGGAAAACCGAAGAGAACCATATATTACATGCCTTGTTTGGATCAGAATCTGAAAATGGGTAAAAATACAGTTTGAAATTGAAAACAGGGGAGAAAACGAAGAAGATGACATTCTGCAAGAACTCGCGCGCGCGACCCGCTCGCGCGAGGCTCGCTCGCGCGGCCCGCTCGCGCGAACCCTTTCCCCCCTTCGCTCGCGCGACCCGCGCGCGCGATCCGGCCTTCCCCCTCGCTCGCGCGATCCGCTCGCGCGACAATCCCTCCACCTCGCTCGCGCGAGGTGGCAGTTTTGGCAGTTTGTATAATTTTTGTATAAGGAACTGTTTGGCAAAGGTTTTGGGAAATTTTAAGGGACTGTTTGACAAGTACTTTATTTTAAAGGCTACCACTTAAGCATTGGATTGAATAAGGATGATTAAGACTCATATTATGTGCACGTTTATCCAGCTTTGAAATTTATAGTTGTTGCCACAATCAATGAACATCGACATACATATTAGGGTCGAGGTTGAGTCGACATGCATGGTGTGTGAGAAAGCGTGAAAAGAGTAAAGAGTGGCGGTCTGGTGTGCGACCTCAATATCGATCGGATAGTATTCCTGGTATTGGAGGCGACAGTGTCGTGTACGACTTAGATATCGATCGGATAGTTTTCCTGGTATCTAAGGCGCGCGTTTCGGATATCGATCGGATATTTTTCCTGGTATCCGAAGCGATGGTATTGAGTACGACTTAGATATCGATCGGATAGTTTTCCTGGTATCTAAGGCGCGCGTTTCGGATATTTTTCCTGGTATCCGAAGCGATGGTATTGAGTACGACTTAGATATCGATCGGATAGTTTTCCTGGTATCTAAGGCGCGCGTTTCGGATATCGATCGGATATTTTTCCTGGTATCCGAAGCGATGGTATTGAGTACGACTTAGATATCGATCGGATAGTTTTCCTGGTATCTAAGGCGCGCGTTTCGGATATCGATCGGATATTTTTCCTGGTATCCGAAGCGATGGTATTGAGTACGACTTAGATATCGATCGGATAGTTTTCCTGGTATCTAAGGCGCGCGTTTCGGATATCGATCGGATATTTTTCCTGGTATCCGAAGCGATGGTATTGAGTACGACTTAGATATCGATCGGATAGTTTTCCTGGTATCTAAGGCGCGCGTTTCGGATATCGATCGGATATTTTTCCTGGTATCCGAAGCGATGGTATTGAGTACGACTTAGATATCGATCGGATAGTTTTCCTGGTATCTAAGGCGCGCGTTTCGGATATCGATCGGATATTTTTCCTGGTATCCGAAGCGATGGTATTGAGTACGGCCTAGATATCGATCGGATAGTATTCCTGGTATCTGAGACGGTAGCGTGTTATATGACTTTAATATCGATCGGATAGTATTCCTGGTATTGGAGGTGACGTTGTTGTGTTCGGTTTAGATACTGATCGGATAGTATTCCGGGTATCTGAGGCGAAAATGTGGTTTGTGACTTTAATACCGATTGGATAGTATTCCTGGTATTGAAGGCGATAGTATAGCGTGTAAATCAGATGAATGAGTAGTTATTACCCCTGGTATCTGAGATGATGTGTTGATCGAATTGAGTTGCTTTATAGAACAGAATTGGTAAGGTAAGATGTTACAAGATTCATGTGCGATTACATATTTATTGCTTACTATGTTTCCCCCATGGCTTATGTTGGAATTGGAACCTTGAATATATTACTGTTAATGTTTAATTGGACTTTTGTTTTATATGCTTATATACACATTGCGAGCACTTGTTTATTTTGCTCACCAGCTTGCAAAAGCTGACGGCGTCGATGCGTCCTGGACTGTATGTCCAGATTTTCAGGGTCAGGAGCAGCCAGAGTTCGTTGACTATGCTAGTTAGAGGCAGGAGTCTTTCCAGGAAGCTGCTTTATATTTCTATTGTCTTTTATTTGGGGTTGTAATAGACTTTATGATAGTTTTGAATAAGGGCGGTTTGTGCCTAAGACCTCGACTTATGTAATAGCTTAGTAAGTTTTAAATTTTGGAGTTTATGTTTTGTTAGTAACCTCTTATTAGAATGTTGTTTAAGTTATCTGTTTGCAGGGACAATTGGTCATACTCACTTGTCACGACCTACGAGTCCATATAGGAAATTAAATGCTTTCCTGAATTATGCTACGTCGGGGCGTGATAAGATCTAAGCCAAATATCACACAATGTAAAGTGAAAGATCACACAAACAAACCTAGGAAAAATCGTCTAATCACATATCAAGTAATTAAGTTTTCCTAATCTAAGGGGGACATGAATTGTTCTTGAAACAAATGATCAAAGAGATTAAAATATGCTTAGCAAGCTAGAATGATGCATGTCAATCTTTGAGAAAAGAAGACCTCTCAATCCCCGAGACGGATGAGAAAAGGATGATTAGATCAAGGGGAAGCATGAACGTGTGATCAAGTTCATTCCTTATAATCTTCTTAGATTAAGAGTCACAAAAACCCCAAATCTTTGCATGGATGCAATGCATGCATCTAGAATGTGCCAAGGTTGTAGTGTGTTTTGTGTTCATGGACTCCTAGAATGACTTAGAAGTCTAGAATATGTATGAATGAATGAAGGAAATCATCATGGGATATGTACAAATTTAGTATGAACCACTTCCTAAGACATGAGCTAATTTGGGGTGCATGTAAGCATCAAATCAAAGGATGGAAGTAAAAGTATGCTTGGAGTTAGGAAAACTTTCCAAGTGGTCTTGCATTCATACCTTAAGTATTGAGTTCTAGAGAAATCATTAAAGTCAGATTACTCAATGTTTTGAAAGTTTTGAGAAAAGCTAGGGTTTTATTCCTTGAAATCAAAATGAGGGGTTAAAGAGGGGGTTTTGAAATGGGGGTTTTGAAAGCATATTTTTAATGCTTGATGAAGATTATGACCACTTAAAATGTCAACATTTAACTCACATCAAGAATCTCCAAGATTATTGGAGAACATTATCTTCATTTTAAAGAAAACTTCAAGAATACATAAGAATGCCTTGAAGTTGGGATCATCATCTATCAAACATGTTTTTAAGGTCAAAAACTACTATCCATAATGATTCACTCACCTCAAACTTCATGTCCTCATCTAGAAGATGATGAACTAGTAAGTAAACAAGAAAAAGAAAAAGAAATGAGATAAAAGGAGATGAACATCAAAGTAAACAAACAAGTATATAGCAAACAATAGATGATATTCATGATGATTTTGGACTTGTAGCTTGATGTTTCACTCATATATGGTGACTTTGGACATGGAAGTAGCTTTCTCTCTCATAAATACCCACTAAAATGGTAGTTGGGTGTATTGAATGTGAAGTAAATAGAAGTGATGAAGTAAAAACAAAGTTTAGAACTCACTTTCATGTTTAAAAATCAAAAAAAGGAAGCTTCTTTTCTCTCTATTCTAACCTTATCTCTACAACTTTCTCTCTAAAACTTTTCAAAGCTTGCATTTGACCCCCTTAAATGAGTAGTCAAAGGGGGTCTATATAGGCCAATGTGGGGTGGTTTTGGGATTTAGAAAGTACTCCCATTGGTCCTAAACACCTGTTAACATAGAACTATGTCATTTTGGTTTCTAATTAAACAAATTGGACCCCCAAAAGAAATTGCAAAAATGGACTGTTCTGGAGGAGAGTGTCGCGGCGGCACTGGGCCTGTGCCGCTGCGGCAGTGGGCCAGTGCCGCGGCGGCACTGCTCCTCATTCGTCCAGATAATTCTTTTTTAAGCCCCCGGAGGTTCTGGTATTCGCGAAAAGGCCCTATTTCGTCCGAAATTCACAGAAAATGCATACAAACTCCAAATTGAGGTTGTGATATACCGTTGGAAAGGTAATGGAGTCTACCTTACATAAAAAATAGTTTGGAGATGGGTCACTTTGAAAAGTTTTGCGGTATTCGCAATAAAAGCCAATTTGGTCGCCTTTTTCGCCTTCGAAAATTCAAAATAAATTCGTTTTAGATCCAGGAGTATTGTGATATACTGTTAGAAAGCTATTGACCTCTAGTATTTTTGAAAAATGTTTGAAAATTGTTGCGGTGCTCCTGTTTTAAAGTCAACTTTTGGTCAAACCGGTCAAACCTGGGATCCCCGGAAAGTCTTGGGAACCTCCGGGAGCTCCCAAGAGCTGACGTTATCGTACGATTTTCTTTTGAAACTCATTTTAGTACCTTCCACATTTTAGTACTTTCCACTTGATCTAGAATGATCTCGAAACTTTTCGGCGAATTTGGATAATTTTGGTCAAACCTCGGTCAAACCTGGTCAATCCTTAGTCAAACTGGTCAACGGGGACTTTTCGAGAACTTCCGGGGGTCTCTGGGAGCTGACGATTTCATCTGGTTTTGCTTTAAAAAACTCATTTTATGACTTTCCTTATGACACAGCATGTCTCCAGAACTTTTTGGTCCGCATCTGGGAGTGTTTGGATTTTCAAGGGCATTTTGGTCATTCTGAGCATTTTGAGAGATAGAACTAACTTCCAGGTGTCAGTTTTGAGTCTTTTTCGATCATCGTGAACCGCCAAGGTATGGGTCTCCTAAATCTGATAGCCGACAAAATGGGGTGTATTCATACATACAAGGCATATCCTAATTCCAAGGTGTCGCACATGGAGTCAGAAAATCGATAAAATAGAAATAAATAGACTAGAGAAGAGTTTGAGAAATCATACCTCCAAAGCGCTACAAAACAAAGGGTTAGTCAACATGCTTGGAACAATGCATAATATCGATTCCTAAATAATACACCCAAAGTTCTAGGTTAAATCTATCAAATATAGGGAGGGTTGACATAATTATGAGTTCTTTATAAGTAGTTGAAAATACAACATCTCCAAGTCTCATCTAGGAGCCAATGCAATGTCCATATGGAGATGTTATAATCCCAACATGATCATAAAGAACCCATAGTTATGTTCAACTAGGTTCAATTAAACGCAACTTAATCCCAACACAAAATGAATCCTAATTGCAAGTATCAACCAATATGGATGAATGCATATGAATGCATGAACGTGAAACAAGAGTAAGTTATGAACTATTCATTGATTTGGATCATTTAACCTCTGTATTTAAGCTTAATTAATCATCATTAAAACATGGTTTAAGCCCTAGGTCATGGAAAGATCATTTTAACCATTATTTACGAAGTTTATTAAATCTGTGACAGGATTCCAGAAATTACAGAGAGCAGACCAGAACTTTAAAAATAGAAAAACCATACTTCCAACGGTTTGATCTTGATGATTTTTGGGCACATGATGCCTCTGTGAGTCTAGTTTCTAACCCAAAAAGAAAATCAAAAACCAAACGGTTCAATCTCTGGGAATTGGGTAAAAAACCAGACATCACTCAGAAATTTACAACTCTCTGTCCAGAAATTTTGTGTGATTTTCTAAAACTAGCAAATAAATCCGAATGACTCTAATATTTTTAGGAGACCTTATTAACACATTAAATTACACGAAATAAATTATTTGAAGTCAAGAATGATTTGTTAAGGCTCTGATTTACTCATTTCAAGAAGGTGTTACTGTTCTGAAATTTTGGACAGATTATGATTGCTTTATAAAACTCATGACCAAACCATATTAAACATGAAATCTTATCAAAACAAAAATCACAGTGGTAAATCTTTGTGTTATTAACACTTCCCAATTGGTCTCATTCAATTCTAACGGATCATTATTTAATTAAGAATCCTTGATCAAAAATGGTTTATGAATTCATTGCATCACTGTTAAGTTTTATTTTGGTTAAGTCTAACATATCAAACCCTAGAGGCTAACCCATATATCCTAGGACTACTTCTCCTTCCCATTAATGGTTGTTGGAGATAAAGGACTAATCCATGTGAGTCTCAATGGAACATTGAAAGGATTCCATAAGTCTTTTAACTAGAAGACCAAAGTCATGAACTAAGACTTTGGCCTACTAATCATGTATGGATGTGGTTGTTCTCATTTAAGTCATATGCTCATAGAGAATCTAAAAGGATCAACTTAAAGGGACCAAATAAGATATTGAGCATTCCATAAATCCCAAAATATGAACATAACAAAAGAAAATAAACTCAAGGTTCAAACAATATTCAAGTTAACTTTTACTTCATGATTTATTTAATCTTAAATCCAAAGCTACTTTGATCCAAATCAACAAAAATGGGAGTTCAATCACAATATTAGTGGTGTGTGATGAAAGGAGGTAGGAAGAGAGTTTTTGAAAATGTGGAAATCCTAGGTTAGTTGAACATTGTCATCATCGGATTTGGAGGTAACACTCTCCTTAATTCGACATTTGGTCAAAATTGGGGTATCTAAAGTTTGCCCCTCTTCGACAGAGCTTGTGGAGCAACGCGTTTCACAAGTGAATGTTGAAGCCTGTGTGAACACAAGCCTTTGACCAAATTGTCGGATTTAGGTAAAAACAAAATGCATCGCAAAAACAAACGCGCAAACAATCCAAGCTGATCGTGCTCATCGGTAAGCTGCCTATGTATCCACTCAGGAATCAGACCAAGACGTAATTCGAGCAAAGGGACAAACGCTAAAACACAAGTAGTCATACGGATGAATGCACCTACCCTTATCGTGATGCACGTGCTCATACAATGATGGCTGCTAATGCAATTTCATGCTCCATAAATGCAATGATTTGAGATCATGATATTCCAGATGCACCCCATGTCCTATGTTACTTAATGCTCACGGTCCCTTAAACTTACTGGGTAAGCTATCTAGAACTCAAAGTTTCTCTGATTAATAAATTGGTCCTCTCCTGGATTCACAGCCATTCCGGCCAACTGTGTGAATGCACTTGACTGGGCAACGCTTCGCAACTTAGGCCCCGGTGTCAACTCGGGTCTATGCTCTAAATATCCGCAGTCTTTCAGCCCCATCGGACACGTTTGCTCTAAATATCCGCAGCCCTTAGGTCCCATCGGACACGTTTGCTCTAAATATCTGCAGCCCTTTGGCCTTGTCAGACACGTTTGCTCTAAATATCCACAGCCATCAGCCCCGTCAGACACGTTTGCTCTAAATATCTGCAACCCTTTCGCCCTGTCGTACATGTTTGCTCTAAATATCCGCAGTCCTTCGGCTTCGTTGGACACGTTTGCTCTAAATATGGAGTCAATCAGACTCAAATTTATTTCAAATTTCAAATTTCAAACTCAGGAGTCGATCAGACTCAAATTCAAGTTTAAATTTCAAAATCAGGAGTCGATCAAACTCAAATTTATTTCAAATTTCAAAATCAGGAGTCGATCAGACTCAAATTTATTTCAAATTTCAAAATCAGGAGTCGATCAGACTCAAATTCAAGTTCAAATTTCAAAATCAGGAGTCAATCAGACTCAAATTTATTTCAACTTTCAAAATTAGGAGTTGATAGACTCAAATTTATTTCAAATTTCAAAATCAGGAGTCGACCAGACTCAAATTTATTTCAAATTTCAAAATCAGGAGTCGATCAGACTCAAATTCAACTTCAAATTTCAAAATCAGGAGTCGATCAGACTCAAATTCAACTTTCCAAATTTGGAGTCAAACTTCCGCTTGATTTTTGGAATCAAAAGTCAAATAGGCTTAAAAACTCATCTTTCAAAATTCGGGGTCACGTGGACTTGGAAATCATTTTTCGGGGACCAAAGCGTATAAGGCGGGCAAACTTCGAGGGTTTAAATTCAAATTTCGGGACCCAATTTGAATTTTGGGAGGAAAACCAAAGGCCCCTTAACCGCCTCATTTGCGGCATATGCTTAAAAATGCGGCAGTTCGTGACTGCCGTGCGGTACTCACGGAATGTCATTGCGGCACTCAGCGAGTGCCGTACGGCACTTCATCGACTCCCACGCGCATTTCCCGAGTGCCGTTCGGGGCGGGCAGTTTGCTTATATGCTTGTTTTCCTTTCATTTTTTTCTCATTCCTCACAAACTCTCTCAAACGGAATTCTTTCTTGAAAATTCTTCATCCGCTCATAGTGACCTATTAGATCATCGGGTAAGTTCCTCTCGATTAAAATCTCGTTTTTCTCTTTATTTTAATTGTTTTCTTGATTTCTTTTGAAAGTTTAACGTTCAGTTCTTTCCTTCTTGACAGGTTGGGTGCTATGGCTAGTGGCTCAGGTAGCTCCAGTAGGAAGAGGATGAGGTACATAGCCACTCCTCATCCCAACCCCACCTTCCTACTCCAGGACCCGGACAAACACCTGTCCGCCAGGGACTTCCGACGAGAGGTATACACGCCTCTCCTCTTTTCTTTTCCTTTTGACTTTCTTCTTATAAACCTTATAAATGCAATGTATGATAGCAAAACTTTACATGCTCTCTTATGAGTACAAATGTTATGCTCGTAGAATCTTTCAAGCATTTCAAATGCTCTGTTTTATGTATTTATGTTCATTTTCATTGTTATTATTATTACTTTATATTTTTATTTCATTCTTTCCTGTCGCGCCCGCCCTGAAGGTGGGGGCGGTCCCCTCGTGGGTCGCGACCGTTTACGTCGAGAAACGTGAAAGATGGTATAGAAATGTGTAAAAGAGGGAGTAGGGCCAAGTAAGAGTTCAGAGTCGCCACCTAACATGTTTCGGGAGTTAGGACCCCTACAAAGACGGTGAAATCATCCTTGACTTTTAAAATGTATTGAAAAAGTAAGGCCCCTTTAAAAAGTCTGACTCTTGATAGTCGTACGAAAACCAGAGTTCTTGAAGTGGGTTTGGGGACTCGATTATGCCGAGGGAAGGTGTTAGGCACCCTCGAGCATCCGTGACACACGGTTGCCGATTGTACTAATTTTTATGGAGGCATTTTATTTTTAGAGGAAATGAGTTTTCTTTCCTTTTTTAAAAAAAAAACAAGAGAAGGGAGAAAATTACGGTCGTACCCTAATAAAGGTTGTATAAGTATCTCCGCACGAGATATGTGAAAATAAAATGTCTTAAACACACGTACCTTGACACGAGATAGGTGCAAAAATAGGTTATGGTCGCACCCTTAAAAGGGTTGCATATGTATCTCGACACGAGAATCAGGCCGTACGTAGTTCTGTGCAGTGTATATGTATGGATGTTTGGTCGATCTAGACCGTGAGTGTATAAAATAGTATTTTGAGTAAGGTCGGTGTAGCTAGAAACTTTATCCTGTACGATGTAGTCTTAGACTTTAACCTTGAGAAAGTAGTGAGTTGTGAGAAAGTGTTTTTGAATAAAAATCGGGGTAGATCGACCGTGCGATGAGTTTTTGCATTTTTTACTTTCATGATTTTCTTTGTCTTTTTGTTTTATCTGCCAAAAGTAAGGGTCGGTAGTGATTTAAAAAAACATGTACCAGAAGTAAGGGTCGGTGCCCAGTGATGTAAAAATGATGATATGAAAGTTTTATCGGAAGTACGGGTCGGTGCCCAGTGGTTTAGAAAAGTTCTACCGGAAGTACGGGTCGGTGCCCAGTAAAAAAAAGTGTACCGGAAGTATGGGTCGGTGCCCGATGGGAAAAGGTGATGTGAAAGTTTTACTGGAAGTACGAGTCGGTGCCCTATGCAAATGGAGAGAAGTATCATTTTTTGTGTTTCCTGATTTTATCTACGAAAATCTATAACAAGAGATAAAGTGCAGCCGGATGGGTCATTAGATCTCCTTCCGGCTGACGCAGGATATAAAGTCCAATCGGGTGGAGTTCGAGGCCTCCTTCCGACTGGCGCAAGATATAACAGTTTGATAAAGTTCAGCCAGGTGGGTCATTAGATCTCCTTCTGGCTGACGCAGGATATAAAGTCCAATCGGGTGGAGTTCGAGGCCTCCTTCCGACTGGCGCAAGATATAACAGTTTGATAAAGTTCAGCCAGTTGGGTCATTAGATCTCCTTCTGGCTGACACAGGATATAAAGTCCAATCGGGTGGAGTTCGAGGCCTCCTTCCGACTGGCGCAAGATATAACAGTTTGATAAAGTTCAGCCAGGTGGGTCATTAAATCTCCTTCTGGCTGACGCAGGATATAAAGTCCAATCGGGTAGAGTTCGAGGTCTCCTTCCGACTGGCGTAAGATACAACAGTTTGATAAAGTTCGGCCAGGTGGGTCATTAGATCTCCTTCTGGCTGACGCAGGATATAAAGTCCAATCGGGTGGAGTTCGAGACCTCCTTCCGACTGGCGCAAGATATAACAGTTTGATAAAGATCAGCCAGGTGGGTCATTAGATCTCCTTCTGGCTGACGCAGGATAAAGTCCAATCGGGTGGAGTTCGAGGCCTCCTTCTGACTTGAGAAGAAAAAAGAAATAAAAATAAAAAATAAAAAAATAAAAAAAATAAAAAAAATAAAAAAATAAAAATAAAATAAAAAATTTCTGAACCCACCACAGTGTAGCTAGAACGACCAAATTAGCTAGGAAACAAGGGCCTGTTGTCGAAAAGAAAAGCTGGCAAAGCAATGAAATCGAGCTGCTTGGGCTTTGAAACCGGTATTTCCTGGGTTTGTTTAAACTATGGTTGAATTGGGTTAATGGGTTTTTAATTTACAAAGATGAAGGTGGTCTTGGTTTAGTGTTTGAGGAAAAAACAAAGGGTTTTTTTTTTCGGGGGGGGGGGGGGGGGGGGGGGGGGGGGGGGGGTTTAAGGATTTTCCAAACAAAGCCTTAAGAGGGAGAATGATTTTTTGGAAGGGGGGGGACCTCCTATTTATAGGAAAAAAATTGGATTTAAAACATAATTAATTAAAAAAATAATAATAATAAAGTAATAAAATATCTAGATATTGTGTGTGTGCGCCGCGTTCTCTGGGATTTTCGGAAAGCTACGCGGTTGAAAACTGGACCGGTGGGTTCTCTCGACTAACACATAATTTTAAAGTCGGAATTGGATTTTCAAGACTCTGTTTGACCCACATTCGGCACCAGTTCAGACAAAACACGCCAATCGAGGTGCACTTTCCAAAATTCGGAGTCGGAATAAGACGAAATTACATGGTTCCCTTTATTTTAATGTGAGGAGTATTTTCCTGCAATCAGAAAGTGACTCCTATGGCGCGATTGGCCCAGATTTGGATTACTTAGTCGTGAAGTAAAGAAAATATCTAAATATCTATATAAGCACCGCGCTTTCGAATTTTCTGGAAGGCAGCATCTGTCTTGACAAATCCGTGGTCCTCTCGACAAACGCAAAATATTAGTGCAAAAATAAAATTCTTGAAACACTATATGACTCGTATTAAGCATCTGTCTTGACAAATCCGTTAATTAAAATGCACTTTTTTGGAATCCGGTATCAGATTGAGATGAAATTTTAGGGATTTCTCCGTCTCGATGTGAAAAGTATTTCCCTCAAATCAGAAAGTGACTCTTATGGCGCGATTGGCCCAGATTTGGATTACTTAGTCGCTAAGCAAAGAAAATATCTAAGTATCTGTACAAGTGTCGCGCTTCCGAATTTTCTGGAAGGCAGTGCGACGAAAACTTGGACTTCCGTGGTCCTCTTGACAAACGCAGAATTTTAGTGCAAAAATGGAATTCTTGAAATGCCATCTGACTCGTATTAAGCATCTGTCTTGACAAATCCGTTAATTAAAATGCACTTTTTTCAGAATCTGGTATCGGATTGCGACGAAGTTTACAGGGATTTCTCCGTCTCGATGTAAAAGGTGTTTTAATGCAGACCAGAAATACCACAGCTGATTTGATCTTGAAGACCAAGGCTTTCTGATGATTTATCAGTATAAATTGACGCGTCTGTGAGCGATTTTATCGCAGTTTTGCAACTTTCTTCGTTTGATGGCAACAAAATTTCTGAAGGCTCTTCATCTTGACAAATATGGATTTTTGGCATCAATTTTTAAACTTTCCAAAGTTTTCTGGCGACGAAACGAATTTTCCCGTTTGATTCCCACGCCTGATAAAGTACTTTTTTCAAATCCGGTGTTCAATTGAGATGAAATTTTAGGAAGTCCTCGGTAATGTCATGCACTTCCATTCTGTTATGAAAAATGCTTGTTCTGACATCTTAAAAGTTAAAAAAGTAATCTCGATCCCTCTCTGGCAAATAACAGATTCGTCCAACCTTTAAACAATGAGTATTTCTTTGCCCGTGGTTCGATTTTGACGATTCGAAGTCTAGGGACCTTGTATTTATGAGCTCTTCCTACCCGTCGGACTCGATGTACCTTATCTGTCCGCCTCTTTGTTGGTGGGCAAAAAACGGGTGTCTACGGCTGACCCGACATGCTTTTAAAACCATGCTGGTGGGTATTCAAATTGACAATAACTTGATTTGACATTTGATTTGACCTCTAGATATTCTGGTTAGGACTCCAGCTTTTCCTTCCTCGTTTGCGTGCCCAATGGGCCCCCCTACGATAGTTATTTCTTTTTTTTGGCAGGTCAAAATGGGGTGTCTACAGCTGCCCCTCTTTGTCATGTTTTGCGAAGCAAATCGTGACAAAGAAACAAGACGACCCATTTTGACCCTTTTCATTTAAGTGATGAGAATAAGTAAAAGGACGTGCCAGAGTAGGCAAGTGGGTATGAGGTATGTAGGCGAGTGAATGTGAAATGCCATCGTAGGCAAGTGAGTATGAGGTACCAACGTAGGCGAGTGAATGTGAAATGCCATCGTAGGCAAGCAGGGTTGGCCCTGAGATTTTGAGGGCCCTACTCGAACTTCTAAATGGGGGCCCTCTGTATATTAGCATAAATATTACAAATATTACTTATTGATTACTTAAATAATAAATTTGGGTTAGTATTTTTTTAGAGTGGACCCTGCCTAAAGAGGGGCCCTACGCGACCGCGTGTGCCGCTTCCCCTCGGGGCCGCCCCTGTAGGCAAGTGAGTATGAGGTGCCAACGTAGACGAGTGAATGTGAAATGCCATCGTAGGCAAGTGAGTATGAGGTGCCAATGTAGGCAAGTGAATGTGAAATGCCATCGTAGGCAAGTGAGTATGAGGTGCCAATGTAGGCAAGTGAATGTGAAATGCCATCGTAGGCCAGTGAGTATGAGGTGCCAATGTGGGCAAGTGAATATGAAATGCTATTGTAGGCAAGTGAGTATGAGGTGCCAATGTAGGCAAGTGAGTATGAGAGTATTGCTAGAGTGGGCAAATAGCTCCGCTGGGGATTGAGAGCATTACCAGAATGGGTGAACGACTCTGTTGGGGATTCATGTGAGAATCCTGTAAAAGAGGGATGGTGTAGTCAAGAAGTGCGTAATCACGTAATCTCAAACTTTAATAAAAAAATGTAATAAAGTGAGGGTGTAGTCGAGCTCTTAGAGCTGCCTACGTATCTCCCGTCGGGAGAATCAAACTGTGCGTAGTTCGTACGAACCTGGGTAGCTGAGAGATGGTGGGAGACAGTGTAGTCGAGAAGTGCGTAGCCGCGTAATCTCGAAGTTTAACCAAGAATGTAGTAAAGTGAGGGTATGGTCAAGCCTTTATAGGTGCCTACGTATCTCCTGTCAGAGAATCAGACCGTGCGTAGTTCGTAACAGGGTGAAAAGGATGCCATGTTGGGATAGTGAAGAGCAAAATGCCATGTCGGGGCGTGATTGTAGTGGATGGAGCGAAATGCCACATAGGGCGTAATTGCTGTGAGATAGAAGAGCAAAATGCCACGTGGGGGGGCGTGATTGCTATGGATATAAGAGTGCGAAATGCCACGTAGGACGTGATCACTGTGGGATAGGAGAGCAAAATGCCACGTAGGGCGTGATTGTTGTGGAGATAAGATCAGCAGAATGCAATGCGCGTGACTGTTGAAGATATCAAAGAGCAAAATGCCAAGTAGGGTGTGATTGCTATAAAGAGTTTGAGATAAGAGAAGCAAAATGCCACATGGGGCGTGATTGCTGCGAAGACTCGAGAGCAAAATGCCACGTGGGGCGTGGTTGCTTGTAAAATAAAAGATGAAATCAGCAAAATGCGATACGCGTGATTGCTGTGTAAGACCCATGATTGGTGAACTAAATGTCGTGTGAAGTACTCATACCTGATGGTTGAGGACGAGAATGAGATGCCACTTGACGGACTTACTCCCGGTAATAAGATCGTGAACAAGATGCCTTTTGATGGACTCAGTCCTAATGCTGGATGGCCTGAATAGGATGCCACTTGACGCACTCATTCCTGGTAGTAAGATTGTGGATAGGATCCCTCTTGACGGACTTACTCCTTGTGATGATGAAATAAATCATCCGGTGTTTTTGGATTTAGATTGTTCTCGGGGCTTGGTCGAAATCCAAGACATGAGCTTGAGCCTCTGGGAATTCACCTGTCCATTTCTTTTTGCGATTCGATTTTTCTAAAAAGACAAAGTGTCTGTCTACCTGTATGTTAGTGATTGACATGCTAGTTCGCTGAGCAAAATTTTTTTGAGAGTTTTGAGTAAACCTGGATGGAACCAACTATACCAACCGGATATCACAGTCTTTGATCTTGACCCGAAACTTCATTTGCAACAGAAGAAACCCTTTTCTAGGTGGCATAGAGGTTGGATCATGTATCCTTCGATATAAACCTTTGGAACTGACGCCCGATTTTCTTTTTCTTTTCTTCTTCTTTTTTTTTTTTAAAGCACTCTTTTACCCTTCAGCACCCTTTCGGGTTTTCGCCAACTCCGGCTCTGTCATTGTTACACGTCGGCGCCCTTTCAGGTTTTCACCGCGTTGACAGCTTTGTTTCTTGCCATAGCCTACGCTCTTACTCACAGCGCCCTTCCGGGTTTTCACTGCGCCCTTCGGTCTATGCTTTTCTTTATTTATTCTCAAACATGCAATGTTGTAGAGACATGAAGCTAGTGATGTGGTTCGTTGACGTGACGAATGCCGAACAGTGTAGAGATCTAATGATGGCTGTCAACCAAACCTGTATGCTTAACCTTTTTATCAATCTGAGAGGGCTTTAATGGGTTGTAATGGAGGCCAGGGTGAGGGCTGAGAAAGAAAGGGTAGTATGAAGGCTCAAAGTTCTGATTTTTTTTCGGGTTTTGGCTCTTACGACTAGCTTTTTTGTTCTCCCTGGGCGGATTTTCGCAACAATATGTTGGTCAGCTTTTTTTTTTTTTTTTTTTTTTTTTAAGAGCTTCGATCTTGACACATACATATTTTTTTGTTTGTTTTTCTTTGATAGCTCTTTTTTAACCACAGAAATATGCCCCCCAGTGTAGGAGTTGGCCGTTTTAGAGGAAATAAAATGAAATAAGATAAAAGGCTCAAAGCAGCGAACAAAAGGAAATTTTTATTTGATATGTATGGGTAGCAGAAATGAAGGCCTCTCTTCATCTTGACCAAAACGTAAAGTATACAAGTTTGATTAAGCATAAAATCTCTTAACTGAATTGGAATTGATTGGTTCTGGAAGCACATCACCGTCCATTTCAGTAAGCATCAAAGCTCCTCCAGACAATGCCTTCTGGACGACGAACGGGCCCTCCCAGTTGGGGGCAAACTTTCCTTGAGCTTCTTCTTGAAAGGGAAAATTCTTTTTCAAGACCAAATCTCCCTCTCTGAACTGGCGTGGTCGGACCTTCTTGTTGTAGGCTCGAGCGATCCTCTCTTAGTAGCATTGACCATGGCATAGAGCAGTCAAACGCTTCTCATCGATCAGGCACAGTTGCTCATGTCTTTCTCGGACCCATTCGGCTTCTTCAAGTTCGGCTTCCATGAGGATCCTCATCGACGGGATCTCAACTTCGACGGGAAGAATGACTTCCATCCCATAGACGAGAGAATAGGGGGTTGCCCCAGTCGAGGTTCGGATTGAAGTGCGGTAAGCCATGAGTGCTAACGGCAACAAATCATGCCAATCTTTGTAATTGGTAGACATCTTTCGTATGATCGTCTTTACATTCTTGTTGGCTGCTTCGACTGCCCCATTCATCTTAGGACGGTACGGTGCTGAATGCTTGTGAGTAACTTGAAACTGCAGACAGAGTTCGGTCATCATGTCATTGTTGAGATTCCTAGCATTGTCTGAGATGAGGGATTCTGGGAGATCGTACCGGCACACGATGTTTCTCTTGACGAACCTGGCGACGACTTCCTTGGTTACCCTAGCGTAGGATTCGGCCTCGACCCATTTCGTGAAGTAGTCGATGGCTACCAGGATGAAACGGTGACCATTAGACGCCTTTGGTGTGATGGGTCCGATGACATCCATTCCCCACATAGAAAAAGGCCATGGAGTGGTCATGGAATGCAGATCCCTTGGCGGTGCATGTATTCGATCAGCATGGATCTGACATTGATGACACCTTTTCACAAATTTGGCACAGTCATTGTCCATGGTTAGCCAGAAGTAGCCTGTTCTCATTATCTTCTTGGCGAGCATGAGGCCACTCATGTATGGGCCACAGACTCCACCGTGTACCTTCTCCATTAAGTAGTTGGCTTCGGGTGCCGCTACACATGTAAGTAGTCCCAAGTGATAGCTCCGTTTGTATAGGGTCTTACCGCTGAGAAAGAACTGTGAGCTAGCTTTCGGAGGGTACGTCGTTCTCCTAGATTAGCAGTAGGAGGGTACTTTTGTTTCTCCAGAAAGTTCATGATGTCATGGTACCATGGCTCACCGTCTGCTTCTTCTTCGATGGGATAACAGTGAGCTGGCCTGGACTTTACGTCGATCGTCAAAGGGGGGATCTCGTCCATCCTGGGGACCCTGATCATGGATGCCAAAGTTACGAGGGCATCAACGAAGTTATTCTGATCCCGGAGAATGTGATTAAACTCAATGTAGTCAAAGTATTTGCACTGGTCAACCAGACATTTTTTGTACGGGATGAGTTTAGCGTCCCTCGTAGCATATTCTTTGGTGGATTGCTTGATGACTAGTTCAGAATCTCCGAAAACTGCCATTCTGTGAATGTCCATGTCTAGTGCCAGTCTCAGGCCCAAGATGCACGCTTCATATTCGGAGATGTTATTTGTTGCGTCGAAGCCTAGTTTGCTGCAGATGGGAAAGTGCATTCCGTCTTTCGATACAACAACTGCCCCTGCCCCAGCTCCTTTGCTATTAGATGCTCCAAGTACATTCGCCAACCTTCAAAGCATTCATCGTCATTCTCACCAGTGGCAAATAAGATAGCCTCGTCTGGGAAAGAAGTATTCATTGGCTCATAGCTGTCGATCGGAGTCTCTGCTAGTTGATCGGCGATTGCCTGACCCTTGATGGCCTTCTGAGTGACATATATGATGTCGAACTCTGTCAGTAGCATCTGCCATTTTGAGATCTTCCCGGTCAGTACCGATTTCTCGAAGATGTACTTGAGCGGGTCCATTCGAGCGATCAGACATATAGTATAGCTGAGCAAGTAATGACGGAGTCTGGTGGCGGCCCAAGCGAGGGCACAACAGGTTCGTTCTAGCACAGAGTATCGAGATTCGCAGCCAGTGAACCTCTTGCTCAAGTAGTAGATGGCACGTTCCTTTCGTCCAGATTCATCATGCTGGCCCAGTACACATCCCATTGAGTGGTCGAGGACCGATAAGTAAAGCAACAAAGGACGTCCCAGCTCTGGTGGGACCAGCACAGGTGGATTTAGGAGGTACCTCTTGATTGTGTCAAAAGCGACCTGACAATCCTTGTTCCATGTTTTGTCAGAATCTTTCTGAAGTAGCTTGAAGATTGGCTCACACTTGTCCGTGAGCTGTGAGATGAAACGACTGATAAAGTTAATCCGTCCTAGGAATCCTCGAATTTCCTTTTCCTTCGTAGGAACAGGCATTTCGGTAATGGCCTTGATTTTCCCAAGGTCGATCTCGATGCCATGCCGGCTGACCATGAATCCCAATAACTTTTCTGAGAGGACGCTGAAAGCATACTTGGCCGGGTTTAGCTTGAGCCTGTACTTCTTAAGGCGATCGAAGAGTTTTTTGAGATCGGAGAGGTATTCTGTCGTCCTCCGAGACTTTATGATCATGTCGTCGACATAGACCTCCAGTTCTTGGTGCATCATGTCATGGAAGAGAGTAGTCATGGCCCTCTGATAGGTTGCCCCAGCATTCTTAAGGCCAAATGGCATGACTCGATAGCAGAATGTGCCCCAAGGTGTTATGAAAGCCGTCTTCTCCCTGTCTTCCTCATCTAGGAGGATCTGATTGTAACCAGAAAACCCATCCATGAAGGAATAGATCTCGTTTCCGGTCGTATAGTCAACCAGTATAGGAATATTTGGCAGAGGGAAGTCATCCTTCGGGCTCGCCTTGTTGAGATCCCTGTAATCGACACAGACTATGACTTTACTGTCCTTCTTAGGCACCGGTACCACGTTTGCCAGCCATGTTGGATAGTTCACGACCATGATGAAGTTGGCCTCGAACTGCTTGATTACTTCCTCCTTTACCTTGAGGCTCCATTCGGGCTTTAGTTTCCTTAATTTTTGCTTGATGGGTCTGAATTCTGGCTTGATGGCAAGCTTATGCCTGACGATGCTGGTGGCCAGTTCGGGCATATCTTGGTATGACCAGGCAAAGACATCCTGGTATTCCTTCAGGAACTGAAACAACTCCTGTTTATGCCCTTGTGATAATTGATGGCCGATTTTCAGTTCTCGAGGACTTTCGATGGTCCCGATGTCGATAGTATCGGTTTCTTCTAAGTTAGGTTTTAGTTTATCCTCGAGTTCTAAAATCAATCTTTCGAGCTCGTGGGGTACTTCCTCGACGGAATCAAAATCTTCTTCTATACCCATGAGATTAGAGTCTATTTCTGTATTAAAATTATGCTGAGCTTTATCAAGTTGTGTGATATCTGGTTGACTAGTGGATTCAATCACAGGTTCCCTGAAATTAGTTTTGACAAAAAGAGAAAAGGATACAAAATTCAGAGAGAGATTTGCATTGAAACAATAGCGAACTAGCATTTCATTCAAAAACATAAAAGATAGAAAGCCTTTACAAGTGTCGAATCAATTTTTCACTTGACCAGCTTAAGTCAAGTGAAAACTTTACATATGTCCCTATCATTTTACCAAAATTCCCTGTTCTTGGGCAACAGGCGAATCTCCCAGTTGTTCAAGGTCTCGCCCGGCTCGGCTCGGCGGATGGTAGGCGGAGAAACGACCTCTTGATTGGCCATCACAAAGA
The DNA here is from genome assembly GCA_033977485.1 of Hydrangea macrophylla. Taxonomy (NCBI): domain Eukaryota; kingdom Viridiplantae; phylum Streptophyta; class Magnoliopsida; order Cornales; family Hydrangeaceae; genus Hydrangea; species Hydrangea macrophylla. The sequence continues at coordinate 30,728,616 of CM066999.1, forward strand.
TCTCCTCTTCAAATAATGCTTGGATGCTGCCCATTAGGACCACAGAAGTCCAATCTATGGTCTGGGAAGGCAGAGATCTTGAGACGTCCCCCCCCCTTGAATTTGATCAGGGGCCATAACCTCAGCAGGATATGGAAAAGTCTTTCGTATGTGGGGGATGACCTCTTCAGTGATGAGACCAAACTTTTGGCCCTTCCAGAATTTCTTCTTATACCCGAGGCCACGGGTGTTGTTCTGAGTTGGTGGATCGATTGGCTCTGTCTGCCCTTGGTTTAGTCTCCCCAGGCCCTTCCCTGGCTGATAGCCATTTGCCTTAAGCTGTCTAGCCATGTTAACATGAGCTTTGGAGTATGACGGCTTCCTCTCTACCTTTCCCTCTGGTGCATAGGTGGCACATGATAACTCAGAGAGTTGGTATGCAGTAGGCTCAACCTTTCCACTTGCACTGATGTGTGGGATCGAAGGTTCTCCGAATTTTGCGTATTCTTTTTCTCCATGGACGATGATCAGAAACACCTCGATCGCATATTTAACATTTTGGTGTAAAGTCGAGGGAACTGCCCCAGCTGGGTGGATCCATGGTCGGCCGAGGAGCATGTTGTAAGAGGCAGGGATGTCCAAGATTTGGAATGTGACCTGGAATTCATAGAGTCCAACCTCGACCTGAAGGTCTATCAATCCGAAGTTTCCCTGCGGGCTCCATCGAAACCTCGGACAATCGTGTTAGACCTTCTAATTTGCGTCTGATCGATGCCCATTTTTTTAATTGTGACCAAAGGGCAAACATTGACCGCAGATCCATTATCGACAAGCACCTGGTTAAGCATCATACCCAAGCATTTTACTGCGAGGTGTATGGCCTTGTTATGACCAGTCCCTTCGGGTCCAATCTCGTCATCGGAGAAAGAGATCATGTTAGCGGCCGAGATGTTACCCACAATCTCTGCAAGCTGGTCACTTGAAATACAGTTAGAGACATGAGCCTCGTTGAGTACCTTCAAGAGGGCATTACGGTGAGTCTCGTAGGTCAATAGCAGAGATAGTATCGAAATCTGGGCAGGGGATTTGCTCAGCTGTTCAATGATCTTATATTCGCTACGCCTAAGCATTTTCAAGAATTCTTCTGCTTCTTTGTTAGAGACGGTTTGCTTAATTGGCCCGTCAGTTCGGACCTGTTCGCCTTGATCGACAAACCTTCCTGTATTTGAGATTTCATCAACATCTGCTTGACTTGGGATGTGATACACCCATGGGATGGCATGGGTGTCCTCCACTGGAGGCTGGATGATGGACTGTGGGGCGTAGAGGACGATGGGAGCCGATGGTACTAGTGCTGAGAATACCTCTAGTATCATTCTCACTGGAGAAGGATGTGGCTCGGTTGCCTTTTGGATTTTTACTCGGGGAGCAGTTGGAGGTGCAAACGTGAGAGGGAGGAAATGCACAGAGATGGGCTCCGTTGCCCTTTGGATTGTTGGTGTGGGAACAGTTGAAGCTGGTACAGAAACGGGAGGAAGAGAGCTTGTTGGTGCAGAGTTCATATTGAGGTCTGAGAACCCCTTTTCCAGGTTCACCGGGATCGAGCCACCGACCCATCTTGGCGGGGGATTCTGAGTGACTGACATGGCCACCTCTTCATATTCGACAGTCACCACATTGATAGTTGGTGCCGCGTCTCCGTGTTGAGGGAGTGGGTTGCTAGCCACATTGGCGAGTGGCTCCGATGGTTTGATAGTTATCCTCCCCTCGTCGATCAGATCTTGGATTTTATGCTTCAATGCGAAGCAATCATCTGTTGAGTGCCCGATCATTCCAGGATGGAATTCACAACATCGGTTAAGATCATATGTCTTTGGGAGGGGGTCTGGAGTTCGCCCCATAGGGACTACTGCAATGGCTCTCTGGGCCAGCAACTTCCCCAGAATGGAGCTTGGCGATTCTGCCAGTGGTGAGAATTTTTTATTTCTGTCCAGTGGCTTCCTTTGGAAGTTCGAGTTCGGGAACTGTTGCGGCGGTACCGACCTATAACCTTGGTTTTGAGGTACAGGGGGCCGTGGCAGACGCTGGGTTATTTGTTGTACCATCGGCTGCTGGTATAGAGGTAAGGCCTGTTGGTACATGGGAGGAAGCATAGCAGGCTGCTAGATATAGTTTACAGGAGCGAACTGCGAGGCATCCGGGTAGACGGCTGTGACCTCATTTTCCTTTTTAGCCTTCCTATTATAAGAGGTACCAGTCTGACTTTGGTCCACAGTATCCTTTATCTTTCCGGACTGCAGGCCATCTTCTACCATTTCCCCATGTCTGATGAGTTCAGCGAATGATCGACCAACCATCGAGATAAGTCGTTCGTAGTATGGGCGCTGTTGGGCATGTATGAATGCCTTTACCATCTCGGAGTCGTCCATTGGGGGGTACACCTGGGATCCAACCTCCCTCCAGCGATGGGCATATTCCCGGAAAGACTCGTTCGTCTTTTTATAAATTTTCTGCAATGAGTATCTATCCGGTGCTACGTCGGTGTTGTACCGGTACTGCTAGAAGAAGGTCTTCGTGAGGTCTTCCCAAGTGGAGACCTTGGAATTCTCAAGGCGTATGTACCACCGAAGAGCCGGTCCTACGAGACTTTTTTGGAAGAGGTGGACTCGTAGTCCTTCATTTTCAGCGTACTCGCCCAGTTCGCCGATGTATACCCTGAGATGGATGAACGGGTCTCCAAACCCGTTATATGTGGTAAACAGGGGCATCTTGAATTTGGCCGGGAATACGATTCCCGGAGTGGCAGATAAATCTGAGAGAGACATCCCTCCTTGGGAATCGAACCCCTGCATGGTCTTAAGGGCGCTCTCCTAGCGTTTGATTTGCTGTGCCATGGAGTTTGTTTCCTCGAGTCTCCTTAGTCTTTCCTCTTTGGCATAATTGTCAACTCCTCCGCTGACAGTGATTGTCGGCATGGGAGGGGTTGTGATCTGATTTGGTGCATGAGGAGGAATGGGCGGCGGGGCCTGGAATGATGTTGTTACCGGCGGTACCTCAGCGTATACATAGCCAGTTGGTGTGGGTGGCTGGTTATGGCCGTCAGATTGCCCTGATGTATTTGGTATGGCAGTGTTGTTGAGTGGAACCTGGCCGGCTCCCACGGGGAGTTGAGTGGCTAAATGTCTGACCATAGCAAACAGACCATCGATCTGTTGCTGAAAACTCATGTGATCAGGGTTTTGAGTGTTGCCTATAGCCTCATTCTAATTTGCTTCGATGTCGCTCATATTTTGTTGCTGTCTTCGGAGGTATCCTCTATTCAGGATAGGGCTACGAACCCAATCTTCCAGTGTCCTTGAAATTTTGAACTATTGAGCACCACCTGTGACACGAATGATAACAGTTCAGTGTGTGTATTTGAGATTTTGTGATTTATAATCTATGCAAGTGTGGTTTATCAGCTCGTTCTTAAGATGTGTTAGAAAGTTCCCAAGTCCATTAAGTAAGTAGGTTAAAAGATTCGTATTCTCAAGGATTCAAGAGAATTTAAAATTCCATTAAAAAAGTTTGGTCCGGAAAGAACCAGATTTCATTACATAGGCATACTACTTGATTACAACGATTTTTTGGCTAAAGACACTAAGCCTATAACATCCCAGACATAATCGCTAGCGGTCTTGAAGCCTGCTTGGGATGAACTGAAATCACCCTAGGCAATGTTCACTGTTAGGTGCTTGATTGTTTTCAGGATGCCCATAATATTGTCCTTATTGGAGATTTCGAGGTCAAGTTCTTCATTTAATGCATCTATCCTTGACTTGACCTTGATGGTGATGAAGTGTTCCATCTCGCTAATCGTTGCGTGGGCATTCTAAAGATCACCTCGTGCCTGGTCCCTTTCTCCTTCGACCTGGTTGAGGAGTGCCCTAAGCTGGTCTCTCTCTGTTTCAGCTTGGGTTCTGATAATTCCCTCATGGTTGAGGGCCTCTCTGAGGTTTTCGATGTGATTCTCGATTCTTGACCCACCTGTCCTGGGCTCCCCTAAGCTAGTAGGCAGCATCCCGAGTGGTTGTTGCATCCATCCAACATATGCGGGATCCACCCCGATATGGCAGTCTTTGAAGGCTTTATCATCAAAGATGATCTGGTACCAATGGCCCAATACTTCGTTGTAGCATTCTCCTGACACGGGAGAATCATAACTGAAGCAGAAAGATGACACGTCCTCTATTATTGGGATTCGTTGATAATGGTCGAGCTGTCTGAGGACCCGTGTGGGCATGTAGGGTGCCACACCCAAAAGACCGATCAATAGAATGAACTAGAGAGTGCTAGTCTGGAGTCGGATTGACACAGGGGAGGACCAACCCAAAAACCACTGAATATTGTGCTCCTCTAGTCGAGTCAGATACTTGAACCATTCTTCTTTTCCTTGAATAGGAAATGACCGTCTGTCCAGCGGGGTGATGATGTCGACGATCATGAAGCTCTGGATTGGGACTGGATCTGGTAGCTTGATGAGATGAGATTGTATCCAGATTTGCAATAATCCCGTGCTAGCCACGAAGAAACCCTTACCTTCATTCTTGCAAAAAGATAAAGTCCGTATGGTTTCAGCTAATATCGTCGGGATGAATGTATGGCCATTCTGAATCTGAGCAAGGACCCCAATCAGAGTCATGTCAATCTTCATGTCCTTCCGAGGGAACAGTAGGTGGCCTAAGAGACATAAAGCAAGGACCCATAGCCGTTTGTTCTGCCAGTCTGCACGTGTGCAGTAGAAGTCATATCTATCGTATCCCTTAGAGGACATGAATCCTTTAGTGAGGAAATCGATAGAGAGTCGTGAGAAGTCCCCACTTGCCACTTTCGTTAGTACATCCCTCTCTATACCCAAGAACTCTGCTATTTTGTCATTCCCAGTCTGGAAACTTGGCTGCACGAGGTCCTTGGAGATAACTAGTTTCAACAAACCAACATACTCTTCTAGGGTCGATGTGAGCTCCTGTTCCCCGAAACTGAAGACCAAGGTCTTTGGATCCCAGAAAGTAACCAGGGTCTCAAACAAATGGCAATCGGTTTTGACTTTAAGCAATGAACCCAAGTACCCAAAGTAACCCTCGAATGATTTCGTCTCTTCCACAGAGAGCCTGTTGTACCAGTGGGTCAGTTGAGCACTCGCCTTTATAATAAAATCTAGCCTTGGAACTTGGTATGTCATTTTGAAAGTGGGAACTTTGTTCTTTGTTTCAAAAGTTTAACGAGCTGAGAAGAGAAAACCACACTTATTTAGATATAGTCCACCATTTTTGTTTTGTTTTATGAATAAAGAAAGGAAACAAACAAAAGTAATTTACAGATGCACGTGAGTAGAATGCGATCGTGTGGGGGGGTTTACATCTAATGCAATCTTAATTTAGTCCCGGTTCCCGAACCTTCAAACCTCCAGCGCCGAGGCACCTTCTCAGGTTGGTGGTTCGAGCGGATAAACTTTCGGTGCTGGTATCGGCGGTACTACCGCAACGGCCATGCCACTTACTGATCCTCCTATCTAATCTTAAAGGGTTTCTTTCAGGACCAGGTTATGTCATGTTTTGAATGACAGTGTGTTGTGTGTATGGCATTGGCCTTGGCGATCTATTTTTCTTGTATCGAATGATGAGTACCTATAAAAGAATATGTATGAAGAAAGAGAACAAAGTAGAAAATCATCTTCTGTAAAATAATATGCCCCATTAGAATAAAAAATTAATAAAATGACGGCTTGAGTCCTCTTAAGGGAGGAGTCCCCAGCAGAGTCGCCAGCTGTCGCGCCCGCCCCGAAGGTGGGGGCGGTCCCCTCGTAGGTCGCGACCGTTTACGTCGAGAAACGTGAAAGATGGTATAGAAATGTGTAAAAGAGGGAGTAGGGCCAAGTAAGAGTTCAGAGTCGCCACCTAACATGTTTCGGGAGTTAGGACCCCTACAAAGACGGTGAAATCATCCTTGACTTTTAAACGTATTGAAAAAGTAAGGCCCCTTTAAAAAGTCTGACTCTTGATAGTCATGCGAAAACCAGAGTTCTTGAAGTGGGTTCGGGGACTCGATTATGCCGAGGGAAGGTGTTAGGCACCCTCGAGCATCCGTGACACACGGTTGCCGATTGTACTAATTTTTATGGAGGCATTTTATTTTTAGAGGAAATGAGTTTTCTTTCCTTTTTTAAAAAAAAACAAGAGAAGGGAGAAAATTACAGTTGTACCCTAATAAAGGTTGTATAAGTATCTCCGCACGAGATATGTGAAAATAAAATGTCTTAAACACACGTACCTTGACACGAGATAGGTGCAAAAATAGGTTATGGCCGCACCCTTAAAAGGGTTGCATACGTATCTCGACACGAGAATCAGGCCGTACGTAGTTCTGTGCAGTGTATATGTATGGATGTTTGGTCGATCTAGACCGTGAGTGTATAAAATAGTATTTTGAGTAAGGTCGGTGTAGCTAGAACTTTAACCTATACGATGTAGTCTTAGACGTTAACCTTGAGAAAGTAGTGAGTTGTGAGAAAGTGTTTTTGAATAAAAGTCAGGGTAGATCGACCGCGCGATGAGTTTTTGCATTTTTTATTTTCATGATTTTCTTTGTCTTTTTGTTTTATCTGCCGGAAGTAAGGGTCGGTAGTGATTTGAAAAAAACATGTACCGGAAGTAAGGGTCGGTGACCAGTGATGTAAAAATGATGATGTAAAAGTTTTATCGGAAGTACGGATCGGTGCCCAGTGGTTTAGAAAAGTTCTACCGGAAGTACGGGTCGGTGCCCAGTAAAAAAAAAAGTGTACCGGAAGTATGGGTCGGTGCCCGATGGGAAAAGGTGATGTGAAAGTTTTACTGGAAGTACGGGTCGGTGCCCCATGCAAATGGAGAGAAGTATCATTTTTTGTGTTTCCTGATTTTATCAACGAAAATCTATAACAAGAGATAAAGTGCAGCCGGATGGGTCATTAGATCTCCTTCCGGCTGACGCAGGATATAAAGTCCAATCGGGTGGAGTTCGAGACCTCCTTCCGACTGGCTCAAGATAACAGTTTGATAAAGTTTAGCCAGGTGGATCATTAGATCTCCTTCTGGCTGACGCAGGATATAAAGTCCAATCGGGTGGAGTTCGAGACCTCCTTCCGACTGGCGCAAGATATAACAGTTTGATAAAGTTCAGCCAGGTGGGTCATTAGATCTCCTTCTGGCTGACGCAGGATATAAAGTCCAATCGGGTGGAGTTCGAGGCCTCCATCCGACTGGCGCAAGATATAACAGTTTGATAAAGTTCAGCCAGGTGGGTCATTAGATCTCCTTCTGGCTAACGCAGGATATAAAGTCCAATTGGGTGGAGTTCGAGGTCTCCTTCCGACTGGCGCAAGATACAACAGTTTGATAAAGTTCAGCCGGGTGGGTCATTAGATCTCCTTTTGGCTGACGCAGGATATAAAGTCCAATCGGGTGGAGTTCGAGACCTCCTTCCGACTGGCGCAAGATATAACAGTTTGATAAAGTTCAGCTAGGTGGGTCATTAGATCTCCAATCGGGTGGAGTTCGAGGCCTCCTTCCGACTTGAGAAGAAAAAAGAAATAAAGATAAAAAATAAAAAATAAAAAAATAAAAAAATAAAAATAAAATAAAAAATTTCTGAACCCACCACAATGTAGCTAGAACGACCAAATTAGCTAGGAAACAAGGGCCTGTTGTCGAAAAGAAAAACTGGCAAAGCAATGAAATCGGGCTGCTTGGGCCTTGAAACCGGTATTTCCTGGGTTTGTTTAAACGGTGGTTGAATTGGGTTAATGGGTTTTTGATTTACAAAGATGAAAGTGGTCTTGGTTTAGTGTTTAAGGAAAAAACAAAGGGGTTTTTTTTTTTCGGGGGGGGGGGGGGGGGGTTTAGGGATTTTCCAAACAAAGCCTTAGGGGGAGAATGATTTGGTAAATTTTTTGGAAGGGGGGGACCTCCTATTTATAGGAAAAAATTTTGATTTAAAACATAATTAATTAAAAAAATAATAATAATAAAGTAATTAAATATCTAGATATTGTGTGTGTGCGCCGCGTTCTCTGGGATTTTCGGAAAGCTACGCGGTTGAAAACTGGACCGGTGGGTTCTCTCGACTAACACATAATTTTGAAGTCGGAATTGGATTTTTAAGACTCTGTTTGACCCACATTCGGCACCAGTTCTGACAAAACACTCCAATCGAGGTGCACTTTCCGAAATCCGGAGTCGGAATGAGACGAAATTACATGGTTCCCTTTATTTTAATGTGAGGAGTATTTTCCTGCAATCAGAAAGTGACTTCTATGGTGCGATTGGCCCAGATTTGGATTGCTTAGTCGCGAAGTAAAATAAATATCTAAATATCTGTATGAGTGCCGCGCTTCCGAATTTATTGGAAGGCAGTGCGACGAAAACTTGGACTTCTGTGGTCCTCTCGTCAAACGCAAAATATTAGTGCAAAAAAAAAATTCTTGAAACACTATATGACTCGCATTAAGCATCTGTCTTGACAAATCCGTTAATTAAAATGCACTTTTTCGGAATCCGGTATCGGATTGAGATGAAATTTTAGGGATTTCTCCGTCTCGATGTGAAAAGTATTTTCCTCAAATCAGAAAGTGACTCCTATGGTGCGATTGGCCCATATCTGGATTACTTAGTCGCTAAGCAAAGAAAATATCTAAATATCTGTACAAGCTAGGGGTGGGCATTCGGGTAGTTCGGGTTCGAACCGAAAAGTTCGGTTCGGGTTGGTCGGGTTCGGGTTGGAAACTATAGTACCGAAAACCGAACTGAATTAAACTTCGAAAATTCAGTTCGGTTTCTGAAACAAAGTTCGGGTTCGGTTCGGAATTTCGGGTTTAATTTGAGCCGAACTATGGAGACAAGGATTATACAGTGAGTGACTCTTATAAGTTCTGAAATCAAAATTCACAAAGTAATTCCAAAGTTACTATGGAGACATGGATTATACAGTGAGTGACTCTTAAGATTAGATCATACTCATCAGTGTAATATTCAAAGTATCATAAATGAAAGATTAAGAGATCATACAATTTATAAAATTAGTTTTTATCATTTAGATCTAAAGATTTAGATGATAAAAACTTTTAGATCTACATGATAAAAACTAAGAAATTACCTATATAGATGAAAGAGAGACTAAGAGAGTGTATGTGTCGCCGGACCGGGTCGAAGTTGAAGAGAGAGACTGAGACTCTCTAAGAGGGTCGCCGGACCGCAGGTCGCATGAGATGAGAGAGAAGTGACTGTGTGTGGATGGGGTCCTGGGGTAAGGCAGTGAGGCACTAAGGCCGAAGGTGAGGAGGTGAGGAGGCTGGAGGTATGCTGCGGCTTGTGTGTGGTTTGAAGGAGTATGTAAGGTAAAGTGAGTGACTCTTAAGTCTTAACCTAAAAGTAAAACATAAAAAATTAAGAATCCCAACATTTTATATTTTAAAAAGTTCGGTTTTTCGGGTCGGGTTCGGGTTGAGATTTTAGTACCGAAAACCGAACTGTAGTATAAACTTTGGTTCGGTTTCGAACTGAAATAAATTCAGTTCGGTTTTAAACTGAACCAAAGTTTTTAATTTTTCGGGTTCAGTTCAGTTTTTCGGGTTGGCCCGAACTATGCCCACCCCTAGTACAAGCACCGCGCTTCCGAATTTTCTGGAAGGCAGTGCGACAAAAACTTGGACTGCCGTGGTCCTCTCGACAAACGCGAAATATTAGTACAAAAATGAAATTCTTGAAATGCCATCTGACTCGTATTAAGCATCTGTCTTGACAAATCCGTTAATTAAAATGCACTTTTTTCAGAATCTGGTATCGGATTGAGACGAAGTTTACAGGGATTTCTCCGTCTCGATGTAAAAGGTGTTTTAATCCAGACCAGAAATACCACAGCTGATTTGATCTTGAAGACCAAGGCTTTCTAATGATTTATCAGTATAAATTGACGCGTCTGTGAGCGATTTTATCGCAGTTTTGCAACTTTCTTCGTTTGATGGCAACAAAATTTCTGAAGGCTCTTCATCTTGACAAATATGGATTTTTGGCATCAATTTTTAAACTTTCCAAAGTTTTCTGGCGACGAAACGGAATTTTCCCGTTTGATTCCCACGCCTGATAAAGTACTTTTTTCAAATCCGGTGTTCAATTGAGATGAAATTTTAGGAAGTCCTCGGTAATGTCATGCACTTCCATTCTGTCATGAAAAATGCTTGTTCTGACATCCTAAAAGCTAAAAAAGTAATCCCGATCCCTCTCTGGCAAATAGCAGATTCGTCCAACCTTTAAACAATGAGTATTTCTTTGCCCGTGGTTCGATTTTGACGATTCGAAGTCTAGGGACCTTCTTTTTATGAGCTCTTCCTACCCGTCGGACTCGATGTACCTTATCTGTCCGCCTCTTTGTAGGTGGGCAAAAAACGGGTGTCTACAGCTGACCCGACATGCTTTTGAAACCATGCTGGTGGGTATTCAAATTGACAATAACTTGATTTGACATTTGATTTGACCTCTAGATATTCTTATTAGGACTCCAGCTTTTCCTTCCTCGATTTGTGTGCCCGATGGGCCCCCCTACAACAGTTATTTCTTTTTTTTGGCAGGTCAAAATTGGGTGTCTACATTTCCTTTATCCTTTTATTTTACTGACATTAGACTCTCTCGTGACTTTTGCAGCTTCAGCCCAATACGCTGAAGGGTCATGGCATCCTGGCCCATGGCTACGCGTGGTACGAGTCCCTAAGCGAGACCGTACAGGATTTTATTGATGTTGCGGGCTTCAGGGACTTCGTCAAGCTCTTGACGAAGTGATTGAATGACCTCCAATAGATACACGTCCTCTGGGAGTGATGGTGAGACACCAATAACACGTTCCACTTCGAATTCAGGGAGATGACGATGACCCCGCTCGACTTTAGCATGATCACTGGAATCCCCTTCGAGGGAGAGTGCTTGCGGTATCTGGATACAGTGGCGGAGTGGGATCAAGTGCCCGTGCTACTAGGAATGGCTCCGGAGGAGCCCTTGGTCACGACCAAGTGGTTTATGGACACGTTCAGAGGCCAAGAGGGCTTTACAGACTAGCAGATGTCTCGGAGATTCATTATGTATATGCTGGGGTGCTCCCTGCTGAGCACCAGGGGGGATCGGATTTCTGTGGTATTGGTGGCGTCCTTGGAGCACATGGATTGTATATATGAGTACGATTGGGCTGGCATCGGACTGGCTATTCTATACAGACATATGGGGGATATCTCCCGAGATCATCCAGCCTCCACGGGCGGCTTCTAGAGAGCGTGGGATGTACATTCTTTTTTTTTCGTTAATTTTTCAATCATTTTCTAAAATTATGAACCTTACATCTCTCTCTCTTTTTTATTGCAGATTTGGTCCCACGAGTACCTCCATATGATGTCGCCCAAGATGCTACCAGTGGATGCCCTCATTATGCCTCAGGGGCTGAAGTGGCAGAAGGACCGCGTCAGGCGAAAAACTAGGGCCCATGACTTCATCGCCTTCAGGAACTTCTTGACAAACCTGAGAGAGTCGCACATCTGATGGCAGCCTTGGGTTAACGTGCTTCCTACCCTTACTCCAGAGATGTCTAGATTGGCGGGTTACGACCCGATGAGACTACTATTGGACGGCCCAGATGCTTGAGAGTGGTATCTGGGGGAGAGAATGACTAGACAGTCACTGATGGCTCCTGCATTCTTTGTACCGCGTCCTCCACATGATTCTATGAGGGCTACAGAGACACTCCACGACAATGTATTCACAGCTGCCCTGAATGGTCTCTCCATTCAGGATTTACTAGAGCCTCCTGAGGGGTACGAGGCTTTCCGCGTCGCCAAGCTGATGAAGAACGTCCCCTTGATGGAAGTGATGCTAGTGAGTTTCTTTTAGCTTTTCATTCTTTCTTTAGCATCCTTCCACTTTTTATTGAAATCAGTTTTTTTTCCTTTGCAGCCCGTTGTAGACACCCCAATTTTGACCGACCGTCGAATTTAGGAGAGCGTCACCTCCGCGTCCAATGATGACAATGACCGAAAAATTTGAAGTATTTCAAGCTCTTCAGAAAATCTCCAAAACGCGATAAAATTTCATAGAAGAAGGAGAAATACTAGGTATTTAGGAGATTTCAGGTATAAGACATGATTTTTGGAAAGGATCTTCAAAAATAATTTGTTTCGAAAAGGGGGAAGTCCTAAAAAGGGGAATCTCAGCTAAAAACGGCACACGGCAGAATGCTGCGGCACTCATTGAGTGCCGCGCGGCAGTCAGTGAGTGCCGCTCCGGCGTCACCGAGTGCCGCCGCAGATTTCTGACTGCCGTTCACTTTTTAAGTCTGTATTTTGCAGTGCAATACGTATGTGTATGCGAATAAGAACAAAAAACTGATAAAGTAAGACTGACAAAAACGCAGTAAACAATTAAATGCCGCGGCAGTTGATGAGAGCCGCGCGGCATTCACGAAGTGCCGCAACGGCTGTCGTTGAGTGCCGCAGCGGCAGTCACGGACTGCCGCGACAGTCTCTGGACTGCCGCGCTGGGCAGCAGTCTGTCTAATTTTAGAAAGTACACATTGTACCACCAAATGAGAGAATTACACCTGTTTTTTGCTCCGAAATTCACCAAAAATACCTGGTAATTTTGCCTATAAAAGAGAAGGGATCTTCCTTGAAAGAGGAGGACCAAGAGAAAGGTATTGGGAGGGAGAATACATGCAAAAACACTTCCATTACACCAATATTTTAGAGAGAAAAGAGAGTGTTTAGAGAATTAGAGAGAAGAGCTTGGAAGATCTTCAAAGAAAAGAAAACTTTGAAGATAATTTGGAGGTGATCCTCTAAACCTCAAGTCATTTATTTGCATGCTTTCACTTTTTAAAATCATTAATCCTCAAATTACTTTGCTTCCTTTTGTTCATTTTCTTTGCTAAACATACTTCTTCCTTGAGACTCTTGGAGATTTTTAATATCTTTCTTGGTCTCTTGAGCATGATCCTTCGAATCCCATGTGAGCTTATGCTTTACATGGAATTCAAGGTTTGATCATCATTTTTATCTTATAAACAAGTAGATGGACCTAAGCCCATACTCATGACTTAGGTCCTCTAGCTTGGTGTTTCATGGAATCCTTTCCATATTCCTTTGAGACTTTTAAGTATTAGTCATGTCTTCACCTCCAAATGACCATCAAATGGTAGGAGAAGGTGATTTGAGGTCTAAGCCCATTTCCATGGTTTAGACTTCTTGTCTTGAGATTTCATGAAGTCTAGTCATACTCCATTTGAAATCCACAAATATAAAGATCTTTAGCCTCCAATGACCATCAAATGGTAGGAGAGAATAGTTTAGTTAAGTCCAACTTCATGGTTTAATAGTTGGGGTTAGCAAATAAATGTTGAACTTAAAAATGAAAACAGTGAGTTCACAAACTGCTTTTGATCAAGGATTTTTAGTTCGAAATCTAACCGTTGAAATCAAGTGAAACCAACGGGAACGTGTCAATAACACATTGTTCTACCACTGAAATTTTTGTTTTAAGGTGGTTTCATGTTTAGAATGGTTTGATCATGGGTTTTGTGAAGCAACAATAATCTGTCCAGAATTTCAGAATAGTTTCAGAACAGCAACACTCTTTTGAAATAATTAAATCAGAGTTCTAAAAAAGGTTTTGTGACCCAAAATAATTTTTTCCAAGTAGATTAATGTGTTAGGAAGTCACCCTAAGAAAAACAAAGCAATTCTGATTTTTTTACTATTTTTAATAAATCGTGCAAGAATTCTGGACAGGAGATTGTAAGATGCTGAGTGATGTCTAGTGTTTTCCATATTCCCGGAGATCTAACCGTTGAAACCTCGATTTTCTTTTTGATTTGGAAACTAGACTCATAGAGGCATCTTGTGTCCAAAATTCACCAGCATCAAACCATAAGAGACGTGCTTTTTATTTTCTTAAAGGTCTGGTCTGCTCTCTGCAATTTTCAGAGTTTTATGACACACTTGACCAACTTTGTTAATAATGGGTCAAAAGGTTTTTCTATAACTTATGGCTTAAACCATGCTTCAATAATGATTAGTTGAGCTTGAATTCGAAGTTTAAGAGTATTTCATAGTTTATTCTTGCCCACGTACATATTCATCCATATGGTTTGACACTTGTAATTAGGATTTATTTGCTTTGGATTTAATTACATTAGATAGATTTAAGCTAGAAATTTAGGATTGATATTGCTAACATCATATTTTGCATATCATGTGAACTAACCCCTTGTTTTGTAGCGCTATTAAGGTACGATTTCTCAATCCTTCTCTAGTTTATTAAATTTCTTGATTTTATTGATTTTTCGACTTAATGCGCGACACCTTAGAGTTAAGATTTGTGACACGAGAATTTTCTTGTGCGCTCTTGTGCAGTACCCAAGTGTAGGTAGACGTGCAAGTAATATCTGGTAAGACCAGGTCGATCCCACAGGGAAGGTGTTGACCTATTGACTTAGACTAACCTCTAAAGAAAATAAAACAAAATGAATAAGTTTGAACGACGGCGCAGAACACGAAGTTCCACAAACTAGGATTACTACTGACAATAATTAAAATTAATTAAACAATTTAGCTAGCTATTGAAAACAATATTCTAAATTAAGGTGTTTAACTTTTAAAAGAAAGTGTTGGGATTACACGAATCCGCAGTAACCTAGCCATCTACCATGCATTTGCCTTGAAGCACAACGGAGTAAATTACCTACAGTTTTCCGTATTCCTCTAAAAATAAAGAATCCATGGCCCTTTCATGACCGGGACCATATCATCACAGTTAAGTTAAATACATGAAACCGGTTTAATTCAATAGTTAAGACTCGCATCCTCAATGGTATTAGCATTGAAAATGGTTTGCAAAATGTATTGAAAGAAAATGCCTTCGGGCCTTAGTTTTAAAACTGTTTTGACAGACTGAGCATTTATTTGGGACAGAATGATAACAAGTCCTAAAACAAAAAGTCCTGGAATACTGCAGGGAACATCCTCAAGAATCAGAGAGTTCGATCGATCGACGCGCCTTCGATCGATCGAAGACCTTCATCCCTCAATCGATCGAACTAACTTCGATCGCTTGACTGTCTCTGGTTCGATCGATCGAACTTACTTCGATCGATCGAACACAGCGATTATCCTGCTGCATGGCAGAGGCTGGAGATCACTGTTTCATCGTGTTCTCCCAACCTGAGACTACTCAGACATCGTCTGGAGTGTCGAGGATTGATTTTTAACGTAAGAAAACTTTAATACCATGTTTGGTTGTGAGTTATTCATTAAAACTATGAAATCTATGGTTTTA
The DNA here is from genome assembly GCA_033977485.1 of Hydrangea macrophylla. Classification (NCBI taxonomy): domain Eukaryota; kingdom Viridiplantae; phylum Streptophyta; class Magnoliopsida; order Cornales; family Hydrangeaceae; genus Hydrangea; species Hydrangea macrophylla. The sequence goes on from CM066999.1 coordinate 30,743,972, forward strand.
CCAATGTTTAGCATGCAATATCACGAGATGATTGATTAAACTACTCCTAATACGTGCAGAGTATGAATGAACAGTATATAGATAACCTGGAATAGAAGATACTTGTATAAACTTCGAAGAATCCAATCCACAATATGAGAAATCAATGAAAAACCTACAAAAACCAAACAAACTCTCTATCTCTCCTTCTAAACTGTTAAAAATGTAAAAGTGGGCGTCCCAATGGACGTGAACAAAACGCATATAAATAGAAAAACCTAAGGCACTAGGGTTAAAACCCGCATTCTGCTGCGCACGCAAATGTTTCTGGAAATACCCCGTTCGATCGATCGAACTGCTTTCGATCGATCGAACCCTTGATCTTCAAGCGCTTCTACTCTGTTCGAGCGATCGAACTCTCGATCGATCGAACCTTCTACGATCGATCGAACTTCACTTTTCAGCTTTGACTTCTTTTGTTTGCATTCCAGCATTCCATTTATTCTGATACTCATCTGTTTAGTCCGCACAGCAGTGATCTGCATAAACAACAGCTAAAACAATACAACTTATCATAGATTAATCATACTGTATAAAAATTAGCCTTGTAATGCAAATTGCAGATAATACGGGAAGTTGTGATCAAAACTACTACAATTCTTCCTTTTAGCGCGGTTGTATTTTACAAATACCCCCGCTTTGCACAACCCCCAACTAGCTTATTGCTAGTCCCTAGCGATAAAGCGAAAATAAAAATAAACTAAACCAAACACTCCTAAACTAATACTACCTCAACTAAGAAACAAAGAAAAACTAAAAAAAACCTAAACTAAGATAGAGAGAAAAAAATCCTAACTCACTTTCGCAGGAATCGCGATTGCATTTAGCGAATGCAACAAGCCGTTAAACCCCTAGGCTCCCCCTAGTGGACGAGTGTTGTCTCGTGAGGGTTTGCAGTGAATATACCCACAAAATTCCAATTTTTAGCTCAAAAAGAATTAGAATAACTTTGTAGAATTCCCCCTTCCATTAAACTGTTAATTCAACTCTACAAGAATATAATATCCTCTATCAACCCATGAAAAAGATCCACATACTCTCCTATATCACCAAGTACAATATACAAATGTATTACCATCATGCACCCGTGTGTGTGTGGAATTGACAACCATGCGGCCAACCCTTATTAAGAGTTATCTAGACTATTGTACTTTGGAAACTTGCAGTTTTAGCTCAATTCTCACATTGGTCACACTCAAAAAGAACGTCTCTCAGAAACTTGCTTTACAATAATCGCACATAGTATGAAAGCTTTGAGAAGAATGATATTCTAGGTGCTAATGCTTTCATACTTGACTCTATGCAAAACGGACATTTAAGAGTGTAAAGTCTCATGAATGGAATACTACTTACTAGAGGAGCGAAATACCGTGGATAACTCAACTCACACTTTCATGTTCAAATCAATTGTTGAGAATCTTCAAGACTTTGAATTATGGCTTTTATTTAGTAGGTGGGGGTGTTGTAGAGAAGAGTGTGCTTTTTAGTATGTGATGGAATTTCCACTTCTCTTTTTATTCTTTATTCTTTTCTCCACCCAATCTCCCATTCATTCATATTTTTTTTTTTTTTTTTTTTTTTTTTTTACTCCTTCATTCATCATCATATATATATATATATATATATATATATTTTTTTTTTTTTAACCTGGAATATCCCACAACAACTTCCTTCCATTTCACATACTTTGATGACTCATTCTCAATAAATTTATCAAACGGTTCAATGAGGCCAAGGTATAGATCAAGGATTCGGATTCTTGTGATTTTATTGGAAATATTTAATTGAGGTGAGATCAGGGGTGAAATGATTCAATGAATGAGGGCGATCTATATTAGGTAAGGGAATGGGTAAACGATGGCTTGAATCATTTTCTCAACTTTCAATTTTTAGCACTTAAGTGTTTATCGAGTGTAATTGGTAAATCCTGAACGTTCTCCTCTAAAAAGCAGTCAAAATTTTTAACGAAAACTGAGACTTAACAACGAATTCACAAGTATACGCAAGAAAAAACCATTCGACAATGTATGAGAATCCCCTCAGAAATGATGATTGGCTCAAAAGCTCACAAAGGGTTATTAGCTTCCACTACTTGTTCTTTTCGTACAATATTCATTTTAACTCAATTTTCAGGTTTTCTACATGGCTGCTAATTAGTGTGCACAAGTATTGGGTACATACTAGCTTTACAGATGCAATTCATTTCAGTGATACAGAAAAACGCGTGGATTTAATCCATAAAAAGATAAGAATACTACAAATGTATCATTGTCTAATTAACAAGCAGGAGAAGTTATTCAGAGTTATTCTATCAATACTATTCAATAAAAATTTTTTCAAATTTTAACAGACTGTGTGTTCATTAAATTTAAAACATATCTAAGTGCAAAACCTGATTATTACGGGTGTATACCTATCTATTGTCTCCTACCCCCAACTGAAAACAACAAAGTCCCCAGAAGTTGATTTTCAATAAATAAAATAGATGGGTATCACCTGTATAGCGCAAATGATGATCGCAAGCAAAGCAACCTAGCATAAAAATTAGAACACAATCTCCAAAACAGACAGGATCAAAAGATAACAATAATACAATAAAACCATGATCCAATCAATCGAAACCACTGGAATATGAACAAAATAAAATAAAGTACAAGCAGTGATAAATATTGTCCATACAATACCAACTAACCAGATAATACAACCAAAACCACCACATATACAACCAACCAAAAATAAATAAATGCCACCTCCCCGACTAAAACTAATCGACCCCAGATGGCGTATCATCGGCTATCTCAGAAGGGATGTCGATAGGAGCAGGCGGCAATACAGTAGTAGTAGGAGTAGTAGATGGCTCGGAAGTAGCGGTCGAAACCGGATCAGTAGCCTCAGCAGCTGGGGTAGCAGATGGTGGATCAGGAAGTGGTGGATCCGTAGGAGTAGCAACATGTGACGGATCAGCAGCAGGCGGAGCAGATGGGGTGGCCGTGGGATGGTGAGTAGAGTGAACAGCCTGATCAACCCCTATCTGAATCAAAATGGACTCCAGTAAAGTCTGGATCTGATCCATCCGGCCCTCGAGTCTAATCCTGGCCTCTCTCTCCTCCAATAATAACTCGCGAACTGTCGGGAGAGGCACAGAAGAAGAAGACTCTCCCTGGGCACGAGACTGCGACCGCTGTCGCAGCTCAAACTGCTGAACCGCAGCAACTGGATCATCCTCATCATTCGAATCAAGCTCCTCCACCTCGGTGGGTGTCCCTGAAGCTCCGGCCTCCGTATCTGTACCGCCACGCCTCTTCTTCCTCCCCCGCACCCTCGCTGTCCCTTTCCCCTTGCGCTTCCTCTTCTGAGCGTCGGAGCGGCGAGCAGCCGCCTCGCTAAATCGGCGGGGAGAAGGGCGGATATCATCTCCAGGGAGCTCGAGGAACCCGGCATCGGCCATGACCCTCTGAATAGCCCAAGCACCCTTCAGGTGCTTCCTGGACGAGATATAACGGGTGGGGTGGACCATAAAATCAATATATAGTCGTGGTATACAAACTGGCTGACCCGTCCCCACAGCATATAAGACTCGCGCATACCAAGCCGCGATCTTCTCTCGATAGGACGTCACTAGGAGGCAGTTACTGAGGACCAAATGAAGCATGTGGTAGTCATCGGTGAGAGAGTGGTCCTCGATCAAAGCATCGCCATCCCAAGACGGAATGGCGCCTCCAGTGAGCTCCCTGATAATAGCGGATGGTGGGGTCACGGGTGCATCAGGCCGGTGGGGGCAAACATAATCAGGTACCTCTGGTACCCCCAACGCGGCGGAAACGGTCGCGGGACTGATGATGAATGAACGACTCCGGAAGAAGGCATGATAAGTGAATGGCACAAACGGGTCGCTGATCATAGTCGCACACGCGCCTCTAATCCATGATAGGTTGACCCTCTTGGCCAATGATAGGAGATCGAACCAGTGAGGCATAGCGCGGATCCGTGTGAGGAACCATGGGCTCTCAATCCAGATGTGCTCAATAGGCCGCTCGACCATCACCATCCTCGTCTGAAAGTATCGCTCAAACCATAGCCTGTCCTCGGTATTCCGGAACCCGTGATCAGGTACCGGATCTGGTATAGTACGGTCGAGGGGCTTAGACTTATGATAGCCCGTCACTGGATTCATTTTTGGCAGTCCTGAAAATAAGACCACACAAGATACAGATAAGAATAGGAAGAAAAAGAAACAAAACAAACACTGCTGGAGTTCGATCGATTGAACTGAGTTCGATCGATCGAACTGGAGTAGACTTCGATCGCTTGAACTTTTATTCGATCGATCGAACATCTCCCCTTCGATCGCTCGAAACCAGTTCGAGCGATCGAACACAGCGGTGTTCATCAATCGCAGAAACGAAAAGAAAACCTAAGTTACACTAATCAAAAGACAATCCTAAGACCAAGGGGACACCCCCTTGGGATTTTCTAACACGAACATAGATGAAAAGAAAAACAAAACTGAGTGGGGCCTACCTCGGTGAATAACCCGCAGTGGGGATGGACAGAAGATGAGATGAAGATGAGGATGATCGGAGGATTGATCAGGGGCTCCCTCTTGGATGCCAGAAACGAGAATTTGCCGAGTCGCCCTTTCCTCTGTCTGCGAGCGATTGAGAGTGAGGGTGAGGGAAATGAAGAAATGTCCTGAAGACGCCTCGTTTAAATGCCTCGTTCGATCGATCGAACTAAGTTCGATCGATCGAACATAAATCCTTCAATCGATTGAACATAAACTACAAGCGCTTGAACATTCAGGGTTCGATCGATCGAACTGAGTTCGATCGATCGAACACAAAAATTCCAGAATTCAATGGGATATGAACTACATCACCCCCAACTATCATAAACAAATATGGACATGCAGATAGACTGAAATAACAGGTGAAGAACAAGCATGTATGACAGAAATTCCTCCCCAGAATAGAAAATCGCAATTTATATATATAAAAAAAAAAACTTTATTATTGCATCCAAATTGCACCATTATCATCCCCAACTGTGGTTAAAACCTTATTGAACTAGAAAACCAAAACTAAAACTAAAACTAAAACTGAAAACAAATTGTCAAGGATTACATTCCCGTTGCTAAACAAGAATTGAAATTGAACAGAAACAACTGAAATGTAGCACTAGTCTTCGAGTATAAAAATTTCCTCTTCCACGATCTCTTCATAATCCGCCGAATCTTCAGATGTGAAGTCCAAACTTGATGATTCCCTTTCCCAGAACAATCGAAACGCAGCAAGGACATCATCAACCAAGTCTGGAGTCTCCAAGGAATGGCAAGCCCATGCAAGAGGTGATCCGGATGGAGACAAGGATAACGGAGTGTGATTGCGCAATGGACCCTCCTCTTGCGGCGGAGTGAGTGGGGGCCTTATGTATGGCCCAAGACCATGAATCAGTTGATGTGGAAGGAATACCGGGATGCCATTTAGGAACATAGTGACAATCCTGGACAAAAGACAACACACTGAAATTAAAACAACAGAACACAAGAAACACAAATTATCACAAAAAGAAGATCAAAGAAAAGAAACAAGAATTACAAAGAAATGTGACACATTCCAACCTCACTATTGGCATTGGTTCCCAAAGTGCACTAGCTGGTAAGGGGCATTGGAGCCTGAAAAGCAAATAGCTCAGGTGCACATATCTGTATGGGACCAACTCAAGAACAAGGAAGTCATCCACAAAAACAAAGACGGCATTGTGGCGCTCTGGGACGACATCCTGAAGGACATGATCCTCCCATGGCTCCCACATATCATCGTTTTCCCATTGGGCCATGAGGGCATCATCCACCATGCGTCCCATATACAGGTCTTCTTCCTCATCCAACTCCTCCTCATTAGGAAAGTCCATATTTTCATACGGATTGATGTCCAGGAGAGCAGGGTCGAATGGGATGTAACCGATGGAAGCATTGATTCGAGTGTGAACTTCAGGATCATAAGGATGCAAGGGGCAGGGCGTGGGTTCACCCTCAGTCCAAGTGCCACAACAACACTCGGAATCAGTCCATGAACCAATTGAATGGACATCATCACCTCGCATATTCACCTGCAACAGAGTGGTTTAAGGAATAATGGATTAGAACTAAATCACAAACACGAAAGAACAAACAAAAACTAAACACAAAAGAAAGAAAGAAACTAAAATGCAGGGAAAGAAAAGAAATACAACAACAAGTTGAAATTCCACCTGAGATTTTTTTTTTTTTTAAGTGGTGGAATAGCTGGGCTCATCCAGCTGGATGTGCTCAACTTCAGAGTGGAAATTCTCCAAGAACGGCTTCAATCTTTGGCCATTGACCTTGAAACAATCGTCGTTCTTTGGATTGACAATCTCGACCGCCCCATGTGGAAAAACAGTTTTAACGATGAACGGGCCTGTCCACCGGGAACGGAGTTTACCTGGGAAAAGATGGAGGCGAGAATCATATAGCAACACTTTCTGCCCCGGCTCAAATGATTTACGAAAAATCGTACGATCGTGACGAGCCTTCAACTTTTCCTTATGCAACTTTGCAGAGTCATACGCATCTCGTCGTATTTCCTCTAGCTCTGCAAGTTGGAGCTTGCGTAGCTGACCTCCCTCTTGAATATCAAAGTTCAATGAGCGTGTCGCCCAATAAGCTTTATGTTCAATTTCAACAGGAAGGTGGCAAGCTTTCCCGTAAACTAGTCTATACGGGGACATACCAAGATTCGTCTTATAGGCAGTACGGTATGCCCATAACGCGTCAGTCAATTTGTATGCCCAGTCTTTTCGATTGGAACTAACCGTTTTCTCGAGAATATGCTTAATTTCTCGGTTAGCCAATTCTGCTTGCCCATTTGACTGTGGATGATAAGCAAGAGCGATTTTATGATGGACTCCGTATTTCTTGAGAAGTGACTCCAAGGGCTTATTGCAGAAATGCTTGCCTTGATCACTTAGTAAAGCTTTCGGAGTACCAAAACGAGACAGAATATGCTCTCTGAGAAATGACATGACTGTTCTGTGATCATTTCGTCTCGTTGGTATCGCTTCTACCCATTTCGATACATACTCCACAGCAAGGAGTATGTACTCACAGTTATTCGACTTGGGAAATGGGCCCATAAAATCTATGCCCCAACAATTAAATATCTCAATTGTGATGATAGGGGTTAGAGGCATAGAATTCCTTTTAGAAATGGTTCCAAGCTTTTGACAGCGTTGGCATGTCTTACAAAAGGAATAAGCATCTTTGAAGACTGTGGGCCAGTAAAAACCGCTTTGCAACACTTTTTGTGCGGTCTTCTGTGACGCAAAATGGCCACCGCATGCCTCAGAATGGCATGACGCTAAGATAACGGTTATATCCTCGTTGGGTACGCAACGCCGGATGACCTGATCAGCACAGTATTTGAAAAGGTATGGGTCATCAAAGAAAAAATGGCGTGCAAACGAGAGGAACCGTTTCCTATCTTGATTTGACCAATGAGTCGGTGTCTCACCCGTGACCAGGTAGTTTACCACATCAGCATACCAAGGCAGACTACTTACTGCCAGTAGCTGTTCATCTGGGAACTCATCTTTGATGGATTGGGATTCAGTGTTATCGGTAAAAGTCAACCGGGATAAATGATCCGCAACCACATTCTCTACTCCTTTCTTGTCCTTGATTGTTAAATCAAACTCTTGGAGTAAGAGTATCCAGCGGATAAGCCGTTGTTTAGCGTCTTTCTTTGACAAAAGATACTTGAGGGCCGAATGATCTGTAAAACAGACGATTGGCGACCCTATCAGGTAAGACCTAAACTTGTCCAGAGCGAATACTACGGCCAGCAGCTCCTTTTCAGTAGTAGTGTAATTCATTTGAGCTTCATTTAAGGTTCGGCTGGCATAGTATATCACATGCGGCTTATTGTCCTTCCTCTGGCCTAGGACTGCGCCAATGGCGTAATCACTAGCATCGCACATTAATTCAAAAGGCAAACTCCAGTCGGGTGCCTGTATTATAGGTGCGGAGGTGAGGAGATCTTTTAGATCCTCAAAGGACTTTTGGCAACTCTCTGACCACTCGAAAGGTGCATCTTTGACAAGAAGTTGACAAAGGGGTCGAGAGATTGCACTGAAATTCTGGATAAATCGACGATAAAAACCTGCATGCCCCAAAAATGAACGAATGTCTCGCACTGTACGGGGGACAGGTAGATTTGAGATTATGTCGATCTTAGCCTTATCCACTTGGATTCCTTCATCGGATATTATGTGGCCTAAAACTATACCCTTGGTCACCATAAAGTGACACTTCTCCCAATTCAAGACTAGGTGTTTGTCCTCACACCTCATTAAAACCTGTTCGAGATTGCTGAGGCAATCCTCGAAGCTATGGCCGAAAACTGAAAAGTCATCCATGAAAACTTCAAGGATGTTTTCGACCATATCACTAAAAATGCTTAGCATGCACCGCTGAAAGGTAGCCGGTGCATTACATAAGCCAAATGGCATTCGTCGGTAGGCGAAAGTACCGAATGGACACGTGAACGTGGTTTTCTCCTGATCTTCAGGAGCAATCTCAATTTGATTATACCCACTGTATCCATCCAAGAAGCAGTAATACTTATGACCCGCCACTCGTTCTAGCATTTGATCCATGAATGGCAAAGGAAAATGATCCTTTCGGGTCACAGTATTTAGCTTCCTGTAGTCGATACACATTCTCCATCCAGTGGGGACTCGTGTCGGTACTAATTCACCCTCTTTGTTCGGGATGACCGTTATGCCAGCTTTCTTGGGAACTACTTGGGTAGGACTAACCCAAGGACTGTCAGATATTGGATATATCATCCCAACATCAAGCAGTTTAAGCACTTCCTTCTTAACCACTTCTTGCATGTTGGGATTCAGACGCCTTTGCATTTGCCTTGAGGGTTTGGCGTCTTCCTCCAGATATATCTTATGCGTGCATATGGATGGGCTTATGCCTTTGAGGTCAGCAATTGTCCATCCCATAGCATCTTTATGCTTTTTCAGCATGTCCACTAGCTTACTTTCCTGTTCATGAGTTAAAGCAGATGAAATGATTACAGGATAAGTTTTTCCAGTTCCTAGGAATGCATATTTCAGCTCTTTTGGGAGCTCCTTCAATTCTAACTCTGGGAACTGGAAACTAGAGGGCATTACCAATTTGGTTTTAGGAGGCAGTTGTTCATATGGCATTACCCACATGCAATCGGCTCTATCCTCCTCTATCGTATCCATCATAAGACACGTCTGGTTTAGGTCAGCATCCAATGGAGTTGACTCTTCGGGCTGATAGTTATCGCCAAATTGTGTCATCACAACTTCCAAAGGATCTTTGTAGTCGACCAAGTCAACTTCATCTTCAATGACCGTGTCTATATAATGGACTTCCTCCTCATCATCGTATTCTTCAGGTCGGGGATTTGAAAAGATCTTGACATTCAATGTCATGTTCCCGAATACGATTGTCATGATACCACTTCTAATCTTGATTGTGGCATCGATGGTGTTGAGGAACGGCCGTCCAAAGATAACCGGGATATGTGCACCAGGATTAGACACAGGTTCTGTGTCCAATATCACAAAATCCACCGGAAATACAAACGAGTCTATTTGGACCAGGACGTCCTCTAATACCCCTCTAGGGTACTTCACGGATCTGTCTGCCAACTGCAAAGCAACTCGAGTGGGTTTGAGTTCACCCAACCCTAACTGTTTATAGACTGAATATGGCAGCAGATTAACGCTTGCTCCTAAATCAAGGAGTGCGTTGTCTATCTTTTGATTCCCAATTCTGCATGAGACAGTAGGTGTACCGGGATCTTTGAGTTTTGGAGGCAACTCGTTTTGAATAATCGCGCTAGCTTGGCACGCGACATAAGCATGTTTCTTCACGCTTTGCCTCCTCTTGACCGTGCATAGATCTTTGAGATACTTTGCATAGGCCGGCACCTGCTTGATAGCATCTAGGAGTGGAAGGTTAATCTTAACTTGCTTAAACAATTCCAAAAACTCCTGATTCTTCGTCTCATTCTTGGGTTTCTTCAACCGTTGAGGATAAGGTGCAGGAAAGGGGCATTTTGGTGGTTCCTCCTTAACCGATTCCTTTCCCGGCCTTCGCTCAACTTCTTCTTCTACTCTAGGAGCTTCAATGTTTTCCTTTATTGGTTCGTCATTAGTAGACGGCTCCTCCTCTCGAGTAGATGATAGCTCAACTTCTTCATCCAACACTTCCCCCTCTTTGTACACTTCGGGAGTGGACAGAGGTATGCCTTTTTCTATGACTTTTCCACTTCTCAGTGTGGTCACAGCTTTAGCATGTTCTTGATTATTAGGACCATTGTTATGTCCCTTGGGGTTCTGAAGTGGTTGGGCAGGGAATGTTCCTCCTGAGCTCTCTTGCCGTGCATCTATCCTCTCTAACGTGGCAGACATTTTACTCATCATTTGGATGAGTTGCTGCGTTAGATTGGCATTAGCAAGTGGCTCCTCCTCTTGTACCTTCTTGTGCGGGGGCACATAGGCATTGGTTTGTGGTGCATTGGAGGGTTGAGCTTGATTGTAATTATTAGTTCTGTTTTGATTGTAATGCTGGGGTGGCCTATTGTTTTGCCCTTGATACTGATTATTGTTGTAGGGCTGCTGTTGATATTGATTTTGGGCCCCAGCGTTATTTCTCCAATCAAAACCGGGGTGATTCCATCTATTATTGCTTTGAAAAGTATTATTGGAATTCCCCGCCCCTCGAAAACCTTGCATGGCATTCATTTCTACAGGGGCTTGCTCTTGAAAATATGGCACATTAGGACAATACTGAGTTGTATGTCCCAACATGTTGCATGTGCCACATGGTTCTTCAGGCATGACTTGCCTAGAACTCTCTCCTTTCATGCTTAACTCTTCCACCTTCTTTGCTAGCTCTGCATACTTAGTCATGAGGCGATCTTCATTGGTTAGCTGATATAAGCTTTTCTCTTCTACACAGGATATCTGTGATCGTGAGATATTGTCAGAATTTGACCATTCATGAGCGTATTCAGCTAACCATTCGAAATGGGCTTCGGCCTCTTCAGTATTTTTTCGCAGAAATGGTCCAGAGCTCATTGTTTCCACCAACTTCTTTGTTTCACCATTTAATCCCTGATAAAAGAAGCTGATCGTTCGCCATTTCTCAAACCCATGGTATGGGCATGAGAGAAGCAAATCTTTGAAACGCTCCCACGCTTGTGTGAAGGTTTCATTGCTCTTTTGTTTATAGGAATTAATTTGACGCTGAAGATCTGTGGTCATGCGAGTAGGATAGAATTTCTTCAGAAATGCGGTGCTCATCGCATGCCAGGTGAAAATGGAATTAGGCTTTAGAGAGTGGAGCCACGCCTTCGCTTTATCTTTCAAAGTGAAGGGGAATAGCATTAAATGCGTCACCTCCCTAGGACAATTTTGCGAGAATGTTTTGCAAACATCCTCGAAATCGGTGACATGTAAATACGCCTTCTCGCTGTCCATCCCATGAAAAGTGGGAAGCAATTGAATCATCCCATTGCGAAACTGAAATTCGCCATTGTGTGGTGGGATTTGAATGCAAGAGGGCGTAGGTGCATGTTCTGGTTGCATGAGATCGCAAAGAGGACGGAGTGCCTCATCGATTGGCACCACAACATTGTCACCGTTTTCACTCTGATGATCATCCATTGATGCAGTTGGAGTGATAATCGGGTTGATGGAACTATCAGAGTCAGAGCAGTAGAATGGATTTCCAAAGAATCCTTCAATAGAATTCTCGGACATGAACTGAGAGGGTCCCTAGGGTGAGAACTTACCCAAAAGAACCGAAAAGAAAAGAAAGGAAAAATAGAAAGAGATGAAGAGAGACTGAGGTAATCTAAAGAATTGATCGTCGCCTTCCCCGGCAACGGCGCCAAAAACTTGACACGAGAATTTTCTTGTGCGCTCTTGTGCAGTACCCAAGTGTAGGTAGACGTGCAAGTAATATCTGGTAAGACCAGGTCGATCCCACAGGGAAGGTGTTGACCTATTGACTTAGACTAACCTCTAAAGAAAATAAAACAAAATGAATAAGTTTGAACGACGGCGCAGAACACGAAGTTCCACAAACTAGGATTACTACTGACAATAATTAAAATTAATTAAACAATTTAGCTAGCTATTGAAAACAATATTCTAAATTAAGGTGTTTAACTTTTAAAAGAAAGTGTTGGGATTACACGAATCCGCAGTAACCTAGCCATCTACCATGCATTTGCCTTGAAGCACAACGGAGTAAATTACCTACAGTTTTCCGTATTCCTCTAAAAATAAAGAATCCATGGCCCTTTCATGACCGGGACCATATCATCACAGTTAAGTTAAATACATGAAAGCGGTTTAATTCAATAGTTAAGACTCGCATCCTCAATGGTATTAGCATTGAAAATGGTTTGCAAAATGTATTGAAAGAAAATGCCTTCGGGCCTTAGTTTTAAAACTGTTTTGACAGACTGAGCATTTATTTGGGACAGAATGATAACAAGTCCTAAAACAAAAAGTCCTAGAATACTGCAGGGAACATCCTCAAGAATCAGAGAGTTCGATCGATCGACGCGCCTTCGATCGATCGAAGACCTTCATCCCTCAATCGATCGAACTAACTTCGATCGCTTGACTGTCTCTGGTTCGATCGATCGAACTTACTTCGATCGATCGAACACAGCGATTATCCTGCTGCATGGCAGAGGCTGGAGATCACTGTTTCATCGTGTTCTCCCAACCTGAGACTACTCAGACATCGTCTGGAGTGTCGAGGATTGATTTTTAACGTAAGAAAACTTTAATACCATGTTTGGTTGTGAGTTATTCATTAAAACTATGAAATCTATGGTTTTACCAATGTTTAGCATGCAATATCACGAGATGATTGATTAAACTACTCCTAATACGTGCAGAGTATGAATGAACAGTATATAGATAACCTGGAATAGAAGATACTTGTATAAACTTCGAAGAATCCAATCCACAATATGAGAAATCAATGAAAAACCTACAAAAACCAAACAAACTCTCTATCTCTCCTTCTAAACTGTTAAAAATGTAAAAGTGGGCGTCCCAATGGACGTGAACAAAACGCATATAAATAGAAAAACCTAAGGCACTAGGGTTAAAACCCGCATTCTGCTGCGCACGCAAATGTTTCTGGAAATACCCCGTTCGATCGATCGAACTGCTTTCGATCGATCGAACCCTTGATCTTCAAGCGCTTCTACTCTGTTCGAGCGATCGAACTCTCGATCGATCGAACCTTCTACGATCGATCGAACTTCACTTTTCAGCTTTGACTTCTTTTGTTTGCATTCCAGCATTCCATTTATTCTGATACTCATCTGTTTAGTCCGCACAGCAGTGATCTGCATAAACAACAGCTAAAACAATACAACTTATCATAGACTAATCATACTGTATAAAAATTAGCCTTGTAATGCAAATTGCAGATAATACGGGAAGTTGTGATCAAAACTACTACAATTCTTCCTTTTAGCGCGGTTGTATTTTACAAATACCCCCGCTTTGCAATTTGCCTTATGTGTATATATGGATTAGAGACTCTTTTCCTAGGTTTTATTTAATCGCATGCATTGCACGTTTAATATCCGCAGTCGGATCCCGGGTAAGTTCCCTCGTTCCCTATTTACACATCATATTGCTTGCTACTTGACATATGTGGCTTATGAATGATATTTTTGTCATTAGCAATTTTACACCCTTTGGACATGCTTTTGTGATGTATATGTATATATGTATTAATTGAGGGCATGCTTAGATTAATAATTCGATTAAAAGGATGTTAAGTAGAGACCTATCGCGAGATAGGATGAGAAGGGGTGTTTTAGTCCGATAGGCTCCTTCCCTTCTCATTCCATAATCCCCGGACCTAGTTAATCTTTGGTTTCGCAAAAGATCAGTTTCCTTTTAAATGGTTTCTTAATTTTCCTTTTAAAAATTAAGTGGCGACTCATTTGTTTTGAAATTGAAATTTAGAAAAGATTTTAAAGAAAGCTGTGGGTAAGTCAACCTGCGATATCCACACCCGTTCATACCTCAGCCCGAGCACCTACTCTACCACCGTGGGATTGGAGCCTCCAGACAGTCTTTCAGGGCGAGCAGGGCACGACCATAGTCCCTCGATATCACACAGGTGCTCCTACCATCCCACTCCAGTATGATCATGTCCCGCGGGACTACGCCAAGGAGGGGCTGCTCTATCCTCACAGCATGAGGGAGTGGGTCCACAGTCGAGAGTGGAGGGTAATTCCTAAAAAGCTTATTTTGATTTTTCATTCTCCTCCAATCTAATCTTTTTCTGATCTTCTAATTCAGGCTGACGGGGCACGGGTGACTGTTGAGGCTCAGTCAAGAGCTAAGGTAAACTCTTACTACCTCTTTTATTTATACGATTCCCATTTAACATTTTCATTTTGAATTTTCAATTTTGGCTTAACCAAATCTAGATTTGCTCTCTCATTTATTCAGGATGACGAGATTAGGATGCTGACCCTGCGGGTGAGAGATCTAGAGCTGTAGCTCTAGCAGTTCGGAGTGGGTCCCAGTGGAGCTCACGGAGGAGCCCCCGGAGGCGGAGGCGGAGACGGAGGCCATGGCGGCGCGAGCGATACTGAGTCAGAGCAAAAGCCTCTCCGACGTGTCACTCGCTAGACCTAGGGTCGAGGTCGAGGTCGAGGGTGAGGTTGACCCCACCTCTCTCCTACCTCTCTTTTTTACTTTTTTACACATTTGGATGACTATATATATACTTATTTTGATGACGGCGTTTGGAAAGCCGAGATAGGATAGGCACCTCATATTGACATGATTGTCTTTTATTCTCCCTGCACATTTTTATTGTGAATGCGGTCTTAACCTAGTCATGCATTTTATTGTTTTGAGAATACTGCATTTTACAAATGTGACCATAGCTTGGTCCTGCATTTTTATTTTCTGTGGATGACAAAAGCTTGTGACTTGTAATCATGTCTTTGTTATTTGTTTTTGGTGAATGATGAATATGACCATGGCTTGGTCTTGTGTACGTGATACGAACTTATGCACACGTTTATTAGATATCTAGTTTTTTCTTTACAGGTTGGGCTAAAAACATTACAAATAGGCTATGGCAAAAATCAGCTTCCTCGTGGCACTCGGTTAGGCCTGAGCAACACTTAGCGAGTGCCGGGGCGGCAGTTGGTGACTATCGTGGGGCAATCACGGACTCTCGCGCGCTCGCTATCTCGAGTGCCATTTGATGGTCTGGGCAGATCTATTTATCTTTTTATACTCTTTTTCCTCAAAAACTCTGCAAAACACCTTTCTCCCCTCTCCATTTTCTTTTCAAATGGCCCCCATCAGCTCTTAAATCCTCTTCCCGTGGATGGATACTTTCTCAGGCATTGATAGACTTAAGTTCGAGTGCTTTAGGCTGAACGACTGTGGATACCGGCATTTGGGCCCACTTTAGTTTTTAAAATAATTTTTCAAATTCAAGTACAAATACACGAAGAGTCGCCACTTAATTTTTAAAAGGAAAATTAAGAAACCATTTTAAAGCAAACTGATCTTTTGCGAAACTAAAGATAAACTGGGTCCGGGGATTATGGAATGAAAGGGGAAGGAGCCCGGCGGACTAAAACACCCCCTTTCATCCTATCTCACGATAGGCCTCTACTCAACATCATTTTTAATCAAATTATTAATCTAAGCATGCCCTCAATTAATACATATATACATATATATCACACAAGCATGTTGGAAATGGTGTAAAATTGCTAACGACAAAATATCATTCATAAACCACGTAATACAAGTAGCAAACAACATGATATGCAATAGAGAACTAGAAAACATACCCGGGATCCAGCCGCGAATATCAAACGTGTAATGCATGCGAGAACAAAATAAACCTAAGAAAGGTCTCTAACACATATATACACATAAGGCAAAACCTAGGCTAAGGTGCCGCACATGGAGTCGAAAATCAATTTGAATCAAAGAATGGAATTAAACTAGAGAAGAGTTGAGAAATTGTACCTCAAATGCGCTACAAAAACCAGGGTTAGTACACATGCCTTAGATAAGACATAATATCAAAGAGTAATTAATCCTAAGTCATGTTCAATTAGATTAAACTAAGTCCAACTTTTCAACTAAGTCCAACTTTATCCAAGAATTAGTTCTAATTATAAGCATCAATGTATATGAATGTATGAATGTGAACAAGAATGAGATATGAATTTATTCACTAATTTGGATCACTTAGCCTCTGGATTTAAGCTAAATTATCATTATTCAAAACATGATTTGGATTTCAAGACATTAGGAGACCATTTGAGTTTAAATAAATAAGATTAGACAAAAACATGAGCAGTTTTTTATGAATTACAGAGAGCAGACCAGGTTTTCAAAAATAGAAATAAAATACTTTCAACGGTTTGATCTTAATGATTTTTGGGTATGTTATGCCTCTGTGAGTCTAGTTTCTAACCCAAAAAGAAACTCAAGGTTTCAACGGTTAGATCTCCGGGAATATGGAAAATACCAGACCTCACTCAGGATTTTGCAACTCTCTGTCCAGAGATCTTGTATGATTTTTCAAAAATAGCAAACAAATCCAAATTGCTTCATTCTTTTTAGGGAACCTTCCTAACACATTAAGGTTCTTATAAAAAATTATTAGAGGTCATGAAAACTTGGTTAGAGCTCTGATCTATCAATTTTAAAACCGATTTGCTGTTCTGAAACTATTCTGAAATTCTGGACAGATTGTGGTTGTCTCACAAAACTCATGATCAAACCATTCTAAGCATAAAATCTTACCAAAACAAAAATTACAGTGGTAAAACAATGTGTTATTGACACTCTCCCATTGGTTTCATTCAATTCCAACGGTCTGATTTCGAACTAAAAATCTTTGATCGAAAACAGTTTGTGAACCCACTGTTTTCATTTTGCTAGTTCAACTTTGTTGATTGGCCTCAACTATTAGATCATAATGTTGGGCTTAAACCAAAACATTTCTTCTACCATTTGATGGTCATTGAAGACTAAGGACCTCTTTAGACTTATGGACTTTTAATGAAGTATGAAATGGACTTCACAAAATCCCAAACAATGAACTCAAACTTATGGACCAAAACTTAAGTTCAAATCATTACTCCTACCACTTGGTGGTCATTGGAGGCTAAAGACACACATACATGTAGGTTTTGGATGAAGTATGAAGAACTTCCAAAAACCCAAGGAAGAGGTTAGTCTAAGCCATAGAGATGGTCTTAAACTTAAAATATTTCTCCTACCATTTGATGGTCATTGGAGACTAAAGGAAAACAAATCCACATAAACCTCCATGGGATATAGCATTAATCCCCACAAGATTTTTAATGAGGAGATTTCAAGTCATGAACTAAGACTTGAACTCAACCAACTATGTGTAGAGATGATCATAATCCACTTTAATCCCCATATAAATCATAAGATCATAGGGAATTAGAGGATCAAACTCAAAGAAATCTAATGAGATATTGAAGATCTCATATATTTCTTTGAGAGGAATATAAACAAAAGAAAAGAAATCAAAATATTTGAATACTTCAAGTCAAAACTCTTTTATTCATAAATCCAAAGCTCTAATCCAAATTAATGAAACATCATGATTTTCAATCACAAATTCTAAGTGGTGTGTGATGAAATGGGGTAGGAAGAGAGGTTTTGAAAATGTGTAAAGTTCCTAGATCTAAGAATTTGTGATTGAATTATTATATATGAAGATAAATTTTGAAGGTTTTACCTAGATCTTCTCAAAACTTGTAGAGATGTTGAATTCCTCTAGCTTTTCCTCTTCTTCTTCCTCAAGCTTCAAGCTCCTTCCATGGTGATTTGATGGTTGGGTAGAGTTTTGGTGGTGTTTGGGTAAAATAATTGGTAGAGTTTCTCTCTCTATATTTCTTTCCTCTAAAGCTCTCCCAATCTTTTTTCTATACAATTCAAGTGTCTCTCCCAAAATGAGATAAATGGGTTTTTTTTTTATAGACTTTCATTATCTTAAGGGCTAAGATAAGGGTAGATAGGTCAATTTGGGGTGGGTTAGGAATATTCTATGGCATCTCTAACTCTCCATGGCACTTCTATGTAATTCCAAGAAACTTGAAGGGCATTTAAGTTGGCTAGAATAAAGGAACATTCTAGAGCATCTTCAAAGCACATGGGAGATTAGTGCCCAACAAAGGACTTTTTGGGTATTTACTTTGGGTTAGGAATATGCCAAGGAATCTCTAACTCTCCAAATCACATGGGATACTTTCTTTTATTATTTTCCTTTTCTTATATATATATATATATATATATGTATAGACACATTTTTCATTTTAAATCTAAATTAATCATATGAGTCACCAAATAGTATCTTTTTCTTTTTTTTCTTTTTGAATTTAAAAATATGAGAAACAATGTTATTTTTATAAAATATTATTATTATTATTATTTAATCTATTCTATTTTTTTTTAGAAAGTAACCCATGATCTAGTGAGCTCGAGACAGATGGTCAGTGATTGGCCAAATCTAGGGATATTAGGAGCAAGTTTTGGGAGCTTGAAGCTTTTCAGAAGTCGAAGCGATGAACTTGAAGAAAATCGTCGAGACATTATTCATCATTGATTTCTAGAGGTAAATCCCCCCTAAGTTTAATAGTTCGGTCAAAATTGGGGTGTCTACAGTTTGCCCCTCTTCGGCAGAGCTTGTGAAGCAACGCGTATCACAAGTGAATGTCGAAGTCTGTGTGAAGACAAGCCTTTGACCGAGCTATTGAACTTAGGTAAAAATAAAATGCGTTGCAAAAACATTCGCGGAGACGGTCGGTGCTGGTCGTGCTCAATGGTGAGTTGCCTACGTATCCCTTCGGGAATCAGAACAGGACGTAATTCGGGCAAAGGACAACACACAAGCGCAAATAATCATACGGATGAATGCACCTATCCTGTCGTGATGCACATGCTATGCAATGGTATTTTCTTGAATTGACCTGATTATGCAAACGTCATGCTTACCCTACATCGTGTCTATACGACGTACTTTATACGATGTGCCGATCAAAGATGATTACCGAATCTTGGACTGGTGCCAAATCTGTTAAGAAAGCTACTTTTGACTGAACATCGAAGGTTGGCGCAAGTCTGTTGCGAAAACTGAAAATGCAAATTCGTTATACTTTCAAACAAAGGATCATCGTAAATCTGTTACGAGGATCGAGAATATAAATTCGTTATATTCTCAAAACGAGGGTTAGTGCAAATCCGTTGCAAGTACCGAGAATGTAAATCCGTCACATTCTCAAACAAAGGATCGCCGTAAATCTGTTACGAGGATCGAGAATATAAATTCGTTATATTCTCAAAATGAGGGTTAGTGCAAATCCGTTGCAAGAACCGAGAATGTAAATCTGTCACATTCTCAAACAAAGGATCGTCGTAAATCTGTTACGAGGATCGAGAATATAAATTCGTTATATTCTCAAAACGAGGGTTAGCGCAAATCCGTTGCAAGCACCGAGAATGTAAATCCGTCACATTCTCAAACAAAGGATCGCCGTAAATCTGTTACGAGGATCGAGAATATAAATCTGTTATATTCTCAAAACGAGGGTTAGCGCAAATCCGTTGCAAGAACCGAGAATGTAAATCCGTCACATTCTCAAACAAAGGATCGCCGTAAATCTGTTACGAGGATCGAGAATATAAATTCGTTATATTCTCAAAACGAGGGTTAGCGCAAATCCGTTGCAAGAACCGAGAATGTAAATCCGTCACATTCTCAAACAAAGGATCGTCGTAAATCTGTTACGAGAATCGAGAATATAAATTCGTTATATTCTCAAAATGAGGGTTAGCGCAAATCCGTTGCAAGAACCGAGAATGTAAATCATTCACATTCTCAAACAAAGGATTGACGTAAATCTGTTACGAGAATCGAGAATATAAATTCGTTATATTCTCAAAATGAGGGTTAGTGCAAATCCGTTGCAAGAACCGAGAATGTAAATATGTTACACTCCCAACCAGAGGATCGACGTAAATTTGTTACAAAGACTGAGAATATAAATTTGTTATATTCTCAAAACGAGGGTCGACGCAAATTTGTTGCGAAAACCAAGAATATAAATATGTTACACTCCCAACCAGAGGATCGACGTAAATTTGTTACGAAGACCGAGAATATAAATTTGTTATATTCTCAAAACGAGGGTTGACGCAAATCCGTTGCAAGAACCGAGAATGTAAATATGTTACACTCCCAACCAGAGGATCGACGTAAATTTGTTACGAAGACTGAGAATATAAATTTGTTATATTCTTAAAACGAGGGTCAACGCAAATTTGTTGCGAAAATCGAGAATGTAAATCCGTTACACTCCCAAAAATGGGGCAACCATATTTGGATAGATCAGGAGTCAATTAGACTCAAAGAATTTTCAAATTTCCAAAATTTGGGAGTCGAATTGACTCGAATGAATTCAAATTTTCAAAGAGAATTTCAAATTTCAAAATCGGAGTCACTTCGACTACACAAAAATTTTAATTCAGAAGAATTTTGAATTTTCAAAATCGGGAGTTTGACTGAGACTCAAAGAATCATTGAGGAACAACGCGAATGCGAGGTTGCCATTGAGGACTAACACAAATGATGCTGCCATTGAGGACTAACACCGATAATGCTGCCATTGAGGACTAACGCTTAGAGAAGCTGCCATTGAGGACAAATGCTTATGAAGAAAAGCTGCCATAGAGGACTAATGCTTATGAAGAGAAGCTGCCATAGAGGACTAATGCTTATGAAGAGAGGCTGCCATAGAGGACTAATGCTTCGGGATTCTCCTTGTGCTCAAAGAACCAAATTTCAATATTCAGAGTCACTTCAAACTTAAAGAATTGATTTCACAAAAGTTCGAGAATCCGCTGACTCAAAGAGTTGATTTTTCAAATTTTGAGGAGTTTTCAAACTCAAAGAACGGAGCTGATAGAAAGAATAATTTTATGCATTTGCGGACCTTTGGAAGAAACACATCGATTTTGTCAAAAGAGGGAAGTCACCTTTGCCCCTAGTATTGGACTCTTCTTATATTTGCCACTTGAGCACTATGTTGTGATAGTGTTCAAAAACCTCTGCTCGTATTGTTCTTAGGATGCTCATGGAGACTTTTCAAATCTTTATTTATCATCTTAAACCCACACATTTTGAGACCATTTATTGACTCATCAAAGGAAGACGTACCTGACAAAGCTAGTTACTCAAGATGACTAACTCAAACTCTACATTCATTATGAATCAATGTGCTTTCTTTGTGAATAACGTATCATCTCACTTTTCATCATCTTACAAATGGTAGTGTTTTGCTGATAAACCGATACTTTGAAAACTTCCCCTTTTCGATTTAGCGAATTCTTTGCCTATCTAGAGTATGCTTCACATTAGTGCTTTAGCTTATAGAATGAAAGGCACTCTATTTCAATCCTTTCAAAACAAACTTGATTACTTGAGAACTTGCCTCTGGCATAGAGGGATTTTGGCAAACGAAGTTTGCCCCTAGTCTTAAGGGCAAATAGGCTCACCCAAGGGTTTTAAGAACATGAGGGTACAGGATGCCTGCAGTGCATTTATTCCAAACCTAGAGATAATCATCATGAATTGGTGGGCTGAAGTGGGAAACCCAATGCCGACGGACAAACTTTGTTTGCCCCTGGTTTGGCAGTACATACATGGCTCGAGGCAAACACAAGTTTGCCCCTAGTATGAAGGAAGGAAACCAAAGGTGCAAAGGGTGATGCTTTCGGTTTAGGAATGGTTGTGGACCGAGAACCTTGGAAGGTTCGCCTACTTATCCCCAAATGGGAATCAGATCCAAAGTAGTTCGGCCAAGGCCTGAAAAAAAAGATAGCATGAGATGATGGGGTGATGACCGAACCGAGCAGGTTGCCTACGTATCCCCAAGTGGGAATCAGGTCAAAACGTAGTTCATCTACTCTGGAGGTCTTGAAAGAATTAGGCTTCAAGAATTGGTGGGCTTTTCGAGCCATGTTGCCATTTGCGTCTAGGGAGTGCATGTCACTTGTGGTAGCCCTTGTGTAGCATGATGAACTACTTTTTCCTTTGTTCTATTCTCTTTCCTCTTTTCTTTTCTTTTCTTTTCTTTTCTTTTATTTTATTTTCTTCTCTTTTATTTGACGGTTGATTCTTTAACTTTTCACTAGCCAGTTAATCTTTACAACTCTCATCACGTTTTATTCATACTCTATCATATTCACAAAGTAATATCAGCCCTTCAAATCTTTTTTTTTTCAAAGATATCTCTGTATTGTTTTAGGCTCACTCAATGTTTGAGCCTCTCACAAAAATTTTGAAGCTGATAAGTCCCTCTTTTCATTTCCAATCTCTTTTCTTTGTTTAGAACAACACAAAGCCATGAGATAGTTCATGTGCCAATGAACTACTTTGAAGTGCTCAAGAATTCTTTATCTATTCTCTGCCTTTTCTTTTCTCTTTCTTTTCTCTACCTTACTATCTCTTATTCTTTCCAAGATTTTGACTGGCTAGGATTAGGATTTTTGAAATCAACACGCATCTTATTTGTGCTCTAACTTTTGCCTAGGCGCCCTTCCGGGTTTTCATCCTAGCGAGCTCTTTCTTCTTTTTCTTTTTTTCTTTTTTTCTTTTTTTTTGTGCTCTAACTTTTGCCTAGGCGCCCTTCCGAGTTTTCATCCTAGCGAGGTCTTTTTTCTTTTTCTTCTTTTTTTTTGGAATAAGAAGTTCATTTAAAATGTCTGGCTACCATCAAGGACCAAGTTTATGGCTTTAGACTGGTTGGGCTCATCTTTTAGACTTGGTATTTGAGAGAAGGGGATGGTGAGCAAGCTTCAAGTTCCAAGTTCATCTTTTCAAGATTGAGCAAGAGCATCTTTAAAGTAAAGCTAATCAATTCTCTACTCCTCTTTGGATTTGGCACAGAATTTGCTTGATCGCTTGGGATCCTTTTCAATGCAAAGATTTATTAACAAAGTATTTTCTATGATCGTTTGAAAAAGTGACTTTTTTTTTAGCTTAATGATCCATACATTCACGACTTAGCACACTGAATCAAGAAAAATGAGATTTTATTCAACTAGTAGGGAAATAGGATTATATCACTCGACTCGATAAACTTGACAAAGACTTGAAAACAAACTTGATAACAGACTGACCAGAAGACTCGACTGGACTTGACATTTGACTCCAACTTAACATAACTCGACTACAGACTGGACTTGACTTGGTCTCAATTGGAGTGTCACAGACGACTTTCAAATTATTGGGTCCCCAGGAGCATCCATATTTGCTTTAGCAGCCGTATTTCAAAACACTATCACCTTACCAGCAACATATGTGCATAAACATCTCTCTTCCTATTATCTGTTCCTTCCTGACTAATCACGTCTTTGAATCTCTGTATCAAACAGTGCTTGACTCGAGTGCTTTTTCGCTTACAACAACACTTATCTTTAATCAACGTTGACTGATTTTCTCAAGAGAATCTTATACTTCTATTGATTTTTATTAAATTTTTATGCCAAGTGAAATGCTCGTGAATGATTCATATGTCACACGAATGCAATGCATGTGTGTGTGTGCCTAATCTATATGCCAAACAAAAGAAAATTCTAATCCTAACACATAAACACATAAGCACATAAAATCCTCATCCATGTTGAGTGTGCTAATTTCTCCTTTCATTGTGATCCTCTTTACCCTTTCAAGGTTTTCAAATTTAGAATTTTTGAAATCTATTTGACAAGCATTTCCCCTAGATGATGGGATCTTTTCAAAATTCCTTTTGAAGACAACAACATTTCTAAACAAAAGATGATTGGGTTGAAACTTTGCTTTTGAAATTTATTTAAAAATGATTTCTTTAATTACAGAGATTTCTTGGATTATATTCCTTAACAAAAAGGTGATTAGGTCCAAATTTTGCTTTGAAAAAAAGCATTCCTTTAGTTGGTAAAACTTTTCAAACTCTTTCAAGAATTTTGAGTTCCAAGAATTTTAGGTTCTTCCTTCAAATATGGTTGATTTGAAATTTTAATCCAAAAGTGAACTCCAAAAAATTTTTGAAAGAGCGATTGAATGCCTTGGAATAAAGATACCAGAAATCTATTTGCTTCCAAAAACGTATTTAAAATTCTTTGGGTAGGAGGATCACATGTTTGGATAATCACCGCACTTTTCATAAATTTGGATGCATACAAGGTCAATGATGCTTAGCTAAACATGATACAAGAGATGTAATCTTATAATCAAGATTTGGCTTATTCTTAAATGTCATAGGACATAAAAGGAATTGCTCAAAAGTGATTAAGAGGTTACACATCTTTTATCAAGCAAGCATCGTCATCATCTCAAGTAATCCCTTTCGGGCACACAAAACTCCCTAGCACATAATCCTAATCAAAAATTGTTTTCCTAATTTTGAAAGGTTCTATGAAATTATCATGCAAAGGCCGGGTTTTGGTCAAATAAGGGACCCTTGACACACACCCGATAGGATGCTTCATATACCAACACATGGTACGAGATCAAGGGTGATCACACGGTCCCATGATGGCTTGACCGACCGGGTTGCCCCGAGCCTCCAAGGTCATAGTTCCGTGCAATCGACTGGCGAGACATGCAAGTGCAATGCAACGGGCACACAAAGATTAATTAATTCAATTAAAAGGATGCTTTAAAGTCTAATCCTCGAGTGAACCCAAAATCATAATTCTGGTCTGCGAAACCAGAGATTCTGGGTTCGATCCCCAGCAGAGTCGCCAGATTGTGGATACCGGCATTTGGGCCCACTTTAGTTTTTAAACAATTTTTCAAATTCAAGTACAAATACACGAAGATTCGCCACTTAATTTTTAAAAGGAAAATTAAGAAACCATTTTAAAGCAAACTGATCTTTTGCGAAACCAAAGATAAACTGGGTCCGGGGATTATGGAATGAAAGGGGAAGGAGCCCGGCGGACTAAAACACCCCCTTTCATCCTATCTCACAATAGGCCTCTACTCAACATCCTTTTTAATCAAATGATTAATCTATGCATACCCTCAATTAATACATATATACATATACATCACACAAGCATGTTGGAAATGGTGTAAAATTGCTAACGACAAAATATCATTCATAAACCACGTAATACAAGTAGCAAACAACATGATATGCAATAGAGAACTAGAAAACATACCCGAGATCCAGCCGCGAATATCAAACGTGTAATGCATGCGAGAACAAAATAAACCTAAGAAAGGTCTCTAACACATATATACACATAAGGCAAAACCTAGGCTAAGGTGCCGCACAAGGAGTCGAAAATCAATTTGAATCAAAGAATGGAATTAAACTAGAGAAGAGTTGAGAAATTGTACCTCAAATGCGCTACAAAAACCAGGGTTAGTACTCATGCCTTAGACAAGACATAATATCAAAGAGTAATTAATCCTAAGTCATGTTCAATTAGATTAAACTAAGTCCAACTTTTCAACTAAGTCCAACTTTATCCAAGAATTAGTTCTAATTATAAGCATCAATGTATATGAATGTATGAATGTGAACAAGAATGAGATATGAATTTATTCACTAATTTGGATCACTTAGCCTCTGGATTTAAGCTAAATTATCATTATTCAAAACATAATTTGGATTCCAAGATATTAGGAGACCATTTGAGTTTAAATAAATAAGATTAGACAAAAACATGAGCAGTTTTTTATGAATTACAGAGAGCAGACCAGGTTTTCAAAAATAGAAATAAAATACTTTCAACGGTTTGCTCTTAATGATTTTTGGATATGTTATGCCTCTGTGAGTCTAGTTTCTAACCCAAAAAGAAAATCAAGGTTTCAACGGTTAGATCTTCGGGAATATGGAAAATACCAGACCTCACTTAGGATTTTGTAACTCTCTGTCCAGAGATCTTGTATGATTTTTTAAAAATAGCAAACAAATCCAAATTGCTTCATTCGTTTTAGGGAACCTTCCTAACACATTAAGGTTCTTATAAAAAATTATTAGAGGTCATGAAAACTTGGTTAGAGCTCTGATCTATCAATTTTAAAACCGATTTGCTGTTCTGAAACTATTCTGAAATTCTGGACAGATTGTGGTTGTCTCACAAAACTCATGATCAAACTATTCTAAGCATAAAAGCTTACCAAAACAAAAATTACAGTGGTAAAACAATGTGTTATTGACACTCTCCCATTGGTTTCATTCAATTCCAACGGTCTGATTTCGAACTAAAAATCTTTGATCGAAAACAGTTTGTGAACCCACTGTTTTCATTTTGCTAGTTCAACTTTGTTGATTGGCTTCAACTATTAGGTCATAATGTTGGGCTTAAACCAAAACATTTCTTCTACCATTTGATGGTCATTGAAGACTAAGGACCTTTTTAGACTTATGGACTTTTAATGAAGTATGAAATGGACTTCACAAAATCCCAAACAATGAACTCAAACTTATGGACCAAAACTTGAGTTCAAATCATTACTCCTACCACTTGGTGGTCATTGGAGGCTAAAGACACACATACATGTAGGTTTTGGATGAAGTATGAAGAACTTCCAAAAACCCAAGGAAGAGGTTAGTCTAAGCCATAGAGATAGTCTTAAACTTAAAATATTTCTCCTACCATTTGATGGTCATTGGAGACTAAAGGAAAACAAATCCACATAAACCTCCATGGGATATAGCATGAATCCCCACAAGATTTTTAATGAGGAGATTTCAAGTCATGAACTAAGACTTGAACTCAACCAACTATGTGTAGAGATGATCATAATCCACTTTAATCCCCATATAAATCATAAGATCATAGGGAATTAGAGGATCAAACTCAAAGAAATCTAATGAGATATTGAAGATCTCATATATTTCTTTGAGAGGAATATAAACAAAAGAAAAGAAATCAAAATATTTGAATACTTCAAGTCAAAACTCTTTTATTCATAAATCCAAAGCTCTAATCCAAATTAATGAAACACCATGATATTCAATCACAAATTCTAAGTGGTATGTGATGAAATGGGGTAGGAAGAGAGGTTTTAAAAATGTGTAAAGTTCCTAGATCTAAGAATTTGTGATTGAATTATTATATATGAAGATAAATTTTGAAGGTTTTACCTCTAGATCTTCTCAAAACTTGTAGAGATGTTGAATTCCTCAAGCTTTTCCTCTTCTTCTTCCTCAAGCTTCAAGCTCCTTCCATGGTGATTTGATGGTTGGGTAGAGTTTTGGTGGTGTTTGGGTAAAATAATTGGTAGAGTTTCTCTCTCTATATTTCTTTCCTCTAAAGCTCTCCCAATCTTTTTTCTATACAATTCAAGTGTCTCTCCCAAAATGAGATAAATGGGTTTTTTTTAATAGACTTTCATTATCTTAGGGGCTAAGATAAGGGTAGATAGGTCAATTTGAGGTGGGTTAGGAATATTCTATGGCATCTCTAACTCTCCATGGCACTTCTATGTAATTCCAAGAAACTTGAAGGGCATTTAAGTTGGCTAGAATAAAGGAACATTCTAGAGCATCTTCAAAGCACATGGGAGATTAGTGCCCAA
Organism: Hydrangea macrophylla; assembly: GCA_033977485.1. Lineage (NCBI taxonomy): Eukaryota > Viridiplantae > Streptophyta > Magnoliopsida > Cornales > Hydrangeaceae > Hydrangea > Hydrangea macrophylla. Next base: position 30,771,726 of record CM066999.1, read on the forward strand.
CAAAGGACTTTTTGGGTATTTACTTTGGGTTAGGAATATGCCAAGGAATCTCTAACTCTCCGAATCACATGGGATACTTTCTTTTATTATTTTCCTTTTCTTATATATATATATATATATATATGTATAGACACATTTTTCATTTTAAATCTAAATTAATCATATGAGTCACCAAATAGTATCTTTTTCTTTTTTTTCTTTTTGAATCTAAAAATATGAGAAACAATGTTATTTTTATAAAATATCATTATTATTATTATTTAATCTATTCTATTTTTTTTTAGAAAGTAACCCATGATCTAGTGAGCTCGAGACAGATGGTCAGTGATTGGCCAAATCTAGGGATATTAGGAGCAAGTTTTGGGAGCTTGAAGCTTTTCAGAAGTCGAAGCGATGAACTTGAAGAAAATCGTCGGGACATTATTCATCATTGATTTCTAGAGGTAAATCCCCCCTAAGTTTAATAGTTCGGTCAAAATTGGGGTGTCTACAACGACCTCTTTTTTTTTCAACGAATTACCCTGAATGAAGGTTTCCTTCGAGCTGCTATCCAGTGTTAGGACCCCATACTTCACATCTTCCACTTTGGCTACCAGGAGATCTGTCCTCTATTCGAGGAGTTCAGTGCTATTCTCCACACTTATCCTTTTGCAGATCTAATAATTCCCTTAGTACAGGCTGGCTATGTCCAGGATTTGGTTACTTTTCTTCATACATCCAAAAATGCTGCAGGCTCTTTTGTTCATGACAAGCAAATCAATTTTGAGTGCCTTTCCTCTGTCTATGCTCCCCCCCTACGACAGTGGTTACCAGATTATATGGCGCAGCGCATTATCAATTGCTATGCTTTTTTAGTACCTCTTTCAGTCATCTTATGACGTTCTCATACCCATTGCCTGTGGTTTGCGAGAGATGAAAAGTGATGTCATGCTGGTCATTGGCGAGACTTTGATGGGATTGGATCGTGCCCACACTGCCGGGGCCATGTTATCTGCTGGGGCACCTTTTATCTTGCAGGTTTGGCTCATGGAGCATCTGGATCTCTTTATCCACCCTTCGCACCTTCGCAGGTCACTTCCCTACAATCGTATAGAGATTCACCACCTATTCCATTCTGTCAACACCTGGCTTGATTGGCTTCAAATCTCCTGATGACATCTGCTGGGTCTGCGCGCAGTAGACCTATGGCTCTGTTGCAGTACGATTTCTTGGGCGACCTGGCATCTGGTTACCTGGCTTACATGTTACTCCCTTTGTCCCATTTTATGTGTCCATCTTGGGGAATCCAACTCTTTAAGGGGACAAAAAGAATCTACACCTACTTTCCACAATTGCCTATAATCATTGCACTTTCTTTTTTTGTTTTGTTTTGGTGTTGATTGCAAGGAAGGGTAGTTTGGGAAACTGAGTAAAATTTGCATAATAAATTAGGAAAGTGGACAACAATTTTGGGACATCCCAAAGAAGAAAGATGGACACATAAATGGGACGGAGGGAGTACTACTTTCTACATTCCCAGTCGGGTGGTTCGTCAGTACGGACTTTTCCAAGATGTTACTGAGGATATTACTGTAGATTTTACGAGGAGTTCTGTCATGCGCCCTTCTATTGTGAAGGCTTTTATTGACGCTTGGCATGACAGGATGGCGGCCCCCTGTCGAAGGGTTCCTACTTCAGTCGTGCCTACTGCTGAGTATCTTCTGGAGATCCAGACTCTGGTCGGGAGACAGACTTCATAGACACACACAGATGAAAGAAAGACAAACGCAAGACAAAGCTTTATTCTTCAAAACTTCTGATAAATCATGTCTACTCTTTCATGCTTTTGAATATGATTTTCCTATTTTTCTTCCCAAAGAGTGTTCTTGTTTTAGGAAATGTTCTAACATGTTTAATCAAAGTGTTCACTCTTTCGATTAATCTTTAAGTTATGAAATTCTTCCCTTCCACGTCTTTTCTTGGCTTTTCATTGCTTTGCTTTGAGCCTTGCTTAGAGCTTTAATCATTCTATACCATGAATTTTCATTTGTTCCTTTATGGTGCTCATTTTGATAGCCAGGAGATCCAAAGATGGGTTTAAAGTAAATATCTGGGTTCTTCGGATTGGCAAACGAAGTTTGCCCCTGGTTATGGGGATTTGAAGTGATTCCGGGCAAACGTGAGTTTGCCCCTAGTTTAGCACAGGGATTTTTTTTATTTTTTATTTTTTATGGACTGAAGGCTTTTGAGAGCCCGTCTACTTATCCCCGAGTGGATATCAGGTCCAAAGTAGCTCGGTTTAAGTCTTTGAAAGAGAGTGTCATTCAGGCAATTATTAATGACCGAACTGAGCAGGTTGCCTACGTATCCCCGAGTGGGAATCAGGTCGAGCGTAGTTCATCAACTCTGGAGGTTTTGAAAGAAGCAGTTTCAAGCAAAGTACTTTTTTAGGAAATCGAGGTTGATCGGCTGTTTAAATTTAACCACATCTAGGTCTATAAGATAGGCAGCTCCTCTGGATAGGAGAGTCTTAATGATGTACGGCCCGACCCAGTTGGGTTTGAATTTTCCTTTGGGGTCATAAACAGGCACTTTAAGTTCTTTGAGGACCAGGTCACCCTCAGCAAGCTTCCTTGGGCAAACCTTTTTGTTAAAAGCACGAGCTATCCTCTTCTGATATCTTCGAATATGGTTTATTGGGCCAACCTTTTTTCATCAAGCAACATCAACTCCTCATACCTTCCCCGTGTCCATTCTAATTCAGTCACTTCACACTCTGCCAAAACCCGAAGAGATGGTATTTCTATTTCAACTGGAAGGACAGCTTCCATCCCATAAACCAAGGAATATGGCGTAGCTCCTGTAGAAGTTCTCACAGAGGTCCGGTATTCCCATAGTGCAAATGGCAGTTTCTCGTGCCAATCCCTATACGTGTCTGTCGTTTTCCCCAAGATTGATTTGACGTTCTTACGGGGAGGATTGATGACGAGTGATCTTGTATTTTTCCAAGAGTGGGATGACTTCACCTTGGAAATGGCTGCCATGATCTGAAATGAACTCATTCGGGACCCCATATCTGTAAATTATATTTTTCTCGATGAAACTCACCACATCTTTAGCCTTCAAAGTTGCGTACGATGTAGCCTTCACCTACTTAGTAAAGTAATCAATTTCCACAATTATGTACCGATGTTCGTTGGAGCTTTTGGAACTATTTCGCCAATAATATCTATACCCCAAATGGAAAATGGCCAATGCGTGGTCATGCTATAGAGTTAGGCTGGTGGGGTATGCATCAGATTTGCATGAATTTGGCACTTATGACATCTTCTGACATACAACAATCCCTGTCCAAGGTTGTCCAATAATACCCTTGTCTAATTATCTTCTTTGCCAACATATGCCCATTCATGTGGGGTCCACAAACTCCTTCATGTATTTCCTCCATCATTTTCTTAGCTTCCTTCCCATATAGACACTCAAGGTTATACCCGGTGTAAGACTTCTTCCACAGCTTATCCCCGTAGATCACAAATTGGGCGGAGAATCTTCGAATTGCCTTCCTGTCCTTCTCCATTCAAGGTATTCTCCTTTCTTAGTGAAGTTCCAAACATCTTCATCCTCTAGCGATGCGACCATCTCAAACGAAGGTTGGTTCCTTACTTCTACGGATAGTGGGATTATGGTGACTCTTGAGGGGATTTGTATCATCGAGGCTAAGGTTGCTAAGGAATCAACCAACTGGTTCTCTTCACGGGGAAGGTAATAGAATGATTTATTTTTAAACTGCACTTTCAAGTTCTCCAGATAGTTGTGGTAAGGTCTCAACTTCTCATGTTTTACCCTCCAATCACCCCGCACTTGGGATAGGATCAAGTTAGAATCTCTGAAAACATTGATCCTTTCAACTTTTAAGGCCAATGCCAATTCTGTCCCAATTATGCATGCTTCATACTCTGTCGTGTTATTGGTTGAATTGTACTTAAGCTTAAAGGCTAACAGGGCAGAGTTCCATCAGGTGCCACAAGGATGATTCCAACCCCATAGCCTAATTGATTAGCTGCTCCATCGAATACATTTTTCCTAGATTTTCTTCCATCCCCATCACCCCTTCGTCTGGGAATCGAAACTCACCCTTCTCTTCGGATTCTACCGCAAGATCGGCCAAGTACTCAGCGACAGCTCTCCCCTTCACGGATTTGGCAATGACATGCTTGATATCAAACTCAGTCAGCATCATGGTCCAACGGGAAATCCTACTTGTTAAAACAGATTTTTCAAACAAGTATTTGAGTGGGTCCATTCGGGATATCAGGGTTACGGGGAAGGCTAACATATAGTGTCTAAGGCAACGGGTCCACTAGACCAAGACCCAACATGCTTTCTCTAAAGGTGAATATTTTAGCTCATATCCGGTCATCCTCTTGCTCAAATAATAAATGGCCTTTTCCACGTGCCCTTCTTCTCCTTCTTGAGCCAACATACAACCCATCGAATCTTCAAACACAGAAAGGTACAGTAACAAGGGCCTCTCGGGTGAGGACGGTGACAAGACAGGTGGGTTTTGGAGATAGGTTTTGATTTTATCGAAGCCTTGTTGGCATAGGGTGTCCCACTCGAACTTTTCTCCTTTTCTGAGTAAACTAAACAATGGGTCACAGGTTAAGGTGAGTTTGAAATGAAGCGGCTAATGAACTGTATTCTACCCAGGAATCCTCTCAGCTCCTTCTCATTCTTCGGCGGCTACATCTCAATTATGGCTTTTATCTTGGTCAGGTCTACCTCTATTCCCCTTTGGGTGATAAGGAATCCCAACAATTTTTCGGTAGTAACTCCGAAGGTGCACTTTCGAGGATTCAGTCTCATTCTAAACTCTCTCAACCTCTCGAAGAACTTACTCAATGCCCCCAAGTGTCTTTCCCTCTTCTTAGACTTCATGATCATTTCATCCACGTATACCTCTATGTCCTTGTGAATCATGTCATGCAAGAATGTGGTGGCAGCCCGTTGGTACGTTGCCCCTGCGTTCTTGAGCCCAAATGGCATTACCCTGCAGCAATACGTACCCCAAGGTGTGATGAAGGTGATTTTTTCCCTATCCTCGGGTGCCATGAGAATCTGATTATAGCCTGAGAAGCCATCCATAAAAGATAAGAGCTCATGCCCTGCAGTGTTATCAACTAGTACGTTAATATGAGGTAGAGGAAAATTGTCTTTAGGGCTTACTTTGTTTAAGTCTCTGAAATCAATGCATACCCTAACACGACCATCCTTCTTTGGGACCGCCACAATGTTGACGATCCACTCAGGATACTCGGTGACCATCAAGAATCCAGCTTTTAACTACTTTTCAACTTCCTCTTTTACTTTAAGTGCCCATTCAGGCCTCATTCGAATCTGATCCTACCACATACGAAGAGGCAATGGCTGATATAGACTCAGCTCATTGGGTTAAAGTTATGAAGTCTGAATTAGAATCTATAGATTCTAATCAAGTCTGGGATCTTATAGAACTTCCAGCCAATATTAAACCCATTGGCTGTAAGTGGGTCTACAAGAGGAAAAGGGTATCTAATGGAAAGGTTGAGACCTTTAAGGCAACGCTTGTAGCGAAAGGTTATACTCAGAGGGAGGGCATTGACTGTGAGGAAACCTTCTCGCCGGTAGCCATGCTGAAGTCCATCAGAATACTCTTATCCATTACTGCATGCCTAGATTTTGAGATCTGGCAGATGGACGTCAAGACTGCATTCTTGAATGGCAATCTTGAGGAGGACATCTATATGCAACAACCAGAAGGGTTCATAGCTGGTGGTTTCACAATCGATTTTGGTTTTTTTTTATTATAATTATTTTCAATTTTTTTGTTGAAAAAGTGTGGTGGGCCAATAAATTTAATTACACACATGCTTAGACATTTAATTTTATTACACATACATGCCTAAAAAGCAAAAAACCAAAAAACAAAAAAAAAAAAACAAAAGACAAAAAACTCATAATTGGTTGTCCTAAAATATTTTGATCACACACAATGCCTATAAATTTCATTTGATATTTGAATTTTACCCACAATCTACACAAAAAATCGTTTTATATACTATTTTTATTTTTATTTTTATTCATTTTTTTAAGGCAGGTGTGTGTAATAAAATTAATATCTAAGCACGTATGTAAATTAAATTTATGGGCACACCTCACTTTTTCAAGAAAAAAAAAACCAAAATCGTTTGTGAATAAATGACCAAAAAAGAGTGTGGAGATGTATGGAAGTGTATAGGATTTCAAAGGGGAAATAGTAAAAATGACCAATTCAAAAAATGACAAATAAGGATAAAATTGAAATTGAAAATCACATTTAGCAATAAGTGGCAATAAGGACAAAATTGAAATTGGAAAACACATTTAGCCTCTTCTATATATGGTATAGATATAGATATAGATTTATATAGGGTATAGAAAACAAATGTTAGTGCTTTGTTTGGAAAAACCAAAAGCAAAAAACAAAACCAAACAAAGCAAAACAAAACCAAACAAGGCATAGCCCAATTCGGATTGTGTTGTGCCTTGTTTGTGTTAGTGGTTTTGTAACAACCTGTATTTTTATTAATTGCTAAATGTAATTCCAACATCACATTCCTATTACTTGCTTTATTTAATAGAAATTCTTTATTTGGGTCAAACCGTAATTTTTATAAATCAAGGAATACCTATGATGAATTTCAAAACTGTATTTTTAAAATGGTAAAAATATTTGCTTTTAACTCAAACTGTATTTTTATACAACCGGAAAATTATTTCTTACGTTAATATATATTTTCTGTATTTTTGTGGTGATCATCGCACTGCGAAAATACCAGTTTATGAACGAAAACTGTCCGCGCCGCGATGGACTCCCACAGGTTGGGAATCTCCATCAATCAGGAATTGACATATGCTTTTTGTTCATTTAATTCTTCTAATGATTGCTTATGCCTTGTTTGGGTAATGCATTTGTATGTGTGTTAATTTGTAGTCATAAGTTGTTTTCCCAAACATCCTTAAAAATTCCTAGATAACTTTTTTTGTGTCTTGTTTGGCAATGCAATACATGGATATGTTAATTTCTTGCCTAAAGCTAATTACCCAAACAATATAACTTGACCCTAGCACTCTATATGACTCCTAAACTATCTTAGACATCCTCTAAAACAAAATTACAACAGATTGTATATGTATAATCTGTATAATCTGTATAAACTTATATGCATATTATGGTTTTAGAAATTAGAAAATAAAACTCATTTGTTGAGTGTGGATGAAAGAACTTGACCCCCAAGTTCTCAAGATTGATTTTCTATATACACACACTTGGCCAATTGGCCTAATTCTCTGGACGTTCTTTACAAACCAAATTTCAGAGAGAAAAGAGAGAGTTCAGAGAGAATTTACAGAAATATTTTAGAGAGAAAGCTTCACAATCTCCATAGCCAAGCTTCATTGGATTTCTTATTTTAGCTTTCTTTCTCAACAAATTATCCAATCACTATGAGTGTTATTAACTCACTTAGAATGTAATTTCATGCTCAATCACAGTTAGTATTGCTTGAATTGATGTTAATATGTATGAAATTCGTTTAAGCTTGTTCATGGTGTAAAAATGGTGATTCTGTAAAACTCAATCGAAATTCGTTTTATAAGATAATTACGAAAGATCTAAGTCTATAGAAGTTGTGGTTAAAGTACTAAAGCCTAATTCATTCATATCGCGATGTATATTAGAAATGAAATTTCGGCACCTCTCAGTTTTACGTAAAATCCGAGAGCTACGGTTCGATTCACGTTAATCCGATTGTATTTTCATAATCCTTGCAGAAAAATGAAAAGAACCATATATTATAAGTCATGTTTGCATCTGGAATCAAAATGGGTCAAAAATCAGTCTAAAAACTGAAACATGGAAGAAAAACGAAAAAGATGAAGTCTCTGCAATAATTCGCGCGACCTGTGTTAATTTGGCAGTCCTGGAAAATTTTAAAAGAATCCGAAAACACGTGTATCATGCGAACGACATATCGCTCGACCGACCCGCTCGAGCGACCTGTGTAAATCTAATAGTTCTGGAAATTTTTGGAGGAAATTCAAAAATGGCCTTTTCGCACGAGCAACACCCGTTTGAGCGACTGGGTAATTTTATGATTTTTGTTTGTTTTTATATAAGGAACTATTTGGATAAAGTTTTAAAGGTTTTTAAGGCACTATTTGGGAATTGTGTTAATTCAAAATTTGTTTTTAAAAGGAAAAGTTAAAAAGACTTGAATTCTCGTATGCTCGTATGTTGTTACTTTCTAGTAATTATGTATCGCCGTATGAGTCACATGACATTCATGTTTGAGTCAAGTTGACATGCATGGTGTGAGATGGTAAGCTGAGAAGAGTCAAGGGAATGTGTTATGTGAGCAGCGACCCCAGTTATCTCAGGTCGATTCAGATACGGCAGGTTAATTGGGAAGGATTGAGCCCAGGTTGACTCGGATACGGCAGGCCAATCAATGATGTGTTATAGCCTTAATTATCCCAGGTCGATTCGGATACGACGGGTTAATTAAAAGGGATTGAGCCCATGTCGACTTGGATGCGGCAGGCCAGTCCGATCATGTCCAGGCCGATTCAGATACGGTAGACCAATCAGGTTATTGTAACCTTGAATGTCTAGGTACGCCCAAGCCGATTCGGATACGGTAGGCATATCGACAGACATTCTAAACGTAACGGCTGTGGGCTGGTGGTTCAGGGGAACCGTTTGTGTTGGGTTTTGTAGTCGAGGTAAAAGAGTTAATGAGATGAGTGGGCTGCATTGTTTCATGCACAGTCGCATGTCATATTATTGAATATCTTTATGTTGATCTTCTGTTTCTATTTAAATGTGATTTCACTCATGTATTCGTAATATGTTGAATAATAAACCCGTGGATCGGAAATGGTAAGTAAGTATGTTTTACATTACAAGTATATGCTTTTAATACTCACTAGCTTCTTAAAGTTGATGACATTTATAACACCCGTAATTGTGTTATTGCATTTCATTACATTGTCATGCATGATAATGTGATGTGTTGTGCATATTTTGCACATGTGTGAGTGAGTTTTGACTCACGAGTTGATGTGGGTGTCTGTGTTAGAGAACCCTTTGAGACTGTGTAGAATGAATGTTGGTTGTTGTGAAGTACCTCCGAGTATGAGACGTTCATTGTGGAATACCTTAAATGTTTATCTAAAAATAAATGTTTAGCTGTGTATTTCACAATCTGTATTATTTTCTGGCTTAGAAATTATTTCTGTTGTTAATTTTAGTATCCTCGTGAGGACGAATTAACACGTAATTAATTTGGTAGGCTAATTAGCAATTTCGTAGAAATCATGTAGAAACTTACGTTTTAGCAACCAAACGGAACTTAGTTGGAAACTTATGTAATTTTTAGTTTTCACTCGTTAAGCTATGAATTAGCTGTGTAGGAAGTTTCAGAGACTGATTAGGAGTTTTGAAAACTTGCGGGGAGGTAAACATAATTTTCTAAAATGTTGCCTATATATAGATAGAGATGAATTGGGATATTTTTATAACTTCTAACCTAAAACTCAAGAGGAGGCCAAAAGGGAGATTTAGTTGCTTAGAGCTTCACGACAACAAATGACGGACTTCTGCCCGTTTCATTTCCTCCAGATTTCATATTCGAGCTCCTAGAGGTAACAGCTTCATTTTGATATACGTTAGGACTTATTTGGTTAAGTTTTCTGAAAACTTATTTTCTAGAATTTTTCATAAAAGTTGATAATTGGAATTCTGATCAATAGGAATCGTAGTAGACGGACTTCTGCACATTCTTTGTGCTCGGGTTTTCCTTGGATCGTCTTTTAAGAGCGTAAATCGAAGGTGAGTGATTCAACTATGTGTTTGGAATGATTTCTTGACATGTATTCATGTTTTGTATGAATAGCATGTGTTAGTTTATAGATATATATTGCGTAGTTCATATTGGGCAATTATATTGTTAAGTAGGCCCAATAGCACGGTGAAATATTTTGATTACCGAAAGCATGGTGATATGTGATTTGAACATGTTGAGTTGTTATTTGGGTTAAAGATGCACGTGGTTACTAAGCCATCTTGTGGAGTCGATATAGGCATTAAGGTCACACAATTGAAGAAAAGAATCGTGGGTCTTACCTTTTCGCGTGGACTTATTGGTAAGGAGTCACGGATTAGGAGTATGGAACGTACGCGTGAGACTCCGGGGACTAGTATGAAATGTAGAGATGTGAATGCGAGCATGTTTATCATTCATGTGCATTTGTTGTTTCATTCACTAAGCGTTAGCTTAAACAAATCAAGTATGTGTGGTTATTCAAATAATCATTTCAGGTGTTAATGCCGGCGAGGAACCACAAAATTGAGCATGTGGGTTGGGAGTTCACTTAGATGGCGACTCGTCGTTTTGTGATAGACTTGTTGTAATAAGAATTTTATGACTTTTGGTTATGATTAACTTGGAATCGTAGAACGGATTAGAAATGTTGTAATAGGTTGTAACCTTTTGTAATTACGCTTTAGTAATGTTTTAATCCAGTTGGAATCACTTTGGAATGAGTTTGGTATGTGTGTTTAATCCCTGGTTGTTTTAGAAAAACTTTTAAACTTGGAAATGCTGCAGAAAGGGGCTGCTGCTATAAAAATAGTCGACTGGACCGAGGTCACAGTCGACTGGACCCCTGTATTAAAAGACATCTTCCTTTAGTTTTCAGGACTTCAGTCGACTGATCCCCAAGACACAGTAGACTAGTTTTTGCACAAGAATTAAACAATCTGCTTGGATGGGTACAGTCGACCGGACGAGCCTAATCGACTGAACATTTGAGGCATCAATCGACTAGACCGAAGTGTCAGTCGACTGAAGGTGGCACTTGGGGATTTCTTGTTCTCTACAACTCCAAGTTAGTCGACTGGAGCCCCGACCCAGTCGACTGGACTGCTTGTTTTAAAAATGATTTGTTTAATTTTCCGCTGCGTGTTCTTAAAACTAATTTTTGGGAACGTTAATGAATTGGTTAGCCTCGGTGGCGTGCCACTGGATCTGGTTCTGCTATTGTAGGACCGAACTGTGACATTTAGTGGTATTAGAGCTTTAAGTTTAGAGCCTTGGAAACGAGTGACGTTATATATACTGAGCGACGTCGAGTGGAGTGTGTAATAGCGAAGATAATATTGTTATCATTTTAGAAATGCTTCATGTGTTAGCATTTGTTGGTTGTGATGATGATTTGTGCACATATATCTTGTGGCAGAGCATGCATCATCTTTATGCATTGAACTTAACAGGACAAGTTCTTGAAATGTTATGGCTGACCCGATAAGAGAATTGTCACCGCATTTGCGGATGGACCAAATCGTAAATATGGTAGGGAATTTTGTACAAGCTGTGACTGAAAAAGAGCAAATGAACAATCAAATTCCACCAGTTTAAGTTCGTTACATTAATACACCACCAGTACCGCGACCTCAACACACGATCGTAGAACAGTTCCATAAGCAGAAACCGACTTTGTATTATGGACAAGTTGACATAGACTTGGTCGATCATTAGATGATGGAAATGGAAAGACATTTCTGCGCAGTGATATGTACCGACGACGAGAAAATTCTTTGCGCATCCAATACGTCAACGAGAGAAGCGTTAGATTGGTGGAACAATGTGCTCGAACAAAGAAAGCCGATTACGTGGGAAACATTTAAGGAGGAATTCAACCGACATTTCTTTCCATGATCAACTTATACTCAGAAGCGTCAAGAGTTTGCAAGTTTGATTCAGGGAGACATAACTGTGAGTGAGTACGTTTTCCATTACAATGCGTTGTTGTATTTTGGGAAGACTATAGTTCCAACTGATGAGGATAAAGCTCGTAAGTTTGAGGAAGGGCTTAGGGAGAACATCCGTAGTCGTGTTGACATGTTGCAACACCCGACCGTTTCTTTAGTCGAGGAAGCTACCTGTATTGCTGAGAAAAGCGTTGATCGCTATCGACAAGGACAACAAGGAAAGAGAGCAAATGACTATAGGGGCAAGAGTCAAGGGAATGCGAAGAAACTATTTACGCAAGGTTCGGGATCGAATATGGGTAACCAAGGAAGGAGTACGTTCATGGGGGACTCGAGACCATTATGCCCGACATGTAATCTGTGACACAGAGGGACTTGCTATCAATCGAGCATGTGTTACCTATGTAAGAAACTAGGGCACATCTCCAGAAATTGTCCTTTGAATGCAAAGTTGACCACATCAAATACAACCTCGAACACAAAGAGCTACAACACGGAGATGAGGGGGAAATGTTTTGGATATGGACAACTGGGACATATAGCGAAGAATTGTCCGAGTAAAAGACAACAGGGAATGAGTATTGGGGCATCGAGTGTGCCAAGCGGATTAAGGGTAGAACCTCGAGCGGATAAGGGGAAAGGAGTCACGCAACAACAAGGGCGATATTTCCAACTCAGGCCAGGGAATACTGATGATACAGTTGTATCAGGTGTTCTTCCTATTTGTCCGTATCCTGCACGTATACTTATGGATTATGGTTCAACGCATTCATTTGTATCACATGATTTTGTCAAGCATTTAACTGTTAAATCCGAACCGTTAGGATATGACTTGTACGTATCATTGCCTATTAGTGAACCGTTAGTAACTTCTTCGGTATTCAATGTGTGTGAGATCAACATAGGTGATAAGGTCTTGAGCGTTGATTTGATTCCGTTGACAGTAAACTATTTTGATGTTATCTTGGGCATGGATTGGTTGTCGGTCAATCAAGCTAGAATTGATTGTGAACAAAAAACGAGTTAGTTTCTATCCGTCAAGTCAAGAAGAGTTTACTTTTCAGAGTAAGGGTGTGACTATACCGCCTTACTTGATATCAATGATTCAAGCGAGTAGGATGTTGAAGAAAGGTTGTTCAAGTTTCTTATGTTCAATTGTTGACACGCGAGTTCTTAGACCACTAGTAGAAGACATTCTAGTAGTTCGAGAATTTCCAAATGTTTTTCCCGATGAGTTACCTAACGTATTGATATAGAGAGAGCTTGAATTCACAATAGAAGTAGTACCAGGTTCACAACCGGTATCCAAAGCACCGTACCGAATGGCACCAATAGAGTTGAAAGAATTGAAAGTTCAGTTACAGGAGCTGCTTGAGAAGGGTTTTATCCAACCTAGTGTTTCCCGTGGGGAGCTCCAGTCTTATTTGTGAAGAAAAAGGATGGGACAATGCGTATGTGCATCGACTATTAAGAGTTGAATAAGTTGACCGTCAAGAATAAATATCCGTTGCCGTGAATAGATGACTTGTTTGATCAGTTACAAGGGGCACAAGTATTTTCGAAGATTGACTTGAGATCCGGTTACCATTAGTTGAAAGTCAAAGAAGAAGACGTTGAGAAGACAGCTTTCAGGTCTAGATATGGTCACTTTTAATTTTTGGTTATGCCATTTGGAGTGACTAACGCACCAGCTACTCTCATGGACTTGATGAATCGTGTTTTCAAAGACTACTTAGATGAGTTTGTTATTGTGTTCATAGATGACATCCTAATCTATTCTAAGAGTGTTGAAGATCACGAACACCATTTGCGATTAGCCTTACACCGACTACGCGAGAAGAGATAGTTTGGAAAATTGAAGAAGTGTTGATCTCACCAAAATCAAGATATAAAAGTATGCTTACTTATGCTTTACTTTCAAAAGATTTGCAGTGTGGAAGTAAAGGTCGAACCCACAGAGATTGTTAATTTTTTATCCTTTAATCAATAAAATCTAATCTATTTAGTTATAAGAAAACGGAATTTTGATTGATTGATGATTTGATTATTACTACGAATTAAACTATAAATTAGACTATGGAATTAAACTATGTAATTATGGAAATAAATTCTAAAATTAAATCTAAATCAACTAGCACGTCAAATTGAAGATTGGTTTAAATATGAGTAGATGAGATCTAGGATTACAAATCTACCACTAACTATGCATCGGGGGTCTAGACTTTCTATTCTAAGTTCTATGATTGGATAGTCACGATCTATTGTAGCTACAAGCCCAATATAATCAACAAGAAGATATCGTTAGTTTAATCTAAGCATAATCCATCTATGGTTCACATAAATTATCTACCTATAACTAGGGTGTAGCATAACTCATATTTCCTAAGCATAGATTATAAAAGATGTAAACATCACAATCACATAAGCACTATTGTATGTAAATACTCCTATCAATCACAGAAATCAAGGACTATTGAGTTCAATAAGCATAAGGAAAAATCTAAGACAAGAATAGATCCAAAATACTCTTGATTATTATCATTAAAAATTGATTATATATAAATAATCCACCAACATACAATCACTATCCAATACATAAAATCCTAAAATAAGAAAGCATAGAATTCCCCCTTTACATAGCTAGGGTTTTATTGAAACCCTAGATTAGGAGTTTAGTTGCACATGGTGGGTGAAAGCATGAAGATTGAGTTGATGGTAGTCATTAGAGTCCTTCAAGCTTGCTCTTCTCCTTCCTCTGGCCTCCAAAAGTGATGAATGAATGAATGTGTAACCCCTTCTTTGATTTAGAATGAGATATATATATAGTTATAGAGAGATTAGGAGGGTTTTCCTAAACCTAATCTCCCTAAAACTTCTAAAATTTGCATTTTGGACGTACTTGGACAATTTCGTCCACATAGGGGTCTTCAGCTCTTCAAAATACGCCTTTTATGTTTTTTCGTACGGATCGCGCGAGCGGGCCACGCGAGCGCGTAAAATGGGAGGTCGCGCGAGCGGGGCGTGTGAGCGATGTGCTGGATTCTCGCGCGAGCAGGCCGCTCGCGCAAAGTGGCTTTTTCTGCTTCTTTCTTTCAGCTTTTTCACCCCATTTAACCTGAAAATCATGCTTTCTCCTAAAACCTGACAGAAAGTGGAAAACAAAGTAAAATTATATAAAAACAGGATAAAAACGACTAACAAATGTGAATTAAGGCGTATAATTGGGATTTGTTCTCTCCCGATCACACCCCCAAACCTACATTTTGCTAGTCCTCGAGCAAAAAGAATAGAAAAATAAAACTACTAATAATAAAAATTCATAATCCATTTTCGTATGGATAACGATTGCACTTAACTTATGCAACAAGCCTTTTAAACCTCTAGGTGTCCCTAGTCGAACGAGTGAAGTCTCGTGAGGGTTCTCGTCAACAAGTCACCCACAACCATCTTTATTAATTTGTAAAATAAAAATTTTATTCAAACTTTAAATATTTCAATATCAACATCCTTCCCTGATAGAATCAAATTCAAATAAAACTCTAAATTGTCAAAAGTAAAATAATCGTACGCCTTCCTACATTATGAAAATAATCCGAAAACATATATCAACAGAATCAATAGAATATATCGAAGACTCGCGTGTGTGTGAAATAGTAATCACGTGGATACACGGCAACTATGAATTTGGAATATAAATCGGATAACTATCTAGTGATGCTTCGACTACAAATCTCACGTTGTTGATTACACTCGAAAATGAAATCACTCGAAAACAAGTGTAATTACTCGAATATATGCTAGGAGGATAATTCTATACAAAGCAAATAAATCTCGCATATGACACGGAACAACGTATAACACGACAAGAATATAGTCTCATGAATAGATATCGAACGCTAAGTAAATATTACTACTACCATGCTTTTATTCCCTTTTTCTATCGGTTCCATATTCAAATCTTGTTTCCATAGAATCAATTAGGACTTTACAAGGGTTGTAATGTTAGTCAAGGGTTATAGTTGAGAAAAGAAGGTAAAAGGAATTCAAAACATCCTTGAGTAAATAGAAACAGCTCTAATATTTGTAACGCAAAGGCTGTACTACGACTCTTTATTATCTTTTCAGATTTCTTTTTTTTCCAAGAGATTCATCTCCTTTTTTTTTCAATCCTTATTTCAACATCTTCTTTCCCCTTTTTTTATATCCATTTTTTATACATTTTCTACTCAATTCTCCACTTTACATGAGTCGTATTAGCCCAATTTCTTTATGTAAAACTATTCCTTACTACTCTTGGACATGGGTTAGGTAATATTTAATAGTGGCGAACTCCATATTGGAGTAGGTAGGATAATAGGTGAACAAATGAAAGACTTAATAAAGGGCTCAAGAAGGGTTAACAAGGGATATAAAATATTCATATTGGGTAGGCCAAAGGTCAAAAGGGTTTATTAAAACAGATGGCCTAATATCATTTTTTAGAGTTATATGATTCTTCAATGTTATGATATCAAAGGAAATAGATATTTTTTATATGTTAAACATGGTAATTCCAATACTAACTCGACTTTCAATCAAAATAAAGAATAGTGAGACTAATTGACGAAATAATGCGTTATGTCAATGAGATTCGAATAACGTAATAAAACCCTCAAGAAGGATGAAAGGCTCGAAAGCTCACCGGGTTTTAGTATCCACAATATTACTATTTAGAAATCCAAATTATATTATAGTTCAATGTCAATATGTATCCATATGATTACGTGCCGTGCAAAAAGATATGCAAGTATAAGATATAAAACAATGATTCTAAGGATATATAATTCTCAAGACATACCTTCATAGATTCGGTAGACATCGGATTACATACTCTCCTAGTCTCAAAATTTCAATGAAAGCTAATTACAGCAAGAACTAATGCAACATTGAGAAAACATTTAAGAAGAAGCTGTACTTTATTTATTTATAGAGCTATTAGAATAAAATGTTTGTTTTTTTCTTTTTCTTTTTTTTTTTTGTTACAACGAATGAAAGGAATGAATAAACGAAAGTGAAGGAATAACGAACGAAAAACAAAATTCTTAATTCCTAAAACAAAATATCTACTAAAATGAATGAACAAACTGAACATAAAAGAAACAAAATAAAAGAACGAATAAAAGAATAACAAATAAACGAAAAACTCCATATACTTTCCCCCAAACCAAATCACCGCATGTCCCTATGCAGGTGGGAACATGACAATGACATGGATGTAGTCCGCATAGAAGATAACCAGGACGTCTACACCATGAAACACGTCTGAAGGGGGTAACACGCCAGAACGGAAGTACCAATCGACTAGCTCCCACTCCGGATGCTTCGCAGGGTCAAAAGGCGGTCCTATCTCATCCAAATCGTCCTCAGCAGTAATGTCCGGAACCACATCGACCTCAGTCTCCTCAATAATACCCCGACCCAAATCAACCACATCATCCTCAGGATTGGAATAAGGTGCAAAGATCAAAGCAATATCCTCAGGTGACCAATCAGGGTGACCCGGACATTGTCGAACAACGACCGGCACATAATCAGGGAGGTCCCTATACGGATAGGTAACCTCAGGGGTAGGTACAACAATCGATATAGGGTCAGACAATGAAATGGCAGCTAGACCTGAAAGAACTCCCTTATCGTCATCGGACTCATCGTCATCGGTTGAGTACTCAGCTGATTCCGATGAAAAAGATGACTCAGAAGTGGTGGGAGGAGCGTCATAAGGGCCATCAATGATAGTAGGGTCATCGCCGAAAAGGTCGTCCTCGTCTGAAGAATCAGAACAGTTATGAAAGGGAATGCGAGGACGACGACGACACCAGCCGGGACGACCGACTGGACCGTCAGACTTGGCTACCCTAGGACTCGGGATAGTATCAGAAGTGGAAGAACAAGAGTCCAAATAATGACTCAACACACTCGAAGACCTATCAAGTGAAGTAGGAGGTGAAATAGGGTGGTCCATAATATGAGAATGAAAATCAGATATGAGGGTCGAGGTAAATATACAAATATCTGAAAACTATAAACCTGAAACCACAAATAAGCCACAACTGAACTTTATTAGTTGGAGATATTAGAAGAAATAGAATTAACGTCACTAGTTGCTTGAGTGTGTAGCAATAATGAATTTCTATTTTAAACCTAGGCAATTTAGTTGGGAAATAAATAGAAAATTCTGACATAATTACCCCCAAACCTGAACCTAAGAGATTCCTATTATAGTGCAATGGGAGTGGGAATTGCTGTGCATTATTAATTCAGTGACAATTGCCTAAATGAATAGATGAAAACATTATATAGCTAAGCATGAAAGTGAACGCATAACTAATTAATAGCGATGTTAATGTTGTGACTAACCAGAAGCAACAGGAATAGAACAAACCATAAAAGAAAAACAATAAGTGCAGAACTATAATGAATGTTGGTTGTTGTGAAGTCTCTCCGAGTATGACACGTTCATTGTGGAATACCTTAAATGTTTATCTGAAAATAAATGTTTGCCTGTGTATTTTACTATCTGTATTATTTTCTGGCTTAGAATTTATTTCTGTTGTTAATTTTAGTATCCTCGTGAGGACGAATTAACACGCTATTAATTTGGTAGGCTAATTAGCAATTTTGTAGAAATCATGTAGAAACTTGCGTTTTAGCAATCAAATGGAACTTAGTCGGAAACTTATGTAATTTTTAGTTTTCACTCGTGAAGCTATGAATTAGCTGTGTAGGAAGTTTCAAAGACTGATTTGGAGTTTTGAAAACTCGCAGGGAGGTAAACACATGTCATACCCGCTCCTGCGGTATTTATTTATATCATTTTAGCATGCATAGCATGCTTACGGTTGTATTAATTAACGTGAGTAAAGTGAGTGATGACTCACTAGTTGTTGGAGGGTGTCTTTTAAGAACCCAGTACTTGGCCTTAAAGGCAGTCTGGAAGGTGTCAAGAGAGGACACGGGAACATGGAAAATCATGTTATATTGGCATAGCTAAATGACATTTATGTGATTTAAATGTTATTGACTTATTTGGTATTTTCATGAATAGTAATTATACCTGTGTAGTATAATTTCTGATAGTTTTGATCTAGTTTTAGATCGTTTGAACACTGTGGTGAGAACGTGAGTGATACGTTGCTTAAAAGGTAGGTTGTGTAGAGATTTCACGGAAAATAGTTTCGGAATGTAATTACGTCGACAAACGGGACTTAATCAAAAACTTTTGATATTTGTAGTTTTCACTCGTAAAGTTATAAAATGGACGTGTAAGACGTTTCGAGGAATAATTAGAAGTTTTGAGAACTCGCGGGGTGGTAAACGCGATTTCTGGAAAGTTTATCTATAAATAGCAAGGGTGGGAAATTCATTTAGTTGTAAACATCTAAAAATATCGTTAGAGAGGAGAGAGAAAAGGGAGATTATTGCCACGGGCTTTGCAACGACGATCGGCGACCTTTCATCCGTCTGTTTTCAACCAAAATTCGTATTTGAACTCCCCAAGGTAAGGGCTACGTTTTGATAGTCTTTAGGCCATGTTTGGCTAAGTTTTTATAAATTTCTAAATCTATGAATTTGGGGAAAACACGTGTAAACTTGTAGGTTTTGCGTAGGATCGGAGATTTTGTGTTTAATCGGGCTTCTAGTCGTTCCCTCAAAGTTATACGACGATAGCTCGAGGTATGAATTTCTAGCCTATGTTATATAGGTGAAATACATGTTTTATATTTCGGCGACGAAATTGAGATCCGGGCAAAATCCATGTGTTAATCTTAGGCCCGTTAATTATGCACGCGCTTGAATATGGAAAGCATGTCAAATTTTATGCGAGCACGTATATGTGATGATTTTCTAGTTGAGCATGTTTATGTGCCTATGTGGGTTAAAGGAGGATTTGTGTTAATTCACCGTGAGACGTCCTCTCGAGAATGGGGAGGATTAGTAGTGACGACGGTCACTTGCCGAGAAAGGCATTAACGTGACATGTCGAAGGGGCATGGGTCATGGTTGAGTCTTAAGACTTTGGATCGGTGAATGTGCACTTATTCCCTAGAGACCAATAGTTATGTGTTATGATGAGATTAAAGCATGATTTGTCATATATGCATATGTTAGAAATTGTGCACTCAGCATATAGCTGAGCAATGGAGATTTATTCCATTGCAGGTATGAAGAAAGGCAAGAGGAAGCGAGAAGAGTGAGGCCGATGGGAATGCCGGGGATCCTATTGTATATGTTTTATCTTCTTTGCCGATCATTGTAATATTGAGCTTTTGAATAGCTAGAACCCTGGATTTAACTTGGAGGTTTTCGTGTGGATTTCATGATGTTGTAATAGGTATTAAAACACTTTTGGGTTATGTGGTAACGAATCCGAACTCATGAATTCGTGTTTTGAATACTTAACTTGTCAAATTCAGATTTTAAAGGAACATGGTTAGAGTTTTGTGAATTGCACCAAACAAGCCTTAGCTTGTTCCGCTATTGTTTCCTTTCATGGATTAGTAAGATTAAACTTTGTTTTTGATAGCTTGTTATAGCTTGAGACGTTTGGATTAATGTAAGTGTGATTGGAGTAGTAGAATTGGTGGAGGTTGGATGCCTTAAGCAAAATTCTGCAGTATTGAGGGAATTCTACTAAAGGGTCATTCGACCGGTCGAAGGGGGTCGTTCGACCGGTCGAAATACCCCCTGCCAGAATTCTTTTTCTACCTCTTCCGAAAATTATTAAAAGGTTTTGATTGGTTCTTGGGGTACCTTTGGGATCCCTTTCAACATAAAATCATTTGTTTTGAAATATAATTACGTTTTCAATTTTATACAGATTTTACAACTCGGAGGGTAATGTTTTCAAAGTTTTATATACTCAAGATTGTTTTAAAGTTCTTTTCCGCTGCGTATAGTTGTTGTTGAGCCTTGGTGGCGTGCCACGTGTCCTGTTTCCGCACATTAGCGGGATGGGTCGTGACAACACAATTTTCCAAAATGTTGCCTATATATAGATAGAGATGAATTGGGATATTTTTATAACTTCTAACCTAAAACTCAAGAGGAGGCCAAAAGGGAGATTTAGTTGCTTAGAGCTGCCCGTTTAATTTTCTCCAGATTTCATAATCGAGCTCCTAGATGTAAGAGCTTCATTTTGATATACGTTAGGACTTGTTTGGTTAAGTTTTTCGAAAACTCATTTTCTAGAATTTTTCATAAAAGTTGATAACTGGAATTCTGATCGATAGGAATCGTCGTAGACGGACTTCTGCACGTTCTTTGTGCTCGGGTTTTCCTTGGATCGTCTTTTAAGAGCGTAAATCGGAGGTGAGTGATTCAACTATGTATTTGGAATGATTTCTTGACATGTATTCATGTTTTGTATGAATAGCATGTATTAGTTTATAGATATATATTGCGTAGTTCATATTGGTCAATTATATTGTTAAGTAGGCCCAATAGCACGGTGAAATGTTTTGATTACCGAAAGCATGGTGATATGTGATTTGAGCATGTTGAGTTGTTATTTGAGTCAAAGAAGCACGTGGTTACTAAGCCATCTTGTGGAGTCGATATAGGCATTAAGGTCACACGATTGAAGAAAAGAATCGTGGGTCTTACCTTTTCGCGTGGACTTATTGGTAAGGAGTCACGGATTAGGAGTATGGAACGTACGCGTGAGACTCCGGGGACTAGTATGAAATGTAGAGATGTGAATGCGAGCATGTTTATCATTCATGTGCATTTGTTGTTTCATTCACTAAGCGTTAGCTTAAACAAATCAAATATGTGTGGTTATTCAAATAACCATTTCAGGTGTTAATGCCGGCGAGGAACCACGGAATTGAGCACGTGGGTTGGGAGTTCACTTAGATGGCGACTCATCGTTTTAATCTCGTCGTTTTGTAATAGACTTGTTGTAATAAGAATTTTATGACTTTTGGTTATGATTAACTTGGAATCGTAGAACGGATTAGAAATGTTGTAATAGGTTGTAACCTTTTGTAATTACGCTTTAGTAATGTTTTAATCCAGTTGGAATCACTTTGGAATGAGTTTGGTGTGTGTGTTTATTCCCTGGTCGTTTCAGAAAAGCTTTTAAACTTGGAAATGCTGCAGAAAGGGGCTGCTGCTATAAAATAGTCGATTGGACCGAGGTCACAGTCGACTGGACCCCTGTTTTAAAAGACATCTTCCTTTAGTTTTCAAGACTTCAGTCGACTGATCCCCAAGACACAGTTGACTGGTTTCTGCACGAGAATTAGACATTCTGCTTGGATGAGTTCAGTCGACCGGATGAGCCTAGTCGACTGAACATTTGAGGCATCAATCGATTAGACCGAAGTGTCAGTCGACTGAATATGGCACTTGGGGATTTCTTGTTCTCTGCAACTCCAAGTCAGTCGACTGGAGCCCCGACCCAGTCGACTGGACTGCTTGTTTTAAAAACGATTTGTTTTATTTTCCGCTGCGTGTTCTTAAAACTATTTTTTGGGAACGTTAATGAATTTATTAGCCTCGATGGCGTGCCACTGCCTCCGGTTCTGCTATTGTGGGACCGGGCTGTGACAGCTTTGATGCGCCCTAGACATTCGTATCTAGGTTTTTCGGGTTACGATCAGGTTGGACGATATGACTATGCCAATTGAGAACAACTACTTGAGGAGGTAAATGATTTATTTCTGTTTTTAATTATAAACTGAACTTGTAATAAGGATTGATGTAATAGATATTAATATTGTTGCAAGGCGGGTTGTGCCTTAAGATTCCTACGTGATGTAATGATTAATATGTTTGAAAATTTTTATAAGTCTTAATTGCTCTTACTCTGATATAAGTTATATTACTGTTCGACGTTTGGGACGGAATCAATCCTTCAAACTGTCGCGGCCTACGGGTCCATAAAGGAAATTAAATACTTTCCCTATTTATGCTGCGTTGGGGCGTGACAAGTTTGTTTGGGAAAACCCAAAAAAATATAAACAAAACCAAACAAAACCAAACAAGTTAGTGACTTGTTTGGGAAGAACAAAAAAACATACAAACCACAAAGCCGAAAAGCGGTTATGCCAAACAAGGCACAATTACAATTGTTGAATTTTGGGGTTTTTGAACCAAATTGTAAATATTTGTGATTATTGCTTGAAAAGGTGATTGAATCATCATTTGTAGATTAAATTAATTTTAAAAGTTGAACCAAATTGTAATATTTGTAATTATTGTTTGAAAAGTTGCTTGAATCATCATTTATAAAATAATTTAATTTTAAAAGTTGACCTAATAGTAATAAGGGTTGTTTTGTGGGTGAAATGACCAACCTACCCTCACAAAATGACAAAAACTCAAAATAATCATTAAAGAAAAATGGAACAAAAGAAAGGTAAGGGTAAAAATTGTCATTTCAAACAAATCAAAAATGACAATTCTGGACAAATTGAAATTGACAATCACAGTTAGCCTCTTTTACAGAGGTAGTGATAGTGATTTCACTCACTTCTGGTGTTTTTTATTTGTTGCAGTTCACCCCGTAAGGCAGAAGATGCCCTAAAAATGACTATTGTACTCCAAGTAAATTTTACAGCTTAAATATGTAATTTATTTACACGAAGGGCATTATTATTTATTAAGTAGTCATTCTTTTTTTTTTTTTCTTATGTATGATTTTGTTTGAAGTTTAAAATTTTTTTTAACAAAAATATTTTTTCATTACCTGTGTATTGCACGAGTTGTCGACTAGCTAGTTAAACCTAAATTGAAAGATAAGAACCAAAGTGCAAAATTGAAATCAATGCGACATCACAAGCGAAGTACAAGGATGCAAAGTGTAATTTACCCTTGAATTTTTTCCTACCACAGTACCTTACCTCAAGGAGATCATTGTAATTTACCCTTCAAACAAAAAACACTTGTCTTTTCATCTTACAGAGACTACTGGAAAAATAAAGACCACAGAGACAATCTATTGGAATTTTTTACCCAATCATTCACTTTTGGAGTGATATGTACCTGACCCATTATATTTTCAACGTATTTTTCAAATCCATCACTTTTTTAAAGTCGCTAATTCAAGTAGCAACTTCATAAATATGTATATATATATATATATATATATGTGTGTGTGTTGAAGTCGCCAGTCCAACATTAGTCATGGTCACAACGAGAAGTCACTAGTTTCACTCCTTCCTTGAGAGATTTTAGAATACATATCAACAAAAGTCACTAGTTCAACTAACAACTTCTCGTTGCGGCTAAAGGTCGCAAGTTGGATTAGGCTTTAGTTTAGCCCCCATGTGGCTTTTTAAAAGAAGCTTATGCAATTTATTACTAAAGTGTTTGATAATTTTATACAAGTGACACACTAGGAAACCAAAAGGCAACCTTGAGCTTTTAAAAGCTCCCTTCTAGAGCTTTTAAAAGCTCCCCCAAAAAAGCTCTAAGTTCAATTTTTGCAAAGTTCATAAACTAGTAACCAAATGAATTAACATGAAATTGTGCTTTAAAAAATGAGAAGCACCAAAATGGGGGCCAAACTAAGCCTTAGTGACTTCTAAAATAGAAAAGTTATGAAGTCGCTACTTGAACTAGCGACTTTAAAAAAGTGATGAATTTGATAAATAAGTTGAAAACCTGATGAGTCAGGTAGATATCACTCCACAAGTGATGGATGGGTCAAAAACTCCAATCGATTGGCTCCAAATTTCAACCCACAAGGATGTTTCAATACTACAGAATTAATGGAAATACAAGGGTTGCATAAACAATTTGGGCACCCTAAAAATTATTACATCTACAAAGGGACATGTTTGCTTTATCTATCATGAAAAATCCCATATGTATATCCAAACTGGCTCTGATTTATTCTCTGGGTAGAAGGGGAAAAAGAAGAGGACATTGTACTCTGAACTCAAAGAGAAGCTGAATTCCAGAACTCGATTGGCTTCCGTTGCTGAAAAGGAAAATTTGCATTAGAATTGTTAAAAAAAAAAAAAGGGCTAGGCCCATAGGTAACGTTTCCAATTTTCAGTTTAAATACATATATATATATATATATAAAAACTAGTTTTTGTTTTCTTTTTATAAAATCAAAAGCTGAAAACTGAGAATCAATTTTTTGTTTTAGTTTTCTGGCCCAATTTCGTTACCACGGAAACGATTACTGAAGATGTTTTCAATTTTCGGTTTCAAAAAAGAACGACGAAAATGATTACCACACATTTTCAGTTTTCATTTTCCGAAAATGAAAACAAAAAAGGGAAAACTGAAAACAGCAGCAGCACTAAATTGTCCATGCCTCTAGTAAATTTTAGAAAGGAAAGCTTCTTTGAGCATAAAAAACATATGGATGCAGCAAGGAAAGTCCACATGCATTTCTCACACACATATATGATCTCGATGATATAATATAATTATATAACTAAGTTCTACAAAACCTATGTTAGGACTCGGATGCAAGACTTGTCTAAGCGTTGGACTTTCAAAATTCAACAGCCTAAGGACACAGGGACACAACAATAAATGTATAAAATACTTATATTTCAAGGAGAAAAGTGTTTTTATGCAACAATAGGAATTTAAAATGAGCATTTCATCAATTCTTGAAAGAATTTTGTTGCATCTTTAATTTTAGTTTTAGATGCTCGATTTTTGTAGGTTTTATTTGTATGCATCCAAATTATACTTGGGTATATATAGACGCAAATAGTTAATCTCTTTGCTCATTTTGTACTTTGTAGACCTATATGCCAAATTTGGCCACACATATACATACAATATAACCTAACACTTTTGCCTTAAATTTTATGTCTTATACTTCTGGTAACTCGGCCCCCCCACGGCAAGTTCCTGGGACAGCCATTGTATATGACATCGAACCTCTACTATCATGTCACGAGCTTAATCGAGCCTATACTATCATGCTCGCTTGAATCATGAATTAAATTAACCAAAATTGAACAAGCTTTAATTAAGTGTAGCTCAAACAGTTATTGAACAGCTTGGTTCATTTGCAGCCCTACAGATAGATGTACGTTGAGAACTAAATCAATACATTGTGTTGTGCAAGCAATTTTTTTTTTTTAACAAAACTTACCTTTGCAATTGGCATCTTTGCTCTAACTGAAGCAATCAGTGAGAGGTCAATATCTGCAACAGCAATGCCTGTTGATAGCCTATCTGAAAATGAGCAAAGAAAATAAAGAAAGAAAAGGCGCGAATGTGGTTACAGTAGTAGATGAAAGTACACTTACACCCATTATGCTATATACTTTGTAGTCAAAAGTGCTACCGTTTAGCCATTTACCATGTATTTATAGGAAAACCAATAGTCGAAGTAGATTTGGTAACTCTTAATTGCAACATGACCCACTAAAATCTTCAAATTACACATCACCCAATTGTGTGTGACTCCTAGTCCTCGAGTTCATACTAATATGGTTTCAGCTTTCAGGAATAAATACTAGAAAGTATTTGTCATTACAATCTTAACTTTGTCTGTAGACAACTCACAAATGTTAGGAAGAGAAATGATTGTTTCTGGGCAGGAGCAAGGACAAATGCTATTAAAATCTATGATTTATCATATTTCTCTCAAAGGGAGGTAAAATAATGTTTTAAAGTATAAGTATACTCAAATTCATCAAAGCAGATGATAATTACCTTATCTTCGAAGATGTAGTCTAAGAGTTAGTAGGTTGAGGGTATGATGAACAAGCATTAAATGACTGATGTCCTATATCCTCCTGCCGTGAGAATTTCGCTTGTGTTGAAAACTAAATACAAGTATTTCATTTTGCACGTCTCCTAGAAATTAGCTAAACTGTTGCAAACACTGTTTCCTTGTGACTTTTAAATCAAATATTCTAAATTTATATAGGCATTAGGGCGGGAGGAGGGAAAAACTAGCAAAGATTCAGAGTTTTTTTTTTTTTTTTTTGGGATCGTTTGGTGTAGCGGTCTCGTGTGAGGGGACTTTAGTGCCGGGTCCAGGCAAAGGGGAAGGGGGAGGGGTTCAAATCCCGGTGATGAAGGTGGCATGAAATGCCCTTTTACCAACTGGGTTAAGCGGTTGCTCCCAGAGATTCAATGTGGAATACCACATACACTGTGTTATATGGCATTTTATCAGTATAGCAATGTATATACATTGATTGCCAATAAAAGAAATAAAAGGGTCATTACCAGTGGTGGCTCTTCTTACGCAAGGTGCTCGGAGGGGTAAATTATTAACAAAATATATATCTTATGTAGCAAGTTAGCGTTTGTATAATAGGAATAGAGGTTGATAATCACAGGGGTGACCTCACATTGGTTCCTGACACGCCTAACTTGTCTGTCGGAAATCCTCTCCACAAGGGCGGAACTAGTATGAGGCCAGGAGGCCTTGACCCCCCACAAATTTTTGAAAAATTTTGGTTCATATACGCGATTTTAAAATTGTGAAATTAAATTACACATCGCCCCCTAAGTTTCTAACTTTTACAATGAAAAAAAAACGTCCCTATAAAACATATGTTACATTGACTCGGGTGCGGATACTTGGACTTCCAAATTTAAAGAATAAGGACACGAGGAGAAGACAATAAATTTATGTTACTCTAACATTTCCAAGAGAATAGTGTCTTTATGTAATAATAAGATTTTTTTTTTTTTTTGATACTGTAATAGTAAGAGTTTAATATGAGCATTTCATCAATTTTAAAAGAACTTTGTTTACAAAAGGAATCTCTCTCTCTCTCTCTCTCTCTCTCTCTCTCTCTCTCTCTCTCTCTCTCTCTCTCTCTCTCTCCTGCCCCAACTGTAAAAGATGTTCTTCAGCAAGAAGTCATCTACTTCCAAAAGCCACATGTAGAAGAAGTTCTATCATTGTCTTTTGATGATTTATCCCTTATCCAAGATGCTTGGGGTCTCAAAGAGATGTCCGGATTTATACAGAAAAGCCAAGAATGCTTTCTGATTGGGTTCTGATAGTAAAAGGCATAGTGCCATGCTTGAATGTAGTCCCAATAGTTGAAATGAAAACTATTTAATTTCAACACCTTAGGCCGGGTAGGGTCAAGGCCCCATTCAGATATGTGACAAACACGAGTAATGTAACACTTTGAATGTGTTATGGCACTCTTCATTACTGTTCCTAGTACTGTTTGCCATCCTTTTCTACTGTAGTATCTCTATGAGTACCACCAGGATTAGCCAGTCATGGCTCTGATACCAGTACAAAAGGATCAAAAGACAATAAAATACAAAAGGATCAAAAGACAATAAATAATGGATATAGTAAGAGCACTTACCCAATAGTGGAATTAAATGGAAGCTTAAGTGGAAGAAGTGGCAAACAAAGTGGAAACTTTAATTATGGAAATCTAGGAGAGTTACAGAAAGAGAGGGAAGAGAAGTGGAGAAGTGTTGTTTAACAAGACTCAGCAATTGCCTTTAAATAGCAAAACTACGGATAAAAACAACTCATTGTTGGAAAACCATGGGCGAAAACCATGGGCGACCTATTATCTACTTTAATAACACCTGTCCGGTTTTATTAAAACCATTGGCAACACCAACCCGAATAATATACAAAGTGGGGGACAAAGTGATCAGACATCTTTTGCTTTGTCCATTTTGTCCAATTTCTCTTTGCCTTTCCACCTGGATAATGGCAACAAAGAAGTCTTCCATGACTGGTTCACTGGATGTTGACCAAGATGCTTGGGGTCTCAAAGAGAGATATTTTGGTGACCAAAATTATATGGTTCAAAAGGGTCGTATGAGATACATCTATGAGGCCATCTTAATTGAGACCAATTCTGTTCAAATTGAACATTTTCATGTCAATCCGAAGGGCATGAAGAGTGCCATAACACATTCAAAGTGTTACATTACTTGTTATCACATATCTGAATGGGGCTTCGACCCTACCAAGCCTAAGGCGTTGAAATTAAATAGTTGTCATTTCAACTGTTGGGACTACATTCAAGTATGGTACTATGCCTTTTACTATCAGAACCAAGTCAGAAAGTATTCTTGGCTTTTCTGTATAAATCCGGACATTTGTACCCGTCAAGGTTTTCCTACATGGTTTCTACTATGGTGGGAAAAGATGGTCCAAAAATGAGTGTGGTAACCAGGGATATATTAGATTACTTCCTAATCTGGTATGACCTTCATCCAAAGCTTAAGGGTAAAATCCTTGCCAACCCTCCTTTTGGAAGAAACACTTTATGGTTCTTCACCGAATTCAAACTAACTTGGATTTGGAATGGGATCTCCAATTGGGTAGAGATCAATTAAAAATACCCATTCTTCAAAGAACATTCTGGTTCAAGTGGTGGGATAAGTTTGAAATAAAAAAGACAGTGGACCTAATTAGTCCTACTGTAAAAAGTTATGAGGCCACCTATAAACGGGAAAGCCAAAAATCTGCAAGAACTTTAGTAGCATCAAATAATTTGTTCACCATTGATTCTGTTAAAGATAAGTATCCACAGCTGTCTATGGCTGAGTAACAGGTGAAGGTTATGGAGTTATTAAAAGAACAGTTCTTGGCCTCCCAGATTAATCACTTTCAATGCAGTGGATCTAAGGATGGAAATCCCAATGATCTATTCCAAGACTCCCAAGATCCTTATGAGGATGAAGATGAAGACTGATTGTCAACATCCAGTGAACCAGTCATGGAAGACTTCTTTGATGCCATTATCCAGGTGTAAAGGCACAGAGAAAATGGACAAAATGGACAAAGCAAAAGATGCCTGGTCACTTTGTCCCCCACTTTGTATATTATTCGGACAAGTGTCGCCAATGGTTTTAATAAAACAGGACAGGTGTTATTAAATTAGACAAGGTCGCCCCATGGTTTTACCCCATGGTTTTCCAACAGTGAGTTGTTTTTATTTGTAGTTTGCTATTTAAAGGCAATTGCTGAGTCTTGTTCAGCAACACTTCTCCACTTCTCTTCCCTCTCTTCCAGTAACTCTCCTAAATTTCCATAAATAAAGTTTCCACTTTGTTTGCCACTTCTTCCACTAATGCTTCCACTTACTCCCATTTAATTCCACTATTGGGTAAGTGGTCTTACTATATCCATTATTTATTGTCTTTTGACCCTTTTGTATTTTATTGTCTTTTGAAGCTCCAATATTGGTATCAGAGCCATGTCTCTGTTATAAATGTGGAAAACCAGGGCATTTAACTAACAAATGTACCACTAAAAAGAAGCTAAATGAATTGAATATTGATGAAGGACTAAGACTACAATTAAGTAAATTACTACTTAATATCAGTCCTGAAAATAGTCCTAATGCTAGTGATGAAAAAATCCAAGAAATGGATGGTGACTCCTCAAGAAATGGATGGTGACTCTCTCTCTCTCTCTCTCTCTCTCTCTCTCTCTCTCTCTCTCTCTCTCTCTCTCTCTCTCTCTCTCATTTAAATAGATATTGCTGAGACTTTCGATTTGGATCCAGTCATAGAAGATTTCTACTCTATGAAAAATATTCGGGTGTAATTTGACTTTAGATGTTTGATCTTGTTAGATTATAATGTACGCATCTAAGTCAAACTTGGGTAGACATAGGCGCAAATAATTATTCTCTTTGCTCATTTAATACTTTGCAAATCTATATGCCAAAGTGGGCCAACAGTTTGCATATACTATAGCCTAATAATTTTAGCTTAAAAAATTGTCTTATACTTCTAGTAACTCTCTCTCTCTCTCTCTCTCTCTCTCTCTCTCTCTCTCTCTCTCTCTCACACACACACACACACACACAAACCCCCAATGTGCAAGCCTGGGTCCGCCACTGCCTCTCCGCATTCAGGCTGCTCACTAAGGCTCAATTGGGTTCATGGATTTAGTGACGGAAACAAAATAAGACAGAGAAGAAAACATTTTCCTTTGTTTGGTTCATACAGAAAATAGGAGGAAAAAATTCATATGGTGAAAAATAAATTAAGGTTTTTATATTTTGCAAGACACTCCCTTTCCTCTTTTCTGGGATTCCTACAGTACTTTGAAAATTTCAAATGCCTAATACTACTAGAAAATGGAGGTAACACAAGGGATTACAATCGGGAAATGGTTTTCCTTACAGCTTTTCTTTCCTTCTCCTCTTCCTTCTCTAAATCAATAAACCAAACCGAGCCTAAAAGGAAAAGGAAAACTTTAAACAGATCCAAAATTAAAAGAGAGCAAAAAATCACAAATAAAGCAAAATGCACTAGGAAAATAATTCACACCAGGTAGCCGACCAACTATGGTTCCCCATGGGTCAATTATTACGGTGTCACCAAAGCTTTCTCTTTCTACGTTATGCCTTCCAGCTTGTGCAGCAGCAATGACCTGATAAGTGAGAACACAATTATCATTCTTAATTGGTATAATAATATTACATAGCAGTATGACAGAAAGCATATAGTATATATTAGTTAAAATTACACAGGAATAGAGAAGAATTGAAACGTCATAATCCTAAAGCCAGAGAAAAAGAAGAAAGCCTCCAATACCGACTTTCAATGTCTGACGGAACATCGAGAGATACGGATAGTGACCAAAATAAGAAAATGAGCAACAACATGGGATCAAAACCTTACAAAATTTTGCATTCAAACAAGTTGGCAATCTGGAAAAACAAATTGTAGGAGCAAATGACACAAATTAGTAACTACCTAGTGTGCCAACTCTAAAAATACAGGGAAGAAAGTGACACTGAGTGTAAAGTACGAGGATTAAAAGTGTAATGAACCGTACAAATGAACTATTTAAAACGTGAGAAAACATTTTCTCAAAAGTTCGTTACCTATAGGCTATATGTAATGAGATCTACTAATACAAACAAAAATAACTAAAAATATTATCACAACAATAGGTGAATACCAATTAAGGTGTTAAAGAACTTCATACATAACATTGGGTTTCAATCGCACGGGCACGAAGAAGAATCTCCCAGTGTGCCTGACCAGTTATCTTGGTGAAAGCTGCAGGTATAAACAAAATCTGCAGAGTGTATTAGGAGATTCAAAAGTTGCATGACAAGAACCAACAATTCCTAAAATAAAAGGAACCTACGTGTACCTGTGCATCATGTTGAAATCTTAGCAGCTGATAAAGCTCTGGAAATCTTAAATCGTAGCAGACTGTCAGACCCAAACGCCCGAAAGGGCTGTCTACCACGACAACATCCTTCCCTGAAAAACTTTTTAACTGTTTTACTGCCCAGTTGGATTGGTTGTGGCTTTTGTGTTCAGGAAAAAATAGAAGCATAAGCTCTAATGACAAGGACACTATGGGAGTTAAGAAAGTACAATAAAACTCCTAATATGCTTCCCAGTCAGATTTGTGCTTAAGCACCTCTGGACCGGCTTCAGCCAAAACAACCTTGTGGAAGTCTTATGTGCTTCGTAAAATTAAGCCAAACAGGTTACTACATGTTTTTGGCTCCCGGAAGCACGTTTGAGTCAAAAGTGGGTTAGCAAGTGATTCCAAACAGGCCCTAAATAGCTAAAGATTGAGACGTAAATTATGCCATTCCTTTGGGTTGATATAAGGAAAAAGAAATAAATAAATAAAAAGAGAGGAAAGAAGTGGAAGAAGAAAAGACAACTATTACATGTTCACCAAACTATTTAAAACAGAAATCGACATTGACCAGACATTATATAATCCATACATGATGCAATGATCGGTTCACACTTCTAATCTGCATATATCTCACAATTATGAGGTTATAAACCACATAAACGGTTTTCTTTTCCTTCCAAAATTATCACCAAGCATATGAACTTAGAAGATTAACGTGAATAGTTATTAAAGGCGCAAGGCGCAGGCGCAAATGCCTCCCTGGGCCTAGGCACAAGGCGAGAAAAAGTAAGGTGCACTTTCAAAAATATTACAAATAATATACATAATCAAATACATAGAACTCAAATAAGATTGCCACAAAAATTAATGAATAGATATTTTGAGCTATTGCTCTATTAGCTCAATTAGCCAATTAGTAAGTTGCCTCTTTGATGCCAACTTTGATGCTTCACAAAATAGACTACCTTAGAGTAACATAGTACAGATCTAAGCAAGTATGGAATTATCCTGAAAGTTTAAAAATTAAGTCCTATGAAGATTATTGCACAATTAAGATTTTTCCTTTGTATTTTCTTTTTCTTCTGTAAATTTGTCAACCAAACAGAGTGTTAGCGTTGGTCACGAAGAAAATAATATTCAATCCAAAGAATGTGACCCTTGTCTCGACAGTTTTAATGGGTCTCAAAGCTAATAAGAGTTGCTGAAGCTAACAATAGTTGGGTCTGGGTCTGCCTTATGTCGATACCCGATTAAGTTGTGATGCATAAGGTGTGGTGGGGTTTTAAAAACGAACAAGAAAAGCACACCTAGGCTGGCTCTGTTTGAAAAGTGGCTTCACTTGGGGCAAGGCGATCTGAGCCCGAGCCTTAAGCGCCCGTTTGGCAACAAATGTAACATGTTTAGTCCAAAATTTAAAACTTTCAAGAATTTACCCGCGTAAGTGTTATAGGTAGGAAGAGAAAGTTAAAGCAAATTAAGGTGGTGCTCCAAAGAGTTTTATCAAAACAAGTACATATACTGTTGAGAGTTATTTTGTATTTCTCGTATTATCTGAGGACTTATGTGTAATTCTCTTTATTTCTCTGTATTGATGTTTAATATAATAATAGAGAGAGAGTAGTTACTCTCTCTAAGCCTATAAAATATTTTCTCTGAAACTCAATATGGTATCAGAGCCACCTAGTTAGGGTTTCACCATCTCAACATCAGCCACCACCTTGCGCCGCTACATCCACCACCACACCACCTTCGCCGACCACTTCCGCCACCCCACAGCCATCGCCAACTCCACCACCACCTTTCCTGCCCACGTCGCAGCCTCCCTGGCCTGCCGCACCATACCACCATAGCCGAACACCACTAGGGCTTCCCACTGCCCTAGATGAACCCCACCAAGGCCCCACCAGCCCTTGCCTGCACCATTCTGGCCTGAAGTTCAATTTTTCCTCCCAACCTTCATCAATCTTCAACCCTAGATCAGCTTTGACCAGTTAAGTGGGCTGATCTGAACACAACCCTTCTTCTATCTCTTTTTTAGGTCCGTAGTCGGACCCATGATCTGTTCATAGACTGAACAAGTGACGACTAGGTTTACCTTCATTGCCGGGTGTGATCTAAGACCAAGAGTCATCTTCAACATGTCAAAAGAGGATTTGACAAAATCTTCAGGGAGTTCTCAATTAGGTGGTGAGAAGCATTCTAACATTACCGAGAACCCAGATTCAAAAATCACCACTGTCCTGTTCAATGGTGAAAATTATCCCTCTTGGTCCCAGTCTGCCACTTTTTGGCTCCGCAACAGAGCAAAGTTTGGTTATGTTGATGGCACGCTCAAGGCACCTAGTCGTGACGATCCCACACATGCTAAGTGGGAGACGGACAATTATCTAGTTATGAGTTGGCTCGTTCATTCTATGGAGCCTTCGATTGCTGATTTTTTCTTGGAGATGGATACTGCACAGGATATCTGGGATACCCTTGCCCAAACTTATGCCCGGCAAGGGAATGTGGCTCAAGTTTATGAACTTCGCAGGAGTATTGAGGCTGAGGTTCAAGGTGAGCGCACGATGTGGAAACGTCTTGATCATTTGAAGAATCATCGCCCAGTTTGTCCTACGGATGCAGCTAGATTTAAAGAGTATATTGAGAGTGAAAGGATCTTCAAGTTCTTAGCTGGCCTCAATTCTGGATCAGGTCAGGAGCAGGGTCCTTGGGATGGAGCCGTTACCTTCTCTGCGGGAAGCATTTGCCTATGTTCAAAATGAGGAGAGTCGTCGAGTAGCTATGCTTCCACCTATCTCTACTGACAGGTCAGTTTTGGTCTCCTTCAATCAACGAGGGGACAAAGGTTTTTTTCCTCCCAAGAACCAGACAAAGGAGGTCACAGAGGACAAGAGCAAGCAATTCTGTGACTACTGTAATCGACCATATCATACCCGACAGACATGCTGGCAACTACATGGCTGTCCTCCCTTTACAAAAGGTAAAAGGGGAGGACGAGCTGGTGGTTGAGATGGTGGCAGGGGGACTGGACATAGAGCTGCCCATTTATCTGCTGCCCCTGATTCTTGCCCTCCGGAAGAGACATCATCCCCTTCCCCTGCTCGAAGTATAAGTAGTACAGATATGGAGACACTGGGGCGCATAATGGCACAGCTGGATACTCCCACGAGCTCTTCTACCTCTTTTGCTCACGCTGGTAATGTTGTTAATTTTCCTAGTGCTTTACATGCTCATTCTCACCAACCATGGATTATAGACTCAGGGGCTTCCGATCACATGACTGGTCAGTCCACTGTTTTCTCCACTTATGACCCTTGCTCAGGTAAAGATAAAGTGAGAACAGTCGATGGTAATCTTTCTTCAATTTCTGGTAAAGGTGTCATTCATGCTTCTAATACACTACCACTATCTTCGGCCCTTCATGTTCCTAGTTTCTCGACTAATCTTATTTCAATTAGTCGAATAACTCGTGATCTTAACTGTGGTGTAACTTTCTTTGTCTCTCATTGTGTTTTTCAGGACCTCTCCACAAAGAAGATAATTGGCAGTGGTAGGGAAGCGAATGGACTCTATTCCTGATGCCCAATGAATCTGGAAGTGGAAGTGTGACCCAAAGTGCCCATCATTCATCGAGGGAGACTCTTCCCGAGGTGACGTAGCTGTGGCACCAAAGACTAGGACATCCATCTTTTTTCCTTCTTAGTTATTTCCTTCATTAATTAACAATACAGACATTTCGAATGTTTTCTGCGAGGCTTGTGAACTTGGCAAGCATCATCATGCCATTTTTAATTTGTGTTTAAATAAAATTACTTCTCCTTTCCAGCTTATTCATACTGATGTGTGGGGTCCCTCTCATATTTCTTCCGTGAATGGTTTTAAGTGGTTTGTTACTTTTATCGATAATTTTTCTTGTACTATTTGGGTGTATCTGATGAAAAACAAAAATGAAGTGTTTTCCATTTTTAAAACATTTCACAAAATGATATGCACTCAATTTAGCACTGTTGTCAAAATTATCCATTCTGATAAAGGAGGAGAGTATATTTATGGTGGTCTTCAAGATTATTTTTCTGAGCATGGAATAATCCACCAAACTTCTTGTACTAATACTCCCCAACAGAATGGCGTTGCTTAGCGCAAGAATCGCCATTTGTTAGAAACTACTAGGTCCATGATGTTTTCAATGCAGCTTCTAAAGTCCTATTAGGGGGAGGCTGTTTTAACTGCTGCCTGTCTTATCAATAGGTTACCCACTCGTGTCCTCAGTAAGAAATCTCCCATTGAAGTTCTTCTTAAACCGTCCTCTTTGTTTTGTATTTCTCCCAAAGTCTTTGGTTGTGTCTGTTTTGTAACAATCACTCTCCGTCCTGAAAAAAATTAGACCCTCGTGCTATTAAGTGCGTTTTTCTTGGTTATTCCCCCACTCAAAAGGGATATAAATACTATCATCCTACTTCTCGTACGTGGTATGTCTCTATGGATGTTACGTTCCATGAGACACACTCCTATTTTCAGACTCCACAGCCACCTCTTCAGGGGGAGAAAGGGCGTGAGGAAGAGATGCCTGGTGCTATTATATGCATTGAAGGAAAAGAAGGAGTTGAAAATGAGAGAGGAGTTGAAAGTCAGAGAGTGGAGGGAGAACCCGAGAAGAGTGAGGAAGAGAAGAGTGAGGGAGAAAGAGAACAAGCTACGAAGAAGGGGAAACAGAAAGAGTTACTGACTTACTCAAAGAACAAGGAGCGAAAATGGTTTGGGGCATCAGAGATAGAGGCTATTCCCTTACCTGCACTACCGCCAATTACTTCTAGTGATAATGATGGTTCAAGTATTTCTAGTTCCCCAATTTCTATTCCTGATTCTAGTGATGATTTAAACATTCCCATTGCTCATCGGAAGGGCATTAGGACATGTACCAAACATCCGCTCTATAATTTTGTTTCATACTCTCGTTTGTCTCCATCCTATAGAGCTTTTGTGTCCAAAATTTCCTCTATTTCCATTCCTAATCATGTCCAGGAAGCTCTGTCTGATCCTAAGTGGAAGTCCGCCATGGTTGAGTAGATGAAAGCACTCTCCAAAAATAGCACTTGGAAATTAACAGAATTACCTCGGGGGAAGAAGACGGTAGGGTGCAAGTGAGTGTTCACCGTTTAACACAAAGCCGATGGGACAGTGGAGAGGTACAAAGCAAGGTTAGTAGACAAGGAATTTACCCAGACTTACAGGGTAGATTATTAGGAGACCTTTGCTCCAGTGGCCAAGATGAACTCAATTAGAATCCTGTTACCTCTCGCAGCAAACTTGGAGTGGCCTCTACATCAGTTCGACGTAAAAAATACTTTCCTGCATGGTGACTTAGAGGAGGAGGTGTACATGGATGTTCCTCCAGGCTTTGAAGACACCAAGACAAAAGGAAAGGTATGTCGTCTCAAAAAGTCTTTGTATGAGCTTAAGCAATCACCTAGAGCATGGTTCGATAGATTTTCACAAGCCATGATTAGGTATGGATTCAAACAGAGGCAAGGGGATCATACACTTTTCATAAAACACTCGTCAGGAGGTAAGTTGACTGCTTTAATTGTTTATGTGGATGACATAGTCCTTACAAGGAATGACTTAGACAAAATGGGACAGTTGAAAGTTCATCTAACTAAGGAATTTGAAATCAAGGATTTGGGGAGCTTAAAGTACTTCTTGGGAATCGAGGTTGCACGGTCTCAAGAGGGAATATTTATTTAACAGCGAAAGTACGTATTGAATCTGCTGGACGAGACAGGAATGCTTGGGTGTAAGGCAGCTAGTACTCCAATGGATCCAAATTTGAAACTAAGTGATGATCAAAGTGGGCAATTAGTTGACAAGGGAAGATATCAGAGACTCGTAGGCAAACTGATTTATCTTTCTCACACCAGACCGGACATTGCCTTTGCTATGAGTGTAGTTAGCCAATTTATGCACTCTCCAAGACAGACTCACCTTGATGCTATTTTCAGATTGTAAGGTACCTCAAATCAGCTCCAGGAAAAGGGTTGTTCTTTGCTAAGCATGGTCATACCCAAGTAGAAGCTTATACCACTGCGGATTGGGCTGGGTCAACATCTGATAGGAGATCGACTACAGGGTATTGTTCCTTTGTTGGCGGTAACCTTGTTACTTGGAGAAGTAAAAAACAGTCGGTAGTAGCTCGATCGAGTGCAGAGGCAGAGTTTCGAGCCATGGCACAAGGGGTGTGTGAGCTACTGTGGATTCAAATTATTTTGGTTGACCTTGGTTTTGGGCCTAAAGATTCAATGAGGTTATATTGTGACAACAAGTCAGCGATCAGCATAGCTCACAATCCAGTGCAACACGAGAGGACCAAGCATGTTGAAATCGATCGACACTTTATTAAGGAGAAGTTAAATAGTGGAATTATTTGTACTCCATTCGTAAAGTCAGGGGAGCAGTTGGCTAATGTTCTAACTAAGAGACTTACTAGTAGGCCTTTTTATTTTATTCTTAGCAAGCTGGGTATGAGAGATATTTTTGCACCAGCTTGAGGGGGAGTGTTGAGAGTTATTTTGCATTTCTCGTATTATCTGAGGACTTATGTGTAATTCTCTTTATTTCTCTGTATTGATGTTTAATATAATAATAGAGAGAGAGTAGTTACTCTCTCTAAGCCTGTAAAATATTTTCTCTGAAACTCAACATATACATAGCAAGAATCACATGCCATTGTACAGGAACTAATGTGGATATTAACATTAATGAAGGACTTGAATTCCTAAAGGGATAATAATACCAAGTACCAATAAAAAGAACTCATTTAACCAGAATATTATCAGAAACACAAGTAAAGGTTTGCACACCTGCTTCTGTAAAGCTGCTTTCCTTATATACCGTGCCGCCAGGAACATCCACATCAAACCTTCAAATACAATTCAAATTACTCTTCAGGCTCTTTTTGGTTGGGAGATTTAGAAAAAGAAACTCAAAATTTTATAGTTATTTAAGAAAAAGGGGAGGGAGGTGGCTCACAAAATCCAAAACCTATAATTTGTTTCTCACCATATTTTCTTTTCCCTCCTATTTACTTTATCAACCCAACAAAGAAAAGTGCTTTTTTTTCCAGTGTTTTCCATTCCTTTCCCTCACTAAGTCCATGAATAGAGTATTGTATGCACATAAATAAGCTTAAAACAACATAAAGTGGAGAATTTTTTCGATTGGTCAAATTTAATGGGAACTTAATTAATTTATGTATTGGAATCCAAGGTCAAACATCTCACAAGTGCATCTTTCGATATGTGCTTCTAATATTCCCAAAATCATCAATCAAAACATGAGTGTTACACAAGTGTGCATCATCAGATCCTTTTTCTTGAAATCCTCCAAGTGACAGCCAAATGTTTGATTCCCTGCAATGTGTAACAGCAATTAATTATTTGACTGAAGGATTCTTGACATGCATAGGAAGATCCTAGCGTAACCCTGCTTGTAACCACGAATGATGAACCATTGACTCTTGGAAAAAATACAATACAGAGCTTAAACTAGCAAAATGGACAATTTAACACAAGTTGCAAGCAATATCAAGGCTCAAAATGTTGAAAATTTTTCACTTAAAACTTCGAAGTTAAACAAATTAGAATCATGAATCGTATAGGTGAATGTGTATGAACTCGAATTGACTCGTGAATCGACCTATTCTAACCACCATGATCATACCATTGACATAAATACAAATTTGCAATAAATAACAAAGTAAAGTTGTGAAATAGTAGCATTCACATCATGTTGTTTATTAAACCATGGCATATTACATTAATAATCAGTCAATTGATTATATGGTAGAGAGAAAGAAGAAGAAAAAAGGGTTTGCTAGTTTTGGCATGGTCTTACCTTGCAAGGGAACAGTACCCTTTCATTATTGGTCCATCTAAACTTTCAGCAATCGTAAGACTGTCCCCTAACATGCCACCAACATAGGAGAAGTTTTCAGGAAAACATAGCAATTTAGCCCCTGCAGAAGCTGCTTCCTTGACATATAAAAACTCTAAATCAGACTTAGAATTCCAAACACACACAAAAAAGAGTTTCTAGAGATCGAGTAGTGCTCAAAATACTTGTGTCAATTTACTTATCCAAAAAAACAATAAATTATCCGTGTCAATCCATGGAAAATTTAAGGATAAGCTACTACTCCGAGAATTCACATACTTCGCATATGATGGGATTCCAGACAACATAAAAATTGTATAAGAAGTCCACTAGTATCAATCTCAATAAAGCATAATTACGTGGTCTCTCTCTCTCTCTCTCTCTGGTTGACGAGCCAAATCGTATCAACTTAATTTTCATCAGTTAAGCCATTCGTAATCAATTGCAGGGACTATATAAGGCTTTCCTCTAGAATGAATTAGAGGCTTGACATTGCACCTTTATATATATTACAACTTGTCCATTGCACAAACATATCATTTCAAGGGGTATCACATGGGGTGACAGAGATCAATTACTCCAAAACATTCTCATTCTTTAATATGTTTATTACCCATTCGAAAAAAACAAAAACAAAAATACAAAACAAAACAAAACAAAAAAAAAAAAAAAAACAATTCAATACATAAACAGCAGCAGCCATTTTGGCATACTATTATAAAGCTGAATGAGAATAATGAAGCCACATAATAATCAATCCAAAATGTTATGGAATTGTTGCAGTGTGTTAAATACTAGTATAAATAATGAACATATTAAAACTTGTTTGAAACCAGAGGAAAAAAATATAAAAAATAAAAAATAAATAAAATTTTGAGCTTCTACATCATTATCTAGTTTTAATTCCCTAGAAACCTGAAAAAGAAAAATAGATCAGCTCCTGCAATTGTATAGTTGGGTGAAAGTCACTGAACACAAATAAAAATGAAATTTCTAATCTCAATTTCTTATTTTCTTTTTCTATGTTTTTTTTTTTTTGGTTAGTGTTTCATAGCCACCAAACGTAGCATAAAAGTCAAAAGCTGAAACTCATATTAAAACACAGATTCATATGAATCATTCATTTCACCAAACCGAAAGTTCAAATTTGATCACAAATCCAATGTACATAACAATACAAACAGATATAAATATATATATATATATATATATATGTTCTATATGGATGAAGAGAGAGAGAGAGAGAGAGAGAGAGAGAGAGCGTACTTTGACAAGGCGAGAACAGGTGGCGAAATTGGCGGCGAGGTCATTGATGGAGGTCATCTGAGCGGCGGCGACTCGGACTGAGTTGGACATGACTGACTCGCTGGCAACGGCACGGACAGTTACGAATTTGGAACGCGAGTTCAACGAGTTGACGAGTTTTGGGGTCCGAGTCGTGATTGTTGTTGGATAGCTGTTTGGGAATCGATATAAGCAAACTCTCATTTCTATAATATGCTTTTTCTCGCGACTTTTTCTAACCTGCTTTATATGCGGTATGCCCCGCGTAAGGGACTGTTTGCCAATCAAAGTTCATACTAAGGCCATGTTTGGTAAAGACTAAAGAGAAATGCTTATGCTTCCCAAATTCAAATCGTAAATTTGAATCCCAAATGCTTTGTCATCAAATGTACTACATGCTTTGATAGTGATTGGTGGTATCACATATCACTGCTGTGGTACAATTAACAAAGCATTTGGCATTCAATTTTGGGATTTGAATTTGGAAAGCATAGCACTAGTCTTTGATTAAACTGAAAATTAAGTATTTATTTGTAGTGCAGAAAACTGTAAACTATTAAAATTTACAAAATTGAGAATAATGTTTTACTTAAAGTTCACAAAATATATATATATATATATATTTTTTTTTTACTTACAAATTTTTAATATGTTTTCGGCTACTTTTTTAGTTACATGGAGAATCCTTGGAGATTATCAAACATACTAAAAAAAAAATAAGCGCTGAAATTTTTATTTTCAACACTAATGATGAGACTACTTCAACATCGACTAATCAAAATCAGTTGGGCCTACTATCACCTGTGTTAGGGAAAATTTTTTGGGGAAATTTTTTGGAGAAGTATCGCATTACTCAACAAAATAATGTTAGAGTTGGAACCATAAGATATGTGTAGGAATGGCAACGGGGCGAAGTGGAATAGGTGTCGTCATTCTCCTACTCCACTCCATTTATATATATGGTCACTCCTACTCCACTCCACTCCTACTCATGAAGCATGCCAACTCCTATACCATTTGATTTTGCCCGCTCTTACTCCACTCCATCTCACTCTTACTCCATTTACCAATTTATACATTAATTTTAAAAACAAAAAAGTTCTACAATTAGAATTCCATTCACAATAAAAATATATATTTGAAACGCAATATAATAAAATTCAAGTGTTGCAAATTATAGCAAAGTAGCAAACCATAGCATGATTAAATACAATAAAGAGTAGGAGTAGAGTGGATTATCAGCGGGGTAAATTATTTATAGTACAAGGGGTAAATTACTTATAGTACTAAGGGTAGTTTAGTAAATTTGCAACATAATCGGGTCGGAGTAGGAGTTAGGGGGGTCTTTCCAAACCCACTCTTACTCCTACAGGAGTTATTTCTTCATACCAACTCCACTCCATTACAGGTTTATTGGACTCCAACTCCTTACCATTAGGAGCGGAGTGGAGCGGATTTCCAACGGGACAGAGGAAATTGCCATCCCTAGATATTTGTGTGAACTCAGTCTTCGGGGTGGAGCTTCGTTGAGAATGACCTCCTTGAACAGGGAAGATGTATGCTCTGGACAGAAGATGAGTGTACACAACTACACATTTTGACCATATTGTACCCAACCACACATTTTGAGCTAGACTATAACCAAAATTCTCTCCACTAATTCATTTATATTCCATATACATATGTTAAATAATAATTATTATTTTTTATTACAAAGGGTAGAGTGCGAGTCGAATGCTTGACCTATGTAATGGAATGGCCTAAAACTTAGTTCGGTGCCAAATGAGCTCTATATAG
Source organism: Hydrangea macrophylla (assembly GCA_033977485.1). Lineage (NCBI taxonomy): Eukaryota > Viridiplantae > Streptophyta > Magnoliopsida > Cornales > Hydrangeaceae > Hydrangea > Hydrangea macrophylla. The sequence goes on from CM066999.1 coordinate 30,814,658, forward strand.
GTTTAGGAACAACTTAATAAGGGCCCTCTGGTTCTTCACCTAGTTTATGCAAAAAGTATGACTAGGTGTGGACACGAGCTACAACTCGCAGGGCGCTACTACCCGTATTTGGTGTGTGTTGTAGCTTTACTTTCATAAAAGTTCTTTAAGCTTATTAATATGTGTTTGCACCTAAAAAATACATTTTTAAGGTCAAAATTGGTAGAGGCCGATTGAGATTTTTCAATCGGACTTAGAGACCGATTGCAGAAATTAATGGGCAAGTGATTGGTTCAAAGTCGATGGGGCCGGATGACTTTTAGACTATTTTGCATTTGCTCGAGTTGATACATATTTTCAATCGGGCTGCCTCATGAGTCCGATTCAATGGGTTATATTGTGGTTAGTAAGCAAGCTGAGGGGCCCGTCATGATTTGGTCTATGATTATTCTAACTATTAAATCGGGCTATGGCAATATAACCATCGGGCATGTGGTTGGCAGTGGGTCTCATTTGTGTTATTTGGTTGATAATATAATATGGTGGGCCACATGCCAACATAGCCACCAAATTGGTCATTGCTATCTTTCAGCAACATTTGGGCACCTCATGTTTGGCCATGGATATATTCGGGCTACACCTTATTTACTTGGTTGGTCAGTTAATCATTTGATATCACTTTTGGAATATATGCGTATATCTATATATATACACGATGGGCCACCTTTGGGAAGTACATCAGTCCCTACAATCTCTCATAATATTGGTGATATGCATTACTGTATTGATAAGGGAAGTATATAATGATATTATCAATATTTGGAATATGATCAGGATTAGGAAAAATAATATATTGGATATTATCTTTTATGGGAGAAAATATTATCAGTTTTGGAGATAATATCAATTTATTATGGAAGTATATCTTTTGCTTGCAAGCCAAGTTATCCGAATCAAGGCAGTATATGGGCTAGATTCAAGCAGCATATATATATGCATATATATATATATATTCGAAGATATGGAAGACATTTATCAGATTATGGAAATAAATCTGGTAAATTATTCATATCAAATTTCCTACCTTATATAGAAGACCTCCATGGCCGCTATAAATACAGCAGGCATGCCAATCAATCAAGGCACTCCGCGTCATCTCAACAAACTGCATTCAACCGCATCCAAAAAGCATTCTACAATGCGTTCTTAGTGTTAGGCAAATAAAAAGCATCTTTTTTATTTTTCTTAGGCTTTCCTATATTTTAATTACATCCTTGTAATTTTTCTTTTTTTCCACAATTAAATAAAAATGCTATTTTTATATAATTTCTCTATTGTTCATCACTTGCTAGACTTGTGTGCTTCAACACTGTCTAGGAACTACAGGCCAAGGGTACTTTCCTACTTGGCCATCACAATCATCTGTTAGAAGTCAGATTTTCAAAACCTTGTGTATCACTCACACAAGTGACTTAGAGGAAATTTTGTTTTTATAAGTTTGGGTCTACCTCACAAGGCTCTGGCACGCCCGAATAAATAAACATAGCAAACAATTTGGCACGCCTGGTGGGACCGTCGAGTGATGAATCATGTTCACCGAAGCATGGTTGCAATTTTACTACAACCAAATTGGTTGGTGTAATGAATCAATCAGCCAACTTCACCAAGAGATTAATCGTCTCAAAAACGATAAATCTACTACTTACAAGGCTTTATGGAACAAGTCGTGGGATCTGCAGTACCCAAATCGGCACGCCATTGTAGCCCCATATGATTTTGCCATCCATGATCTTTACGAAAAGATCTGGTGTTTTGAGGCCGATGTTGAGTATTTTACCCAAGGTATCGGCCACCTTCAAGTGAGTGGAGCTAACTGTCCACCCCCCAATGGAAACTCTTTCATGTCTTGGAATGAGTTGCTAGATGGTGGTTGGAAGTAAAATCCAATCGGCTTATCAGATTTGCAGGTTGAAGAACAAGACGAATCGGTTGTTGCTCGAAAAAGCCGTAGTGGTGTACTTAATGATATCGCTCTTCAACTTAAACTCGTAAAATCACAACGGCCCGAGAAGGCCGATGTTATCACTCTAAATCAAGAGACCGATGTCTCTGGTCATCTTGATTCCACGCTGTCCAAGCCGCTCGGGGGGCGAGAAGACGGTGAAAAAATAATTTTTGATGAAGAGCCGAATAGTCTTATATCGTCCATAGAGCCTTTCACCGACGTTGAAGAAGACGATGAAGCGCTCGGGGGGCAAATTCAAGATGAGCCTTAAAATTCTGTTGAGGCCGAAGAGGAAGAGTGTGATGGGCCGAGTGATCTTGTATCGGCCATAGAGCCTCCTAGTGATGAGGAGGACGATGATGAAGACCCCATTATTGACGAAGAAATCGGTGATGAACCGCTCGGGGGGCAAGCCTCGCAGAGACCGATTGACTTTAAATCGGTCCATGAAGTTTTCAAACATATTTCCTTCAGGAAACTCACCCTCAAGGAATTGTTCAATTTTTTCGGTCTTGTAATAGTGACCGATTATTATTTTTATTTTAAGCCAATTAATTATTTGGCTTGGGTTGATTTACATCCACACAAAATTGAATATTATTTGGTGGCTCTTTTTGCAACAATGGTATTATCAAGAGACTGAAAAGTTATTAAGACCGAAGGTGAAAATATTATTTCGGTCTAACTAACAGTGCTATTCGGACTCACAAGACCGAAAGCAAGAATAATAATAATAAATAAAGTAATGCTAGAAGGATGCTTGGGATGCTGAATCGGACATAGAGGGCGATGGTGTAATTAATATCAGAAGTGCTTGTGTAACAGTCAAGTGGTGGAGCCCGATTATATGAGGTAAAGTAATTATATGTCTCAGTCAAGCTACAACGTGAGGTGTCAAACGGTCTCATGGGCAAGCCCGATATTGTGAGAAAGGTAATCGGTCTCTAGATAAATATGGCTATTCAAAAATTGCACTGATTTCATTTTTAAACAGACAGGGGGGCAATTGTTTGCACCTAAAAAATACATTTTTAAGGTCAAAATTGGTAGAGGCCGATTGAGATTTTTCAATCGGACTTAGAGACCGATTGCAGAAATTAATGGGCAAGTGATTGGTTCAAAGTTGATGGGGCCGGATGACTTTTAGACTATTTTGCATTTGCTCGGGCTGATACATATTTTCAATCGGGCTGCCTCATGAGTCCGATTCAATGGGTTATATTGTGGTTAGTAAGCAAGCTGAGGGGCCCGCCATGATTTGGTCTATGATTATTCTAACTATCAAATCGGGCTATGGCAATATAACTGACACGTGAAAAATCTTGTGCGCTCTTGTGCAACACCCAAGTGTAGGTGGACGTGCAAGTAGTAACTGGTAAGACCAGGTCGATCCCACAGGGAAGGTGCTGACCTATTGAATTAGACTATCCTCAAAGAAAACAAAATAAAATGAATAAGATTGAACAATGGTGCAGAACACAAAGTTCCACAAACTAAGATTACTAATGAAAATAATTGAGATTAAATTAACGATCTAACTAACTAATTAAAACAGTACTCTAAATTAGGATGTTTAACTTTAAGAAGAAAGTGTTGGGATTACACGAATCCGCAGTAATCTAGCTGTCTACCATGCAGTTGCCTTGAAGCACAAAGGAGTACATTACCCACAGTTTTCCGTATTCCTCTAAAGATGGAGAATCCATGGCCCTTTCATGACCGGGACCATATCATCACAATTAAATTAAAATACGTAAAAGCGGTTTAATCCAATAGTTAAGACTCGCATCCTCAATGGTGTTAGCATTGAAGATGGTTTGCAAAATGTATTGAAAGAAAATGCCTTAGGGCCTTAGTTTTAAAAACTGTTTTGACAGACTGAGCATTTTTTGGGACAGAATGATAACAAATCTTAAAACAAAAAGGTCCTGGAATACTGCAGGGAACATCCTCAAGAATCAGGGAGTTCGATCGATCGACGCGCTTTCGATTGATCGAAGACCTTCATCCCTCAATCGATCGAACGGACTTCGATCGCTTGACTGTCCCTGGTTCGATCGATCGAACTAACTTCGATCGATCGAACACATCGATTATTCTGCTGCATGGCAGAAGCTGGAGATCACTGTTTCATCGTGTTCTCCCAACCTGGGACTACTCAGACATCGTCTGGAGTGTCACAGATTGATATTTAACGTAAGAAAACATTAGAACCTTGTTTGGTTGCAGCTTTTTCATGAAAACTATAAAAACTATGGATTCGAGAATATCTAGCATACAATACCACGAGATGAACGATTAAACTACGACTACGAAGTGCAGAATGTAAATAAGCAATATATAAATAACCTGGAACGAAGAGTACTAGTATTAACTTAGTGAAATCCGGTTCACAATGCAAAAACTCAATAAAAACCTACAAAACACAAGCAAACTCTCTATCTCTCTCTCTAAAACTGTAAAAATGTAAAGTGGGCGTCCCTCTGGACGTATACAATACACCTATATATAAGAAAACCAAAGAACTAGGGTTAAAAACCCGCATCTGCTGCGCACACAAATGTTACTGAAAATACCCCGTTCGATCGATCGAACTGCTCTCGATCGATCGAACCCTTGAGCCTCAAGTGCTTCAACTTTCTTTAAGCGATCGAACGCTCGATCGATCGAGCTGGGTTAGATCGATCGAGCTCCAAATTTCAGCTTTGACTTCTCTTGTTTCCATTCCAGCATTCCATTTATCCTGATGTCCATCTGTTTGGTCCACACAGCAGTGATCTGCACAAACAACAGCTAAAACAATACACTTTATCATAGATTAATCATATTGTATGAAAATTAGCCTTGCAATGCAAATTGCAGATAAAACGGGAAGTTGTGATAAAAACTAATACAATTCTTCCTTTTAACGCGGTTGTATTTTACAAATACCTCCGCTTTGCACAACCCCCAACTAGCTTATTGCTAGTCCCTAGTGATAAAGCAAAAATAAAATAAACTACAAACTCCTAAACTAATACTACCACAACTAAGAAAACAAAAGAAAACTAAAAACAACCTAAACTAAGATAGAAAGAAAGATCCTAACTCACTTTCGCAGGAATCGTGGTTGCATTTAGCAAATGCAACAAGCCGTTAAACCCCTAGGTTCCCCCTAGTGGACGAGTGTTGTCTCGTGAGGGTTTGCAGTGAATATACCCACAAAATTCTCCAATTTTAAGCTCAAAAAGATTTAGAATAACTTGTAGAATTCCCCCTTCCATTCAATTGTTAATTAAGCTCCACAATAATATACTATCCTCTATCAACCCATGAAAGAGACCCACATTCTCCCCTATATCACCAAGTAAATTATAACAAATGTATTACTATCATGCACCCGTGTGTGTGTGAATTTAACAACTATGCGTCCAACCCTATGAAGAGTTATCTAGACTATTGTACTTTGGAAAACTTGCAGTTTTAGCTCAATTCTCACATTGGTCACACTCAAAAAGAACGTCTCTCAGAAACTTGCTTTACAATGATCGCACATCGTATGAAAGCTTTGATAAGGATGATATTCTAAGTGCTAATGCTTTCATACTTGACTCTATGAAAAAACGGACATTTAAGAGTGTATAGTCTCATGAATGGAACACTACTTACTAGAGGAGCGAAATACCGTGGATAACTCAACTCACACTTCCATGTTCAAATCAATTGTTGAGAATGTTCAAGACTTTGAATTGCGGCTTTTATTTAGTAGGTGAGAGTGTTGTAGAGAAGAGTATGCTTTTTAGTATGTGATGGAATTTCAACTTCTCTTTTTATTCTTTATTCTTTTCTCCACCCAATCTCCCATTCATTTCATATGCTCTTTTTTCTCTTCTCCTTCATTCATCATTTTTTTTTTTTTTAAATATCCCACAACTACTTCCTTCCATTTCACATACTTTGATGACTCATTCTCAACACATATATCAAACAGCTCAAAGAGGTCAAGGTATAAATCAAGGATTTGGATTCCTGTGATTACATTGGAAATATTCAATTGGTGTGGGATCAAGGACGAAACAATTTAATGAATGTAAGTGAAAGCTATATCAGGTAAAAGAATGGGTAAACGATGGCTTGAATCATTTTCTCAACTTTCAATTTTTAGCACTTAAGTGTTCATTGAGTGTAATTGGTAAATCCTGAACGTTCTCCTCTAACAAACAGTCAAAACTTTTAAAAAAAACTGAGACTTAACAACGAATTCACCAAGTATATGCAAGAAAGACCATTCGACAATATATGAGAATCCCCTCAGAAATGACGATTGGCTCAATAGCTCACAAAGGGTTATTAGCTTCCACTACTTGTTCTTTTCGCACAATATTCATATTAACTCAATTTTCAGGTTTTCTACATAGCTGCCAATTAGTGTGCAAAAGTGTTGGGTACATAATAGCTTTACAAATGCAATTCATTTTAGTGATACAGAAACACGTGGATTTAATCCATAAAAAAAAATGAGAATACTACAAATGTGTCATTGTCTAATCAACAAGCATGAGAGATTATTCAGAGTTATTCTAACAATACGATTCAATAATAAAAATTTTCAAATTTTCAAAAATTTAACAGACTGTGTTCTTGTTAAATTTAAAACATATCCAAGTGCAAAACCTATCTATTACGGGTGTATACCTATCTATTATCTCCTACCCCCAACTGAAAACAACAAAGTCCCCAAAAGTTGATTTTCAACAAATAAAATAGATGGGTATCACCTGTATGGAGCAAATTGATGATAGCAAGCATAGCAACCTAGCATAGAGAAACAGAACACAATCTCCAAAACAAACAGGATCAATAGATAAAAGTAACACGATAAAAATCATGATCCAAGCAATCTAAACCAGTGTAATATGAACAGAATAAAATACAAGCAGTAGAAATACTGTCCATACAAAACCAACCTACCAAATAAATCCAACCAAAACATCCAAACAACATATCCAAAAGTCAGTACAATAGCTAACCAAAAATACATAAACAACACCTCCCCAAAATAAAACTACTCGACACCAGACGGCGCATCATCAGCTACATCAGAAGGGATGTCGATGGGAGCAGGTGGCAGCTAGGTAATAGCAGGGGTAGCAGTAGATGGATCGGCAGCAGCTGAGGAAAAAGGATCAGTAGCAGCAGAATCCGGGGCAGCAGAAGATGGTGGATCAGTAGTAGGTGGTGCAGACGGGGCCATCGATGGGTGCTGAGTAGAGTGAACAGTCGAATCGACCCCAATCTGAATCAATATGGACTCTAACAAGGTCTGCAGATGGTCCATCCGGCCCTCGAGTCTAATCCTGGCCTCTCTCTCCTCCAATAGTAGCTTGTGAACCGTCGGGAGAGGCACAGAGGAAGAAGACTGTCAGCCCCGGAGTAGCCAAAAATAGGGAAAATTTAAAATTTCCTTTCTGGACCCGTAGGGAATGACGAGTTACATAAAACTGACCTGTCCGTACAACATACTAACAAAATATATATAGATCAGAGTAAGAAATTGGCAAAAGCGTCTAATGGTATTCATGGGGGAACTTGGAGTGTTTGCTACTTAAGCTATTACAGTAGTTCCAAATGAAAACCACAAAAGATAAGTCTGGGCGATCTACGCCACTTAAATATTACATCAACCAAAAGAAAATTAAAGCATAATAGAAGTCTTAGTGCGGAAATAGGCCAGGGTCCTCTTTCTAACTGGCAAACCCATAACCTTCATTATCAGGCTCTTCCTGATAGTCTGCATCAGGATCGCCTTCTTGATAATTCCCATTCTGAGGATAGTGATATTCGTCTTCATCGTTACCTTGATAGTTCTCCTCATCATAACCTAGACGTAAAAAGTCCAGGGCAGGGAAGGAGCTGTTAGCTTTTGAAGCTAAGTGAGAACGTCTTAACCGATCACTCCTAATACAGATAAGGATATACAAGTACAACATATCTTGAAAACAACATTTATGAGCATATGACATATAGAATGATGACATAATGCATTATCGATATATTCGACTTTAACTCGACCATGAACACCACAACCGACTTATGTGACTTGTTACATTACCAGTGTAACGCCGTTAGCTTAGAGTAGAATGATTACGTTGCTATCGTCGCCTAGCAGGGCCCTATAGCAGTTTTGGTTTTAAAAGAGTGTAATCATTGGACTCTTAGGTCCTCGTGACCTTGCCGGGAGAATAGAATAGTTACAGCGCTATCGTTGCCTAGCAGGGCCCTATAGCATTTGTAAGGTAACTATTGTATTCTGATGGATACATTGCTATCGTCGCCTAACAGGGCCCTATAGCGTATCAATCATCAATCCATGCATAACTTCAATGATTTCGATGGAAACTCTGGCTATCGTCGCCTAGCAGGGCCCTATAGCAGTTTCATTGTTGTTCCCATTTACTTGACTGTACCACTCGGACCACCGCGGTCCACTTCAATATGTATAACAATATGACTGGGTTAGTCTCCGTGACTAACCATGCAGACGTCAACATTGACATCATGACTCGACTATGTTCGTATGAATGTTCATGTGGCAGTATAAACATGAGGTCATGATAACCAAGGATGTTAACGAATATCTAACTAACATGCGAGTATAGTTGACTAACATGCGTTCATCATATAAGTAGGAATCTCAACATTTACAATACTAATATTTATCAGTATCATCCACACAGGACACACTGGGCATACATACATGATCAAAGAATAATTCTATAATATACCAAGTGAGTTAGGACGACTCACCTCGAAGCGGTTGCGTGAAAATAAGCGTAGCGGTTCCTACAAAGCATTAAGATTATATAGAACATAGATTAATAAGTCTACTAAAATCAGGGGCATAATGGTAATTGTGCCGGGTGAGTCTCTAAACCTCAACATGATGATCTAGACATCATTCTGAGTCCAACGCCATTGACTAGACTTAAATCGGAGTCCGTCGTATAAAAGGCTGGGTTTTCTATACCAGTTTGGGCCCTAAAGATAAGCTGTATTTTTTACCGTGTCAAAAGGTCACCAAACTTTAAGGGAATGTTCTAGACATTATTCTAAGACTCTAGGAACTGACCGCGTATTTTTCTGAGCTACGGTTTATTTATTATGAATTTCTGAAGTTTAAATCGTCTAATAATAGACTACGGGGCCCCATAATTATAAAATATAGTTTAGGGGGATATTTGGCCCTTATAAATATTTTTATTAAATATTTGGCCTTAAATTAGGCTAGTAGTATTTTTCTCATAATTATCGGGGCTCGTTTGGTATTTAAAGTATTTAAATATAACCAAACGGATATTTTATAAGTAATTAATAATTATTAAAATAATAAAGCTAGGGTTTTATAAATAATAATTTACAATATAGAGGTACTAGTCCTTAGAAAAATTTAATATAATTTTCCTATTCTTGAAAAAGGGTCGTTAGGTATTTATTACCTAATAATTTTAATTTAAAATACTTACTTATTATTTATTTAAACCAATAAATAATAAGTATAGTATATAATATTAATCCAAAATTTCATAATATAATAATAATATCCAAAATAATGTTACAATTTATTAAAATATACTTTGTAACATTATTGAAATTATTTTAGATATTTAAACTAATTTAAAATCATTTATAATAATTTACATATATTTATTAATACCAAATATATTATAAATAATATATTTATATACTAATCTAGATTTAATATATACTAACCTTAGTTAATATATATTAATAATTACTAAACAGAATATTAAAAACATAAATTAAGATTTACAGAATAAATAAATCATTAAAAACAGGTTAATGAAACCTTAATTAAGATTAGAGGGTTAATTAATAATATAAAATAACTAATCATAATCAAACAAAGATCCACGGGTTAAACCCGGATCCAAACCGAACCCACGGGTCACCCGTATACACACTAAAGCCGATCCAACTTAAAAGATCCGACCTGACCCATTAACGTTTGTTATAACCCAAACCCGAAACCATTTAAACTAACAAACTAACCCATAACCCTGACCCGTGACCCGACCCGAATGGGTTAACGATATAACCCGCACCCTATACGGGTCGCGTCTTCTCCGGCGAGCCCAGTTCGCCGCCGGCAGCCCGTTTTTCGCCGGAAAACTTTAAATGCTCATATCTCCGTCGTACCTTAACGTAAATTGCTCTAATTAACGCCGTTAGGACCGGTTTGGGACCCTCTATCACATAGTGTGAGCTGGGTTCACGGCTTATTCGTTTTAATGTTCCACTAAGGGATTATTCTTTTCGGGTTTCTAAAGAATAACGCTATGCATGGCTTATCATATGCGTTCCAAATTTAAAACTGGACTAAGGGGGGTCTATTGGGAACCAGAGGGTCAATTTGATCTAAGTTTGAGGTTGTTTGGTTGAGTTTGATAAATGGAGCTCCGGCGAGGCTCGTTAATGGCAGATTTGCCATTTTCAAAGCCTAAGGCTCTGTTTGGTTCGTGCGTGAGGGTCTAGAGAGGTGTGTGAGGGGTGTGGGAGTCATACAGAAATGGACTAAAGGGGTGGGGGTTTACCTCAGTAGCCACAGGTTCTCCCTCCTTCTTCTTTGGCCAACTTTCTCTCTCTTGCTCTCAACTCTTCTTCCACCTTGGTCCGGCGTGGGTGAGTGTGTGTGCTGAGGCAGAGACAGTATGAGGGTGTTGTGTGTAGTTCTCTCAACTCTCGGTACTCTCTCTAAACTAACAATGCTCCTGATATATAATACAACACCTATACATACATATTATACACATATACACATATTTGATCTCTGTTTGGACAGGGTTGAGGGTGATTGAGAGGAGTGAGATGTGAATGGCATCTCGGGGAGGGTGTGTGGCCGGCGTTTTAGGTGGGGAGGTGGTTTATCCGGCGGGTTAGGGAGGTGGGTTTGGGTAGTACTTTTACCCATTAGGTAAATATAGGCTAGGTTGGTACATTTACCACTTTAGGAAAAGATTCCTATTTCCATTTATGTGTAGGTTTGCCGTCACTTAGGAATACGTGTTACACAGTCTAATTTCGATACAGATATTACGGATTCGCGTGCCGAGTCAGTCCGGGTTTGAAATATACAGTCTAAGGAATAAAACAGTTAACTATGCACGTGCACGAAATCAGTTTTCTGGGTTCATGAGTTAAAACACTGAAATTTAGTACGACCCAAAATGCGGGGCTCAATATTATTAATACGGAAATTTCACGGGTATTACAAAGACTCTCCCTGGGCCTGAGTCTGCGACCGCTGTCGCTGCTCAAACTGCCGAACCGCAGCAACCGGATCATCCTCATCATCATCGGAATCAAGCTCCTCCACCTCGGTGGGTGTCCCTGAAGCTCCTGCCTCCGTATCCGTCCCACCACGCCTCTTCTTCCTCCCCCGCACCTTCGCTTTCCCTTTCCCCTTTCGCTTTCTCTTCTGAGCGTCGGAGCGACGAGCCGCCGCCTCGCTGAAACGGCGGGGAGAAGGGCGAACATCATCTCCAGCAAGCACAGGGAAACCGGTATAAGCCATAACCCTCTGAATAGCCCAAGCACCCTTCAGGTGCTTCTTGGACGAGATAAAACGGGTGGGGTGGACCATAAAGTCAATATAGAGGCGTGGGATGCAAACTGGCTGTCCCGTCCCCACTGCATATAAGACTCGCGCATACCAAGCCGCGATCTTCTCTCGATAGGAAGTCACTAGGAGGCAGTTGCTGAGGACCAGGTGGATCATGTGGTAGCCATCAGTGAGAAAGTGGTCCTCAATCAAAGCTTCGCCATCCCAAGACGGAACGGCGCCTCCAGTGAGCTCACGGATAATAGTGGATGGTGGGGTCACTGGTGCATCAGGCCGGTGGGGGCAAACATAATCAGGTACCTCTGGTACCCCCAACGCAGCTGAAATGGTAGCTGGACTGATAATGAATGGGCGACTCTGGAAGAAGGCATGGTAGGTGAATGGTGCAACCGGGTCGCGGATCATAGTCGCACATGCACCTCGAATCCAGGACAGATTGACACTCTTGGCCAATGAAAGGAGATGGAACCAGTGAGGCATAGAACGGATCCGTGTCAGGCACCATGGGCTCTCCGACCAGATGTGCTCAATAGGGCGCTCGATCATCACCATCCGTGCCTGAAAATGCCGCTCATACCATAGCCTGTCCTCGTCATTCCGGAACCCATGTGCGGGTACCGGATCTGGTATAATAAGGCTGAGGGGCTTGGACTTATGATAGCCCGTCACTGGATTCATGTGGCAGCCCTGAAAAATATACATGACACGACACAATTAGAACAGAAGAAAAGAAGAAAGAAGCTGCCACTGCTGGAGTTTGATCGATCTAAGTGAGTTCGATCGATTGAACTAGAGTAGGCTTCGATCGCTTGAACATTGTTCGATCGCTCGAACAGTTCCCCTTCGATCGCTCAAAACCAGTTCAAGCGATCGAACACAGCGATGTGCAGCTATCGCAGAAATGCAAAGGAAACGGAAAGTACACAAACAATGAACAAACAAAAGGAAATCCTAGGACCAAGGGGACACCCCCTTGGGATTTTCTAACACAATTATTAAGGAAATGTAAGACAAAAACCAATGGAACCTACCTTGGTGTAGAAATACACAGTGGAGGTGGAGGGGATGAGGATATGATTAGAGGGGTGATCTGGGCATCTTATTGAGTGCAAGGACACGAAAATTGCCGAGTCGCCCCACCCCTCTGTGCTCGAGCGCTTGAGAGTTAGAGTGAGGGAACTGAAGAGGTGTTCTGAAGACGCCTCGTTTAAATGCTGCGTTCGATCGATCTAACTATGGTCGAGCGATCGAAAACAAATCCCGCAATCGATTGAAAAGAAAATGCAAGCGCTTGAACATCCAGGTTTCGATCGATCGAAATGGGTTCGATCGATCGAACACAAAAATTTCTGAATTCAATGGGAAACATGAACCACATCGCACCCAACTATCAAAAACAATTCTGGACATGCAGAGAGACTGAAAAGCAGTTGAATTACAGGCATGTAGAACAAAAATTCATTCTCAGAATAGAAAATTGCAATTTATATAGAAATAACACGTTATGATTGCATCCAAATTGCAACATTATTTTCTCCAACTGTGTTTAAGACCTTATTTAACTAAAGAAGACCAAAAAATAAAACTAAAACCAATAAAATTCTGTCAAGGATTACACTTCAGTCGATAAACAAAAGATGAAATGAATGGAAACAACTGAAATGCAGCACTAATCTTCGAGTAAAAAGATTTTCTCTTCCACAATCTCTTCATAACCCGCCGAATTTTCAGAAGTGAAGTCCAAACTTGATGATTCCCATTCCCAGAACAATCGAAAAGCAGCAAGGATATCATCACACAAGTCTGGCGTCTCCAAAGAATTGAAAGTCCATGCAAGAGGTGATCCGGATGGAGACATGGATAAAGGGGTATAATTTCGCAACGGACTGTCCTCTCGCGGCGGAGTGTGTGGGGGCCTTATGTAGGGCCCAAGACCATGAATCAGTTGATGTGGGAGGAATACCGGAATACCATTTAGGAACATAGTGACAATCCTGGACAAAAGACAACAAACCGAAATTAAAATAACAGAACACAAGAAACACGGATTAACACGAAAAGAAAAACAATGAACAGAAACAAAAATACAAAGAAATGTGACAAGTTCCAACCTCACTATTGGCATAAGTTCCCAAAATGCACTGGCTGGTAAGGGGCATTGGAGCCTGAATAGCAGGAAGCTCAGGTGCACATAGCGGTATGGGACCAACTCAGGAACAAGAAAATCATCCACGAAAACAAAGACGGCATTGTGGCGGTCTGGGACGACATCCTGGAGGTCATGATCTTCCCATGGCTCCCACATATCATCATTTTCCCATTGGGCCATGAGTGCATCATCCATCATTCGTCCCATGTACAGGTCTTCTTCCTCCTCCACATCATCGTCATCCTGAAATCCCATATTTTCGTATGGATTGATGTCCAGGAGGGCTGGTGGATATGGAATGTACCCTTGAGCAGCATCAATGAGAGAATGAGCTTCAGGATCTTGATGAAGCAAGGGGCATGGTGTGAGTTCACCCTCAGTCCAGGTGCCACAACGACATTCTGAATCAGCCCAAGAACCGACAGAATGAACATCATCCCCTCGCATCTATGCACCTGCAACAGAGTGGTTTAAAGTATAATGGATTAGAACTAGATCACAAACACGAAATAAAGAATGAAAACCGAAAAGAAACAAAAGAGAGAAACTAAAATGCAAGGAAAGAAAAGAATTACAACAACAATTTGGAACTCCACTTTGGATTTTTAAGTATGAGAATAGCTGGGCTCATCCAGCTGGATGTGCTCAACTTCAGTGTGGAAGTTCTCCAAGAACGGTTTCAATCTTTGGCCATTGACCTTGAAACAATCATCATTCTTTGGATTGACAATCTCAACCGCCCCATGTGGAAAAATAGTTTTGACGATGAACGGGCCTGTCCAACGGGAACGGAGCTTTCCTGGGAAAAGGTGGAGGCGAGAGTCATACAGCAAAACTTTCTGCCCCGGCTCAAATGATTTACGACAAATCGTACGATCATGGCGAGCCTTCAACTTTTCCTTATGCAACTTTGCAGAGTCATACGCATCTCGTCGTATTTCCTCTAGCTCTGCAAGCTGAAGCTTGCGTAGCTGACCTCCCTCTTGAATATCAAAGTTCAATGAGCGTGTTGCCCAGTAAGCTTTATGTTCAATTTCAACAGGGAGGTGGCAAGCTTTCCCGTAAACCAATCTATACGGGGACATACCAAGATTCGTCTTATAAGCAGTACGGTATGCCCATAACGCGTCAGTCAATTTGTATGCCCAGTCCTTTCGATTGGAGCTAACCGTCTTTTCGAGAATGTGCTTGATTTCTCGGTTAGCCAATTCTGCTTGCCCATTAGACTGTGGATGATAGGCAAGAGCGATTTTATGATGGACTCCGTATTTCTTGAGAAGTGACTCCAAGGGTCTATTGCAGAAATGCTTACCTTGGTCACTTAGTAAAGCTTTCGGAGTACCAAAACGAGACAAGATATGCTCTCTTAGAAAGGACATGACCGTTCTGTGGTCATTGCGTCTCGTTGGTATCGCTTCTACCCATTTCGATACATACTCTACATCAAGGAGTATGTATTCACAGTTATTAGACTTGGGAAATGAACCCATAAAATCTATGCCCCAATAATCAAATATCTCAATTGTGATGATAGGGATTAAAGGCATAGAATTCCTTTTAGAAATCGTTCCAAGCTTTTGACAGCGTTGGCATGTCTTGCAAAAGGAATAAGCATCTTTGAAGACTGTGGGCCAGTAAAAACCGCTTTGTAGGACTTTTTGTGCGGTCTTCTGTGACGCGAAGTGGCCACCGCATGCCTCAGAATGGCATGACGCTAATATTACGGTTATATCCTCATTGGGGACACAGCGCCTGATGACCTGATCAGCACAGTACTTGAAAAGGTATGGGTCATCAAAGAAGAAATGACGCGCGAACGAGAGGAACCGTTTTCTGTCTTGGTTCGACCAATGAGTCGGTGTTTCACCCGTGACAAGGTAGTTTACAATATCAGCATACCAAGGCAGACTACTTACTGCCAGTAGCTGTTCGTCTGGGAATTCATCCTTAATGGATTGGGATTCAGTATTGTCGACAAAAGTTAACCGGGACAAATGATCCGCAACCACATTATCTACTCCTTTCTTATCTTTGATTGTTAAATCAAACTCTTGGAGTAAGAGTATCCAGCGAATAAGCCGTTGTTTAGCGTCTTTCTTTGACAACAGATACTTGAGGGCCGAATGATCTGTAAAACAGACGATTGGTGACCCTATCAGATAAGACCTAAACTTGTCCAGGGCGAATACTACAGCCACCAGCTCCTTTTCAGTGGTAGTGTAATTCATTTGAGCGTCATTCAAAGTTCGGCTGGCGTAGTATATCACATATGGCTTATTGTCCTTTCTCTGGCCTAGGATTGCGCCAATGGCGTAATCACTAGCATCGCACATTAATTCAAAAGGCAAACTCCAGTCGGGTGCCTGTATTATAGGTGCGGAGGTGAGAAGCTTTTTTAGATCCTCAAAGGACTTTTGGCAACTCTCTGACCACTCAAATGGTGCATCCTTAACAAGAAGTTGACAAAGGGGTCGAGAGATTGCACTGAAATTCTGGATAAACCGACGATAAAAACATGCATGTCCCAAGAATGAACGGATGTCTCTCACTGTACGGGGGACAGGTAGATTTGAGATTATGTTGATTTTAGCCTTATCCACTTGGATTCCTTCATCGGATATTATGTGGCCGAGGACTATTCCCTTGGTCACCATAAAGTGACACTTCTCCCAATTCAAAACTAGGTGTTTGTCCTCACACCTCATTAAAACCTGCTCGAGATTGCTGAGGCAATCTTCAAAGCTATGGCCAAACACTAAAAAATCATCCATGAAGACTTCAAGGATGTTTTCGACCATGTCACTGAATATGCTTAGCATGCACCATTGAAATGTAGCCGGTGCATTACATAAGCCAAACGGCATTCGTCGGTAGGCAAATGTACCAAATGGACAAGTGAACGTGGTTTTCTCCTGATCTTCAGGAGCAATTTCAATTTGATTATATCCACTGTATCCATCCAAAAAGCAGTAATACTTGTGACCCGCCACACGTTCTAGCATTTGATCCATGAATGGCAAAGGAAAATGGTCCTTTCGAGTCATAATATTTAACTTCCTGTAGTCAATACACATCCTCCATCCAGTGGGGACACGTGTTGGAACTAATTCACCATCTTTGTTTGGAATGACCGTTATGCCTGCTTTCTTTGGAACTACTTGGGTAGGACTAACCCAAGGACTGTCAGATATCGGGTAAATCATCCCAACATCAAGTAGTTTAAGCACTTCCTTTTTAACTACTTCTTGCATGTTGGGATTCAGACGCCTTTGCATTTGCCTTGAGGGTTTAGCGTCTTCCTCCAGATATATCTTATGCGTGCATATGGATGGGCTTATGCCTTTGAGGTCAGCAATCGTCCATCCCATAGCATCCTTATGCTTGGTCAGCATTTGCACTAACTTACCTTCCTGTTCATGAGTTAAAGCAGATGAAATGATCACAGGATAAGTTTTTCCAGTCCCTAGGAATGCGTATTTTAGCTCTTTGGGAAGCTCCTTTAATTCTAACTCCGGAAACTGGAAACTTGAAGGCATTACCAACTTGGTTTTAGGAGGCAGTTGTTCATATGGCATTACCCACATGCAATCGGCTCTATCCTCCTCTACCGTATCCATCATAAGACACGTCTGGTTCAGGTCAGCATCCAATGGGGTGGACTCTGCAGGCTAATAGATATCGCCAAATTGAGTCATCACGACTTCCAAAGGATCTTTGTAGTCGACCAAGTCAACTTCATCTTCAATGACCGTGTCTATATAATGAATTTCTTCCTCATCATCGTATTCTTCAGGTCGGGGATTAGAAAAAATCTTGATATTCAACGTCATGTTCCCGAATACGATAGTCATGATACCAGTTCTAATCTTGATTGTGGCATCAATGGTGTTGAGGAATGGACGTCCAAAGATAACCGGGATATGTGCACCAGGATTAGACACAGGTTCTGTGTCCAATATCACAAAATCAACCGGAAAGACAAAAGAGTCTATTTGGACAAGGACGTCCTCCAACACCCCTCTAGGGTACTTCACAGATCTGTCTGCCAATTGCAAAGCAACTCGAGTGGGTTTGAGTTCACCTAACCCTAGCTGTTTATAGACTGAATAAGGCAGCAGGTTCACGCTTGCTCCTAGATCGAGGAGTGCGTTATCTATCCTTTGATTCCCAATTCTACATGAGACAGTAGGTGTACCGGGATCTTTGAGTTTTGGAGGCAACTCATTTTGAATGATCGCACTGGCTTGGCACGCGACATAAGCATGTTTTTTCACGCTTTGCCTCCTCTTGACTGTGCATAGATCTTTGAGATACTTAGCATAGGCCGGCACTTGCTTGATAGCATCTAGGAGTGGAAGGTTAATTTTAACTTGCTTAAACAATTCCAGAAACTCCTGATTCTTTGTCTCATTCTTGGGTTTCTTCAACCGTTGAGGATAAGGTGCAGGAAAGGGGCATTTTGGTGGTTCCTCCTTAACAGACTCCTTTCCAGGCCTTCGCTCAACTTCTTCCTCTACTCTAGGAGCTTCAATGTTTGCCTTCATTGCCTCGTCATTAGTAGACGGCTCCTCCTCTTGAGTAGATGGTAGCTCAACTTCTTCATCCACCACTTCCTCCTCTTTGTACACTTCGGGAGTGGACAGAGGCATGCTTTTCTCTATGATTTTTCCACTTCTCAATGTAGTCACAGCTTTAGCATGTTCTTGATTGTTAGGACCATTGTTATGTCCCTTGGGGTTCGAAAGTGGTTGGGCAGGGAATGTTCCTCCTGAGCCCTCTTGCCGTGCATCTATTCTCTCTAATATGGCAGACATTCTACTCATCATCTGTATGAGTTGCTGCGTTAGATTGGCATTAGCAAGTGGCTCTTCTTCTTGTACCTTCTTGTGCGGTGGTACATAGGTATTGGTCTGTGGTGCATTGGAGGGTTGAGCTTGGTTATAATTATTGATTCTGTTTTGATTGTATTGCTGGGACGGCCTATTGTTTTGCCCTTGATATTGATTATTATTGTAGGGCTGCTGTTGATATTGATTTTGGGCCCCAACATTATTTCTCCAATCAAAACCGGGATGATTCCATCTATTGTTACTTTGAAAGTTATTGTTGGAATTCCCCGCCCCTCGAAAACCTTGCATGACATTCATCTCTATAGGGGCTTGCTCTTGAAAATATGGCACATTAGGACAATATTGAGTTGTATGTCCCAACATGTTGCATGTGCCACATGATTCTTCAGGCATGACTTGCCTAGAGCTCTCTCCTTTCATGCTTAACGCCTCTACCTTCTTTGCTAGCTCTGCATACTTAGTCATAAGGTGATCTTCACTGGTTAGCTGGTATAGGCTTTTCTCTTCTACACAGGATATCTGTGAGCGTGAGACATTGTCAGAATTTGACCATTCATGAGCGTATTCAGCTAACCATTCGAAATGAGCTTCGGCCTCTTCGGTGTTTTTACGCAGAAATGGTCCAGAGCTCATCGTTTCCACCAACTTCTTTGTTTCACCATTCAATCCTTGATAAAAGAAGCTGATAGTTCGCCATTTCTCAAACCCATGGTATGGGCATGAGAGAAGCAAATCTTTGAAACGCTCCCACGCTTGTGTGAAGGTTTCATTGCTCTTTTGTTTATAGGAATTGATTTGACGCTGAAGGTCTGTGGTCATGCGAGTAGGATAGAATTTCTTTAGAAACGCAGTGCTCATCGCATGCCAGGTGAAAATTGAATTAGGTTTTAGGGAGTGGAGCCACGCCTTCGCTTTATCTTTCAAAGTGAAGGGAAATAGCATTAGATGCATCACCTCCCTAGGACAATTTTGCGAGAATGTTTTGCAAACATCCTCGAAGTCAGTGACATGTAAATACGCCTTCTCACTTTCCATCCCATGAAAAGTGGGAAGCAGTTGAATCATCCCATTGCGAAACTGAAATTTGCCATTATGCGGTGGGATTTGAATGCAAGAGGGCGTAGGTGCATGTTCTGGTTGCATGAGATCGCAAAGAGGACGGAGTGCCTCATCAATTGGTACCACAACATTGTCACCATTTTCACTCTGATGATCATCCATTGATGTAGTTGGAGTGGCTATCGGGTTGATGGAACTATCAGAGTCAGAGCGGTAGAAAGGATTTCCAAAAATTCCTTCAATAGAATTATTGGACATGAACTGGGAGGGTCCCTAGGGTGAGTGTTTACCAAAAGAACTGAAAAGAAGAGAAAGTAAAAACAGAAAGAGATGAAGAGAGACTGAGGTAATCTAAGGAATTGATCGTCGCCTTCCCCGGCAACGGCGCCAAAAACTTGACACGTGAAAAATCTTGTGCGCTCTTGTGCAACACCCAAGTGTAGGTGGACGTGCAAGTAGTAACTGGTAAGACCAGGTCGATCCCACAGGGAAGGTGCTGACCTATTGAATTAGACTATCCTCAAAGAAAACAAAATAAAATGAATAAGATTGAACAATGGTGCAGAACACAAAGTTCCACAAACTAAGATTACCAATGAAAATAATTGAGATTAAATTAACGATCTAACTAGCTAATTAAAACAGTACTCTAAATTAGGATGTTTAACTTTAAGAAGAAAGTGTTGGGATTACACGAATCCGCAGTAATCTAGCTGTCTACCATGCAATTGCCTTGAAGCACAAAGGAGTACATTACCCACAGTTTTCCGTATTCCTCTAAAGATGGAGAACCATGGCCCTTTCATGACGGGACCATATCATCACAATTAAATTAAAATACGTAAAAGCGGTTTAATCCAATAGTTAAGACTCGCATCCTCAATGGTGTTAGCACTGAAGATGGTTTGCAAAATGTATTGAAAGAAAATGCCTTAGGGCCTTAGTTTTAAAAACTGTTTTGACATACTGAGCATTTTTTGGGACAGAATGATAACAAATCTTAAAACAAAAAGGTACTGGAATACTGCAGGGAACATCCTCAAGAATCAGGGAGTTCGATCGATCGACGCGCTTTCGATCGATCGAAGACCTTCATCCCTCAATCGATCGAACGGACTTCGATCGCTTGACTGTCCCTGGTTCGATCGATCGAACTAACTTCGATCGATCAAACACATCGATTATTCTGCTGCATGGCAGAAGCTGGAGATCACTGTTTCATCGTGTTCTCCCAACCTGGGACTACTCAGACATCGTCTGGAGTGTCACAGATTGATATTTAACGTAAGAAAACATTAGAACCTTGTTTGGTTGCAACTTTTTCATGAAAACTATAAAAACTATGGATTCGAGAATATCTAGCATACAATACCACGAGATGAACGATTAAACTACGACTATGAAGTGCAGAATGTAAATAAGCAATATATAAATAACCTGGAACGAAGAGTACTAGTATTAACTTAGTGAAATCCGGTTCACAATGCAAAAACTCAATGAAAACCTACAAAACACAAGCAAACTCTCTATCTCTCTCTCTAAAACTGTAAAAATGTAAAGTGGGCGTCCCTCTGGACGTATACAATACACCTATATATAAGAAAACCAAAGAACTAGGGTTAAAAACCCGCATCTGCAGCGCACACGAATGTTACTGAAAATACCCCGTTCGATCGATCGAACTGCTCTCGATCGATCGAACCCTTGAGCCTCAAGCGCTTCAACTTT
Source organism: Hydrangea macrophylla (assembly GCA_033977485.1). Taxonomy (NCBI): domain Eukaryota; kingdom Viridiplantae; phylum Streptophyta; class Magnoliopsida; order Cornales; family Hydrangeaceae; genus Hydrangea; species Hydrangea macrophylla. The sequence goes on from CM066999.1 coordinate 30,836,047, forward strand.
CTTTAAGCGATCGAACGCTCGATCGATCGAGCTGGGTTAGATCGATCGAGCTCCAAATTTCAGCTTTGACTTCTCTTGTTTCCATTCCAGCATTCCATTTATCCTGATGTCCATCTGTTTGGTCCACACAGCAGTGATCTGCACAAACAACAGCTAAAACAATACACTTTATCATAGATTAATCATATTGTATGAAAATTAGCCTTGCAATGCAAATTGCAGATAAAACGGGAAGTTGTGATGAAAACTAATACAATTCTTCCTTTTAACGCGGTTGTATTTTACAAATACCTCCGCTTTGCAATAACCATCAAGCATGTGGTTGGCAGTGGGTCTCCTTTGTGTTATTTGGTTGATAATATAATATGGTGAGCCACATGCCAACATAGCCACCAAATTGGTCATTGCTATCTTTCAGCAACATTCGGGCACCTCATTTTTGGCCATATATTGGATATTATCTTTTATGGGAGAAAATATTATCACTTTTGGAGATAATATCAATTTATTATGGAAGTATATCTTCTGCTTGCAAGCCAAGTTATCCGAATCAAGGCAGTATATGGGCTAGATTCAAGCAGCATATATATGCATATATATATATATATTCGAAGATATGGAAAACATTTATCAGATTATGGAGATAAATCTGGTAAATTATTCATATCAAATTTCCTACCTTATCTAGAAGACCTCCATGGCCGCTATAAATACAGCAGGCAGGCCAAGCAATCAAGGCACTCCGCGTCATCTCGACAAACTGCATTCAACCGCATCCAAAAAGCATTCTACAATGCGTTCTTAGTGTTAGGCAAATATAAAGCATCCTTTTTATTTTTCTTAGGCTTTCCTAGCTTTTAATTACATCCTTGTAATTTTTCTTTTCTTCCACAATTAAATAAAAATGCTATTTTTATATAATTTCTCTACTGTTTACACTTGCTAGACTTGTGTGCTTCAACACTGTCTAGGGACTACAGGCCAAGGGTACTTTCCTACTTGGCCATCATAATCATCTGTTAGAAGTCAGATTTTCAAAACCTTGTGTATCACTCACTCAAGTGACTTAGGAAATTTTGTTTTTACAAGTTTGGGTCTACCTCATAAGGCCCTGGCACGCCCGAATAAATAAACATAGCAAACAGTATGCCAAACCTCGACCATCAACCCGACCAGGTGACTAGACCAATGTACATTGGTTTAATCGTCCAATTGATTGAACTCGTCGCCGTGACCTCTCTCAGTCGTTCTGTGATGACCAAGAGCCAATACTCCTGAGGCAGGATGGCCAAGACGGATGAAGTGAGGTCGGGTGTGGGGACTTGTCCCACATCGCTTGGGGTGAAGTTCCTGGACTAATTTATAAGGATTAATCACCCCTCTATATGCAACAAGGCTTTTTAAAACCGTGAGGGAGCTAAACATGAAAGAACTTCACAGTTAAGCCTGCTGCTGCCAGAGCAGTACCAGGGATGGGTGACCCCCTGGGAAGTTCTTTGTGTTTAGGCCCAAAGCGGACAATAATGTTGCTAGACGGGGAGGTGGGTTGTTACAAATGGTATCAGAGCAGAAACCCAGCCGGAAGTGTGGGGGCAGGTCCCACACGAGGACGTGTGGCCCTAAGGAGGGTGGATTGTGATGACCAAGAGCCAATACTCCTGAGTCAGGATGACCAAGACGGATGAGGTGAGGTCGAGTGTGGGGACTTGTCCCACATCGCCTGGGGTGAAGTTTTTGGACTAGTTTATAAAGATTAATCACCCCTCTTTATGCAACAAGACCTTTTAAAATCGTGAGGGAGCTAAACATGAAAGAACTTCACAGTTAAGCGTGTTGCTGCCAGAGCAGTACTGTCACGCCCCGGAGTAGCATAAATAGAGAAAAATAAATTTCCTTTATGGGTCCATAGGGAATGACAAGTGAAAGTCACCGATAATCCACACCACACAGTACTAGTCCAAACAGGAACAGTAAAACAACTGAAATATAAACACGGTTCTATCTATTACAAACATCAGAGTACGGTCCACAGGATCACAACAGGTCTGGAGACAACATATGCCCAAGTACCCGTTAACTACAAAGTACAACAGTAAAAAGAAAAGTAGTAATATAACTACTATCTATCTTCAGGTCTTCAGCTAGCGTACGGATAGGCGTCAGCATAACTGGCATCAGTGGGGCCATTCTCTACGTAACTCCCTTCAGGGTAATCGTTATCGCCATGAGTTCCGTCATCTGCATTGTAAAGGACAGGGTAGTCTGGACGGGGAATGTCCAGGCAATAAAGGCCGTCAGCTTGTTGAAAGCTGAGTGAGCACTAACTAACACAGTCTCATAGAAATGACATAATTACCATTATGAACAATGTATGACAGTGATACTAATTATATTCCTCACTCGTTTATTCAGACATATCATTAATCGATTATTATCGACTCCCATTCTAAGACTGATTCCACAATACCCAACTGACTATCTCGAACTGATTATATCAGCACAACATATCAGTGCTCTTGTTCACCGCTATACCGCTTTTAAGAACTCTTGCGAGCACCCATACATCGTTCTTATATAACGACTGGTCCATGGATATACCCATACTCTTGTTCACCGCTTTTAAGAACTCTTACTGTTCACCGCTTTTAAGAACGCTTGCGAGTACGATACATACACAGCTCTGGTAATTCAAATCATGGGCGTGCCACATCTACTCTTGTTCACCGCTTTTAAGAACTCTTACTGTTCACCGCTTTTAAGAACTCTTGCGAGTACTGTGCACCCATAATTCTCACGATCCTGATCAAATCCTTGACATACACTTATCGGATTCAACCTGAGCGAATCATCAGCTCGACTCACACAACCTTAAACATACAATTCCTCTTACTGACTCATTCCTCACTTATCCAATACTACCCAGTATTATCATCTCAAACTTTACTACGTTATCGCGTCGTACTATTACTAGCGTTCCGAACCCGATTACGTTACTCACCATGTTATCTCAATCTCATTATCGTATCCCATTACCTCCGTTATCCATAATATCGCATAATAGGAACATGAAACAACAATTAAACAACTACGCATTATGAATTATAAACTGAAAGGAATACATTCATGTTCTGCTAGGTTCGATCGATTGAGGTCATCTCGATCGCTCGAAGAAAGTGCTGTTCGATCGATTGAAGTCTTCTCGATCGATCGAAGTGAAGGTGATCTCGATCGATTGAAGTCATTTCGATCGATTGAGACTTAGTGATGTTCGATCGATTGAACTCAGTTCGATCGGTCGAACTTCGTCTTCCCCAGATTCTGCCAGTGAACGTGCAGAATATGTTAGGGGGTGTTTGGGTTATAATTAATACGCCCAGAATATGTAAAACATCATAACTAAGTTACCGAGTGAGTTTGGAACTCACTGAAAGTCGTTAAGGTGCGTTTGGGTAAGCTTTAGCTCCGAAGCTTTAATGGCGGCCACTCTCTCTCTCTTCTGTCTTGTCTCTGTCTCTCTCTGTCTCCTTCTTTCTTTCTCTCCTTCTTCTTCTTCTTCTCTTCTTCTTCTCTGCTGAGTATATATATATATAGATATGTGTGTGTATATATATAGATATATGGAGGTATGTGTATATATATGTATACCAACACACAAGCACACACTCTCAACTCTCTCTTGTCACAAGGTTCAGCAAACACACCACACACACGAATGCAGTGTATATATAGGAGAGGATGGGGTGCAGGTGGCAGCATTTGCGCAAAACTGGTATTCTGATATTTCTATTCTCGATCGATCGAAGGATGCTCGATCGATCGAACTCAGATCGGTCAGTTAGATCGATTGAAAAAGGGTTTGATCGATTGAAGTGGGGACCACGTATTTAATTTATGTCGGTAGGGTTTTCGATCGCTCGAAAAGGGTTCGATCGCTTGAACTGAAGGGTCTCGATCGCTCGAACTAGCTTCGATCGATCGAATATTGAAGTTCATGAATGGTCAAATGAAGTATATAGAATCTCTCTGCATTAAATATTTATTAAAAAATACGGGGTATTACATCATCCACCACCCAACAAAAAAAAACCCTGTCACGCCCCGGAGTAGCATAAATAGAGAAAAATAAATTTCCTTTATGGGTCCATAGGGAATGACAAGTGAAAGTCACCGATAATCCACACCACACAGTACTAGTCCAAACAGGAACAGTAAAACAACTGAAATATAAACACGGTTCTATCTATTACAAACATCAGAGTACGGTCCACAGGATCACAACAGGTCTGGAGACAACATATGCCCAAGTACCCGTTAACTACAAAGTACAACAGTAAAAAGAAAAGTAGTAATATAACTACTATCTATCTTCAGGTCTTCAGCTAGCGTACGGATAGGCGTCAGCATAACTGGCATCAGTGGGGCCATTCTCTACGTAACTCCCTTCAGGGTAATCGTTATCGCCATGAGTTCCGTCATCTGCATTGTAAAGGACAGGGTAGTCTGGACGGGGAATGTCCAGGCAATAAAGGCCGTCAGCTTGTTGAAAGCTGAGTGAGCACTAACTAACACAGTCTCATAGAAATGACATAATTACCATTATGAACAATGTATGACAGTGATACTAATTATATTCCTCACTCGTTTATTCAGACATATCATTAATCGATTATTATCGACTCCCATTCTAAGACTGATTCCACAATACCCAACTGACTATCTCGAACTGATTATATCAGCACAACATATCAGTGCTCTTGTTCACCGCTATACCGCTTTTAAGAACTCTTGCGAGCACCCATACATCGTTCTTATATAACGACTGGTCCATGGATATACCCATACTCTTGTTCACCGCTTTTAAGAACTCTTACTGTTCACCGCTTTTAAGAACGCTTGCGAGTACGATACATACACAGCTCTGGTAATTCAAATCATGGGCGTGCCACATCTACTCTTGTTCACCGCTTTTAAGAACTCTTACTGTTCACCGCTTTTAAGAACTCTTGCGAGTACTGTGCACCCATAATTCTCACGATCCTGATCAAATCCTTGACATACACTTATCGGATTCAACCTGAGCGAATCATCAGCTCGACTCACACAACCTTAAACATACAATTCCTCTTACTGACTCATTCCTCACTTATCCAATACTACCCAGTATTATCATCTCAAACTTTACTACGTTATCGCGTCGTACTATTACTAGCGTTCCGAACCCGATTACGTTACTCACCATGTTATCTCAATCTCATTATCGTATCCCATTACCTCCGTTATCCATAATATCGCATAATAGGAACATGAAACAACAATTAAACAACTACGCATTATGAATTATAAACTGAAAGGAATACATTCATGTTCTGCTAGGTTCGATCGATTGAGGTCATCTCGATCGCTCGAAGAAAGTGCTGTTCGATCGATTGAAGTCTTCTCGATCGATCGAAGTGAAGGTGATCTCGATCGATTGAAGTCATTTCGATCGATTGAGACTTAGTGATGTTCGATCGATTGAACTCAGTTCGATCGGTCGAACTTCGTCTTCCCCAGATTCTGCCAGTGAACGTGCAGAATATGTTAGGGGGTGTTTGGGTTATAATTAATACGCCCAGAATATGTAAAACATCATAACTAAGTTACCGAGTGAGTTTGGAACTCACTGAAAGTCGTTAAGGTGCGTTTGGGTAAGCTTTAGCTCCGAAGCTTTAATGGCGGCCACTCTCTCTCTCTTCTGTCTTGTCTCTGTCTCTCTCTGTCTCCTTCTTTCTTTCTCTCCTTCTTCTTCTTCTTCTCTTCTTCTTCTCTGCTGAGTATATATATATATAGATATGTGTGTGTATATATATAGATATATGGAGGTATGTGTATATATATGTATACCAACACACAAGCACACACTCTCAACTCTCTCTTGTCACAAGGTTCAGCAAACACACCACACACACGAATGCAGTGTATATATAGGAGAGGATGGGGTGCAGGTGGCAGCATTTGCGCAAAACTGGTATTCTGATATTTCTATTCTCGATCGATCGAAGGATGCTCGATCGATCGAACTCAGATCGGTCAGTTAGATCGATTGAAAAAGGGTTTGATCGATTGAAGTGGGGACCACGTATTTAATTTATGTCGGTAGGGTTTTCGATCGCTCGAAAAGGGTTCGATCGCTTGAACTGAAGGGTCTCGATCGCTCGAACTAGCTTCGATCGATCGAATATTGAAGTTCATGAATGGTCAAATGAAGTATATAGAATCTCTCTGCATTAAATATTTATTAAAAAATACGGGGTATTACATCATCCACCACCCAACAAAAGATTTCGTCCTCGAAATCAGAAACATACAAAGTTAAAATAAAAACGGAAATTTCTCACGCATCTCTGACTCTAGTTCCCATGAAGCTTCTCCTTCATCATGATGCTTCCACTGAATCTTGACTAATGGAATCTCCTTATTCCTGAGCTTCTTGACTCCACGATCTAAAATGCGAACTGGTCCTTCGTTGAACGTAACATTGTCGTTGACTTCAATATCCTCGAAGTTGATTTCATGCGCTGGGTTATGAATACATTTCCTCAGCATACTGATGTGGAAAACGTTGTGCACTCCTGACATCTTCGGTGGCAGCGCAAGACGATAAGCAACTTTTCCAACACGCTCTAGAATCTCGAACGGTCCGATGAATCGTGGCGATAATTTGCCTTTCTTCTGACCAAATCTGACGATGCCTCGAACAGGCGAAACTTTGAGTAGCACATGATCTCCAACGGCAAACTCTAAGTCTTTGCGTCGCTTGTCAGCATAACTTTTGTGTCGGGTCTGAGCTGTCTTCATCTTCTCATGTACAATCTGAATCTTCTCACTAGTCTCTCGTATCATTTCTGGCCCAAGAAGTTGAGTATCTCCGACTTCAGTCCAACATAACGGTGATCGGCAAGGTCTTCCGTACAAAGCTTCAAACGGCGCCATTCCTATACTCGAATGATAACTGTTGTTGTAAGCGAATTCTATCAAAGGTAAGTGTGTCTCCCAAGAATTCTCAAAATCAATAACACAAGCACGTAACATGTCTTCCATTACTTGATTAACTCTCTCCGTCTGTCCATCGGTCTGTGGATGAAAAGCTGAACTCAAGTTCAATGTTGTTCCCATCGCTGTCTGGAGACTCTTCCAAAATTCTGCAGTAAAGCGCGAATCTCGATCTGATACGATAGAAACAGGTACCCCGTGTAACCGTACTACGTGCTGTAGATACATCCGGCTCAATCGTTCCACTGGATACGTCATACTGTAGGCAATAAAATGTGCCGTCTTTGTAAGTCGATCCACAATTACCCAAATAGCGTCATGATTCTGCTGTGACTTTGGCAATCCCACCACAAAATCCATGGTGATGTGTTCCCATTTCCATTGAGGAATTGGTAACGGCTGTAGAAGTCCAGGTGGTTTCTGATGTTCTGCCTTTACTTGTTTACAAGTAAGACACTGAGAAACATATTCAGCCACTTCTCGCTTCATTCCTTCCCACCAAAAATTTCTCTTCAAGTCCTTGTACATCTTTGTACCTCCAGGATGAATCGTCATCCGTGATTTATGAGCTTCATCCAATATGTCCTTCCGGAGATTTTCTTTGTCAGGTACACAGAGTCTACCTTTACATCGTAAAGCTCCATCTGTACTAACACTCCAGATCTCAGGTTCTTTTGCTGTCATCTTGGTGAACCATAACTTCAAATCCTCTGCTGTCTGTTGAGCTTCTATGATACGGCTGATCAAAGTTGGTTGTACCATCAGACATCCAAAATGTCGTCTTTCCATTGGTTCCACTGGCTGAAACTTGAATTCGGCTAAAACTTCCAATGCTTTCCATTCTCGAATTAGCAATGCAGCGATCACTAATCGAGGTTTACGGCTCAAAGCATCTGCTACGACATTTGCTTTACCTGGATGGTATTGCAATGAAAAGTCATAGTCCTTGAGTAACTCCATCCATCTTCGTTGTCGCATGTTCAACTCCTTTTGAGAGAACAAATACTTCAAGCTCTTATGATCGGAAAACAGATCGAACTTTTCTCCATAGAGATAGTGTCTCCAAATCTTTAATGCAAACACTATTGCTGCCAATTCCAGATCATGCGTCGGATAATTCTTCTCGTGTACCTTCAATTGTCTTGATCCATATGCGATAACATTCCCGTCTTGCATCAGTACACAACCCAATCCCTGGTGCGATGCGTCACTGTAGATCACATATCTTTCTCCACTCTTAGGTATCGCAAGTACCGGTGCAGAAGTCAATTTCTCTTTTAACTCCTGAAATGCATCCTCATGCTTGTCCGTCCATTCATACTTCGTCTCCTTCCTTGTTAAATTCGTCAGTGGTCCTGCTAACTTGGAAAATCCTTCTACGAATCTTCTGTAATATCCTGCTAATCCAAGAAAACTTCTGACCTCTGTCGCATTGGTCGGTCTGTTCCAACTTAAGACTGCATCAATCTTAGATGAGTCTACCGAAATACCGTCCTGAGATATAACATGTCCCAAGAATTTGACTTCCCGTAGCCAAAACTCACACTTGCTGAATTTTGCATACAACTTGTTATCTCGAAGTGTCTGCAAGGCAATCTGTAAATGCTCCTTGTGATCCTCTTCTGTCTTTGAGTAGATCAGTATATCATCGATGAACACTATAATGAATTGATCCAGATATGGTCTGAATACTCTATTCATTAAATCCATAAATACTGCTGGCGCATTCGTCAATCCAAAAGGCATAACTAGAAACTCGTAATGCCCGTATCTTGTCCTGAATGCAGTCTTCGATACATCCTCTGGTCGAACTAACAATTGGTGGTATCCTGAACGTAAATCAATCTTGGAAAAGATTCTCGATCCTTGTAACTGGTCGAATAGGTCATCTATCCGAGGTAGTGGATATCTATTCTTGATCGTAACCTTGTTCAACTCCCTGTAGTCTATACAGAGTCGAAGTGTTCCGTCCTTCTTCTTTACAAACAGAACTGGTGCTCCCCAAGGTGACGTACTCGGGCGAACGAAACCTAAGTCTTCAAGCTCTTGAACTTGCTTCTTCAGTTCTAACATCTCAGTTGGTGCCATCCTATACGGAGTCTTAGAAATAGGCAATGTACCAGGTACTAATTCCACACAGAAGTCTATTTCTCTTTTCGGTGGAAGTCCTTTAATATCCTGAAATACATCCTGAAAATCTTGTACAATAGTAATCTGATCCATCGTGAGTTCTGTACTTGTACTCCCAATCGTAGCCAAACTACTCGTAAGAAACATATCGCTCGTCGGCTGACACTGAAATCTAATCGTCGGCCTTCCTTGTCTCGGAAATACAATCGTCTTAGTAGGGCAATCCAAATTGGCACTATACTTAGTCAACCAATCCATTCCTAGGATAATGTCGAACTCGGACATTGACAGAACTACCAAGTCTGCAGGAAGATTCCTATCTCCCAAAGTCAATGGGCAATCTTTACACACTTTACTCAACTTAACAGTCACTCCCAAAGGTGACACAGCATTCAGTGTTGACTCAAGTGTCTGGGGTTCTAATCCCAATTGACGCACAATCTTAACAGCAATAAATGAACGTGCGGCTCCAGTATCAAATAAAGCTTTAACTGGACTATGAAAGAGTACAAGCGTACCTTCCAAATGTTGCTGCTCATCAGCGTTAAAGCCTGCTTCTCCTGGAATGATAGCATTCATCCTTGTCTGATCTGGAGGTCCTTGTATCCCTTGAATCGATGCTCCGTAGTATCCTCCTTGTGGTGCACGACAATCCTTACTTAGATGTCCCGGCTTGTTGCAATTCCGACAGACAATATCCATTCTGCGGTTAACTCTAGGGGCTGTACAGAATCTGGCAACGTGCCCTGGCTTTCCGCAATTAAAACATCCTCCACTATTGCTTGGCGGTGCTGTCAGTAGTGCCTGCGGCTGTGATCCTTGCTGGCGATATTGCTGGGGTCGAGTATAGCCCTGTTGTGGCTTTCTGGTTCCTTCCCAGGTTCTCTTACTCCCTTGGAAATTACTCTGAGGTCTCCAACCTTGAGTATTCCTTGGTGGCAAGTTATGGAAATTCCTCTGTTGAAAACTTCTAGATGACTGTGATCGATTCATCTGTGGTTGTTGTGCTGGATAAGCATCCTTCTCTAATCCTGCAGCAAATCTGACAATCTCTTCGAATGATTGATTCAGATGACCAACCATCATATGTCTGAGGTGGGGATTCAATCCTTGGTGAAATCTCTTCACCTTCTTCTGTGGCGTGTCTATCATATGCTGAGCAAATCTGGATAGACGCTCAAACTGTGTTGTATATTCCCTGACATTCCATCCTCCTTGTACCAAATTGAGAAAGTTCCTTTCCTGTTGATCTCTCTCATCCTCTGGGAAATACTTCTCCAAAAATCGTCCTTTGAATGTCTCCCATGGCATAGCTTTAGCAGCATCGATCCCAATAGTGGCTCGCTCGGCTTCCCACCAATCTGCGGCGGCATAAGTGAGCTGAAAAGTAGCAAGGCGACGCTTCTCTTGTTCGCTGCATTCCAATGCTTCAAATATCAACTCCATTTCTCTGATCCATTGTTCCGCTTTCCATGGTTCTGTTAGTCCATCGAACTTTTCTGGACGTAACCCACGAAAATTTGCTAACAACTTATCTCCAGTCTGTCTTGGTGGCGGGGGTGCAAAAGGTCTCTGGTGGGTGGAATGATTATAAGTATCCCCCACATGCTCCATCCTCTGCATGAAAGCTTCGAAAATTCCCGTCGGATCCATCCCTTCTGGAATAGGTGCTCCATTACGTGCTTGGTGATTTCTTAAGGGTCCTACCATGATGATAACGAGTATTGCCTACAAGAGACATATTGATCAGCTGAAAGTCTTCTCGTAGAAACGAAACCAAGATAGAACGAAAAGCAACAAGAACTAACAGTTCTACAAAACAATACATCAAACATCCAACAATCAATATCAAAAGTACTGCTCGTATATATATAGATATCAAAAGATGTACCATGGAGTACACAGTAACCATACCATGTACCACGTGGGACAAGGCTAAAACAGTACTAAGGTCAACTACTACTGTCTATACAAAGCTATGGTCAAATAGCTATCTCTCAAGCTCCCAAAAATCTAGTGGACAACATGTCCTGATAAAATCAAAAACTAAGCCCTGCAGGTCCTGACTCAAAAGTCGTCAACGTCTGATCCTGCTGGTGGTGCCTCGTCCTCTGAATCCATCTCCATCTCCTCGAGTGGGTCATCCTCAACTGGAGCAGCAAGATCTCCGACTACAACTCCTATATCCCAATCCTCTACTATCTCTGCATCATCATCCTCTATACCGTCTGCTATTGCCTGGTTGGCGACATCGACTGCTACTGCGGCGAATCCATCTGCTATATCAAGAGCTCCCGCTATGGCTGCCTCTCCCATAACAAAATCTGCTGGTTGTGCGACCATCTGAGCTATCCATCCTACTGCCATATCGGCCATAGCTGCCATATGCATAATGGGTCCAGCTGGTATCTGAAGCACAACTGGTGCCTCCGGCACAACTACCTCCTCATCGGGCGCATCCTCATCTACTACTATGTCTGCCTCAACAGCCTCTGGGTCCGGTACTGGATCCTCTGGCTCGAACTCTGGCTCCTCGGGGTCATCCTCAGGCTCATCATCATCTGCATCGTCTGCATGCTCATCCTCTACTGGGTCCTCGTCGTCTATCGGTTCCTCCTCTCCGTCCTCGTCCATGTCCTCATCGGCATGCTCAAGGTCCTCATCCTCCTGGATCGGCTCAGGCTCTGGAACTGGTACATCGGGTACCGGCGATGGTGGTGGTGTTGCTGGCACTGGTGCAACTACAGGCTCTGGTGGACCGGCTACAATAGCTCTCAACTCAATCTCATCCATCTCGGGCTTACTCTGAACTAACCGTAATATCTCCTGGCAAATATCTCTACCAATCCTCGCAGTATGGTAAGCATCCATACGCATCTGCGTCGGGTGAGTCCTCTCTGTCACATAAAGTGCTCTCCACATGTCCTCCTCCAAATGTCTACTAGCTATCTGGCACACACGCTCTCGATAAAACTCTGGGTCAGCTGGCTCCACGGTATCCCCATGGATCACGTGTCCTCCATAAGCATCGGTAACAAACTGATGAAACTCTGGATCCATGCTATCCTGCAAAGGAAAACTATCTATCGTCAGAAAGACGAACTTATCTTATACTCATATCTCATCTCAAGAAAATCTTAAATACTAGAACCAGATGGTGTGGAATCCATCAGTGAACGACAATATCAGAACCTAACCGTAATATAACCAGGCGCTCTGATACCAAAAACCCTGTCACGCCCCGGAGTAGCATAAATAGAGAAAAATAAATTTCCTTTATGGGTCCATAGGGAATGACAAGTGAAAGTCACCGATAATCCACACCACACAGTACTAGTCCAAACAGGAACAGTAAAACAACTGAAATATAAACACGGTTCTATCTATTACAAACATCAGAGTACGGTCCACAGGATCACAACAGGTCTGGAGACAACATATGCCCAAGTACCCGTTAACTACAAAGTACAACAGTAAAAAGAAAAGTAGTAATATAACTACTATCTATCTTCAGGTCTTCAGCTAGCGTACGGATAGGCGTCAGCATAACTGGCATCAGTGGGGCCATTCTCTACGTAACTCCCTTCAGGGTAATCGTTATCGCCATGAGTTCCGTCATCTGCATTGTAAAGGACAGGGTAGTCTGGACGGGGAATGTCCAGGCAATAAAGGCCGTCAGCTTGTTGAAAGCTGAGTGAGCACTAACTAACACAGTCTCATAGAAATGACATAATTACCATTATGAACAATGTATGACAGTGATACTAATTATATTCCTCACTCGTTTATTCAGACATATCATTAATCGATTATTATCGACTCCCATTCTAAGACTGATTCCACAATACCCAACTGACTATCTCGAACTGATTATATCAGCACAACATATCAGTGCTCTTGTTCACCGCTATACCGCTTTTAAGAACTCTTGCGAGCACCCATACATCGTTCTTATATAACGACTGGTCCATGGATATACCCATACTCTTGTTCACCGCTTTTAAGAACTCTTACTGTTCACCGCTTTTAAGAACGCTTGCGAGTACAATACATACACAGCTCTGGTAATTCAAATCATGGGCGTGCCACATCTACTCTTGTTCACCGCTTTTAAGAACTCTTACTGTTCACCGCTTTTAAGAACTCTTGCGAGTACTGTGCACCCATAATTCTCACGATCCTGATCAAATCCTTGACATACACTTATCAGATTCAACCTGAGCGAATCATCAGCTCGACTCACACAACCTTAAACATACAATTCCTCTTACTGACTCATTCCTCACTTATCCAATACTACCCAGTATTATCATCTCAAACTTTACTACGTTATCGCGTCGTACTATTACTAGCGTTCCGAACCCGATTACGTTACTCACCATGTTATCTCAATCTCATTATCGTATCCCATTACCTCCGTTATCCATAATATCGCATAATAGGAACATGAAACAACAATTAAACAACTACGCATTATGAATTATAAACTGAAAGGAATACATTCATGTTCTGCTAGGTTCGATCGATTGAGGTCATCTCGATCGCTCGAAGAAAGTGCTGTTCGATCGATTGAAGTCTTCTCGATCGATCGAAATGAAGGTGATCTCGATCGATTGAAGTCATTTCGATCGATTGAGACTTAGTGATGTTCGATCGATTGAACTCAGTTCGATCGGTCGAACTTCGTCTTCCCCAGATTCTGCCAGTGAACGTGCAGAATATGTTAGGGGGTGTTTGGGTTATAATTAATACGCCCAGAATATGTAAAACATCATAACTAAGTTACCGAGTGAGTTTGGAACTCACTGAAAGTCGTTAAGGTGCGTTTGGGTAAGCTTTAGCTCCGAAGCTTTAATGGCGGCCACTCTCTCTCTCTTCTGTCTTGTCTCTGTCTCTCTCTGTCTCCTTCTTTCTTTCTCTCCTTCTTCTTCTTCTTCTCTTCTTCTTCTCTGCTGAGTATATATATATATAGATATGTGTGTGTATATATATAGATATATGGAGGTATGTGTATATATATGTATACCAACACACAAGCACACACTCTCAACTCTCTCTTGTCACAAGGTTCAGCAAACACACCACACACACGAATGCAGTGTATATATAGGAGAGGATGGGGTGCAGGTGGCAGCATTTGCGCAAAACTGGTATTCTGATATTTCTATTCTCGATCGATCGAAGGATGCTCGATCGATCGAACTCAGATCGGTCAGTTAGATCGATTGAAAAAGGGTTTGATCGATTGAAGTGGGGACCACGTATTTAATTTATGTCGGTAGGGTTTTCGATCGCTCGAAAAGGGTTCGATCGCTTGAACTGAAGGGTCTCGATCGCTCGAACTAGCTTCGATCGATCGAATATTGAAGTTCATGAATGGTCAAATGAAGTATATAGAATCTCTCTGCATTAAATATTTATTAAAAAATACGGGGTATTACAAGTACCACGGATGGGTGACCCCCTGGGAAGTTCTTTGTGTTTAGGCCCAAAGCGGACAATATTGTTGCTAGATGGGAAGGTAGGTCGTTACACGTTCTGTCTCTAGGGAGGGGATTGGGAATAGGTTGTTTAAGCTATATTTGTCATTAGCTGGAAGTAAAATGACACTAAGGGACCTTAATTTACTCTTTTGTTCTAATGAGGGATCTAACAAAAAATAGAAATATTTAATTATCCCTAAACTAATAGACTTCTATAACTAATGATCTAGATTTAATTTTCCCTAAAAATTATAGTACGTTGATTAAAAACCACCTTATTATCCTCTTTTTCCAATTGCAATTCATCTTTCACCCCTCTTCTTCTCTTCTTCAAATAACCACTTATATAAATAGGGTTGCAAAATTACCAAATTAACAATGAGAGAACTTGGTGCCTAAGCAGCATTGAGTCATTTTAAAACCCATAGTCTGTACTAGGAACACCATTTTGGTGTCCTGTTTTTTGAACTTTTAGAGTATCTTCAATGGTGTAGTTCCTGTATAGGAACTTAGGGGAATTACTATACACCGTCCTCCAACGGTGTGTATTATATCGTAAGTTTACAGGTTGCATAGTAATGGAACTTAAGTTTACCATTCAGCTAAATTCAATTACTATACAGCCAAACGACAAAGTCACAGTTGTTTCCCACCCCGCCTACAAAGGCAATGTCGTCCCACCAGCGACCGACATTCGGCAAAGTCTTTGCCGTTTATTATTATTGGTTTTAACAAAAATGACCCAACCAGCGAAGTCAATGCCGATCTGCCGCCGACCGGCAAAGACTTTACTGTTTGGATTTTTTCTTTTTCTTTTTCTTTTTAACCAAAAGTAAAGAATTGATTAAAAATTAGAAAAAAAAGGACCACCACCCATAGCTAGAACTTCCTTCTGCTGCTCACTTCAAATACCACTGTGGGACTTTCAATTTCTATACACCTAATGGGGAGATTGAGGGTTTGACTTCCCTTAAGGAGAGTCTTGTTTCCCGCCCCCCAGTTTGTTCTTTAATCGAAATGAGTGACCATTGTTGGGCTTTATTGTGTGGCTTTGGATGGGGTTGATTTGGGTTGGGTTATGGGTGTGTGTGTGTGGTGTGTATGTCTAGCCATAATCCAGGTAAGTATAAAAAAAAATTTATAAAAAAATAAAAAATAAAAAATTAACCTATAACTTATCACATCAGTGCCGATGCTCTTACATTTCTTTGATACAACAATCTTATACTTTTTTTTTAGAGGAAAAAAAAATTTTACTAGCCATATTTAAAATTTACACTTTTTGCAACAAAATTTACAATTTATCAATTAATAAGTGACTAATTGAAGGGAGATAACTAATACGAAGTGCCTTAAAAGTGGTATAATTTAGCACACAAACACACGCAAACAAACAAACAAACAAAATAGATAAATAAATAAATAAAAAAGGACAAATTACACTAACCTCCCATGAAGTTTGCATATACAATAGTTTCACCCTTGAGGTATGAAATATTATAAAACCTCCCTTATCCTAAAGTTTCGATTAGCAAACTCCTTCGATATTTGAACTCTTTAACAAAATTGAATGAGAAGTAAGGGTATAAAGCTTATAACAAGTGAATGTGTATTAGTCATCCAATATTGTTATAACTTTAGCAACAAAGAAAATTTTAATTTCTTAACTGCTAGTTAACATATTGGAGGAATGCGGTAACAAAACCTTCAAATAATGGATAATCTTATATTACTTCATATCTAAGGGTGAAACAGTAGTATATACAAAATTTATAGGAGGTCAGTGTAATTTACCCAAAACAAAAAAGAAAAGAAAGCAAAACAAAAGGCAAAGGGGGTGTAAAAGGAAGCATTTGCATTTTTCCTAATTATAGGATTATTTAGTGAGGGAGATGAGCAAAAGTTGCCTATATGGGTGGGTTTGTTAGTGGTCAAAGTCTAAACCCTCCAAATTCCCCCAATGGGCCCAGAAAAGGCCATTATGAGATTGCTTTGTTTGGTCTTTTTCTTCTTAGGAAAGAAAGAAAAACAATATCAGTAACAATCTCCACCTCTCTCTCTCTCTCTCTCTCTTGATCTCTCTCGATAAAGGATCCAATATTTTTGATAAAACGGCAAAACCCAATAATGGGTTTTCGGTTTCCACATGATTGAAAGCTTATATGTTGAAGGTATGTTAAGAATCTATTCATATATTCAAGTATATATATATATGCTGATATGTATTGTATGGATTGAGTCTAATGCAAAATTGGGACATACCCATTAATAATTTCGTTGTTTAATGCATTTGCAGATAGTTCAAATTTTGAATACAGACATTAATTGTTATTTTGTCGTACATGTACAGATTGATGGTGTCTGTATTTATTAGGGTTTACTTAAATTGTTGGATGGTGATGTGGGTTTTGAAATTGAGGGGAAAGTAGGAGAGAAAATAGGGTTTTAGATTAATTTTGTGGATATAACAATTGGTGGGTCATCTGGGTGAGAAATATAGATGCAAGTATGGTTACAACAACATTGAAGAAGATTGTTTCCCCATGTTGGAGGCCTTCTGTCCAAGATGAATGTGAAAATAGCAGTAGAGACGGAGATTCGAGTGGTCGGGTGGATGGGTTGTGGTGGTACAAAGATTCTGGACATCATATTAATGGGGAATTTTCCATGGCTGTGATACAAGCTAATAATATATTGGAAGATCATAGCCATTTCGAATCTGGGCCGTTGAGTATGCATCAATCGGGTCCTCAAGGGACATTTGTTGGAATTTACGATGGCCATGGAGGTCCAGAGGCTTCCCGGTTCGTAAATGATCACCTTTTTGACAATATCAAGAGTATGTTTCTTTTTTCCTTTTCTTTTCTATTTTTGTTTCGTTTTGCTCTATCAATGGTTTTGCTTTGTGGGAAGGAAGTTTATTTTTATGCAATGCATATTAAAATGTTTGCTTGATGATGTATTGCGTTTGTTTCTCTTGTAATAAGGATAAGGTTTTCCACTTGTTTTTATGCAATCATAATGGAAGATTCGTAGTTCTGTAGCTATGTTGTGGATTATGTTTGTGGAAGTGATCATCACTAAAATACTTCAGAAATATAGAGAGAGAACAACGAAAGAGGGGTAAATATGGAAATAAAAACGTGATAGAGTGAGAGCTATTTGCTATAGTAGTTGAGAAGTATGGGTTCCGTCAACCCAACTCATATTCTCATTATCTGATATGCAAAATACCATCCCCAACTTAAAAGCGGAAGCAAGAAAAAGAATTGTTTTTCGAAGAGGTAAAAGTTAAGTTAAAATGCATATTCAAAGTAAGTTGAAAATGAAGAGGATATGCAAACACACCCTTAACTTTGATATACATATAGAGGAGAATCGGATCTGCAACCAACTCAACCCTTATGTAACCCATTTCGATACATTGCCATTGTGATTGTTGCCTTTCTTTACATGTTTTTGTTGTAACAATCTATTGCTCACTTGTAGTAAGAATAATGCTATGCTTCCCGTATTTGAATCCCAAATTTGGTTCCCAAATATTCGTGCACATGTTGTGGCGGTGATAGGTAGTACCACATGCCATTGCAGTGGTACCACTAACACAACATTTGGGTACCAAATTTGGGAATCAAATTTGGAAAGCATAGCAGTACTCTTGTAGTTTATAGTAGGTTTTTAGTTGAACTATTGAGAAATGGAGATCACTCTTTTAGGAGGTTTTTGATCTACACTACTTAATGAGTGGGAGCATATTCGCATTGCAATTGTCCGTCCCTATTGCCAAATTTCGAATGGGAATTACTTGTTTTAAGAAAAATATGGACTTAAGAGGATTAATGGGTTGTGTAAACAAGTTGGTAATATTCCATAGGACTTTGACTTGGGGAATGTTTCGACTTATTTTTTGAAAGATGCATGTTTTGTCATTTTGGGATCATGCTGAAGAAAAACGGTAACTTGTGAACAATTTAGGCACCGTTCGTGCAAATGAGATGAAACACATCATTATTGAATCATATGTTGTGCCATCTTGATGACATTGTTGGGAATGATTTTGAGGGCTTGTTTGGGATTTCTTAAAATTATATCGGGGGGAATGGTCTAACTTTCTATCTGATTTTTATGACTACCGCTATTATGTTGGTTTGACAAAGAACCATTTTAACAAATATATTCGCGTGGGCACGGGCTCCCGTGGAAGAAATGAGCATCCACATTGAGCACTTGAATTATAGAACAGGTTCACTTATGAACCAAATAACTGGTTGTTTGTCTTCGCGACAGCCCCTTACACTTTGAGGAATGTTGCCAATACAAAACTGAGATATTATGGGCTTGAGATGTATGTGTTGTCATGGATGATGACTTGAGAAAATGATTTGGACATCAAACATGGACTCTTCTTCAGTTCTTTTTCCTCTGTGTGTGTGTGTGTGTGTGTGTGAGAGAGAGAGAGAGAGAGAGAGAGAGAGAGAGAGAGAGAGAGAGAGAGAGAGAGAGAGTGGGTCTATCTCCTTTTTTCCTCCATTTATATCTATTTGAAGGTAGCTAATGCATATGTTCACTGACTTGACAGCTATTCATGGTGCAGAGTTCACGTCAGAGAATCAAGGAATGTCGGCAGATGTTATAAGCAGGGCATTTATAGCAACTGAGGAAGAATTCCTTTCTTTAGTAAAGAAGCAGTGGCTAAGTTCGCCGCAGATTGCTTCCGTAGGGTCGTGTTGTTTGGTGGGTATTATATGTAGTGGACTATTGTATATCGCAAATGCAGGAGATTCTCGGGTTGTGTTAGGAAGACTAGAAAAGTCACTCAAGGAGGTCAAAGCTGTTCAACTATCTTCCGAGCACAATGCTAGTTTGGAATCCGTCAGGGAGGAATTGCAGATGTTGCATCCGGATGATCCACATGTTGTGGTTTTAAAGCACAAGGTTTGGCGAGTGAAGGGCATTATTCAGGTAATTATCAATCGGTTGAGCGTCTTTTCATATGTAGGGCCAGTTTGGCTTTTATATTTAGGCAGAAACAGAAGCCCTAATCACAAGGGCATGATAGCTTCCTGTTTTGGCTGAGGGCCTGAAGCACCTCTCGACATGCTTCAGTGAAAACGTGCTTTGGGCTAAAGCCTTGTGTGCGTTGTTTATCCCAGAAGCATGTTTGCGCCCAAATGTGCGTCTGAGAATTGATTGGAAACAGGCCCACAGTTTGTTGTTTACCATGCGGTCCATGCTCACTAGGGGTGTAAGCAAACCGATCGGTTCGGTTTTCAAAATTTCATGTTGTGTAAAAACCGACCCGACCCGAAATTTTACACTAAATCGGACCGATCGGGTTGACTGAAAATGGAACCGAGCCGATCTGTTTTCACCCCTAAATTGCTCACAATTTTATTTATATATATATAACACTTTTTTCTTTGCTGAAACCTTCTGCACTAGTGCATTTTCCAGTCTTCGTGTCAAATATTCTGATCGTACAAGAAAGTTTTAATTCAAAGACGGTTTCTTTATTTTTAATTAAGGATTCAGACTCAATTCTTATCGAGTATTTTCTTCAATATTAACTATTTTCCATGAATGCAAAGACTTCTAATCGTCAGCTTCATTTTCAAACGATATTGAGTTTTTGATTTGACAGTATTTGCTGTAACATACTTGCATCCTTTCTCCTAACTCGATTTGTTACTTCTCTTGGGATTGGTTCTTCAATATAATTTTGGAAACCTTTATTGTTGTAGTCCTCACCCCCCTCCCCACCCTACTCCCCCCCCCCCCCCCCCCCCCCACTCTCTCTCTCTCTCTCTCATATACGTGCAAACACAGTTTCTGTGCTGAATATTGGCCGATCTCTACACCATATATTTTCTTTTTTGCAAAAGAGTTGTGTATCTATAATTGATTTTCCAACAAGTACATAAGAGAGAATTGTCTTATCTCTCTAACAAGAGAACACCCATTCTAACGAATTCCACTGGCAAAAATCAAGTACTAGGGCAAACTCTGATTTGGGTTATATACTTTTACCAACAATAATCCAAATTTTGGCTAATACATTTTGAATGCTTGACAGTAATGTTAATATATGGCTTCCTTCGAAAAAATTAGGCTCTGTTTGGTTCATGGATTTAGTGTGGGGAAGGAAAGGAAAACACTATGAAAAACACTTTTCTTAGTAACAAGGGAAACTGGTAGGAAAAGAAATATAGTTAGAATTATATTAAAAAGTTTGAATTTTAGGTGTCACTTTCCTCCCTATTTTCTCAAGTTACAACTATAATTTGTAAAGTTTTAGTTTTTAATATTATTTTAGCAAGGAAAACACAAGGGAACTAGTTTTCCTTTCCTTTGTATGTTCCTTCTCTAAATCTTCAAACCAAACAGAGCCTTGGGGAACTTCGTCAGGGAATTACCTTTTGTTTTACGTACTAAATGAGATTCACTGCTCTGCAGGTTTCAAGATCCATTGGTGATGCATATTTGAAGAATGCAGAGTTCAACAGAGAGCCTCTATTATCAAAGTTTAGACTTCCTGAACCGTTCGACAAGCCAATCCTAAAAGCTGAGCCATCGATATCCGTGCAGAAACTCCACCCCGAAGATCAGTTTCTTATATTTGCATCAGATGGCCTTTGGGAGCAACTTAGCAATCAGGAGGCAGTTGACATTGTCCACAACTGTCCACGTAATGTACGATTTTCTTTTATTTTTTCAGTTTATATGTTTACGTGTTGACTTTTGTAGTGATGGGTGTTACTCCTAACAAAGGAATGATGAACACACATGCAATCAGTACATGTATCTTGTTTTAGGGGCTGTTTGGGAAGTCTGTGAACCGGTTCTAGGGTTCATAAGGGAACTTATCTTGGATACAGGAGTGCTTGGTAGATGCCCCTTTATTGCGTAGAGTCATGTCAAAGAACCTCTATTGCCTAGGAGCTTGTGTGCGAGCCAAACACTCCTTTGAAACAAGTTCTTATCAAACCAACATTATACTGGTATTTATAAAATCTAGAATGAAAAATAGGTCTGAACTTTATCCGATTTTTTGTATTCCCAAAGAGGTCCTTAGGGTCCATTTGGGAATATATAAAAATTGACCAGGTTTAGTCTCACTCTCATTTTATATCTCTCTTTTCATAAATGGTGCTTAGAAAAACCAGCATCATAAAGAACTTGGTTTGAGAGTAATTTTAGATCAAACAGAGACTACACGCAGTTAAAGAGAATTAATCTACCTAACACTTGAAATTGTAAAACTTATTCATTGGTTCATAATTGAACCAACTCAAAGCCTTCCCAAACAGCCCCTTAGATGTTGTTCTTATGTTTTTTTCATATGGGTAAAGATCCAAAGGTGATATTACAGTTATTGCCTTGTAGGCCTATTATGCTACTGAAACCTTTCTTGTAATTTCCAAAATGCTTCTTCAAATCGTCATTTCTTGAAGTTTGTATTGAGATATTTCATTTTTTTGTGCAGGGTATTGCAAGGAAACTTGTGAAAGCCGCTCTTTGTGAAGCAGCAAAGAAAAGAGAAATGAGGTACTCGGATCTGAAAAAGATTGATAGAGGAGTGAGAAGACACTTTCACGATGACATAACCGTCATAGTTTTGTTTCTCGACAGCCGTCTGATTAGTCGGAGCTCATTCCTGGGGCCCACGCTTTCGCTCAGAAGAGGTGGAGGTGTCTCTGCGGCAGATGCCAATATCTAGTTTTTGAGGTTTTGAACATCTCTCTCTCAAGCCCATTTGCATTTCCGCATGGAGAAACTTTTTTCTTTTATTTTATTTTATTATTATTATTTTTTTGTTTCTAGAGCAAGGGAAAGAAAAGTATGACTACGCATGTTTTTCGGGGACCTGGTTTCTTGAAACACTATAGATGGTAGAGTTTATGATTTTGCCAGAAGATGCCATAGAAATTTTCTATATGGTACAATCTATTGATTGGCAGATGAAACTAGAAAAACTACCATTGAAACAATTATGAGTTTTGTACGAGGATAAACGTTTCATTTTTTGAGGGATGTTGGATTTTGAAGATCAAATAATCAAGAATTTGTTCTGAAACCTACTTGTAGAGAGTATTATTTCCAGGTAAGAATGTATGTGTTGAACGTATGTCCAAGTTCCGTTAGTTGCCCATTCGGTAACGGATCATTTGAGAGAATTGAAAAAGTTGAGTCCGTTTCATAACCAACTCTTTTGCAGCTTTTTCAAAATGCTAAATTGAAATTAATTTAAAAACAGAAACTTGAAGCCTTTTTTGAAACGCCGTGAAACTCTGATTTCTACAGCACTATCGATGCTAAAAAGCTTTTTGAAAAATCTCTGCAAGAAAATTTCTTAATATAAAAACTCTTATTTGCACATAAATCCGACGGGCTCTTAGTTTCAAATTTTACAACACACTTCTATGCTTTAATTCTGACCTTTATTTTTCACTTCTTCCTCTATTATTTATTTATTTATTTATTTTATTTTACTGAAGCCACCTTGAATGGATGGGTGAATTTTCCTCGAAAGCGTTTTCACCACGTTAGTGGGGTTTTCAGATCTACTCATGGGGGTTTCTTTTTTGAACTACTTTATGAATCTGTATGTAGTTTTCTCTGTGTGTGTGTGTGTGTGTGTGTGTGTGTGTTTTTTTTAATATTTAAAAAAAAAAAAAAACTTATTAATTTCCAAGCCCACATGTTCAATTTCTTAGATAGCCTTTAGACATCCCAATTGCTTGATGAAAAGGTTGGGAGCTATGGAAATAAAAATTTGTAGTTTAGATTAGTAGTAGTTTGTCATTATGTTGATGAATTGTAAAATATAAGTCAAATTTATAGAAGAATGAGTTCTATGACCAACCAAAATTTTTTGAGACAATCACCCAACAAGTTTATGTATGTATTCTCTCTTCTTTCTTCTTTTTATCCAAACGAAGAAATTACTTTTATTGTCTTTTTTTTTTTTTTTGGTTGAATCATCAGAATCTGAAATATTTGTAACCTTGTCTCTGGTAATGTTGACTAGACATTAGTGAGCCAGTTTGGAAATGCTTATAATGAGATCTGGTTCTTTTAAGTGTCACTTTTTATCTGGTTTGAAAAAAGAACCAATTTTAAGAGACTTGTTGGCATGGACAGCCCACGAAATGAGCACTCACAAAACACCCAGATTCATAAAACTGGTTCACTAACAAACCACATAACCAGTTCTCTGCCTTTCCCAAGTAGTCCCAAATGAAATGGTTTATAAATGAAATTGTGATCTGACTTGTTTTCTAATACTGTCACAAACTGCCCATTCGCAGAGAGATTGTTTGGAAAATTTCAATGGTTTTCACTTTTCACGCAAACAAGACTTCCGTGCATGCTTATAAATGATGCTCAAGCGAACCACCCTCTTAAGGCCATTTGGGTGGATTGTCAAATTCTACTAAGGCAATGTGATGGCTCTATTTGACACACACACACACACACACACACACACACAGAATGTGCTAATTTGTTAGCAAATTTGGGAGTTAATCAAGAGATCCCTTTTGTAATCCTCCTAGTGTTTTGCATCCTTCTCTTCTTGGGGAATGCTTTAGGTACAAATTTCCTTAGAGGAGACTAGTTGTTTTTGATTTCCTTTCTTCTTTTTATTACATGGGAAAGGGAAGGTTCCAACATAGAAGCTGGACACTGGAGGACACTAAGTGCCAGCCATTTTCTTTCTTCTTGTTCATTTTCTGTTTTTTTTTTTTTTGTTTCCAGACTACCACAAAAAAGAAGTGATTGTCCAACTTGACCTTACAACTAACAACCTGGACGTATATAGAAATTCGAAGTGAGGGGCTTGGTAAGGGCGGAATGTAGAAGTTACACTTGGGGCTGCTGAGTTAATAGGGGTTTAGGGGCACTGCATTCAAGACAATTTTATTTTCGGGTAAATATATATATATATATATATATATATTTTTGCAGATAATATAAACTAATACTATAAAAATTAGCACTAGAACTGGAGAAATCGTCTCCCATATGACCAAATAATGTAGTTGTATGATACTACACATCAAAGTCACGACACTGTGGACCTAATTAGTAATTACTACATAATATAAATTGTTACTAAAAAATGGCATCTAAAATAATACCATCCAATGACACATTTTTATTACCAAATGATACATAAAAAATTACTACTAATTGCCACCAAAAGTATTCAGTTCTATTGTAGAAATTTTTAAAACTCATTCAAAAAAAAAAAAAAAAAAAACATGGAGTTTTATTTATCCATTTATTTTGGTAGATATGAAAAGTTTCCAAAATCTAAGGGGCTTCCCCTTTGTCCTTTATCTGACAACTAATTTATTCTCGAGATAGGGAAAAACATAAAAGGAATTTTAATCAAAAGTATAATAAAATGGACATTTTCAGTTTTAGATCCCACCCGTTTGTTTTTTTTTTTTTTTTTTTTTTTTTTTAATTTTAGAAAAACCTCAATAGAAAATTTCATATAAGTAGTTATATAAAATTTTGTAACATCTCCACTAATCAGGGACTTTTTACTAAAATTAAAATATGCTAACAAACTTTTTACCAAATTTCTCGAGAAAAAATAAATGTCCGAGGAGTAAATGGTAATTTCTCAATCATTAGCTCTACTATAGGCTTTAGAGCAACTTACACTTTCTCCGTGCTCCCCATCCAAGTTCTTGGGAGGGCTATTGGCCGATAAATTAAATTGGTCTAGTTGAAGTTATTCGGAAAACTAGAATCGGTCCTATAAATGTAAGTGTTTGATAAGAGTAAATTTTTTGTAGAGGCGGCCGTGTCTAGTTATATAATTATTTTCAATTGATTCTTTTGTCAAACTAATGTAATCTTGGTTTTACAAGAAAGAGAAAACAAAACAAAACAAAACAAACAAAAACAAAAACGAAAAAAAAAAGAAAAAAAAAGGACTTGGTCAAAAATATTTTAAACATTCCCAAACAGGTACTAAGACTAGATCTTTTCATACATACATAATAAAAAACATTTATGCGTTTTTATGCAATATCAAGTTTTCGTTGCCCCCATCTTGTAGTTTGAAAGAAGCTTCTCATAAGATTCTCTAAAATCTGGAGATACAATTATTGCTAGATATTCATCCAACGGTTAAAATTCGTCTTCTCATATGAAAAACTTTTCATAATAGACTCACTGTCATTCAAAGTAGCATTGGAACCTAATATGGTTTCTTGGGGTCAATATAGCTTCTACAGTTCTACTAATAATTCTCATCAGGAGAATAATACTACTGTACATTTCTTGATTTGCATTTCCATGTTGTTTCAAGATATTATTAGTTGACACGTGTGCCATACAAATAAATCTGCACGTGTGCATCAATTTCTTAAAACAAGATGAAATATACATAAATAAATGTATCGTCTTTGAGCACTACTATACCCACACATTTTTTTATACACTTTTTGACACAGCTTTAAATGCATGTACCCTGTGTTATGTGAGTGGTAAACAGAAAATTGTAAAAAATTCAAACAGCACAAGGTACATGCATTTAAAGCATAGTGTGTCAAAAAACGTGTAGAAAAATGTATATACCTAACATTATTGTTTCAACTAATCTTATTTTATCTGCTCTTTGGCGCAGCTTACCCGCCATATAAAGAAATCCAGAATTTCCTTTTTATTCCAAATTCGCCGAATAAATTATACCATAGGAGGGGAGGGGAGGGGGTTGGGAGGGGAGAAAACTGACTAAAATAGTATTTTAAAAGCAAATATTCTAAACATTTAACTATTAAAGACCATAATATATACGTAAAACCATTAAATTAAAATTTTATAATCAAGAATACTATTTAAAACATGAATATTTATAAAATAAAAAAGGTCATTCAATTAGAATTTCAAACATAAAATTATATCTTAAACATAGAAAATAATAACCAAAAAAACAAAAAACTTATTAAGAATTTGTACATATGTACCCATTTTTGAAACACTTATCAGATTCATTGCCAAACGCAGAACAATTATCCAAAAAAATTTCTTATCCTATACGATCTTACCTTATTCCACTCTATCCGACAGTTTTATCCAGCGTATCAAACATGACTTCCAGTGTACAATGCTCTAACTCATGCTATTATATGGAGCATAGGATAAGCAATAATCAAATATGATTTTCTTTCGGTAATCAGAATAGAAACAAATCACAATAGGGTACATCCATACAACTGCAAAGTACATCTCACCAGAACCTTTCAAAAGGATACTATAATTGGATATTTAATCATTTTGTATCTATTTTTTTACATCTCCAAACAACAACTAGTTCTTTCAACCCCAAGACAGGAATAAAACTACACGACTTCACCACCAGACTGTCTATTGTCAACCACCGGACTGTCTATTGTCATTACCCAACTAATGTAATGTATTGAAAATCCAGCAAAGCTCTAGATTAGTCTACAAATCCATCAATGTCCCCAAGCAAAATAATTAACTAGAAACAAGATGAAATCATCCAAGTTTCAACTTTTACATTTTTTGTTTCCTCACTATGACAAATCAACTTGTGGATCATGAACTGACGCCGTGGTTCATAAGTGAACCGGTTATACAAATACTACTGTTGGTCAATGTTCATTTGTTGCACAGGAGTCTGTGCCAAGTCTAATACGTCTCTTGAAACTGGTTATGGTCAAACCAACACAAATAACCTTGGTTCTCAAAAGAACCATAATCCTACTTTAAGCGTTCCAAACATGCCCTTAAACGAGTATAACTGCGGGGAGCCTCTGAAAAGCAGCTTTCCCTAAATCCACATAAATGAGGAGTCCTATACTTAAATGTGTAATGATGGTGGTCAGAACCGAGCTGCTGTAAACATACTGAGTACTCAACAAGCAGTCTTCTACAATCCTCGGCAATGAGTGCGTAAGAGCAAAAGTGAAGTCAAATGCCAAAGTTTCTATTTCAGCAGTACTTTCCATATCTTCCTCATATACACAACTAGAGACCATAGAGCAAGCCATGCTGAGATATATAGCAAACCAACACCAGAAGCTACTAGAATCCCTACCTCTGCGAGACTGTAGAATTGAAACGGAGAGAAAGGTATAATAACAATAATAATAATAATAATAATAATAATAATAATAATAATAATAAAATTAGATAAATAAAAGGATGCTCATGATACTTCTGAAGAAACTTTCTCCTTTTTGGCTAAGTTGATTTCGGGGATTCGGTGAATGAAAAGAAAAGAAAAGAAAAAAATGAAGTAAATACTTTCCTTTTTTGGTAACTTTGGTTAATAAAAATAAAACGTCGAGGCTCTATTTCATTATTGGATACAGTGAGAGAAAAGAGGAGGAAACACTGGATAACATTTTTCTCTGTTTGGTTAACAAGGCAAATAGTAAGGAAAATAGGAGAGAGAAGCGAAAAGAACGAAAATAAAACAAAATTTTTTCAACTTTGTGAATCACTTCCCATCCTATTTTCTTGAGCTCCTGTTATATTTAAAAATTTTCCATTATCTAATGTTATTTAAGTATAAAACACAAGGGAAAACACTAGGGAAATACTTTTACATCTTGTTATATAAATTATCAATTTTGAAGTTTGTAAGTCACTTGCCTTCCTTTTTCTTGAGTTCCTATTATGTTTCGTGAATTTTGAAATTCTAATAATGGAACTTAAGCATGGAGGAAAACACTAGGGAAATTGTTTTCCTTCTCCTATTCTACAAACCAAACAGAGCCTTATGCTTAACCAGGATAGAAAGAATTAGAAAAGAAAACCTGCTGTCTCTGGTTGCCAGGAGGATGGTTAGTGCAGTCATTTGTGTGGCAGTTTTCCACTTCCCCAAATTATTTACGGCCACAGCCTGAAGATATATATCAATTACGTAAGCGTTTAAGTTATATTGTAGGTCTTTAAAAGGAAGGGAGGGTTGGTAAACAAACCTCTGAAAGTTTACTATTCTGAGAAGCAGCCCATTCTCTAACTGCAGACATAGTTATCTACAGAAAAAAGGGCAAAAGCTGAGTGCAAGGTTTATCTCAGATCAAGTCATACATCTACCCAAGAAATCAAACAAAATCTTGACATTTGTTGCCCATGGATAAAAGGGCAACCAATTACAAACACGTAATATGAGACAACTGCTAACGAAACATATTGTCTGTGAGTGTGAGAAGAATTTCCACTTGAATGTGCAAGACACGTATCTGTTGAAGCTTGGTATACATTTGTTGGGTCCATCTCTAATAGGTTGAGTTTTTGGAGCAACTTGTGACTTAACATGGTTTTAGAGCCTTGTTTCTGGGAGGTCTTGGGTTCAAGCCTCCATTCTCCTTTATGGTGTGCATATTTGCACCTTGTTATTTGTCAACATTATGATGGATTTGGTTTGTTTAGTTTATTGTCTCTCCGATGGATTTGGGGTCGTACGTGACGGAGGATGTTGAAGCTTGGAAGTTGGGCCATTTTTTAATAGCTCAACATTTTGGAGCAACTGGTGTCTTAACAACATCAATACGTAGTAGACAGTGATATAAAAAATAATATGACCATCAAAAAGAGAAGTTTCATAACGATATAATGGTCAACTGGATTCAAAAGTGGGTTGACATGTTCTGGTATGGGGTACTGTAGAAGAAGAATACATGTCAAAGTGAGAACAACGATCATTTTGTTTTTCATACATACATTTATGTACAGTTTTTTTGTTCCCAGTATTATTGGCATCTCAAATTTTATCCAGCTGATTGCGTCTTTTTTTTTTGGGCTAATTACACTTTGCCACCCCCACCCACCCCCCCCCCCCCCCCCCCCCCCCCCCCCCTCCCCCCCCCGCGGTTTGGCTCGATGACACTATACCCCCTGTGGTTTAAAAGTGATCACTTAACCCCCCCTGTGCTTTCGGGTAAAGTGTCACCGTTACAAAGAGTGTTAAGTTGACACTTTCCTCTGAAAGCACAGGGGGACTAAAGTGTCATCGGGCCAAACCATAGGGGGTAAAGTGTCATCGGACCAAACCAAGGGGGGTAAAGTGGTCACTAATTTTAGGGACTAAACACTCACTGTTAGATTCTGTAGCGGTGACACTTTACCGAAACCATAGGGGGTTAAGTGGTCACTTTTAAACCACAAGAAAAAAAGGGAGGGGGGGGGGGGGGGGGGGGGGGGTGTGTGTGTGTGTGGAGAGTAAAGTGTAATTAACCCTTTTTTTAAACCTATCTTTCATCTCCTAACAGAATTCTCAATCACCATCCCTAGAATTATTGCATCACCAGCTGAAAGAGGTCTCCGCCACCCAAGGGCGGATCCAAAAGTTTGGTCCAGCGGGGGCAACCTTTCCCTAGGGTAAGGGAGGCTTCAAATTCTTTTTTTTTTTTTTTAAATAATTCCCATAACTACTTCAAAAAATTATTATCCTCATTCTTTATTCATCAATCAAACATATGTATCCGTGTAACCCATCCATAAATTAGTAAAATATCTATGTAATACATATTCGTAAACACATACTTAGGACGAGCAAAACAGTGACATATCAGACCAAATATTTAGAAATGCCTAAATGAAACAAAGCAAATCATTGTCTTTCTTTAATTGACTAACCTAAAATGTTGTTTGCATGATTTATATAACTTTCACAATTCTAAATCAAACCAGGACATATAAATTCAGTAACAAACATGGGATCTTCTATGATAGATCCTAGTGGTTTCGGATGTATCATACATCTTAATTAGGTCCTAAATGTTGTAAGTTTATCCCATAATGTTGTAAGTAGGTCCCAAAATGTTGTAACTTTAAAAACCACTTTGATTTTTAAAAGGAAGTAGTGGACAAATGTGAAGTTACAATATTTTGGAACCTAAATACAACATTTTGGGATCCAAATCACTAGGATGTATGATACATTCTAAAAACAGTAAATCACTAAGATGTATCATAGAATTTACCAACAAACAGTACACAAAAATATAGCATATTATTGTAACAAACCGTGTACCAAAATACACTCTCTGACTGTAGATACAGATATTGTATGTACATTGGTTATGGAGAAGAATGGAAGTAGAACTCAGTGACGAGGTACACACATGATGAGAGTAGAGTAGGTCAGAGGGGGCAAAAGGGCAAAACCGTATATGTAAATTTGGATACATGGTATGGTTACTGTATGCAAAGTGAGAATTTCTGAAAACTCATGGGGGGCAACTGCCCCTCTTGCCCCAATATTTTGCATCGTTCATTGCCGCCATCTCCTCATCAATATCAATATTTTGCCGCTACCTCCTCATCAACATCAATATTTTGCATCTTTCATCAACAATTTCCTCCGTCTTCACCTTTTGCTAGGAATTGCCACCTCTTACCATCAATACCCCTCACAAATAAATCAACCTCTCTTCAAAAGGTAGCCACCTACCATTCTTCTTAGTTCTTACAATCATCAAACACCATTCCCCACATACACAAGAATTGAACATTTTAATCCTTTTGATTTCCAAGGTGGTTTATGAAGCAGTCCACATATTTCAACTCCTCTCTCGCCTTTCCAACATTAACCTCCAGCCTCTGTATCTGCCTACTGGGTCCCACTCTTCATAAACTCAATTAGTTGTACGAAGAAATGAAAACATCTGTAAGGTTACACTTACTAGTCCAACAGCTCATAAGCTCCTTCACTAGACTTGGCCTGACCCAATAGACTGCAATGAGTGGAAGGAGCGTGCATCACACACCCCTAGCTAACGCATATGTAGGAGAAGATGACAGTTTCCTCTCCTCTCTTACACCACCAAGAGCCCGTTTGGATTACCCTATTTGGGGCCAACAATCACTTATTTGGGATTATTGAGACTCGAGAGATTCGAATCCATTGGGCAAAACTTCGCCCCAACCTTTTCAAATATAGAATCCACTTTAAAGCTGAAAAAACAGCTTAAACTAGAAGCATCAATTTTATGCTTTTTCAAAGAACCATTATATAAAACACACTTATTCCTGCATCAATACCAAACGGGCTCCAAGTATAGACCATTGAGCTTAAAATATGCATATTTGGAGCTGCACAAGCCCAACGACTTCACATGAGACCCCCATGCCATGAAAACCATAACATCCCCTTCTTCCAACCTCCCTGTACCACCAGTGTACCTAACTCCCCTAGTTCATGGTAAGTCGTAATCTGAAGCATCTTCTTAATGACCTTGACACGTGTTCCTCAAGCATATAGTTGCCTCAATTTTCTCGGCATTGATTCTCTAGATGTTGAGAATCTATTACTCGTAGATAAAGCTTCGGCCATGAACCTTGATCAAAAGTTATGGCCTCCTTAACTTTTATGCCTTACAATCTATTTCCCTCCAAAGCCCACCCTTGCTGTCCCTTTTGTTAGGTTGTCCCCTTGGTAATAGGGAACCCCTTGATCTGTTGTGTTAGGAATTAAGATCTCAAGCCAATATCTCGTGTTGACTTACCCCCGGCCTAAGCGGTCTTACATTGCATCTTGGCCAGCTATAGCTCCACACACAAAGACCCCATTTTCTCAGTCATATGAATCTCTTGCGTTCCCTAGGTCCTTCTTTTAATTGTCCAACCGATTTCCTACTAGATCCTACCACTACCATGACTAAAACTCTCCCGAACCGTTAATTTTTTTTTTGAAACATCCATCTTATAGTTTCTTTTAACATAACTAACTCCTCCATTAACAAGAGTCACACCATATCAAAACTCCATTACTTTTACCACCCCTGTAAAACTCGTGACTCGCGAGTCTTTCCGACTAATAATCTGCCCCTCCATATGTCACTGGTTCGTCTCTAATCTCGCGTTCCCTAGGTCCCATCTTTTAATTGTCCAGCCAATTTCCTACTAGATCCTACCACTACCATGACTAAAACTCTCCCGAACCGTTAAAAAAAAAGTTTTTTTTTTTTTTTTGAAGCGTCCATCTTATAGTTTCTTTTAACATAACTAACTCCTCCGTTAACAAGTGTCACACCACATCAAAACCTCCATTACTTTTACCACCCCTGTAAAACTCATGACTCACGAGTCTTTCCGACTAATAACCTGCCCCTCTACAAGTCACTGGATCGTCTCTAATCTCACGGTTGAAGGTGAAATTTTGGGGCTATCTCGTACCAAATGGAAGGTTATTATTAGACCACGAACCAACTCTCTTATTTGGATTTCTCATCCGTTGATAGTGAAATCGTTTGAGCATCAAATTGTTGAACATATTAATTCATGCCCCTCTACCCTTCCCCCTTAACATTTTAGCACACAAGACATGAATTGAAAACCATAACCCGGGCACGCATATGTTACTCCGAGCCTAACCAGAAACAAAGCTTCAAAATCCAGTCTCTGGCTTGCCAGTTCCACTCAGCCCCAACCACTCAACTCTACCTAAAATAGGACCTTGGACCTCATTAGACCATGTGTACTGAAGGACCCAAGTCTCCAAATTAAGTAACTTCTACGGTCCTTAGGGAGTTATCTGTTCATACCCCTGCCCCTTACCACCTGCCTAAAACCCCTCTTCAATCTGCTCTAACATAGCAACAGCAGGAGTGATATTTTCACCAGCTTGAACTATTGCCTTCTCCTTATCAGATGTATTCACATTGCCTTTAACAGATAGTTCTGAAACTACGAAGAGCCCGTTTGGCGCTGTTATGGAAATAAGAGTTTTTTCTTCAAACAATTTTCGTAATAGCAGCAAATGGTTGCGAGACAAATATTTTATTTATTTATTTATTTATTATTATTATTATTAAATTTTTTTTTTTTTTTGGGGGGGGGGGGGGGAAGGGGAAGGAATCTCTCAATAATCCAAATAAGCTACAATCCCAACGAGCTCTAAATCCTACATGCCAGATTTAGAAGAGAGTAAAGAAAGATACTGAGCTTTGGAAACTGAAGTATGGCACAGTTGGGTATTTTCTCTAGGATTGTAAATTCTCATAGGTTGAAAATGATATAGAACAGAATACTAAAACATATCATGCAGGTTTCCAAGTCAACTGAATCTTTGTACAAAAAAAAAAACCAACATTTCTTCAGAAATATTCAGTAAATATGCATTCCATGAAGAACTAACATCTAAACACCAGTGTACTCCCCTTGGGACCTAGAAAAATTCAGCTGTCTCCTTTCAACCTAAGTGTATAGATGTATAAGTGATGTTATACCACTTTTTTGTTTAGTTTTTGGCATTCATATTGACTGATACTATAACACAATCAAAACTTAATTCTTTGAGATAACCAGATTCCCCCCTCATGAAGATAAGATCAAATACAAGTATAAAATGCGCTGCCTCATAAGCACTTTCAGTTATGTATTTACTCTTAATAATAGCTATGAAACCAAAAGGAAAGCTTTCAACGGCCAGTCATAGCCAAAAGAGTGACAAAGGGACAAAAAAAAAAAACTTATGGAGGGAAAAAAAAATTTAGCAAACAAATTACACACATGCCTCTCATTTGAAGTAAAACGCATACAATATCATGCAGTAATAAAACTGAAACAGTAAGAAAGAGAGTTGAGTAAAGATAAGGTATTCACCTCTCTACCGATTATGACAATTGAAGGCACACTTAGTAACCATGGCACTTGTCCAAACATTGTGACTTCCAAAGGGCTGGTACACAACAGGACCAAGGTTGCAGCAACCATAAGCTGCATTCAATAAGATGAATATCAACTAAAGAGCGCAATAAGATGAATATCAACTAAAGAGCGCAATAAGGGCGTATTTGGATCGACTGTGGTTATTACATGTAGGCAGAAGCCCTAATCACAACGGGATGGTGGAAACTAAAGAAAATACATGACAACCCCTAACCTCCTTCATGCATCACGTTTGGTTTGAAGCACATGTAGATCTACAGCATCTGCTTTAGTTGGGTCTCTAAAGTGCTTATTGTTGATGTGGGCCAATCCAATAATAGAAAGACCGATGGGCATGACTCAACCTCAAAAGACGCCTAGTGAGGGGAGGATTACACTATATTAAGAAGCACATACGGCCATGTAGCACACGAACGGACACGTGACACGGGTACGATACGATACGGGTACGGGGGTACGACAATTTCCAAAAATGTAAGGTACGGGTTCGGCTAGGGTACCTTGAATAAAAATATATTTTTAATAATTTAAAAAAAAAAAAAAAAAAAAAGAAGAAGAAGAAGAAGAAGAAGAAGAAGATTGAACAACACTACAACATATTAATCCACATATTAGCAAATAAGTAGTCTAAACATTGTTTTAGCATTACAAATTTACAAGTCCACAACATTAACGAAAAAAATAAAAAATAAAAAAGAACAAGAAGACGCAAGTCCACTAAGTACCCACGAAGTACCCACTAAGTACCCTCCATAGTTTTCAAAAAATGTAATCTGACCCCCGTGCCGTACCCACGAAGTACCCACGAAGTACCCATGCCGTACCACGCCGTACCCACGAAGTACCCGAGCCATACCCGAGTTGAATCCTTCACTTAACAATATCAAGACACTGCTAGAGGGGTACCCGACACGTGCCCAGGAGTACGGTAATGGTGTCGGTGTCCCCCAAGTACCCGGTACGAGTACTTCACTCAAAATGGAGTACCCATGATTCCTAGCATACGAGGTCTCTACCTGGGCGATCTGGGACGATTCAACACACCCCCTGGACCACATCAACGGGGAAAGCAATAAGGGGTAGAGCCCAACCTGACTTTGATACGTAGAAAGACCAATGGGCCTGACTCATCCTCAAAAGACGCCTTGTGATGGGAGGATTATCCAGGTTTATAAGAAACACATACGTGGTCTCTACCCGGGCGATGTGGGACAATTCAACACACCCACTGGACCACATCAACAAGGAAAGCTCAATAAGGGGTAGAGCCCAACCTGGTTTTGATACCATGTAGAAAGCCCTACAGGGCCATGACTCTTCCTCAAAAGACACCTTGTGAGGGGAGGATTACCCAGGCTTAGGGGTGTGTTTCGGCCGGAACGGATCGGAAACAACCCTTTCGGAAAAAATTCCAAAATTTTCGGAAGCCAAAAATGCATTCCGAATTCCGTTCTGAAATTTCGGAAATTTCAAAATTATTTCCGATTCCGAAATTTGGAATTTTTGGAATTTTATCAGATTCGGAATTTTTCGGAATATTTTCGGAATTTTTCGGAATATTTTCGGAATATTTCGGAATATTCGGAATTCAAGCTTAATGGGATTTCACTTGAAACTTGTAGGCCTTTTATAGAAGCACATCACATCCCCTCTTTTACGTTTTTTAGATGTGGGATGAACACAATTTTCGGAATATTTTTGGAAAAGTTTCGGAAAATACAATTTCGAGATATGTTCGGAAATTTTTCGGAATATTTTCGGAAATTCTAAAAATAATTCCGATTCCGATCCGATTTTTTTCGGAATTTTCAAAATTCAGAAATTCGGAATTCGGAATGCATATTTGTTGTCAAAATCGGAATTTTTCGGATCGGAATCGGTCGGAATCGGAATTTCCGTTCCAAATGACACCCCTACCCAGGCTTATAAGAAACACAGACGCTGTGGGGCAATTACGAATGGCACGTACGGGGTTTCTACCAGGGCGATGTGGGGCAATTCAACACTTACTATAAATATCAAAACAAGCTAATTTTTGCGTTTTGAATCCCATAAGCACTTTTGGGCCTAAAGTTTTGTTTGGAAAGCAATTCCAAATAGGCACTAGGTGGGCTCTAACAAGTGAAAACTGCACAATCGCTGCATTTTCTTCTTAGAACATCTCTTTTAATGGTAAGTATGTATCAAAAGGTGCCAGTTGGTGGCTCAACTCATGTACATGGGACTTGGTCGCATACATTGCAACTTATGCACCTATGGCTCTGTTTAGCTCATGGATTAGTGTGCTAAGGAAAGGAAAGCACTAACGAAAACACTGTTTGTTGTTTGGTTAATAAGGAAAACAACGAGAAAAATAGGAAGAAAAAGAATATATGGTGAGAAATAAACTATTAATTTTGAATTTTCTGCATGACATCCGTCCCTTATTTCCTACTTTACAATTGATTTTGAAATTTTTTAGTTTTAAAGTTATTTAAACATGGAGTAAACACAAACTAGTTTTCCTTCTTGTTTCCCTTCCTTTTTCTTTTCCTTCTCTAAATCCACAAATCAAATAGTGCCTAATGAAAACTCACATAAAATCCAAAGAATGCTTTACAAAAGGATCTCCACCCCACCCCCACTTAACTAAGAGACTAACATATCTACTACTTAACTAATTAAACTGAATCATGGTCAAAAAAATCCATTAGTACGAGTGGTGAGTCAGTCTTACGGAAAGACAAATTTTGTGGATTGAGAACATACCTTATCAGCCACTGGATCTAAAAATGCACCAAACGCACTTTCTAATCTCATCTGAAATACATACAAGCATGTGAAAATGGATAATCCGTGATACCAATATATATATATATAAATATGTAAAATAAAAAATAAAAATTAATTTAAAAAAAAAAAAGAAGAAGAAGAAGTCCTGCCAAATTATTTTTGGAAGTTGAAAGTAACGGGCATTGCATACCTTCCTAGCAATGTACCCATCAAGCCAATCTGTAATTGCTGCAATGAGGAAAATACTTGTAGTAGAAGTTGTTCCCCACCAACTATCTACGTAAAATGCTATTGGAGAATTAAATAATAGTATATTAGCATTGCAATGCGCTAGGCACCATGAAACGGCTATCATAGTATTACGCACTTACATGCATAGATATCGCGACTTAATCGCATTTACAACACATTGGTAACAACAATAGGACATTGATTGGTTGTGCAAAGAAAAAGCATAAAAGCAAAACTTACTTAAAAGATCCCAATTAATGATGTTAAAATGAACGATCTGAGTAACATTATCAATTATCTCATCCAGGAAATCACACATCTTTACTCCAGTAAAAGATCAATTTCAAGCTTGAACCATGTGGCCAAAGAGATATTATATCTTCAAGATATAGAGAATAGCAACTAGACCAAACTCGTGAATTTGTGAATACATTAACAGCCAGTGCTATATTTTCTAGCCTAGCAGAACAATGTAAAATGGGGCAAGTTCCTTGAGCTCATTTCACGCTTTTAGCTCATATAGCTGCTCAAATTAAGATGAATACGACAAGGTTAATCAATAAATCTTGTGAATTTACCAAGGAAGGTTCAAACTCGGCTTGGTAAAATTAACAAGCACTTTATGATTTTTACAAGCAACTAAGCCACTCAGTTTCGACTAATAATCAACTCGGTTAAAGAGTTAAAGGCTTGTTCAAGATCGGCTCAAGAGATGAACAAGCCAAGCTGGATCAAATTTTGGGTCATTAGTTTTCAGATCCGAGGCTTAAGAAACTTAATTCCACATCAAGGAATTGTAGCTGAACCCAATCCCTAAACAAAAATCCACCCAAATCATAAACCTAAGAATTAGCTGACAAACAAAACAGTGAAATCCAAAAAGTACCAATAAATGTAGGTAGATACAAACAAACATCAACTAATCATACAAATCAAAAAAAAAAAATTTGAAATTCATAGCAAAATGAGGAGCAAAGCATCCAACCAAATCAAATAAGAATTCCTCAAAAAAAAAATTTATTGTAAAACAGAAAAACATATCCAGAAATTCACACAATAACGGAATCTAATAAAGATTTTTTTTTCTCGGGAAAGTAAAATTTCCCAGGAAATCAGACTCAGCAAAAGTGTGTATATGTGTGTGTGTGTGTGTGCGCGTGTGTGTAATCGAGAGGTAATCGAACACGTACTGCTAACCAGAAGCGGAACTGCCGCAACGCGGCCGATGGTCAAGATCGTCGGAAATGTGAGCAATTTCGCAGAATGCGGCGGCGATTGGTGGCGATAATAGCTGTTCAACGGCGGCGACCGGTCACTCTCTTTCTTGTCGGCGCCCATCTCAGTCACGACACCACCACACCACCGATCTCTCCTTTATCTTCGGAGGAACGGAGAAACCCTAAGTTGCTAAACGGAGCGAGGGGTGCGAACGTCGCTATCCTCCACACGGCCACCACCGGTATTATTTTCTCTGGGTGGTGGCTATTTACGGCCATTGAGCATTTTGGCCCTATTGTTGTTGTAACGTCTGAACTGGCGGCAGTTATTGTGGTGGTTGCGGTGGTGGAGGCTATTGTGCGCAGGCGTGTACGGAAGGTTAATGTTATGAGAAGGTTTGCCGACGGTGGTATTAGCAACTATTGGCACGCAGTTTGAGGTATGGGGACGTGCCCGTCGGTGCGCTGTGTGTAAATTTGAATAAAGTTTGTGATAGATGTGTGATGTTACAATATTTAACAATTTAATAAATAGTTATATAATCAATTCTACACTCAGGCTATAAGGAGGGCGCCCTTTATTTATTAAACAGAGGATATCTATTTTGACCGTCGGATTGTGTTTTTATTAATGGCAGTTTTGTCATTTCACAGTTTTTAAACATAATCTAACGGCCAAAACAGAAGTTCTCTCTTTAATAAAGAGAGGTGGTCCTTTTTAGAGAATCTTTGATCAATTCTATTATTATAACCACTTTTGCTATCATAAAATTGTAAATTTTTCCACATAATAATGTTAGACACACACCTTCAATTACACCCTTAACAAATTATATCATTATTTTAAGTATATGTACCATGTGCTGTGTGAGTGGTGCACATAAAAGTGTAAAAAAAAATTAATCAGCACAGAGTACATGTATTTAAAAAGTAAGATGTTGTTTGAGGTGTGGTTGAAGATGTGTGTTTGTAGCTAGCATTATTCTTTTCCACGGGATTGTGGAGTATTACTTACACCTTTTATTATTAAGGGGACTAAGAACACAACATCCCCCATATGATTAATTAGTTCGTAATAAATTTTCGTAAATGTTGGTGACTTCTTTGTAATTATTAGTGTAAAGTCTTTCTCTTTTATTGAGTTCTAACTGTTGTGATTATTGTATTTTCATCCTACCCAACTCTTAGTTGTGAATTATCTTCTCTAATTTTTTTTTCCTTTAATGTTTTACTTCTCAAATTTGTTTGAAAGATGTTGAGGTGGTTGCACTTTTAATAGTGTATCAGCATTATTTAAATTTAACCACATTTAAGTCTAAAAACCAGTTAGTCCAAGTCTAAACCATTTTTCATATGTTTTTGTAATTTTTATTCAAATTGTTATTAACTGGCTTCTTTGTATTGTTATTAACTTCTTTTGTGTTTATTGAATAATAATATTGAACATATTATTGACTTGTTTGTAATTATTGCTCTATTTCAGGCGGTCAAAAGGACAATTTGGTACTTCACTAAACCCTCTACTTCTTTGTATTTTTATAGGGGCTTCGACCGTAACCCCCTCAAATAAAACACTTCCAAACTAAAATTTATGTTACTTTTCTTTAATATTTTATGCCTAAACAACTTCAATTTGCTTTAACTTTTGTTTTATAAGTTCGTTGTTCATAAAATTTGATGTTTTAGAATCAACAAAATGAGATCTATCAAACGAGATAAACATTGTCACACCCATCTTGGGGAAAATTATTTGTTTTAAATTGCATTATTGAATTTTAAGGAGTTTCAATGTTATTTGAAATTGAGATAAGTGGTTGATTGTGGTCAACGGAAGGTGTCCAGTGTAGACACGGTAAATTGATAAGAGAAATGATAGATGCACAACGAAAACCCACAACTAATTGCACAACCTGTTTAAAAATATTGGACTTTGTGCTGAAAAAACTGTACACCCTTTTTTTTGTCTTTTTGTGTGTACAACTTTTTCAGCACTAAGTCTAACAATTTTAAATAGGTTGTGCAATTGGTTGTGAGTTTTTGTTGTGCATCTATCATATCTCAATTGATAATCATTGAGGCATCCGTGTGGTTAAATAATATTTATACGATTTAAATGGTATTTGACTTATTTGGTAAACTGTGAATAGTAAATTTACCTGTATAGTATATTTTCTGTTAGACTTGGTCTTGATCAAGATCATTTTGATTGTTTTAGAGTTAACCTATGTAATAAGTGGCATAAAAGGTAGGATATCTAGAGATTCCACGGAATTTAATTTTTTAGCGTAATTACGGACCCAAACGGAACTTAGACGAAAATTTTTGTAATTTATAGTTTTCACTCGTGAAGTCATAAGATGGGTGTATGCGACGTTTTGTGAGATAATTAGAAGTTTTGAGAACTCGCGGGGAGGTAAACGTAATTCCTAAGAGTTGTTGTGCCTATATATAAATGTGGTTGAGATATTTTCAA
This sequence comes from Hydrangea macrophylla, assembly GCA_033977485.1. NCBI lineage: Eukaryota > Viridiplantae > Streptophyta > Magnoliopsida > Cornales > Hydrangeaceae > Hydrangea > Hydrangea macrophylla. Next base: position 30,877,050 of record CM066999.1, read on the forward strand.
AATATCAATATTTTAAAAATCGGACCGTTCATCGAACCGGAAAAATGACCGGGTCACGGGTTACTGGTCCAACCGTTAGGTGAATCGGAATTGAATTGTGATGTCATAAATATGTAATAAATATATTTATTTTTACAACTAAATAATATTATGAAGTTAAAAATTACAAAAATATATATATATTTACACAAATAAATTTTGACTTTTAATTTCACAAATTTATGTACAGCAATTAATTTATAATACGGTGTATCATAACATTTTCCAACTTGACATATTATTTCTTTAGTTTCAAGTGCTCAACGATCAACTTTCAAATATCAAAACATGAGCTGGCAACAAGAAAGTAGATAGCATTAATTATAGCATTAGGTATGAGTACTAGGACTGTAGTCTACCTTCGTTATAGGTCAGTACTACACAGTCCTCTCATTTCGTTTGAAAAGAAAAAGACGAAGAGAGAGACAGACAAGGAGAAAGCAAGCGGTCGTTTCCCTAAATCGTGGCCGGTTCTCCGATTTTTCAGTTTAATCGGTCTGCCCACCGATTATGGGCGGTTCCTTCTCTACCAACGGTTTTTGAGTCAAACTGACCGGTCGACGGCCCAACCGGTCGAACCGGCCGATCCGGTCCGGTTTTCAAAACTATGCAAAATATCTCATAAACCAAGAGAGAGAAAAGGGAGATTTTTGGTCTTAGATCATCCCGGCGACAAACGACGACCGTTCGTCTGTCAATTTTCAACCAAATTTCAGATTCGGATTGTTCGAGGTAAGAGCTACGTTTTGATACCTCTTAGGCCATGTTTGGCAAACTTTTACGAAAATTCTAATTCTAGGGATTTGGAAAAAAAAATATGCTAATACTTGTAGGAATCATTTGAGATCGGAGATCCGACGGTTAATCGGGCTATTAGTGCTTCTCCTGAAATTATAGGACCGTAGCTCGAGGTATGAATTTCGAACTTGTGTTATATAGATAATTTTGGATGTTTTGAATATTATGTATGGGAATTGTGATCCGGGTAAAATGTATGTGTTAAATTAGGCCCATTAATTTTAGCGAGTATGTGTTGAAAAGTATGGTGATATGATTATGTGAGCATGCTAAATGATTATGTAAGTCAAAGGGAAGTTTGGTATAATTTCATGTGGGGCACACCTCTCGATGTTTGAGAGTTTTAGTAGTGAAGACTACTTGCTTGGTTTGGGAACCGGCCCAGCCAGAGCAGTTGGATGTAATGGTTTAGTGATTTTGGCTAGCCATTGGCATCGCGGTTTAAGGTATAAGACTTGCCGATATACCAGATGAATGTGTATCTCTCTCCCTAGAGGCTAAATTGTGTGAATTAGATGTTTAAAGCATCCCTTCATAATATTGGCACCATAGGTGCATAGATGTCACACCCCGGATCCACTTTCAAAACTTACTCAAAGAGTTAAAAGTAAAATTTTAAATAATCAAGTGTATTTCAAAACAATGAAATAAAAAAGGGTTATAACCACTCCTTCACATGGGGTTAAGACCCAAATAACCCAAGTATACATCTCTTTAATTTGTATTTACTCTATTTCTTTATCTCAGCTACTACTTGCCTAACCATAGTTCAACTGCCTCTCATCCTCTCCCGATTTATGTATGCATAGTATATATACTAGCCCATGCATCTCTCTCTCATAGATGAGTCATTGGGTTAGATGTCTGTCACGCCCCGGAGAAGCAAAAATAGAAAAAATAAATTCATTTTTGGTCCTGTAGGCCCTGACTGATGAATAACCACACTGTCATCTACTCAAACCAATAAACACAATGATAGGGAGGATACTATTCATAGAACATATTTTATTAACATAATCAGAGGCTACAACAGCGGAAACTCACAGGTCGTAGTCTACTAAAAACTATTACAACAGCTGGCTTATAGTCTGAAGCCTACAACAAATATTAACAGAAGTATGACATATAAAATAGATTAACTATTACAAAGCGGCACGTCTTTGTCTTCAAGCCTTCAGCTCCAAGTCCGGCGGAACATCAGTCTTCCGTCCTCAAGTCCTGCGAAGCTGTAGATATTAGAATGTCTAAGGCATAAACACCATCAGCTTTGAATACAAAGCTGAATGGGTACATCAAATACACTCCTGACCCATTACTATTCAGCATCTTAAAATGCGATAAATCTCTTATCAATGACGTCTCTCATGGACATATCAGAGATCTCAGTAACTACACATCAAATCAATGATAGCAGGAAACATATTAAGTAATGACAAAAATAAAGATCATGGTATAATATCTCATCAAGCTATTCCCCAAATCCATGCATGCAACCCATGCATCCATCTCATGCATCTATTTTACGTCGGGATGCTGAATCCACGACTCAACCACCATCTATTTTATCCATACCCATATCCATATCCATGCTCGTATCCATATTCTTATTCTAATCTATATCCATACGTTGATACAATAATACCAATCTGGTATCCATACGTCGATACCACATAATTGAGCCAACAGGCTACACCGGTCGCTTCCCTGGTGGTGTCCTATGCCACACGATCCCTTGACAACTTATCGGTCATCTACACTGTACATCCTATCTGTAAACGATGGGAGCGGCACATCGGATGCATTCAACGATGTGTATATCCTCACTGGTTGTCTACACAACTGAGAATTATTAAAGCACTAGCCGGATGTCTTCAACGGTACACTGGACATCTTCAACAGTGCGAGGTGCACTAGGAACTCTAACCGTCCTATGTCCACCTGGCTTGTTAGCCGTTCATCCCACGGATCCAAAGTACACATATCACGTTATTCCACACAAAGGCACATATCCTCTTTCTTATCATATTTTCTTATCTCTTCATATTATTATCCCATATATGCTGACTACATGTCGTGAAATGCATTACTTTAGATATAAGAATTACCACATGCTCTGTGTTTATCATATCTACTCATTAACTGGTTATTAGCATGCAGTCATGTCCCATCTACAATACAGTTTGATAGTAACAACAAATGGCAGTTCATCTTATACCCACCGTTAACAACAATTCATCTTGATCAACATAAAACAACTAATGTATATCATGTTGATTATTCACATAACCAACTATCACAATATCGCATATGGTACAACTATTAACAAGTTAGGTATATCACAACTAACTCATAGCATATAACAAAATATAAACAACATACTGTTCTTACCCAATCGATTGGCCAAACAAGGCAATCGATTGGATTAAAAAGACAATCAATTGTACAAAAGGGCAATCGATTGACATAGCAATCAATTGGAATAATATTCAATCGATCGGTTTCTATGGCAATCGATTGAACTCTATCTTCTTCCTCAAAACAATCTGGTTTTATTATAATATTCATGTTTGTCACACCCATTCCGGGAAATCATTGTTTAAAATGTATAAATGAAATTTTGTGAATTATCAATGTTGTTTGATAATTGTGAATGGGGTTGACTGGAGGTCAACGGTGAGGTGTCAATCGAGGACACGGTAATAGGACAAATCGTGTGGCATCAACATGAGTAAATGATATTTAAATGGGTTAAATATTATTTGATGTTTTCTGTTATATGAGAATAATAATTATACTTGTTTTGTATAATTTCTAGTAGTTTTGATCTGGTTTTAGATCATTTTGAATATTGTTGTGAGAACGTGAGTGATATGTTGCATAAAAGGTAGGTTAACCAGAGATTCCACAGAATTTAGTTTCTGGTGTAAATTACGGACCCAAACGAGACTTAGACGAAAACTTTTATAAATTTTTAGTTTCACTCATGAAGCAATAAAATGGACATGTGCGACGTTTCAAGGGTTAATTAGAAGTTTTGAGAACTCGAGGGGAGGTAAACGTAATTCCCGAGAGTCATGCCTATAATAGTAGTGGATGAGATGTGAAAATATCTCATAACACACATATCTAGAGAGAGAGAGAGAGAGAGGGAGATTTGTGGCTACGATTTTCATGACGCCAAACGACGAACTTCCGATCATCAGTTTTTCATCAGATTTCATTTTCGGACTCCTCGCGGTAAGAGCTTCATTTTGATGTGTGAGACCCGAACCCGAAAAGAATATTAAAATAATAAATTATTTACTCTATTAAGCTGAACTGAGTTGTTTAAAATTTAAATTTCTGTGATTTAATTATTTAAGCTGAATTGTTATTAAATTTTTATGATGAACTGTTAATTATTAAATAATTATGCGTTGGGTTGGAACTGGAAAATTTCATTTTTGGGATTTTGAGATAGGTAATAACTCTATTTGGGGGTCCTAAGATGATATGGGAAAGTTTGAGAACTCAAGTGCCTGTTTTAAAGAAAGTTAGGGTGTTAAACATAATTTTTAAAAGTTAGAAAATCAGTTTTAGGAGAGATACGTTAGTCTCCTACGCTATATGTTTTGAGAGGGTTTACAGTGAAAAGAAAGAGAATTAGTCTCCTACACTGTATGTTTTGAGAGGGTTTACAGTGAAAAGAAAGAGAATAGAAGGAGAGTAAGAGGGGAAGAAGAAGAATAAAAAGAAGAAGACTTAAAAATTGGGAGGAAATGGAGAAAACTTAATCTTCTACACCCTAGGTAAGTGAAATTGGTTGAAAGTGTGAATTGAGGTTTTTGAATTCTTTCCTTAGAATCTGAAAATTAAGAGATTGAAGTTGTAATTTATGTTTTAGAACTTGTTTAAATGCTCCTTGATATGTATATGTGGTGTGGTATGAAGTTTTTCATGTTAAACTTGAATTTTGAGCAAATTTGTAAAATATGTTTTTAGGGTTTGGTAGAAATCCAAAAATTGTTGATTTGTGGGGTTGATTTGATAGTGGATATGTGTTCTATATGCCTTGGGTGATATGTATACCATGTATGGCAAGTTTTGCTTGAGTATAGTTGATTTTGCAATTGTTGGGGTGTTGAAATTTAAGGACTTTCAATAAATTCGAAAATTGAGTTTTTCTTTGGTTTTGATTTTGATATTTTTGGTGTTAAGAGTATATTATCAATGTCTTGAAACACTCCTAGTTCAAGTCTTGAAAGGATTGAGTTGGGTTTGAGGTGGTGACCACCATGGATGAGATTTGAAGTTTTTAGGTTTTATGGGTTCTTGAAAATTGTTGTTTCAAATCTATATGTGGGTTGATTTTTGTTGTTATAATGAAATTTTCAATGCTATGTATTACTCTTACAACAAGTTTTGAAAGAGTTGAGTTGGAAAGAGTTGGGAAGAGTAATAGAGATTAGTGTGTGTTGTTGGTGTAGTGTGTGTTCTTGGTGTAGTGCGTATTTTTAAAACTCTAGCTTATGGGTCTTGTTTGATTTGTAAAATATTGTTGCTTATGAGTTGATATTTAAATTTGCTAGATGCTAATAACATATTTGAGAAGTATATAGAGAATGTTAGTTTTGGGTTTGGAAGAATTGGGTTATGATTTGGGTAAAACACCATTGAAGATGTTCTTGAGCTTTAGAAGCTAAAAATGGGTTCTTGATTTTTATTTGATGGTTGTGGTGAACAATGTTAGATGTGGATTTTTTTTAATGCATTGTGAATATTATTTTGAGTTATATGCTATTGAAAACTTATGTCTCCAAGAGTTGGTAGAACTTGAAAGCCTCCATGGAAGAGTTGTGATTTTTTTTTTTTTTTTTAATACAAACTTGATTTGGGTAGAGAGAGAAAGTTAGAAATTAGGGGCTATTTGGGTGTGATTTTGGGAATTTGGGTTGTTTCAAATTAAAACTTGAACTTCTTAAAATTTTACTTATTATGGAAGTTGCTTCTTTCTATATTTTTATTTATTATAGAAGTTGTTTATTTTTACTTACTAGTTATGAAGTTGAAGTTCGAGAAATATGGATTTTTTTTTAATTTGAAAGTCTAGGTCGTTAATTTTTTGTTGTTGTTGTTATTATAAGATTTGTGAATTATTATTTAAATTGATATTATATTTGCTATGAAATCTAATTTTTAAGATTTCAGGGACCGAGGCTAGTAGTAGTGGACCCAAGGAGTTGACCGAGGAGCAAGTAGAAAGGTAAATTTTATTCGCTTGCCGAATTTGAGGTGGGTCTTCTAGATATTGCTGTATTGCAGTTTATGTTTATATACATAGCTGGCATGACATGTATGTTATGCACTTGCATTACTGAGCTGTTAGACCAAGTAGCTGAAAACTTGGTAATAAGCCACGAAAGGTTAAAGCTGATGGGCCCGGGTGTGTGAGTCACGACATGTATGAGTTGCATTTTAATATTACATAAAAGCTGTATTTGTGTTGTGCTGAGCTGTTTATATGCTTAAACTTGCATATTGTTTTATCTAGTTGTCGTGAGCCGTGGTTTTGCTCACGCCCACACAGATTTTCTGTGCAGGTACCCCTTTTATGAAACTGAGTTAGGAATTGCACTGCCATAGGTCTGGGGTTGCTGTGGGTTGCTATGGGTTGACCACAAGAGTGGTATTTTGTAAAAAAAATTGTAAAATACAGTTTAGTTGTAACTTTGCAAGATGTTGTAAACACTTAACTTTTAAGTTTGGTTGTGTTTGATTAGTTTAATGTATAATACTTTGGATGAGTGAATATTTTAAAATCTATAATAGGTGTTCTTGTATAAATCTGTTAATCACATGTTAAACTTAATGTTGTTGATTAGTTGAGTTGTATTAGTAGGTGTTCCGACCGCGGCGGGTCGGGGTGTCACATGATGTCTCTTAGGCCACGTTTAATAAATTGTTTTCGAAAAGCTAATTTTAGAAATTTGGGAAAACATGTAAATACTTGTAGGGATCACTTGAGATCGGAGATCCGAAGTTTAATTGGCCCCCTAGTACTTTCTCCGAAGTTATAGAGTTATAGCTTAAGGTATGAATTCTTAACCTATGTAATATGGGAAATTTTGGATGTTTTGGATATTTTGTATGAATTATGATTCGGGCAAAATTCATGTGTTAAAGTAGGCCCGTTAATTTTAGCGAGTACATATTGAAAAGCATGGTGATATGGTTATGTGAGCATGCTAAATGTGTATGTGGATCAAAGGGAAGTTTGGTATAATTTCATGCCGGGGTACGCTTCTCGGTGTTTGAGAGTTATTGTAGTGACGACTACTTGCTTGGTTAGGGAACCGACCCAGCTAAAGCAGTTGGATGCAATGGTTAAGTGAACTTGGCTAGACATTGGCATCGCGGTTTAAGATTTAAGACTTGCCGATATACCGGATGAATGCGTATCTCTCTCCCCAGAGACTAAAATATGTGTTTTAGATGTTTAAAACATGAATTACCCCCATATGTATTTGTTTAGAATTGTACACTCAACAGTGGAGACTTCCTCCATTGCAGGTGGAAAAAAAAAGGAAAGAAGAAGTGAGAAAAGTGAGGCCGATGATATGCTAGGGATGTCTCTTGTATACATTTTTGGCTTTCTATTCCAAGTGTTGTATTAAGAACTTTGAATTTGTAATATATTGTAATAGAATCCCAGGTTGGATTAGTAGTTGTAATCGCTAGTAAGCAAACCTTTTGTGTTTAAGATTCGAATCGTTGTTAGATATTTGTGTTAATGTTGGAATTGGATTGGAGAAACTTGGCTTTGAGTTACTGCAGTTTGTGCGGAACTGGGAGGGATCAGTCGACTGAGTCTCCGACCCAGTCGACTGGACCCCTGTGTTACGAATTATCTCTTTAGTTTTAAAAGGTTTCAGTAGACTGAAAGATTGGAACCAGACTGAAACCAGTTGATTGATTTCTGCACGAAAACTTGGCATTCTGCTTGAATGGATTCAGTCGACCGGGTAAATGCCAGTCGACTGATAAATTGAGGCCCCAGTCAAATGAGTTCCCGACACAGTCGACTGGATCAGGCTATTGAACTTTTACATTCTCTGCAATTGCCCTCCAGTCAACTGGGTCCCTGCCACAGTCACCTGGACCGCTGTTTTCAAAATGGTTTAGCTTTGAAAGTGTTTCAATTAGGCAAAACTTTTTTTCTAACTCTGTTTTTAATGAATTTTACTTATGTTTTCTGCTGCTATTTTACTTTAATTGAATTGGATGAGCCATGGTGGCGTGCCACGTGTACTATTTTCGAGCATAGCAGGATGGATTGTGACATTTATTGGTATCAAAGCTAGAGGTAACAAAACTTCGAGAACGTTCGACGATGAGTGGAGTGTTGAGTGCTTTTGCCACATATTCTAGAATGCATCCATACATTGTACAGATATTTGATGCATATGTATGCTGTTGTACATACATGCTTATGCTGATTGTCATACATGCATAGTGTTTATGCATTGAGATTTACAGGATTGTACAATCATGAGTGACGATGACCGAGATCTATCGCCACATACTCGACGAATGAATCAAATGACGGAAATGATTTGCAATATGGAGATATGATATGGAATATAGCGGAGTGATTGCCTCCAACGCCTCTATTTGAGCCAGCACCGATAGCTGTGGTGCCAGTACCTGAGAACATGGGTGTAAGATCCGTGTTTGAATAATTTACAAGGAAAAAACTGACAGAGTTTTATGGGACTTCTGACACGACACTAGCAGAGCATTGGGTTATGGATATAGAAAGGACATTTAGAGCTATTCTAATGTCTGATGCATTAAAAATTAAGAGTGCTAGTAATATACTCAGAGGTGAGCCCCAGAATTGGAGGGTGAACATCCTGGATTAGGGAGCACTGATAACGTGGGAGGGATTCAAAGCGGTGTTTAACCATTGATTCTTTTCGAGGGCTGCTCTTAATGCGAAGAAGAGAGAATTCGATAATCTTTGACAAGCAAAAATGACTGTCACTGAGTACACTTCGAGGTATAAATGCTTTGTTGAGATTTGGAAAGGGGTCTGTGATGACAGAGGAAGACAGGGTGAGGAAGTATGAGGATGGGTTGAGAGATAACATTCGCCTGAGGGTGGAAACCTATGAACATTCAACAGTTATCGCGGTACAACAAACGACACTTGTAGCCGAAAGTGGGATGGAGAGATCGAGGTAAAATCAGTGATGCCAACAAGGGAAGAGGAACCACAAGGTTAATGACTGGAACTATGGTAGATCTTTCAAGAGGCCGTTTACAAGGGGCTCTAACTATGGTTTCAGTGGGTTCAGGAAGTCGGCAAGTAACATACCGTTATGCCCAATCTGTAATCGACCACACACAGATCGATGTTTCATAACCAACTTCCAGGGTAAAACTCAAGGGGCTAACAGTACAAGTACTACACCTGACATGAGGGGCAAGTGTTACAATTGTAGGATGTTTGGACATCAATCCAAGGAGTGCCCGAGGAAGCGTCCTCAACAAGGAGCTAGTTCTATGGCTTCCAGTGGATCGAAGCCTAGACAGACTAACGATGGGGGATAAAGGACGGAGCAACGTTAGGGAAGGTCATTTCAGATGAACCCAGGAGATATGGCTACTTCCGAGACAATGGTCTTAGGTATGGTGCCTATATGTTTATATCTAGCACACATATTTGTTGACTCAGGATCTACGCATTCATTTGTGTCACATCTTTTCGTTGAACATTTGAATGTTAAGTCAGTTCCTTTAGGATATGAATTATCTATTGTAGTACCCCGTAGTAAGCCGATAGTGACGTCTACGATATACAAGGGATGTGAGATCAAACTATGCGAGAAGTTGATGACTATAGATCTGATACAGTTGGTAGTAAACCATTTTGACGTGGTATTGGGAATGGATTGGTTATCTCTTAACCAAGCCATGATAAACTGTGAACGGAAAGAGGTTAATTTTCGATCACCGATGCATGAGAACTTTTGTTTCCAAGGAAGTAGAGTTACACCGCCACCGTATTTGATTTCGGCTATCCGAGTGGGTAGATTATTGAGGAAAGAATGTCAGGGATATCTGTGTTCAGTGACCAATACTTCGGCGACCGAATTGAAAGTAGAAAACATTTCAATAGTGCGAGAATATCCAAATGTGTTTTCAGACAACCTACCAGATATTCTTATTGAGAAGGAGATTGAGTTTATCATTGATATCATGCCAAACTCAAAACCGTATCAAAGGCACCGTATAGAATGGCACCCATGGAATTAAAAGAACTAAAAGTTCAACTACAAGAGTTATTTGACAAAGGTTTCATCCGACCTAGCATATCACCATGGGGAGCTCCAACGTTGTTTGTAAAGAAGAAGGATGGTTAGATGCGAATGTGTGTCGATTATCGGGAATTGAACAAGTTAACCATCAAGATTAAGTATTCGTTACCTAGAATTGATGACCTATTTGATCAACTTTGTGGAGTACAAGTGTTTTCAACGATAGATTTGAGATCGGAGTACCATCAGTTGAAAGTAACAAAGAGAAGACAGCTTTCAGAATGCGCTACGGATACTATGAGTTCCTAGTCATGCCATTTGGAGTTACAAATGCACCAGCTGCATTCATGGATCTTATGAATCGAGTCTTCAAGGATTATTTAGATGACTTTGTGATCGTATTCATCAACGACATTCTTATATGTTCATCGAGTGAGATAGAACACGAGAACCACTTGAGGTTGATACTTCAGAGATTGCGAGAGAAGCAACTATTCAAGAAATCTAAGAAGTGTGAATTCTGGCCACCTAGCATTACTTTTCTTGGTCACATGATTGACAAAAAAGGGGTTTCAGTTGATCTTTACAAAGTGGAAGCAGTATCTAATTGGCAAAGACCGACATCCGTATTCGAAATCCAAAGTTTCTTAGGATTAGCCGGGTACTACCGCTGCTTCTTTGAGAATTTATTGAAGATATCATTGCTAATGACAAAGTTAATGAGTAAGGGTGTTACTTTTGCATCGAGTCAAGAGTGTGAAGACAGTTTTTAAGAGTTAAAGTCACGGTTGACGAGAGCACCTATATTGACGATACAATCTGGAACAAAGGGGTTTGTGATCTATAGTGATCGTCGCATCAAGGCTTAGGATGTGTACTTATATAGGGTGGTAAGTTGATTGCCTACACGTCTAGACAGTTGAAGACACATGAGGTAAATTACCCAACTCACGATCTTGAATTAGCTGCAGTAATATATGCTTTGAAGTTGGAGATACTACCTATACAGGGAAAAGTGTGAGATATTCATGGACCACAAGAGCTGAAGTACCTTTTCGCGCAAAAAGATTTGAACATGAGACAGAGGAGATGGTTAGAGTTAATGAAAGATTACAATCTTTCAATTGAGTATCATCTGGGAAAGGCTAATGTAGTAGGCGACGCTTTAAGCCAGAAGACGACAAGGAACTTAGCCAACGAGCTAACAAAGCAAAAGAAATTGATCAGAAAAATGGAACGTTTGGAATTAGATGTGATTCCAGAGACGAATGGTGGTTTGATGATAGAAATCATAACTCACCCAGACATTATAGATGAAATCAAGGCAATACAGTTTAACAATCTCTACTTATGCAATATAAGAGACGAGATACCTTTGGAAAAATGACCTGGATTTACGTTGCAACAAGGAGTATTGATGCTTGGAACTGATTGTGTGCACCAAACGTAAAGGACTTGAAAGAGCGACTTTTAGAGGAGGCTCATAGTACGAAGTATTCAGTTTATTCGGGAAGTAACAAGATGAACTGGAACTTGCGGGAAAACTTTTGGTGGAGAGGTATGAAGCGGGAAATTGCTAAGTTTGTTTCAGAGTGTTCAGCATGTCAGCAAGTTAATGTAAAGAGACAAGTACCTGCAGGACTATTACAATTGTTACCAGTGTCAAAGTGGAAATGGGATGAGATCACAATGGATTTTGTATCTGGATTTCCACAACCGCCTAACAATAATGATAAGATTTGGGTTATAGTTGATAGATTGACAAAATCAGCTCACTTTCTATCGATCAAGACGACTAAACCATCCAAGTTAACAGAATTGTATGTGAAAGAGATTGTGAGACTACATGGAGTTCTAGCAGTGATTGTATCGGATCGTGATAGTAGTTTTACATTGAGGTTTTGGGGAAGTTTGCAAAAGGCAATGGGTACGAAGTTGAGTTTCAGTACTGCTTTTCATCCTCAGATTGATGGATAGTCAGAGCGAATGATTTAGACATTGGAAGACATGCTTCGGTTGTGTGCTCTAGATTTTGGGAATGATTGGGAGAAACACTTACTTTTAATCGAATTTGCTTACAACAATGGGTTTCAGTCAAGTATTGGAATGGCACCTTATGAAGCTCTGTATGGACGTAAGTGTCGATCACCGATTTGTTGGATCGAGGTTGGAGAAAGAAGAATGACAGGACCTGAGATAATACAATTGACTACTGAGAAGGTGAAGTTAATCCAAGAGGACTTAGGGTGACTCAGAGTCGTTATAAAAGTTATGCAAACTCTAAGCGACGACCGATGACATTCAAAGTGGGAGACTTTGTATACTTACGAGTATCACCTTCCAAAGGAATTATCTGATTTGGGAAATGGGAAAAACTTAACGCGAAATTTGTAGGACCGTTTGAGATCCTAGAGAAAGTAGGAGCGGTAGCTTATCGATTAGCCTTATCATCTGAGCTGGAGTATGTACACAACGTATTCCATGTGTTGATGTTGAGACGGTGTATAACGCATATGAGCAAGATCATCGTACCAAAACCATTACAAATCCAAGAGGACTTGACTTACATAGAGCATCCAGTAGAGATCTTGGATCGAAAAGAGCAAGTATTGAGAACAAAGACGATCTCAATGGTGAAGGTATTATGGCAAAGCCATAATATTGAGGAAGCTACGTGGGAGAACGAGGAGGAGATGAGGAACGAGTATCCCTATCTTTTCGACCATTGAGGTATAAGTTTGGGAACAAACTTCCTTTTTAGAGGGGAGAGTTGTCACATCCGTTTCGGGAAAATCATTGTTTAAAATGCATAAATAAAATTTTGTGAATTAACAATGTTATTTTATAATTGTGATTGGGGTTGACTGGAGGTCAACGGTGAGGTGTCAATCGAGGACATGGTAAAACGAAAATCGTGTGCAATCAACATGAATAAATGACATTTATATGGCTTACATGTTATTTGATGTTTTCTGATATATGGGGATAATAATTATACATGTTTTGTATGATTTCTAGTAGTTTTGATCTAGTTTTAGATCATTTTGAATACTGTGGTGATAACGTGAGTGATACGTTGCATAAAAGGTAGGTTAACCAGAGATTCCACAGAATTTAGTTTTCAGGCATAAATTACGGACCCAAGCGAGACTTAGACGAAAACTTTAATAAATTTTTAGTGCCACTCGTGAAGTAATAGAATGGACGTGTGTGACGTTTCAAGGGTTAATTAGAAGTTTCGAGAGCTCGAGGGGAGGTAAACGTAATTCCCGAGAGTTGTGCCTATAAATAGTAGTGGATGAGATATTTTCACAAATATCTCATAACATATATATCTTGAGAGAGAGAGAGAGAGAGGGAGAGAGAGAGAGAGAGAAAGGGAGATTTGTGGCTACAATTTTCTTGATGCCAAACGACGAACTTCCGATCATCAAATTTTCATCAGATTTCATATTCAGACTCCTCACGGTAAGAGCTTCATTTTGATGTCTCTTAGGCCACATTTGAGCAAATTATTTCCGAAAAGCTAATTTTAGAAATTTGGGGAAAACATGTAAATACTTGTAGGAATCACTTAAGATCGGAGATCTGACGTTTAATCGGCCCCCTAGTACTTTCCCTGAAGTTATAGAGTTATAGCTTAAGGTATGAATTCTTAACCTATGTAAAATAGGGAATTTTGGATATTTTGTATGAATTGTGATCTGGGCAAAATTCATGTGTTAAAGTAGGCCCGTTAATTTTAGTGAGTACATATTGAAAAGCATGGTGATATGGTTATGTAAGCATGCTAAATGTTTATGTGGGTCAAAGGGGAGTTTGGTATAATTTTATGCCGGGTTACGCCTCTCGGTGTTTGAGAGTTATAGTAGTGATGACTACTTGCTTAGTTTGGGAATCGTCCCAGCCAGATCACAGTTTAAGATTTAAGACTTGCTGATATACCGGATGAATGCATATCTCTTTCCCCAGAGACTAAATTATGTGATTTAGATGTTTAAAACATGAATTGCCCCATATGTATTTATTTAGAATTGTACAATCACCAGTGGAGACTTCCTCCATTGCAGGTGCAAAAGATAAAGGGAAAGAAGAAGTGAGAAGAGTGAGGCCGATGAGATGCTAGGGACGTCTCTTGTATACCATTTTGGCTATCTATTCCAAGTATTATATTAAGAACTTTGAATACGTAATATGTTGTAATAGAATCCCTGGTTGGATTAGTAGTTGTAATTGCTAGTAAGCAAACCTCTTATGTTTAAGATTTGAATCGTTCTTATATATTTGTGTTAATGTGGAATTGGATTGGAGAAACTTGGCTTTGAGTTACTGCAGTTTGTGCGGAACTAGGAGGGATCAGTTGACTGAGTCTCCGACCCAGTCGACTGAACCCCTGTGTTACGAATTATCTATTCAGTTTTCAAAGGTTTCAATCGACTGAAAGATTGGAACCAGTCGACTGGTTTCTGCACAAAAACTTGGCATTCTGCTTGAATAGGTTCAGTCGACTGGGCAAGTGCCAATCGACTGATAAATTGAGACTCCAGTCGACTGAGTCCCTGACACAGTCGACTAGACCGGGCTATTGAATTTTCACATTCTCTGCAATTGACCTCCAGTCGACTGGGTCCCCGCCACAGTCGACTGGACCACTATTTTCAAAATGGTTTAACTTTGAAAGTGTTTCAATTTGGCAAAACTTTTTTTTTCTAATTATGTTTTTACTGAATTTTACTTGTGTTTTACGCTGCAATTTTACTTTAATGGAATTGGATGAGCCTTGGTGGTGTGCCACGTGTCCTATTTCCGTACTTAGCGGGATGGGTCGTGACAGGGTTCTTCTCTTCTCTCATGCACGTTATTAAACATACAGAATCATCAAAAACATCCATCTTGAGTGAGTTAATGAACTCACCTTACTCTATCGTTACGAGCTCGGCGGCAGTGGCTATGGTGAGTTCTCTCTGTACTCTCCTTCTTCTATGTCTCTGTCTCTTTCTTTCTGCTCTCCTCTGTTCCTCTTCCTCTTCTTCTTCTTCTAACCCGAGATGGTATATATGTAACACACATACACGGTTATATATATAGGACACACATACACACACCCAACCTTTCTTTCTAAAGCACACACACACACCCAACCAACTATATATGTATATAAGGGGGGAGGGGAGGGGGGGGGGGGGGGGGGGGGGGTATATATAAGGGAGGGGAAACAAACCACAACCACACAAACTAAAACGTGGTGACCAAGTGTTCTGTCTACTGCCACTCAATTGGGACCAGATGGCAATCGATTTGTATTAGATATTCTATGGCAATCAATTGGATTCAAGGGCAATCGATTAGGATGGTTACACATCATGAATTCAGGTCGGCAAGGTAGCAATCGATTGGGAAAGAATGACAATCAATCACCAAAGACCAGGAACATAATATGAGGACATATATATACATTCGAAAATACAGGATATTACATTATCCACCACTTATCAAAAGATTTCATCCTCGAAATCTGAAGCAGTAGTACTAAAACAAAAAGGAAACCACTATGCAAGACATACTCTAGGAAGCTCAAGTTCTCGTTTTACATAAACGATTACCTCAACGGCCAACTGGTTAAGTTCTAAACACATAATACAAAGATATCAACGATCTATGAACTCTAAGGTGACAACTACCAATCTCAGGGTTCAGCTATATAAAATCCATATGTCAAACTTCGGAAAGATTATAGGTAACACAACATAATCATCTTACAAATCTAAAATAGCTAGTCTCCAAACACAGAAGATTCCTTTCTCATGTCAAACTCTACGGTGTAAGGATTCTACTAATCTAGTGTTTACAATAACCAAGTTATCCTGTTTGATATACCATCACCGCTCATAAAAGCTACTTGGTCAAACAGAGTTTGACCAAGATAGTATCACCGCCCATAAAAGCAGATCAATACAGATAGTCATGTCCACAATGTCATAAACATATCTCTTTACTCATTTCTCACAAAGCATAAATGCTGAAACCAAATGACCCCTTTACAATATGCCATCTCGACTATGCAAGTGTATTATTTATTCTTTCATTTCACATTTTCTTATAACGACAAACGAATAGATTTGTACACGAGATTATCACCAATTGAATCAACTTGTCCAAATCTCATTTTCACATATGTTTTCATTTTCTTTTAAGTAAAGCAATGAGGTATGTTTATTAAAACAGAAGGTACAATAGCTTAAAGCATGAAATAGAGGCTGTTCTGAAACTGTCTCACTCGAGCACTCCCACTTGCTCGAGCGCTCCACTTCGTCGTCTTCAGCCTCCAGAGAGAGAGTTACAGAGTAAAATACGATTTTCATGAACTTTACTTAAACAGTAAGTGTAATATATCATTCTTTTCATTTTTCCATGTAGATTACAAATATAAGTCTTGTTTTCCAGTTATTAACATAGCTCTACTTTTATGTGAAAATTCGAGAGTTGCCAAAACTTTGTTTTTGCCATACGTCGCAACCGTTATAAAGTAAGGTCTAAGATTTGAAAAATAAGTTAAGGGACTGTAATCTATCATTTATAATTTACAAAATCGATTTTTGTTGAGTTTTATGGTACCGCGAATTTCGGACCTCTATGGCTATATATACATATTTATACGTATTCACCTACTTTCGAACCACATCGGCTATGCGTAATGACTTATACTACATTAAGAGTGGGTTCAAGAGACTCACCATTCTCTGGTTTGGCGGGAAGAGGCTTCTGAAGAAAACCATAAATTTCTGAAATAAGCTTTGTGCTTAAATGACAATGGCTATGGTTTGGAGAGCTTCTTTCTTCTACTGTATATCTTTCTACTGTGATTTCCAGAATATATATATACATATATATATATGTGTGTGATTTGTGACTAAGAGCAATGAGAGGGAGGGAGTGCAATGGAAGGGAGATCAAAGAGAGAGCTTGAGTTTGTGATTTTTTGAATTGCATTTTGTGTTTGTGTTATGTATATGTATATATAATCTCAACCAGTGAGTTAAGTTTGAGTTGTGGTTTAAATTGAAGCATACATCTCTCACATTTCTTACCACACAAAAATCACTCCGTGCACGTAATGATTCGAGATAATAATACGGCTGATTGATTTGATTTCAATCAGTCCATTTAGTTAGTTACGTAGACTGGTTTCAGTCCGGTTAGTCTGGCTTGGTCACTAAGCTTAGGAAAAATACCCTAAACATAAATATTAAAGACAATAATGTAGGCGACGTGGTCCTATATATTTTTAATGATTTTTATCCTAAATCACAGGGTATCTTAGGGGTGCAGTCTTAAGTACTAATACAATTAAAATTACCAAGGGTTACAAAATTAAAGGCATTGTATTAACAATTAACAACTCATGTAAAAATTATTTATTAAATAATATCACTACTAGAAATAATACACAGTAATAAAATAAAATTGGCATTTCAATTAATATTTGGGAATTGCAATTTGCAATTTGCAAGTTGCTACATCATGAGTTCATTTCAACCATTTGCTCAAGACAAAGAAAGGATAAATACCAAGGGTGCGTTTGATTGAAAGGTAGAAAATGGGTTGAAAAAGAAATTTTTTTCATGGAATTATTTTACTTGATATTTTTTTCCAAAGAAATAAAATTTGGGACTGTTTGATTGCAATGATTTTCTGGCTGGAAATCTAGTTTTGTTGTTTGATTGTCACTATTTTTCAATGAAAAATAATGAAAATGGTCATTTTTTAAAAATAAAAAATAAAAACTAACTTTTTTGCTGTTTAATTGCAATAATTTTCTATTGAAAATCAACATTTTTCACTGAAAACTTACATTTTTTCAAGCAATTAACCTATGAATCACAAACACACTGTTTAAAAATGATATAAACTCAAGCAATTGAGACGACTACTCACATCAATAGTCAGTTCACAAACGATTGTTTTAATGTACTAAAAATCAAAGTCTCATCAAAGTAAAATTAGAAGTACTCATCAAAGTAAAATGTCTCCACGATTGTTTTAATATACTAAAAATCAAAATTAATTTGCCGGATCTTTTTGAAGCTTAAGATAGAGCCAAGAACGTATACAAACATCATCTTTAATGCCAAGGAAGAACTGTCCAAATTTTTCATCTTGATCAAACAAATCCATAAGCTCAATTGTATCTCCCTCCTCAATGGCCATTGCTCGAAGTTTTTCTTGGATCGTTTTCCCATTGACATGACTTTGAGTTGCTTGCTTTTCAAAAGTGGTGGCTTGCTTTTCAAAAGTGGTGGCTTGCTTTTCGAAAGCAATGGCAATCTTTTCAGAGGACTGGGCAATACGGACAAGGGCTAAAGCATCATCATCCATGGCATGCCCATGTCTACTGTTAGGGATATATACTAAAAGCCATGCTTTATGTAGTTACTTTATTATTCATTTAATAAAATCAGTTATTCCATTTTTATGAGAATCTGTGTGGATAATGTTTGTATTATATTATTTATTTAATATTATGCATGTGTGTCTCTCATTCTACATAGTAGGTGCATGATTTGGTGTGTAGAGTTTGGCTCTCACACGGAAGATCAGACCATCGAATCTTGTAGAATGTAAGATTTTGGTTTACAGTCTTAGATGGGTTTGGACACACCATCGGTAGGACTGCAGCATGGTGTTGTAGTAGGTTTGTCTTAACTATAGGAAACGGTATAGTTTCAACTCACTATGCTGGTACACTTTGTGTATTAAATAGGACCGACTTGGGGTAATTATCTTTATACCGACTTATAAGATAATTAATACCTCATGACTATTATGAGTGATTATGCTCTAAATCCTAAGTT
Source organism: Hydrangea macrophylla (assembly GCA_033977485.1). Classification (NCBI taxonomy): domain Eukaryota; kingdom Viridiplantae; phylum Streptophyta; class Magnoliopsida; order Cornales; family Hydrangeaceae; genus Hydrangea; species Hydrangea macrophylla. Next base: position 30,896,038 of record CM066999.1, read on the forward strand.
AATTTATAGACACATACATTTGATATTTATACTTTGATCCCTAAAAGGGTGAGATCCTTAAATGGGTCAATATCTCATTGGATTGAGTGACAATATTGATTATGTGGTAGATATAAATTAATAATGGAATCTATGTCTCAATTTTTGGGATTGATGATATCCCCTTGAGAAAGCTTATAAGTTTTTATTATGTCAAACCCTGCAGATGGATTTTGTATCCGACATATCAAATAAGTTAAGTAGAGAATCTCAAGGAATTTTAAGAGATTAATTAAATATGATTGTCAGTAATTATATTTGATTAATGAATATTTGTAATCTTAACGTGGGGAGATAATAAGCATTTAATAACATGGAGCTCGAAATATATTTTTGAGATAAGGGTAGGAATGCAATTATAATTCTTTAGTAGTATGAATTATAATTTATGGAAATAGGAATCTAATTCAGTTCGAATTGGGGTTTCCTAATTCCATAAGGAAACATATTCCTTATTGACTTCTTATGGTCTCTATCGTAGCCTATATATATGTTGCTTTGGCTCTCCTCTCTAGGGGTGGGCAATCGGGTGGTTCGGGTTCGAATCGAAAAGTTCGGTTCGGGTTGTTCGGGTTGGTAAATATGATACCGAAATCCGAACTGAAATATAGTTCGAAAATAAAGTTCGGGTTTGAAATAATAGTTCGGGTTTGGCTCGAAAATTCGGGTTGAATGCCAACCGGATTTATTTTCCCTTGGGTTAAAGATCTCTGCAAATCCGTAAATGAAATCACTAATAACTCATTAATTGGAACACAATGAAAAAAAAAAAAAACAGTAAACCCACATAAATATTCTAATTGCAGGTTCAATATCATGTCCAAGAGGTATTCAAACAAAAAAGAAAGAAAGAAAGTAAATTTGGGATACAAATGAAACCCTAATTCCTAAGTTCTGAAATCACAAATTAAGCAACAAGAGAAAACTGAAAAGACATGATTTTGAGAAAGTTTATAACACAAATATTCTAATTTCTTGTCTAGGGCTTGAAATTACATAAACCCACATTCAATATCAACTTGAGATGAGAAATATAACCATATATATGGTTGATTCAGTGAATGAGAGAGAGAGAGAGATAGAGAGACTGAAATGAGAAAGAAACGGCGCATCTTCTCCGATCCTCCTGGAGCCGTCCGCCGTCGCCTAAGTGTCGGCGCCGTAGTGCGTCCCAGTCCTCCCAGAGCCGTTGGCTTGAGTGGTGACTGGTGGGTGCCTGGGTTGGGTGGTCGTGGGTGTAGTCATTGTGGTGTCTTTGGACCTCTGGTGAGATGAGAGATTGAGATTCTGAGATTGCCCACCCCTAGAGAGATGAGAGACTCAGATTCTGAGAAGATGAGGATGAGAGTCTGAGAAGATGAGAGTCTGAGAGACTGAAAGAAACAAAAGATTGTTTAGCCTATTTGTGTTTAGCCCCAAATCCATAAAAGTAAAACTTAACTTTATATATCCCAAAGAGTTCGGTTATTCGGGTCGGGTTTGGACTGGGATTTCTTTTCCGATAACCGAACTGTTATATAAAATACAGTTCGATTTTAACCCGAACTGAACTTTGAACCCAAAATAACCTAACTGAAATGACTTGAAATTTCGATTTTGGTTCGAAACTTCGGGTTGAGCTGAAGTGTGCCCACCCCTACTCCTCTCAGTTTGCGTTTTTCCATATAGAATATTATAACTCGAAATAGAAAAGAGAGCATAAAATGGGAGAGCAGAAAACTAAAAGGATTTCGATAGGAGCTCACACTCAGCTCGATATTCTGGCAGCAGAGGAATACGGTAGAAGATCGTGAGCTGTTATCGAGCCCGTATTCTCGATTCGTCTACTACAACAATCTGTTTTTGCAGTTTAAGGTAACCCTAGTTCCGCCCTTGCAAGGTTATTGTAGCTTTCACGTAATTTTTTGCTGTACCAACTTATACGCACTGCACTGTCAACGGATTCTGGGAACGCAGTTTCCTAACATCTACGTCGAGCTTTCGAGCCTCCGCCTTGCGCGGATCTCTTGGATGTGCTTAAATGACTTGGTTGTGTTTCCTCCACCTCATTTTCATCTGCATTCACCAAATAATTGATAATGGCTTCACTCACTTAGGAAAAGTCATTCCCCATGACTGCCCGGTCTCCCATTGCGTAGCCATTGCCAAAAATGATAACCAAGTCATGGTGACAAGGACATAACTTTTCCTTCATATTTCTTGCATCAGGCTTATCCTAAAACAACATAAAAAGGGAATTAAAATCAAGTTAAGTCATACAACTAGCTTTAAAGGAGCCATAGAAAGTGGAAAAACAAAGAGCGACAAGAACATGAAAGAGACAGAAAAAAGAATACTAATACAGGTTAATGGGAACATAAAAGTAAAATTTTCTTTCACAGAGATGACTTTGATAATTAAAATACTATTTATTTTATTAAAATAATCCAACATTGTTGTTCTTACAATCATAAAAGAAAAACATGCCGACCACCCACTTCACTATATTTCCTACACAAAATAAACTAACCTGTACATAAACTATAAAGTGGTAAGGACAGTAACTGCATTGACAATAGGTAATAAAAGCATCCTTGCAGAAATAATATGCATCTGTTTATACTTATAGAGATCAGTAAGATAACAAAATGCAAAGAACAATTGATGTAAAAGATCATCCTTACCAGGAGAACTTTGCGCTTAACCATCAAAGAAGTTACTCCCTAAGGATTCAAATAAGTCAGACCTCTAACAAGAAAGAAAAATGATAACCTATAGTTCCATCAATCTTACTGGTATGTAATGTAGGTGCTGCTAAACCACATCGAAGCTTAACCCAAAAACAAGGAAGGCAACCACAATAAAATAGTACAAACATGGCACTACTGAGCTGAGCGAAATGGGGATTTACCCTCTGCAATTGCAGCTTAAAGTTAATTTATATATACACACATCCTTCTACACACACATAATTTCTAGACACATAATTTATAGGGTAAATATCACCTACCTCCCTTGAGGTTTGACCCGATCATACTCGTCACCCCTCACATTTCGGATATCACACTAACCTCTCTCGTAAGAGATTATAAGTATCAACTTCCTCCCCTCCGTTAAAGTTCTGTTAGTTTGACTAGCAAATTTTTGTTGACCTCATTTAAAAAAATATTTAATACCAAACTACCCTTTCCTTTTGGAATCACTGTTCATCTTCTTCATACTTCGATTCTTTTTTAATCATATATATATATTCATATACATATGTACACAAACATACAAATGTAAAGATCTAATCATATCTATCTATCTATAATATATATAAGTGCACTGATACCCATAAGTGTTTTACACTTTTTATCAATCAGTGCACTTTCACTTAAGTAATTTTTCTTAGAGTTTTATAAGTTTGGTATACCATTTTTTTTTTGGTCCGTCTACTATTTTTTTTTTGTCTATTTTCCTAATGTTTAGCAATATTGCTTGTAAATATAGGACTCTAAAACTAATGTTGTAATAACCTGCATTTTCATATTTAATTTGTAATTTCATTATCATATTAAATTTCATTTGGTATTGACTGCTTCATTTAATTACATTTCTCATGTCCTAAATATTATCCCTTGTGTTATTCCATATTGAAATTCTTTTGGGGTCAAATTGTAATTTTTATAAAGTTAGCAATACCTGTGTGGATTTCAAAATCTGTATTTCAAAACGGTGAAAATAACTTCTATTGACTCAATCAGTATTTTTATGACACCAGAAAATCAATTCTTACGTTAAAATGGAATTCCCGTATTTTTGTGGTGACCACCGCGCCCCGAAAATACCAGTTTATGTCCAAAACTGTTCATGTTGTATTTAACTTCCACAGATTTTGGAAGTGACCGATTTGGACATTTGCTTTATTTCCAATTATGGAGAGTAATCATTTGATAGAATATTGTTTGGGAATACACTTGGTGTGTATGTTAATTTAAGGCCATAGGTTTGTTTTGCCAAACACATACAACTTGCCCCCTATAGGCCTATATGGCTCCTGAGCAATCTGAGATTCCATCTAAACAAATTCAGCAGATGGTATATATGTAATACGTATATGTATAATCAACCCTTTAGTGTATTAGAAATAAAAACAATTGTAGAGTGAAGAAAACACAACTTGGGCTCCAAGTTCTCCAAATTGGAGTTCTATATTAACCACATCCCCTTGCTTCATTGCACATTCTGCACAAGCTCATTCAGAGAGTTTAGAGAGAGCTTGAGAGAGAGATACACAGAGAATTTCAGGGATTGCATAGAGAGGGAGAGCTTCCAAATCACCATAACTTGCAAGCTTTGATTGGATTTCTTATTTGCTTATTCTTTCTCAACAACCTCTTCATTCTTGAACTCAATGAGTATTATCAACTCACTTTGAATGTAATATATGCTTATTTACTGTTAGTATAGCTTGTTTGATAATACACCATTGTTGATCCTACGTATGAAAATTCATAGCTTGAAATCAAGATTTTCAAACCTTAATCTAAATTCGTTTTTAGAGATGAATATGGTAGATTATACATCCTACATGCCATGTTTGAAGTAATAGAGTCTAATTTGTTCATACCACAAAGTATATTAGAAAATAAGTTTTGACATGTTTTAGTTTTTCATAAAATTGGAGAGTTATAGATTGATTTATGTTAAATTGATAATAGATTCTTAATCCTTGTTTAAAAACCAAGAGATCCATGTATAACATGATAAACATACTTACAGATTTGAAATGGGTCAATTTTAGACCCTGTTTTCTGAAACAGAACAGTTCCTGCGGAGAAGATGAAGCCTCAGCTTCATCTCGCGCCACGATCGCGCGCGCGAGGAATCGCGCGAGCGGCCCGCGCGAGCGACCTATCGCGCGAGCGGCCCGCGCGCGCGAGGTAGGCGTCTCCAGGCAGACGTAAGAGTTTTTATATATAAATAAAAAATTGGCTGGTCGCGCGAGCGAGGGTCGCGCGAGAACCCCTTCGCGCGAGCGATCCGCGCGCGCGACCTTCGCTTTCTCAGGCAGACAGAAAAGTTATATTATAAAAAGGAAAATGGGCATATCGCGCGAGCGGCCCGCGCGAGCGACCTTTCGCGCTAGCGGCCCGCGCGCGCGAGTTCTGACAGTTTCTGTTTTTGTCTGTTTTGTGTTTAAGGTCTGTTTGGTTCAACTTTTTAGTACTGTTAAGGCTCTGTTTGGGAATTTGGTTGATCAGAACTCTATTTGGTTATGTTTGAATGATTAAAACATTGTAGTATGACTCATTAACCCCCGTACGCGTGTTGTTCCTTTAATTCAGCATTTTTGTTTTCGTTTAAGTGCATACCATTCATGTGGGTCAGTGGTACATGCATAGGGGTGTCAGTCTGTGTGGAAAAGAGTAATGGTAGTGTGGAAAGAGTATGAGTTTGTGTTTGTGGTCGTGGTTGTGGTTGTGGTTGAGTATGAGTTTGTGGTTGTGGTTGTGGTCGTGGTTGTGGTTGTGGTTGTGGTTGTGGTTGAGCTTGTGGAGAGGGTATCTTTGAAATGCGACGGTGGCAAATATGGACACTCCCTGACGCCCATGGAAGCGTTAAAGTGTGTGAAGCCAAACTCGGACATTCCCTGGCACCCATGGTAGTGCTAAAGTGTGATCTACGGACACTCCCTGATAACTCGAGTCTGGATACTGTGTGAGGGGTTGCCCCGGTATTTGCATGGCGGTTAGGGTATTCAAAGTGTGAGGCATTGGACACTCCCTGGTACCCCGGACCAAAGTGTGAGGCAAACTGGACACTCCCTGGCGCCCCGTTGCTAAAGTGTGGCTATCTGAGTGTTTCAAAGATACCAGGAGTAGGATAGTGGGTTGTTGTGGCTGTCGAGAGAAAAGAGTCGGCAAGATGAGTGTGGTGCATTGTTCTCATACACGGTCCCTCTGTGTAAATTTACCCTCTTTAAATAATGTTGTGATTGTTTTCTAAATGAGCTCCTTACTTCAAGTATAAACTTGTGGATTTAAATGGGAAATGGAAAAAGGTAAATGGGTATGTTTTACATTTAAAGTCATGTTTTTAATACTCACCAGCTTCTTGAAGCTGACGACGTTGATGCGTCCTGGACATTCGTGTTCAGGCTTTTCAGGTTATAATCAGGAGAAATCATACGACTATGCTAATTGAGAATGGCTGCTTCTGGAATAAAGAAACTGTTTATTATATGCTTTAAGTTTATCTGTTTTAAGTTATGAACTATTTTGTTTTATAAGGATGACTGTAACAGACACTAAGTTATTATTTTATTTTCAAGGCGGCCTGTGCCTTAGTTGACCCCGGTTCATAAGATGTAATAAGTTAGAAAATTTTTGTAAGACTTGATTGCTTTACTCTGATTATTATGTTTTGTTGTTTGACGTTTGGGACGGAATCGATCCTTCAAACTGTCGCGACCTACGGGTCCATAAAGGAAATTAAACGCTTTCCTTATTTATGCTACGTCGGGGCGTGACAAATGTATTCTTTGTAGGTTCAAAAAGAAAAATGCTAGATTTACCAATTATAATGCACCGATTTTAGTTACCCGTATGTGGAGTCTACTTGTAAACTTATGTCAATGGGGGGCCACTAAATTCCATTTTCTATTCAATTACCAAAATAAATCGTTTATTTATTTTAGGAAAAGTTAATCAATTTCTCAATCACGTTGTATATTGAGGAATAAACTGACCCACTCATTTTCATTGATATTTAACTTAATTTACCCTACCGAATCCATTTACCTTTTACCTCTCTTCTTTTCTCTAGTTCAATTAACTTTGAAAAATGTTATGTTTGCAAAACTTTTGAATCTTAAATTAGTTCCCAAATGGCTTGGCAGTTCATGTAAAATATGCAGGGACAGTGAGTGGTAGTACTACATGCCACTGTATGTGGTATAACTGACAAAGCGATTGAGAACCAAATTTGAGGTTCAAATTTGGTAAGCATAGCATTACTCATTAACTTTCTTCATTGGACAATCCTTACAAAAAGAAGAAAAAAAAACTTTCTTGAACAAGAACAATAACAATTTAGAAATCTTTTTCTTTCTCAACCAAATATGAAATTTTATGCACAATGAAACATTTCATATGTATTTCCAACACAAAAGGCAAAAACCAAGAGACCTACGAAAAAGCAATTCCGTATATGCTTTAAAACCAAGTACAATTTTCATTTTTTAAATACTAAATTTATGATTTTAAATGTATTATGAATTAATAACTAAATATTTACGAAAATATTTTTTTTATAATATTATTTTAGTCATTTTTCTTATGAGAGCATTTTTGCTCACCCCAAATTTGGTACACCAATGCTCACCCATGCATCCCATTGGCCAATGCAGTGGGGCCCAGGATTAAACAAATGTTGTTTAATATTGTTTAATCCTGGGCCCCACTGCATTGGCCAATGGGATACTTGGGTGAGCATTGGTGTACCAAATTTGGGGTGAGCAAAAGTATTTTCTTTTCTTATCCCACTGCTCCTTATTCAATATTATCCTCCCAATGCAATGTATAATTTCATCCTACGAATTCGGATTAAAAGGAGTTCTGAATTTCTACACATTGGATATGATAGGATTTGTCATACAACAATGCTAGACCCACACAAGATTCCACACAAAACAATCCTGACATTTGATTCCAGTGTGCCCCATGTAGGAAACACATGGGTCCCACATGGGGCGCATCAGAATTAAGAGACAGGATTGTTTTGTGCGAGTTTTTGTGTGGGTCTAGCATTACTCTTTGTCATATTCTGTCCCTTTATAGAGCGTATCAAATATGGTTAGTGACATTGAGTTAAAAAAAACACACACATTAATATGTTATTGAGATTTTGTTAGAAGTCTTAATGGCAGTAAAAAATATTTACCACAGATTTGCTAATTTACTTGAACAATAGTTAGTTTCCTTTTCAATTCCGGGGTAGCATGACTGCTGCTAGATTTACCAATTCTAATTCACCGATTTTAGTTACCCATACGTGGAGTCTATTGTAAACTTTTGTCATTGGGGTGGGCCACTAAATTTCATTTTCTATTAAATACCAAAATAAAACCACTATTTATGTAGGAAAAGTTAATCAATTCAATCACGTTGTATATTAATTGACCCTACTGAATCCATTTACCTTTTACCTCTCTTCTTTTCTCTCAATTAACTTTGAATAATGCTATGTATTGCAAAATTTTGAATTTTAAATTAGTTCCCAAATGGCTTGGTAGTTGTAAAATATGCAGGGACAGTGAGCGGTAGTACTACATGCCACTGTATGTGGTATAACTGACAAAGCATTTGAGAACCAAATTTGAGATTCAAATTTGAGAAGCATAGCAATACTCATTAACTTTCTTCATTGGACAATCCTTACCAAAAAAAAAACTTTCTTGAACAAAAACAATAACATTGTAGAAATCTTTTTCTTTCTCAGCCAAATATGAAATTTTATGCACAATGAAACATTTCATATGTATTTCCAACACAAAAGGCAAAAACCAAGAGACATACGAAAAAGCAATTCCAAATATGCTTTAAAATCAAGTACAATTTTCATTTTTTAAATACTAAATTTATTATTTTAAATGTATTATGAATTAATAACTAAATATTTACGAAAATGTTTACTTTTATAATATTATTTTAGTCATTTTTCTTATCCCACTGCTCCTTATTCAGCATTAGCCTCCCAACGTAATGTATAATTTCATCCTACGAATTCAGAGTAAAAGGGGTTCTGAATTTCTTTATCCGACGCATAGGATATGCCACACATTGGATATGATAAGATTTGTCATACAACAATGCTAGATCCACACAAAATTCCACATAAAACAATCCCGGCCTTTGAGTCCAGTGTGCCCCATGTGGGGAACACTTGGGTCCCACATGGAACCCACCGAAATTAAGAGCCAGGATTATTTTGTGTGAACTTTTGTGTGGAATGTTGTGTGGGTCTAGCATTACTCTCATACATATTCTGTCCCCTTATAGAGCGTATCAAATATGTTTAGTGACATTGAGTTAAAAAAAAAAAACCACACACACACACACATACACACACTAATATGTTATTGAGATTTTGTTAGAAGTCTTAATGGCAGTAGAAGATATTTACCACAAATTTTCTAATTTACTTGAGCACTAGTTAGTTTCCTTTTCAATTCTGCAGTAGCATGACTGGTGACACGGTGGTATGATTGCATCAGCCGATATACAAGATCGGTGTATAAATCCGGTGCCTCTAACTTAAACAAATTAGAGTCCCAGTTTAATGCAAGTTTTCAATTAGCAAGTAAAACACAATTTTAAGTAGAGTTTTAGTTCTCTTACAAAGTGAAAGGTAGACTTTTAGTTGAATTGTAGTTCGACGTTTTACCTATTATCAACACCACCATTGACTCAAAGAAAACGTCCTCCAACAACATTCAAAGTTTACTTTTACTATCTATAGCTTTCTTATAAAAATTTCAGCAACATTCGTAGTTTTTGCGGATCAATAATTAAGGAATGTTTATATGTATATATTTAGTTATTTAGAGTAGTTCTATGCTTCCTTTTAAATTTTTGGTTTGGTTACCAAATACTTTGTCAGTTGTACCACATCAGTGTCAGTGTCATGTGATACGAATAGTTATTGCCACAACATGTGGTACAATAGCTAAGCCATTTGGGAACAAAATTTGACAATTAAGGTATGTTTCAATTTATATATATATATATATATATATATATTGAGAGTAGAGCTATGCTTCCCATTTTATTTTTATTTTTTTGGATCAAAGAAAATGTAACTTTTCAAATTGAATTCTTAATTTGATTACCGTTTGCTTTGTCACTTGTACCACAATAGTGGCATGCGATACGAGCAAATATTGCCATCTATAATATGTATTTTTTTAGAGTAGTGCTATGATTCCCCCTTTTTTTTTGGATCAAAGAAAATGTAACTTACTAATTTGAATTCTTGATTTGATTACCGAATGCTTTGTCACTTGTACCACAATAGTGGTATGTGATACGAGCAAATGTTGCCATAGCAAGTGGAACAACAACTAAACTATTTGGGAACTAAATTTGAGATTCAAATATGGGAAGTATAGCATCCCTCTTTTTTAAAATTTTAATTTCATCTGCTTTATTGTTGAATTAATTGCGTTCATTCTAACTTTTTCTTTCTTTTCTTTTCTTTTTTTTGTTAAGTTTATTTATGAATTTGAACGTTATTCTTTACTGACTACACTTTTCTTAAAAAAATTTGCAACAACATTCATTTTTCTTTTCGTAACAACAATTAGGTATGTCCCTAAAAAAAACAATTAAGGTTTTTTTTTTTTTGGATTTTTATGAGAGTAGTGATATGCTTCCCTATTTGAATTCCTAATTTGGTTCACAAATGCTTTGTCAGATGTACCACATCAGTGACATGTTGTATGCGTAATTACTGTCATAACTTATTTAGTCACGTTGCAATTAAATGAGTTTGAAGTGGAGACTATTTCTTGTGTTTATTTATATTAATGTTTACTTTCAATGTCGGAATGAGTGGCCCTTATTGGTCTTTGTTGTGAGTCAGTGTGGGGCTTTGGGGTTGAGTTGGGACTGGGGTGTGTGTGTGTGTGTGTGTGTGTGTGTGTGTGGGGTGGGGGGGGGGGGGGGGGGGGGGTTGCTTATCCATTTCAAATCCAGGTAATTATCAAATTTAAAAAAAAAAAAAATTTAAAAAATTACTTTCCCTATCCTTGTCGCTATTTCCATAGTCAAACAAGTTGCTTCCACCACAACAAATTTTTATTATTTTTTGTAGACAACAATTTCTACGAATAGTTATACTCAAAATTAAAGATTCTTGAAAGCAGTCATTAGTGCTTTGGCAGTGATTTCTTGTTGAAATTAACAAATATTTAGCTATTGGATGTTTTTTTTTGTTGCTCTTAACAATTGATCCGCATGGTCTTCAACTTGGTATTCAACCAAGAGTACAAGCTTATGAATATCGTGTTCAACCAGTTTGATGCATCAAATTATTAGAATTTTACTTTCGTTCTCAATCACGTGCAAAGCACGTGCAATAAGACTAGTATATATACGTGCATATGTCAGGTAGAGAAAGAAACTAGTAGAAGAAAAAAAAAAAGCCCATTTTATAGTTGATGGTTTGAATAAAAAGTTGTTGGGTAAATGAGTTTGAGACCCAAATTTGGATAGAATCAGCATAATATTTATGGTTGAAACTCAAATTCATGATTTGATAGTTTAATTTCAAACCCATTTGAGAATTTTAATGTACGTTTTCAAATGAATTGGATGCAAATTTGAGACACTTTGCGTGTATGTGTGTATATATATATATATATATGTATATATGCGAATTTCATATCTACACTCTCTCTAAACATTGGGGTTTTTTAACCACTCATTTCTCTCTCTACTACTCTCTATTTTGATTCTGATGAAGATATTTGCAACAACTTAGAGAAGATTTATTGGAAGGTGAAGTTTGGATTTCGAACAAACCCATTTTTCAGAGAGAAGTTAGGTTTCGAGAATTCCATCATCAATGTGTGTGTATGTGTGTATATAACTGTCACACCCCAACCCGCCTCGGGCGGATTAGGATACATGCAACAAAGTCACACACCAATTTATCCTCAAACTACTAAGAAAAACATGAATTAAACTTCATAAAAGTAGTTTAATATGACAAAACAGCCCCCAAGGGTAAAATGATCATTAATAAAGTATAGAAAATTTTATATCAAAAGATAGGTCTTTGAGTCCCGGTTCCAAAGCAAAAAACGGCACGCGAATTCGAATTTTCTAGAGAGAGTTATGCTTGTTTCCGTAAAAACCGTCGGGCTGGATCCAGACCAGCAGATCGATCCACGCCAAAACCGGATCGATCTGATTTTAGCAGAATGTTATTTTCTGGTCCTTCAAATGCCCCGGATCGATCCGCACCAGACCCGGATCGATCCAGATTCTGCAGATGGGTTTTCTTGTTGCTAAAAACTCACTTTTTCAAGTCCAAACCAAAACCAAACTTCACCAAATTTTGGGGAACCACCAAAGATCATTACCAAAACATTTCCAAGTGCTTTAAAACATTAACACAACCTATCCAAGTATGAATTGACAATCAACACACATCAATTCCTCATGTGGTTCATAAGTTTACCCCAAAATCCATGTTTCTCTTAAATACACACACAACCATTCAACATAGGGAAAGCCAAGTTAAATTTATAATCAAAATCACTTAGGTTCTTCCAAGTTACTCCCAATACACATAACTTGTAACTAGCAACCATGACACATGGTTTGTTGCACAACCAAACTCAACACCCAACTTAACATATTACTCCTACAAGCTTTCTCAAAACATGAGTTGTTCACATATTTATTATAAAGGTTACATTTGAAACTAAAATTAACTAGTCATACGACCATATCCACATATACACAACTTCTGCGCCCACCCCGTCGTGCGGATCATTTCCTGTCATTCTCCCGTTCGGTACTTGCGATGGTTATTCAATAACCACAACAGGAAATATATTTTCGTTTAAGCTTTCACCTAGTGAGGGAACTTATCATGCTATTAGAAAGCTCAATATGCAAATGCAACAATCAATATAAACACCCACAAATTGATCTCCGGAAAGTCAAGTAACTCAAGTCACCACCCCCGGGTTCTTCTCACACAAAAAATTCTCACTCTTTTTACGCATATAGCGTATCACTTCTCTTGTGATCCCAAAGGCATCACCGTTTCATCATCGTAGTCGTCACCATACCCCGCTCATTGAGGGCTTACTATCCCTTACATATGGGACCTATAAATGGTGACCACTACTCGACTTTCCTTTGATCCACATAACCACATAAGCAACTCAAGCATATAACATGGCAAGATACACATAATTGACATGCTTTACTCCAAATTCATCAACATATATGTACATAAGCATGAGTTGAGTAACAATTATCACCTGAATATAACTAAACATCCAATTGTGAGATTAGAACACTCACCTCCTCGAATTTCACACAATTAAGCCTAGAATCTCCCAATTCTTCCCAATTTTAGCTCAATTTCTAATTGATGATAATCCTACATAATCTTGGTACCATAAACATCGTCTATCAAGAACGGTTGCCGAAAATGAAAATAAAGAACGTGCATGCGATCCTCTTACCTCTACGAGTCCAAAAATGGTCTTGGTTCGTGAATCCAGATTACCGTCGCCGACCGAGAGCTCTTAGTTCTCTAAATTTCTGTAAATCCCAGCTTGGTTGACACTTGTGAGACATATATACAAGACATGCATATGTGTTGTCACACCTTCCCATTATTTCTACTTACCTCCCCCAACTTTCTTTAAGCTTTATTATGTGTAATACCCGCTATTTTTAAATATTTATTTCCCTAGATGATTAGTGTTTTTATGTTGTTATTATAATATTCAGTATTTATAGAACTCGTTTATAAATTTTCAAATTTTTTAGAAACAGAAATTTAGCAGATTTGTGAATATCTGGTATATTTGGACCAGTTATGATTTTCCAACCAAACATGCCCTAAGGAAATAATTATCCTTTGAACCTTTAACTCTTGGTAATTGCAAGGTGAGGTCCCTCCTTGGTTCCTATATATATGGGACCATTCCATTACATTTATCCTTAGACATATAAGGTTGAGAAGTCATCCTAATGCACACACACACAAACACCAAGAACACCAAGAACACACACACAAACACCAAGAACACCAAGAACACACACACAAACACCAAGAATACCAAGAACACACCTAGTACACCAAGAACACCAAGAACACACACACAAACACCAAGAACACCAAGAACACACACACAGACACCAAGAACACACACACAAACACCAAGAACACCAAGAACACACATAGTACACCAAGAACACCAAGAACGCTATTTGAAGTCAGAATTTTATATTCGAAGATTCTTCGGGTTTTCTCGGCATTATTATTCTGCGAATTTAGGTGAGTCTCCAACTCACTCAGCTATTTATATTACACTTTGTTATGAATATATGATTATGATTATGTGATGTATATACGTATTATATTACGTATTTATATTTTTTGTGCGTATAAATACGGTATTCCGATATAGTATAATACGGTATAAATATAGTATTCTGATATAGTATAATATGGTATAAATATGGTATTCTGATATAGTATAATACGGTATAAATACAGTATTATGATATAGTATAAATACGGTATTCTGGTTTTCAAATACGGTATAAATACTATAAACTGGTATTTTCAAATACGACTGAAATCGAGATGGATTCTTAATGAGGATCAAAAACTCTTAACTTCCAACATGAATACTTATTTATTTAATCTCACGGAACTTTTATAAAATTCGGTTGTGGACGTACAAAACTGGAAAATGACCAAAATACCCCTGTGCCCTATTTTTACTAGAATCATACACGATGTCTAATATTTCATTCTAGTTTTGGTTTGAATGTTGTTATATGTAATACCATGTATTTTCCTTGTATTGTTATATCCTTTTGATATATGTTGAGATAATAATGAAATTGAAAGGCCGACGTGCATAGTAGTGGGTCTGTCGACCACAATGGTCGATACTATTTATGATTGGTACGTATAAATGCGGTCATGAAGATCGTAACACATTGGGCGAGTTGGCCAGAGTAACATATGGGCGAGTTGGCCAGAGTAACACATTGGGCGAGTTGGCCAGAGTAACACATTGGACGAGTTGGCAAGAGTAACATATGGGCGAGTTGGCCAGAGTAACACATTGGGCGAGTTGGCCAGAGTAATACATTGGGCGAGTTGGCCAGAGTAACATATGGGTGAGTTGGCCAGAGTAACATATGGGCGAGTTGGCCAGAGTAACACATTGGGCGAGTTGGCCAGAGTAACACATTGGGCGAGTTGGACAGAGTAACACATTGGGCGAGTTGGCCAGAGTAACATATGGGGCGAGTTGGCCAGGGAATATATTGGGCGAGTTGGCCAGAGAAATAAAAGTGCTGTGTGCTGAGTAACAAAAGTGCTGTGTGCTGAGTAATAAAAGTGCTGTGTGCTGAGTAACAAAAGTGCTGTGTGCTGAGTAACAAAAGTGCTGTGTGCTGAGTAACAAAAGTGCTGTGTGCAGAGTAACATATGGGCGAGTTGGCCAGAGTAATACATTGGGCGAGTTGGCCAGAGTAACATATTGGGCGAGTTGGCCAGAGTAACATATGGGCGAGTTGGCCAGAGTAACACATTGGGCGAGTTGGCCAGAGTAACACATTGGGCGAGTTGGCCAGAGTAATACATTGGGCGAGTTGGCCTGAGTAACATATTGGGCGAGTTGGCCAGAGTAAAGTATTGGGCGTGTTGGCCAGAGTAAAGTATTGGGCGTGTTGGCCAAAGTATATCGGGGCGTTTGGCTAGATGTATTCGGGGCGTGTTGGCCAAAGTATATCGGGGCGTTTGGCTAGATTATATGGGACTGCGTGTCAAGAGTGAACAGACCGTAGGTATGGGACTACGTGTCTGATTAATGTGGACCCAAGAGTCTATGTTATGTGTGAGACTGCATGTTAAGAATGAACAGACCGTAGGTATGGGACTACGTGTCTGATTAATGTGGACCCAAGAGTCTATGTTATGTGTGAGACTGCGTGTTAAGAGTGAACAGACCATAGGTATGGGACTACGTGTCTGATTAATGTGGACCCAGGAGTCTATGTTATGTGTGAGACTGCGTGTTAAGAATGAACAGACCGTAGGTTTGGGACTACGTGTCTGATTAATGTGGACCCAAGAGTCTATGTTATGTGTGAGACTGCGTGTTAATAGTGAACAGACCGTAGGTATGGGACTACGTGTCTGATTAATGTGGACCCAAGAGTCTATGTTATGTGTGAGACTGCGTGTTAAGAGTGAACAGACCGTAGGTATGGGACTACGTGTCTGATTAATGTGGACCCAAGAGTCTATGTTATGTATTGGGAGATTTGGGACGATGTCCGTTGTTAGATATTGGGTTGGTGCATACATGCATACGAACGATGAGATGATCCTTTTTATTGATGTTGTCATTATATGCTACATATCTGTAGATACTCTGTTAGTATTTGCATTCATTCGGCTTTCGTAGTTGACGGCGTTTTATGCCACTGGATATTCAACGTCCAGCTGGCCAGGGTTATGAGTATGCAGGTGATGCATATATGGATAGGGGCCACGAGGATGGAGCCTACGATGACGGAGGCTATGCTGTAGATGACTACTACGCAAGCTGAAGAGTTGGAGCTTGCTGTTGATAGTTTATGCCTATGTTTTAGAGACCGTTGTAATAGTTAAGTTTGTAATCGGCATATGTTGCCGTAATACTTTATTTGTACTTCTGCGATACTTATGGTTTGTAATAGTTAGTATTGAACTCTGATTTTATATATCAACCCTAGAACTTTCCAATGTGTGGTTTGAATCATTACTCTGATGGTTTGACTTTGGTTATGGACAATATGGTGACTTTCAACTGTCATGGCCTATGGGTCCAAAAAGGAATTTATTTTCTCTATTTTTGCTACTGCGGGGCGTGACAGGATTTTTGGTATCAGAGCCTAGGTTTAATAGTCGCGTTCACCAATTGTCCAACATTTCTTGAGTTGAACCTAAGATTCCTTGAGATAAGGGTTGACTCTAAGTTTGTGTTTTGGAGATCGTCCCTATGGAATTCTCCGTGCTATTAATGTGATGCTAGTTATAGCTACTATTATGTTTAGTGCGGATTACTTTCTATGATTATTTTTGGATTTAGTACCCCAGGCGCTTGATGTAGCCCTGAATGCGGTATCACCTTTGGAAGTAACCGTAAAATTCGGGAAAGTGTGCAAGGACTATACTTTAACCCTCGAGGATAGAATTCTTCCCGCAGATCTAATCGTTTTGTCAATGAGGGAATTTGACATCATCTTAGGATTTGATTGGCTCACGAAGTATTGTGCCAAGTTGGACTGTGCCAATAGGATGATTACCTTTTTTGCACCACGAAGTCAGTCTTTTGATTTTCAATGCAACCCCTCTAGCGATGCTTTTCTCACTAGCTGTCTAGCAGCTATCGAGAGCTCGAGTTCGGAACTCACTGTTGCACAGATTCCTGTAGTACGAGACTTTGAGGATGTGTTTCAGAGTATTATTGGACTGCCACCTAAGCGAGAGATTGATTTCTGTATCGAGTTAGTGCCTGGCACTTCACCGAAATCGAAGGCTCCTTATCGGATGGCACCAACGGAGATGCAAGAACTGAAGAAGCAAGTGCAAGAGCTAGAAGATCTCAAGTTGGCCAGAGTAACATATGGGGCGAGTTGGCCAGGGAATATATTGGGCGAGTTGGCCAGAGAAATAAAAGTGCTGTGTGCTGAGTAACAAAAGTGCTATGTGCTGAGTAATAAAAGTGCTGTGTGCTGAGTAACAAAAGTGCTGTGTACTGAGTAACAAAAGTGTTGTGTGCTGAGTAACAGAAGTGCTGTGTGCTGAGTAACAAAAGTGTTGTGTGCAGAGTAACATATGGGCGAGTTGGCCAGAGTAACATATGGGCGAGTTGGCCAGAGTAATACAATGGACGAGTTGGCCAGAGTAACATATTGGGCGAGTTGGCCAGAGTAACATATGGGCGAGTTGGCCAGAGTAACACATTGGGCGAGTTGGCCAGAGTAATACATTGGGCGAGTTGGCCAGAGTAAAGTATTGGGCGAGTTGGCCAGAGTAAAGTATTGGGCGTGTTGGCCAAAGTATATCGGGGCGTTTGGCTAGATGTATTCGGGGCGTGTTGGCCAAAGTATATCGGGGCGTTTGGCTAGATTATATGGGACTGCGTGTCAAGAGTCAACAGACCGTAGGTATGGGACTACGTGTCTGATTAATGTGGACCCAAGAGTCTATGTTATGTGTGAGACTGCGTGTTAAGAGTGAACATACCGTAGGTATGGGACTACGTGTTTGATTAATGTGGACCCAAGAGTCTATGTTATGTGTGAGACCGCGTGTTAAGAGTGAACAGACCATAGGTATGGGACTACGTGTCTGATTAATGTGGACCCAGGAGTCTATGTTATGTGTGAGACTGCGTGTTAAGAGTGAACAGACCGTAGGTTTGGGACTACGTGTCTTATTAATGTGGACCCAAGAGTCTATGTTATGTGTGAGACTACGTGTTAAGAGTGAACATACCGTAGGTATGGGACTACGTGTCTGATTAATGTGGACCCAAGAGTCTATGTTATGTGTGAGACTGCGTGTTAAGAGTGAACAGACCGTAGGTATGGGACTACGTGTCTGATTAATGTGGACCCAAGAGTCTATGTTATGTATTGGGAGATTTGGGACGATGTCCGTTGTTAGATATTGGGTTGGTGCATACATGCATACGAACGATGAGATGATCCTTTTTATTGATGTTGTCATTATATGCTACATATCTGTAGATACTCTGTTAGTATTTGCATTCATTCGGCTTTCGTAGCTGACGGCGTTTTATGCCACTGGATATTCAACGTCCAGCTGGCCAGGGTTATGAGTATGCAGGTGATGCATACATGGATAGGGGCCACGAGGATGGAGCCTACGATGACGGAGGCTATGCTGTAGATGACTACTACGCAAGCTGAAGAGTTGGAGCTTGCTGTTGATAGTTTATGCCTATGTTTTAGAGACCGTTGTAATAGTTAAGTTTGTAATCGGCATATGTTGCCGTAATACTTTATTTGTACTTCTGCGATACTTATGGTTTGTAATAGTTAGTATTGAACTCTGATTTTATATATCAACCCTAGAACTTTCCAATGTGTGGTTTGAATCATTACTCTGATGGTTTGACTTTGGTTATGGACAATATGGTGACTTTCAACTGTCATGGCCTACGGGTCCAAAAAGGAATTTATTTTCTCTATTTTTGCTACTGCGGGGCGTGACATTATGAAACCCCCAAGTTAATTACATTAACTACCCACATTTTCTAAATGGATTTAATCTAAGTCCAGCGCCGGTCCCACATAACTTATGAGGTTGCTATAAACCTACTATTTATCAATTGTATTCAATACGCCCTCATATGGGTACCCAAATTGGTCCCCTTAATCTATCATAAGACATGACAATATCTTTAACCATTTAAATAAATATGTATGTCAACATATAATGTCACACCCCAACCCGCCATAGGCAAATTAAGGCACGTGTAACAACACTACCAAGGCCTAATTAAACATAAGTAACATTCTGAAACAAGTTTGAAACTGGCAAAGTCATCTAAGGCTTTACGGTTATGCCTTAAGTGAGTGAAAATTCCATTTAAAATGCTTCCAAGCTTTAATAATCAAAAGTACAATTTTTTAGGATTATTAGAGCTCTTGAGGTACCCTTTTATCAAATTAGAAGTTGAAAATATCAAAATTTTAAAACCAAGTCAGGGGTACCTTCGATCGGTCCTAGGGTACAATTGACCAGTCCTAGGTACCTGTCACTAGTTTTTTGCTAAATTCTGTTGTCAAAAAGTTTAAACTACAAGTAGTCCTTACCCAACATTTTCCAAATACAATATGAAACATCTAGATTTCAATCCATGTGCATTTAAAACATTTTCACAAGTAACTCATCCCAGCAAATGGTTTTAAAACTAAATGATAAGTTCATAACTCTTTTACTATTAACATAAACTTCATCCTTCCTTTTAAAACATGACACAAGTTTAACACGAGTTTCAAGACTAAACACAACCACACCCGACTCATCGGCCCAACGAGCCCGAATTACATGTTAACTTGACATATTACAAGTTCTACAAAAATATAAGTTACAAACTGTAGGTCAAGTATCTAAACACATGAACATATCTACAACTTTCGAATCCAACCCATCGCCTTTTCATTTCTTCACCTTGATCTGTACCTGCGGTGGTTGTTCAGTAACCACACAGAAAATAATATTTATTTAAGCTTTCGCTTAGTGAGAGAACTAATCATGCTATCGATATGTTTGATCGTGAAATGCATCAATTAAATATGAATCATCCAAACTAGTCTCTGGAATGTCAAGTAATCGAATCACCACCCCCAGGTCCTTATACAAATCTTCTCACTCTTTTATCGCATATAGCTTTTCTCTCATTTGTGACCCCGGATGCGTCACCAGCATTTCATTGTGGTCGTCACCACGCCCCCTCATTAAGGCTTTCTATCCTTTACATATGGGACCTATAAATGGTGACCACTACTTGACTTCCCTTTAACCCACATAAGCATATAAGCAACTAATCACATCAATATGGCAATCTTTCATATAATTGATATGTAAACATCACTTTAATCACATGATTGGTATAATAATCATGAATTAAATATTCTAAAGCATCAATTATCACATCATCACATTAAACACCCAATTTTGATATTAGAACACTCACCTTAACGAGTATTAGCAAATTGAAGTCCTAGAAATTTAATCTTAGCAAAGCCCAACTCAATATATAAAATCTGTATGTGTTCCTACATATGAATTTGATGAACTATGGTTACCCACCCATTTGGGTCACAAAAAATCTATCATAAATCTGAAAATAAATTATATCATAAGGTTAGGCTTACCCCCACGAGTCCAGATATAACTTTTATTTTGAGAACGGACATCAAATGATGGAACAACGGTGTCGCGGTGAAACACCCTCGACTCACTGGTCCATACGATTTCTTCTTGTTCCTCACTTCTTCTTCTTCTCCTCTTTTCTTCTTCAATTTCTATTTTCCTTCTATTTTAGTTTTGCCGAGAGCTTATGGACAGCTCTTGGTCTTCCTCCAGCCCATATAAAATTTGTAAGGATCTAAAGAAATCAAATGACTTCTACTACCTCTTTCATTCTTCATTTTGTTTTCTTTTGGTTTACTCACAGTACAAAGTACAAGCCTATAAAATGGACATGTGTCCCCATGACTCATTCACTAACTATCCATATCCCAAACATAATATACCCCCAAATATACACATGATAAATTAAAGACAACTTCAGTAGTCAAGTTAATCTAAAACGAGAACCAAACAGTCCCTAACACTGCCTTAGTCCATGTTATCAATTCCATTACTAGCATAATTCAGAGAGTTAAAAGTTTATTCTTTGTTGACACATCAACTAGGTGTTCACTTTGTAGAGAACAAGGCTAGGCTAGGTGTCCTTGTCTACATTTATTTAACTAAAATCAATATACGTGATCAATTTGTTGATGTTAAATGATTACATCAGTGAAGTCTTTCTCACACCTTTTTTTTATAACCTTCAAAATGATTATAGAAAAACCCACTAAATCGTCCTTCTTAATTTTCATTTGCACCCCCAAGACTTGTGCAATTTACCCACTTTCGAATGGGTCCAAACTAATTTATCTAATGTACCCAGCACATGGTTCCAATTATTTATATCACATGTGGGATTACTAAATCAACCTACTAATTATGAACCGTGTCCATTCAGGCATTTACGCTCTCACAAGGGTACTCAAACTTGCCCCAAAACTAATCAAGAATAATAATGTAATATTAAAACAATTAATCATTTAGACATATAAATGCAACTAAATGCAATTTAAATAATTCAGACACCTCATGAGTCCCACTTTTATATATGTCCCTCCAGACATAGGACTTTCATCTATGTTCCCATCTGAACACCTTTTCAATGGTGAGATCATAACCCCACCTTAAATCATCATATGCATTAATAATACTAATTAACGCATATTAATAATATATTAGCCTTCTTTTCCGGGTAGGGGTATTATATATAATAACATCTAAATATAAATTTTACCAACTAGACCCTCATTGGGCCCCACATTTATACCAGTCCTTTTATAGAACTTTCATTTGTGTCTGCATTTGAACACCTCTTTACCTATGGGTTCATAATCCCACTTTAAACTATCTTATGCATTAAATATCTTAAATTAACACATATTGATATCACATTAATCTTCTTTTCCGAGTATGGGTGTTACATTAACCCTTTGTTATGTACAATACATATGTTTGTGTGGGTGAATCTATGTATATATTAGACTATATAGACATATAAATGTGTGTATATATGTATATATATATATGTGTGTGTGTGTGTGTGTGCGCAGAGAAGGGGGGAAAATCAGAGAAGGGGAATTTTTTTGTCCATTGCCAAAGCGACATCATTTTGCTAAGGGTCAAAATGGTAACTTTGGAATGTCCGTTAACTCCGTCAACTGACAAAATTTGACAGGGGAGGTTAGTGTGATATCCGAAACGTGAGGGGTGGCAGGTGTGCTCGGGTCAAACCTCAAGGGAGGTATGTGATATTTACCATTTACCCTAGTTTATAGTATTAAACTACAAAAACTAACTAACTAGATCATCTAGAACATGAAAAAGTCCAGAGATTTTAATTTCTTTCGAAGATTGAATTAGTTTACTCAATGAGAACGTAGAACGAGACAAGGCAATGAACAAAATTGTAGGAATTATTTACCTTAACGTACGTCTCCCAAACACGAGGATCTGCAAAGACTCGGTCGATCTCATCCAATCCAAACCCGCTAGCATTTTTCAACAACTCCGTGATGTCCCTACAATCTTTCTTGAGAGTCTTCAATCTAGCCCTCACATTCGGAACGAGTACTTGATCAACATGGCAACGTTCTTGTACTTTATGTGCAATCTTTGATAGTTTTTCAGCCTTGAGTCTGTTCTCCCCTCGTCTTGGCCCTGCAAGCACTATCTCTAGAAGAGAGTCAACTAGTACTTGATCCATACCGTAGTAGGCCTAGGAGCAAGAAATGACCCTTGACTTACTGCTCGTCGACTTGCCATATTAACTGTTTCACTTAAAATATAAAAAAGAACAAGTCTATAAGCGAAAATTAGTATAAACAAAAATTAACAAGAACAAGTCTCCGAAAAGATAATTGATTGTTGCTCAATATGATAAGTGGATGCAAAAAGTAGAGGGTTTGGAAGGTTAAGTTCACTTGTATAAGTCAGTTCACCATTGATATATATGTTATTAAATATCATAACTCATAAGCTTCATCCTATATAATTGTTAAGCAACATGTCATAGCAGTGGCAAGCTAAGTCATTTCTCTTTCTAGAAGACTGGGAAGACAAATGGAACTGCATTGGTTCTACTTCTTGTCTCAATATTCAAAGAAAAAGTATGAAGTAACTCACAATTTAGATAAGTTAGTTATTTCCCACATGTTCCTAACCTCTTGTAATTCCTATAAGCTCTTCTCTTGTTTTTCTTTATTTTTTCTTTCGATACCAAAGACAATAAACCACAACATTTTTGAAGCAGAATTTGTGTTACTGCATCTGAAAAGTTCATCTACTACAAAAAAGGGTTTGTTTGGTGCAGCAAGTTCAAAAAAATGGATAATGCCACCATTTCAAGATTTTACCCTCCTTTTTCTATGGATGATCAACATTAACCTAACGATCAATTACTAGCGTTGTAGAGAGATTTTCAACATAATGAGATATTTGAGAAATATGTATAGGAGCAGAGTCCCTCCCTTACCATAACACATAAATAAACTAGAGGAAAACTGGAGTATGACTCTGCTAGCATACAAAATCCAAGCTCTCCTTAGAGCTACATCTACTCTGTTTCTACCCAATCACTATGTCCAATGTACTAGAAAAGTTTCCAAAATACATCCTAGCCTGTCACGACCCATCCCGCTATGCGCAGAAAAATAGGACACGTGGCATGCCACCAAGGCTTGTCCAAATCCATTAAAGTAAATAAGCAGCGGAGAACATAAGTAAAATCCTTTAAAATCAGAGATATAAAAAGTTTTACCCAATTGAAATTGTTTAAAAAAGAATTCAGTTTTAGAAACAGGGATCCAGTCGACTGATCGGGGGTCCAATCGACTGAAGACCTGAAGCAGTAAGTAAGAAAAGTTTCCCAGCCCCATCCAGTTGACTGTGTCGGGGACTCAGTCGACTGGGGCCTCAAATTTTCAGTCGACTGGGCATTATGCATGCAGAATGTGGTATTTTCGTGTAGGAAACAGTCGACTGAAAACTCATCCAATTGACTGGAGCCTTCGAAATCAGAAAGAATTAACTCAAGCACACAGAGGTCCAGTTGACTGTAATACTGACCAGTCGACTGATTCCTCTCAGCAAAAACTCAATCAGCAGCATTCAAAACCAAAGGTCTCCAAACCAATTCCCATCAACAACACGATTATAATCCACGATTCAACACATGTACAAACGCATTTACTAGAGATTACAAGTACTAATCTCATCCATAACAAGATTCGATTACAACATTCTACTACTACCAATTCTTATTACAAGTTTGAAACAAAACAAAAGTATATACAAAAGTATTCCTCGGCACTCTCGGCCTCACTCCTCACGCTTCTTCTTTCCTCGCCTCTTATCACCTGCAATGGAGTAAATCTCCACTGCTCAGCTATATGCTGAGTGCACAATTCTAAATGTATGTTTATATGATAATTCATGGTTTAAGCATCTAAAATACATAGAAATAGTCTCTAGGGTGAGTGGTACGCATTCATCCGGTAAATGAAACTAATGTCGTAGAAGGACACCTCTCCCACGCATCCCGTACACTGGTTGGGCCTTCGTCCATACCAGGTACCGTGTCCTGGTTGGCCTTCCTCCATACCAGACACAACCATAATCAAATCTCTCAATCCTCAAGGTTCCAGGAGCTTACAACCCCGGATGAAATTGCACCAAACTCCCCTTTGACCCAAGTAGACACATAACGGCTCACATAAATAGTTATACATGCTCTTCATATAATTTCATGTGCATAATTGACGGGCCTAACTAATACATGAATTTTGCCCGGATCCAAATATCAAAGTCGATATTTAAAACATGAAATTTCCATATATTTCATAGATCCAGAATTCATACCTTGTGCGATCTCTCTGAAACTTTAAAGGATCAACTAGAGGCCTGAATAAACATCGGATCTCAAATTATACGCGATTCCTACAAGTTTTATTGGGTTTTTCCCAAATTCCTAGAATTTAGATTTTCAGAAAAGTTGGCCAAATGCGGCCTAAGAAGTATCAAAATGAAGCTCTTACCTCAAGGAGTTCAAATCTCAAATTTGGAAAAAATTTGACGGACAAACAGTCGTCAATCGGCATTGCAAAGTCTAGCCACCAAATCTCTTTTTCTCTCTCGTCTCTCTAGATATTTTTAGTAAGTTTGGACAAAAAGAGTCCAAGCTCATCTATTTATAGACATAGTTTCCAAAAACTATGGTTACTCCCCATGAGTTTCTCAAACTTCTAATTATCCCACGAAACATCTTAAACGTCTACTTTATTATTTCACGAGTGAAAGTTAAAATTTATAAAAGTTTTCGACTAAGTCCCGTTTGGGTACAAACTAAGGATCCAAAACTAAATTATGTGGAATCTCTACACAACCTACCTTTAAATAACGTATCACTCATGTTCTCACCATAATGTTCAAAATGACCTACTGCAATATCAGAATTACCAGGAATTATACTACATATGTATAATTTACTATTCATCAAAATACCAGGTATATCAAATAACATTTAAATCACATAAATGTCATTTAGTCAAGTCAATGCAATTTGAACTTTCAAGTTTCCGTGTCCTCACTGACACCTCACCGTTGACTCACAGTCAACTACAGCTCAAATTTTTAATAAACATTAATAATTTTACAAAATCTCAAATCATACATTTTTAAAACTATGAAATTTTGGAACTGGTGTGACATAGCCCTAGAGAAATAAACACGTCCTTATCAGCCCTCTCCCAAGGTTATCCTCATCCTAGGCCTAGAAATAAACTCATATATGGGTGGGTATGTCAAAATCAAGTACTGACAAATTAAGCATTTGAAAATTGATTCGCATCAAAATATGTTAAAATTAGAGCTGAATCAGTAATATTTTGGAAAAAAAATTCAGAAACGGTACAAATTAGGACAAGAAAGCCGTAGATGTTCATAAAAAGGAAAGATATGTCACCATTCCATAGCTACTCGAAAGTCTAATTAGCAATGACGTTCTGCAATGTCAAAGAAAAGCCCTAGAAAAATGAATTTATGTGTGATATACGTATTTGGATATGTATATATACGTATCGATATATATATATATGTATGTAATAATGTCACACCCTGCAGTAGAAAAAATAGAGAAAATAAATTCATTTTTGGACTCGTAGGCTAACACGAATATTTTTCTGTGCGCTTGTGTGCTATAAGCAAGTATAGGTAACCGTGTAAGTAATAAACTGGATTAAGTCCAGGTCGATCCCACAGGGAAGGATGAGAATTAAATTACTTAGATTAGACTCTAAAATAAAAGAAATTTCAATGTTTTAAAAGAAGTGTAGAACACAAAGTTCTACGCTCAACAACTACTAAAATTAAAAGCAACTAAATTAAATTAACTAACGATTGACTATTTAACTAAAACGAGATTTTAAAAACGGTTTTACTTAATAAAAGGAAATGTTGGGATCACGCGAATCCACTGTGACCTAGCCATCTACCATGCAATTACAATTAAGCTCAATGGAGTACATCCTCTACAATATTCCGTACTTTTCTAAAGATCTAGAATCAATAGCCCTTTCATGACCGGGACTCTATCATCTCAATTAAGTTTGAAATACATGGAAGCGGTTTAATTCAATAGTTAAGACTCGCACCTACAATAGTGTTAGCATTGAGGGTGGTTTGCAAAATGTATTGAAAGAAAATGCCTTAAGGCCTTAAATTCAAAGACTGCTTTGACAAACTGAGCATTTGGGGACAACTTGATAACAAATCCTTAAAACAGAAAGTCTTGGGATACTGTATTGGATATTCTCAAGAATCAGACTGTTCGATCGATCGACGCGCTTTCGATCGATCGACAATCGCCATCTCTCAATTGATAGAAATGTCTTCGATCGATCGACTATATCTCTGCATTGATCGATCGATCGAAATAACTCCGATCGATCGAACACAGGTATTATTCTGATGCATGGCAGAGGCCTGAAAATCACAGTTTCATCGCGATTTCCCAACCCTGGACTACTCAGACATGGTCTGGAGTGTCCCAGATGCGTTCTTAACGTAAAGATTCATTAAGGTGTCGTTTGGTTGTGAGTTTTTCATTAAAACTTATGAAAACTTAAGATTTTAACTTGTCTAGCATAAAAAACAGTAAGATTAAACACTAAACTACCATTAACTAAGTGCGGTATGTAAGTAAAACAGTAACTCAATAACCTGGAACAAAGAACTCGTATTAAACTGAACAAAATCCAAGCTAACAATGAAAACCTTGAGTAAAAACCTACAAAACAAGAGAAATCTCTCCTCTCTCTACGAAAACTGATAAAAAGTAAAGTGGGGCGTCGTCCTGGATGCTTACAAAATGAGTTTAAATAGTAGAAACCTAATGCTAGGGTTAACAATCTCGTCTTTTGCTGCGTGCGAGTATTCTGCTAAAAGGCATGTTCGATCGATCGAAAAACCCTCAATCGATTGAACTTCTGGATTATTCGATCAATTGAGAAAAGTTAGATCGATCGAAACCTCGATCGCTTGAGAAGACCTCGATCGATCGAGCTTTAATTTTCAGCTTTGAATTGTCTTCATTGGAGCCAAGCACTTCCTTTTCATCCTGCTCCTTTAATTATTCACATAGCGACATAATCTACACAGGTCACAGCTAAAACACACAACTTATCATAGATTAATCATAATGTGTAGAAACTGGCGTTGTAATCTAAACTGCAGATATATGAGGGAATTGTGAACTAAACTAGTGTATTTTCTTCTTTTAGCGCGATTGTATTTTACAAATACCCCCGCTTGTCATAGACCATGACAGTTGAAAGTCACCATATTGTCCATAACCAAAGTCAACCATCAGAGTAATGATTCAAATCACGCGTTGGAAAGTTCTAAGGTTGATATATATAATCAGAGTTCAATACTAACTTTTACAAAACCAAAGTGCTTGCAGAATATATAAATAAAACATTACAACAACATATGCCGATTACAAACTTAACAATTACAATGGTCTCTAAAAATATAAGCATAAACTATCAACAGCAGGCTCCAAGTCTTCAGGTTGCGAAGTAGTCATCTCCAGCGTAGCCTCCGTCGTCGTTGCCTCCATCCTTGTAGCCCCTATCCATGTATGCATCTCCTGCTGTCACAGCCCGGTCCCACAATAGCGGAACCGGAGCCCGTGGCACGCCACCGAGGCTAAACCAATTCATTAACGTTCCCAAAATTAGGTTTGAAGAACACACGCAGCGGAAAACCAAACACATTTTAAAACCAGAGGTTCAGTCGACTGCTCAGTCGACTGCACAGTCGACTGCTCAGTCGACGGAGGTAGGCAGGGATTTAAATGTCAATTCCAGTCGACTGATACTGGGGGTCCAGTCGACGTCTCAGTCGACTGCTCAGTCGACGGGAGTGGGCAGGGATTTAATGTCAATTCCAGTCGACTGAGACTGGGGTCCAGTCGACTGAGGGCGGTGTCCAGTCGACTGCTGAGGGGTCCAGTCGACTGCTTTTGCTAAAATAAGAAGCAGTAGCTAACAGACACAGGGGTTCAGTCGACTGCTCAGTCGACTGCTCCCCTGGCAGCAGCCCAATCTGCAGAAATTCAAGTTTAAAAGCTTTCTAACTTTCCCCAAAGATCAACCACTCGAAATAAACTCAAACCAAACTCAGTCTAAAGTACTTCTAGCTGTATTAAAACATTATCAAACATAATTACAACATGTTACTAACCATTACAACAGTTTAAAATCCATCCTAACATACCAAATTAAACATGGTTTAAAACAACCCAATTCTTATTACAATATTCTCTTATCCCAAAACTACAAGATTAACATTTAAGTTGCCTCCCAAGCGAACTCTCAAACCACGTACTCACTTCTCCAAATCCTCGCCAGCATTTATACCTGCAATGGTTATTTGAATAACCACACATATTTCGATTTGTTTAAGCTAAAGCTTAGTGAATAAATCAACATATGTACATGAATGATAAACATGTCCGTATTCACATCTCTACATTTCATACTTGTCGCCGGAGACTCACGTGCCCGTCCATATTCCCAATCCGCGACTCCTCGCCAATAAGTCCACGCGAAAGGGTAAGACCCACGATTCTACAAACAATCGTGCAATCTTAATGCCACTCTATCGGCTCCACAAAATGGCACGGTGACCACGTGCTCCTTCTGACCCACATAAGCAACTTAACATGCTCAAATACATATCACCATGCTCGCGGTAATTAAAACATATCACCGTGCTATTGGGCCTACTTATCAATATAATTGCCCAATATGAACTACACAATATATCTCTAAGAATTAATACATGTTATTCAAACATAACATGAATACATGCCAAGAAATCATTCCAAAACATAGTTGAATCACTCACCTCCGATTTACGCACTTATAATATGATCCAAGGAAAACCCGTGCACAAAGAACGTGCAGAAGTCCGTCTAGTACAATTCCTATGGATCAGAATTCCATTTATCAACTTTTATGAAAAATTCTAGAAAAAGACTTTTCGGAAAACTTAGCCAAACAGGCCCTAATAGGTATCAAAACGAAGCTCTTACCTCGAGGAGCTCGAATATGAAATCTGGGAGAAAACAGACTGACAGAAGGTCGTCGTTTGGCGTCGCAAAGCTCTAAGCAACTAATCTCCCTCTAGCCTCCCTTTTGGCCTCCTCTTTAACTTTTAGGTTAACTTTGTGAAATATCTCAACTCATCTCTATCTATATATAGGCAACACTCTTGGGGAATTACGTTTACCTCCCCACGAGTTTTCCAAACTCCTAATCAGTCTCTGAAACTTTCTATACAGCTTATTCTTAGCTTTATAAGTAAAACTTCAAAATTATAAAAGTTTTCGACTAAGTTTCGTTTGGTTGCTAAAACGCGAATTTCTATATGACGTTTCCGAAGTTGCTAATTAGCCTACCAAATTAATAGCGTGTTCATTCGTCCTCACCAGGATACTAAATCTAACAACAGAAATAAATTCTAAAACAGAAAATAATACAGATATTGAAATACACAGATAAACATTTATTTTCATATAAACATTTAAATGTTCCACAGTGACCGTCTCATACTCGGAGAGACTTCGCAACAACAAATCTTTAATCACCATAGTTTCAATGGGTTCTCTAATACAGACACCCAAATCAACTCGTGAGTCAAAACTCACTCAATCATGTGTCATAAGACACGTCACAACACATTATCATGTATGACAATGCAATGCAAAAGCTATAACACAAATACGGGTGTTATAATACTCTCCCCCTTAAAAGAAGTTTGTCCCCAAACTTATACCTCATGTCTCGAAAAGGTGTGGATACTGAGTACGCATCTCATCTTCTATCTCCCACGTCATCTCTTCCGTAGTTTGGCTACGCCATAACACTTTCACTTTCGCTAGTACTTTATTTCGTAAGACTTGATCCTTTCGATCCAATATCTCTACCGGATACGCAACATACGTTAAATCACTCTGAATCTCATTCGATGTCGGAGTCATCACTTGATCTCTATCTTCCGCTAATTGTTTGCGTAACAACGATACATGAAACACGTTATGCACTTGAGCATACTCACTCGGCAATTTCAAACGATAAGCTACGGGTCCAACCTTTCCAATGATTTCAAAAGGTCCTACATACCTCGGGTTGAGTTTCCCGTATCTCCCAAATCTAGTAATCCCCTTTGAAGGTGACACCTTCAAATACACCAAGTCTCCCACATCAAATTCCAACGGTCGTCTGCGCTTGTCGGCATAACTCTTATACCTACTCTGGGCTGTCAGTAACCGTTGTCTAATTACCTTTATCTTATCCGTCGTTTCTTGTACAATTTTCGGCCCTTCAATCTTTCTTTCTCCCACCTCTGTCCAACTAATTGGTGAACGACATACACGACCATATAAAGCTTCATAAGGAGCCATCCCAATACTCGACTGAAAACTGTTGTTATATGCGAACTCAATTAACGGTAAATGGTCTTCCCAATCACCCTGAAAATCAAGTACACATAGCCTAAGCATGTCTTCCAAAATTTGGATTACTCTCTCTGATTGACCATCGGTCTGAGGATGAAAAGCTGTACTAAAGTGCAATTTGGTACCCATTGCTTCTTGCAAGGCTCTCCAAAACTTCGATGTAAAACTACTATCCCTATCCGAAATGATAGAAACTGGGATACCATGTAGTCTCACAATTTCGCGAATATACAACTTAGCTAACGTCATCGGCTTAGTTGTTCGAAGTGGTAGGAAGTGCGACGACTTCGTCAAACGGTCAACAATCACCCAAATAATAGTGTTCGATCTCTTCGATCTCGGAAACCCACTAACAAAGTCCATTGTTATGTGTTCCCATTTCCACTCGGCTATCGGTAACGGTTGTAATAATCCTGAAGGTACTTGGCGTTCGGCCTTTACTTGTTGACAACTAGTACAACGCGAAACATAGCGTGCTATTTCCCTCTTCATTCCCGGCCACCAATAAACATGTCTCAAGTCCCTATACATCTTGGTGCTTCCCGGGTGAACGGTATACTTTGTGTTGTGTGCTTCCTCTAGGATGTTCCGCTTCAACTCTTTCTCACTAGGTACACAAATTCTACCCCTCAATCTCAACACATCGTTCTCAAACGTGAATCCCGGTTGTTTGCCCATTGGAATCTCATCACAAATCTTCTTCAAAGCCACGTCTTGAAGTTGTTTTTCTGCGATCTCATGAATCAAGAGTGGTTGTGCCACTATCGTCGACATAAAACCACTTTCAATCCTCGGTATTACTTCAAGCTCCAAATTCTCCATATCTCGTATCAGTTCTTTCTGAGAAGTCAAATCTGATGCGGTGTTGGTTGGTACTTTGCGACTAAGAGCATCGGCGACTACATTCGCCTTGCCCGGATGATATTGGATCGACAAATCATAGTCCTTCATCAACTCTAGCCATCTCCTTTGCCTCATGTTCAAATCTCGTTGTGTAAACAAGTACTTCAAACTTTTGTGATCCGTATAGATCTCACATTTCTCCCCGTATAGATAATGACGCCAAATCTTCAATGCAAAAATCACGGCGGCCAATTCTAGATCATGTATTGGATAATTCTTCTCGTGCGGTCTAAGTTGTCTCGATGCATACGCAATGACCTTATCACCTTGCATAAGAACGCAACCTAAACCTCTATATGATGCATCACTGTAGATAATAAATCCTTCAGTCCCTGACGGAACGGCTAAAATTGGTGCTTTCACTAGTCGACCCTTTAACTCTTGAAAACTTTCTTCACATTCTGGACTCCAAACAAAAGTAATATCTTTCCTCATTAATTGCGTCATCGGCATTGCTATACGCGAAAAATCTTTCACAAATCTCCGATAATACCCAGCTAATCCTAGGAAACTTCTGATGTCTGTCACATTCGTTGGTCTCGCCCAGTTAGTAACTGCTTCTATCTTCTGAGGGTCTACAGAAATTCCCTTTGCCGATACTATATGTCCAAGGAAAGCTATCTCGGTCAACCAAAACTCACACTTCTTCAATTTCCCAAACAATCTCTTCTCACGTAATCGTTGCAAAGCAAATCGTAAATGATGCTCATGATCTTCAACACTTTTGGAGTAGATTAGGATGTCATCTATGAACACGATAACAAACTCATCTAAATAATCCTTGAAGACACGGTTCATCAAGTCCATGAAAGCAGCTGGTGCATTAGTCACTCCAAATGGCATAACCAAAAATTCAAAGTGACCATATCGAGTCCTGAAAGCTGTCTTCTCAACATCTTCCTCCTTGACTTTCAACTGATGGTAACCGGATCTCAAGTCGATCTTCGAAAATACCTGAGCCCCTTGTAACTGATCAAACAAGTCATCTATTCGCGGCAGTGGATACTTGTTCTTGACGGTCAACTTATTCAATTCCCGGTAGTCGATGCACATACGCATTGTTCCATCTTTCTTCTTCACAAACAAGACTGGTGCTCCCCACGGCGAAACACTCGGTCGAATAAAACCCTTCTCCAACAGTTCTTCTAACTGAACTTTCAATTCTTTCAACTCTATCGGTGCCATTCGGTACGGTGCTTTGGATACCGGTTGTGACCCTGGTACTACTTCTATTGTGAACTCAAGCTCTCTCTCAATCAATACGTCGGGTAACTCATCGGGAAAAACATCTGGAAATTCTCGAACTACTGAAATGTTTTCTATTAGTGGTCCAAGAACTCGCGTGTCGACAATTGAACATAAGAAACCCGAACAACCCTTCTTCAACATCTTGCTTGCTTGAATTGCCGATATCAAATACGGCGGTACGATCACTCCCTTACCCTGAAAAGTAAACTCTTCTCGCCCTGACGGATAGAAACTAACCCGTTTCTGTTCACAATCGATTCTGGCTTGATTAACTGACAACCAATCCATACCCAAGATAACATCAAAGTAATTCACCATCAACGGAATCAAATCAACGCTCAAGACTTTATCACCTATCTTGATCTCACATGACTTGAATATTGACGAAGTAACTAACGGTTCACTACTAGGCAATGATACACACAAATCATATCCTAGCGGTTCTGACTTAACAGTTAAATGCTTAACAAAATCACGTGATACAAATGAATGCGTTGAACCAGAATCCATAAGTATACGTGCAGGATACGAACAAATAGGAAGAATACCTGATACGACGGTATCATCCGTATTCCCCGGCCTGAGCTGGAAGTATCGTCCTTGTTGTTGCGCGACTCCTTTCCCTTTATCCACTCGAGGTTCTACCCTAGATCCGCTTGGCACACTCGATGCCCCGGTACTCATTCCCGGTTGTCTCTTACTCGGACAGTTCTTTGCTATGTGTCCCGGTTGTCCACACTCAAAACATTTTCCTCTCGTTTCTGGGTTATAGCTCTTGGCGTTCGAGGTTGTGTTTGGTGTAGTCGAATTTGCGTTCAAAGGACAATTTCTAGACACATGCCCCAATTGTTTGCAAATATGGCAAGTGATCAATTGATAGCAGGTTCCTCTGTGTCGCAGGTTACATGTCGGGCACAACGGTCTCGGTTCCCCCATGAACGTACTCCCTCCTTGGCTACTCATATTCGATCCTGATCCTTGCGTGAACGGTTTCTTCGCATTCCCTTGACCCTTACTCCGACTGTCATTTGCTCTCTTCCCTTGTTGTCCCTGTCGATATCTGTCGACACTTTTCTCAGCAATACGAGCGGCTTCCTCAACGAGAGAAACGGTCGGGTGTTGCAACATGTCCACACGGCCACGGATATTCTCTCTAAGCCCTTCCTCAAACTTTCGAGCTTTATCCCTATCAGTTGGAACGGTAGTTTTCCCAAATCGTAACAAGGCATTAAAACGAGAAACATACTCACTTACGGTCATATCTCCCTGAACCAAACTTGCAAACTCTTGACGTTTCTGAGTATAAGCAGATTGTGGAAAGAAACGTTTGTTGAATTCTTCTTTAAATGCTTCCCACGTGGTCGGTTTCCCTTGTTCGAGCACGTTGTTCCACCAATCCAATGCTTCGCCCATCAACGTATCGGATGCACACAAAATTTTCTCCTCATCGGTACATATCACCTGACGAAAATGTCTTTCCATGTCCATCATCCAATGATCGGCCAAGTCTATGTCGACTTGTCCATGATACAAGGTCGGTTTTCGTTTATGAAACTGTTCCACAATTGTGTGTTGAGGTCGCGGTGCCGGTGGTGCATTGACGTAACGAATTTCCACTTGTGGGGGCTGAACGTTCATCTGTTCCCTTTCACTTACCGCTTGTATGAAACTTCCCACCATATTCACTATTTGGTCCATCCGCGAATGCGGTGACAATTCTCTCGGCTGTTCCGCCATAATGTTTCAAATATTTCCCCTGTTGAGTTTAATGCATAATGACCATGCATGCTATGCCACAATATAGATATATGTGCACCGTTCATCATAATCAACAAATGCTAACACATGAAGCATTTCTACAATGATAACAACTATCTTTACAATTACACACTCCACTCGACGTCACTCAACATATATAACGTCACTCGTTCCCAAGGCTCTAAACTTATGCTCTGATACCACTAAATGTCACAGCCCGGTCCCACAATAGCGGAACCGGAGCCCGTGGCACGCCACCGAGGCTAAACCAATTCATTAACGTTCCCAAAATTAGGTTTGAAGAACACACGCAGCGGAAAACCAAACACATTTTAAAACCAGAGGTTCAGTCGACTGCTCAGTCGACTGCACAGTCGACTGCTCAGTCGACGGAGGTAGGCAGGGATTTAAATGTCAATTCCAGTCGACTGATACTGGGGGTCCAGTCGACGTCTCAGTCGACTGCTCAGTCGACGGGAGTGGGCAGGGATTTAATGTCAATTCCAGTCGACTGAGACTGGGGTCCAGTCGACTGAGGGCGGTGTCCAGTCGACTGCTGAGGGGTCCAGTCGACTGCTTTTGCTAAAATAAGAAGCAGTAGCTAACAGACACAGGGGTTCAGTCGACTGCTCAGTCGACTGCTCCCCTGGCAGCAGCCCAATCTGCAGAAATTCAAGTTTAAAAGCTTTCTAACTTTCCCCAAAGATCAACCACTCGAAATAAACTCAAACCAAACTCAGTCTAAAGTACTTCTAGCTGTATTAAAACATTATCAAACATAATTACAACATGTTACTAACCATTACAACAGTTTAAAATCCATCCTAACATACCAAATTAAACATGGTTTAAAACAACCCAATTCTTATTACAATATTCTCTTATCCCAAAACTACAAGATTAACATTTAAGTTGCCTCCCAAGCGAACTCTCAAACCACGTACTCACTTCTCCAAATCCTCGCCAGCATTTATACCTGCAATGGTTATTTGAATAACCACACATATTTCGATTTGTTTAAGCTAAAGCTTAGTGAATAAATCAACATATGTACATGAATGATAAACATGTCCGTATTCACATCTCTACATTTCATACTAGTCGCCGGAGACTCACGTGCCCGTCCATATTCCCAATCCGCGACTCCTCGCCAATAAGTCCACGCGAAAGGGTAAGACCCACGATTCTACAAACAATCGTGCAATCTTAATGCCACTCTATCGGCTCCACAAAATGGCACGGTGACCACGTGCTCCTTCTGACCCACATAAGCAACTTAACATGCTCAAATACATATCACCATGCTCGCGGTAATTAAAACATATCACCGTGCTATTGGGCCTACTTATCAATATAATTGCCCAATATGAACTACACAATATATCTCTAAGAATTAATACATGTTATTCAAACATAACATGAATACATGCCAAGAAATCATTCCAAAACATAGTTGAATCACTCACCTCCGATTTACGCACTTATAATATGATCCAAGGAAAACCCGTGCACAAAGAACGTGCAGAAGTCCGTCTAGTACAATTCCTATGGATCAGAATTCCATTTATCAACTTTTATGAAAAATTCTAGAAAAAGACTTTTCAGAAAACTTAGCCAAACAGGCCCTAATAGGTATCAAAACGAAGCTCTTACCTCGAGGAGCTCGAATATGAAATCTGGGAGAAAACAGACTGACAGAAGGTCGTCGTTTGGCGTCGCAAAGCTCTAAGCAACTAATCTCCCTCTAGCCTCCCTTTTGGCCTCCTCTTTAACTTTTAGGTTAACTTTGTGAAATATCTCAACTCATCTCTATCTATATATAGGCAACACTCTTGGGGAATTACGTTTACCTCCCCACGAGTTTTCCAAACTCCGAATCAGTCTCTGAAACTTTCTATACAGCTTATTCTTAGCTTTATAAGTAAAACTTCAAAATTATAAAAGTTTTCGACTAAGTTTCGTTTGGTTGCTAAAACGCGAATTTCTATATGACGTTTCCGAAGTTGCTAATTAGCCTACCAAATTAATAGCGTGTTCATTCGTCCTCACCAGGATACTAAATCTAACAACAGAAATAAATTCTAAAACAGAAAATAATACAGATATTGAAATACACAGATAAACATTTATTTTCATATAAACATTTAAATGTTCCACAGTGACCGTCTCATACTCGGAGAGACTTCGCAACAACAAATCTTTAATCACCATAGTTTCAATGGGTTCTCTAATACAGACACCCAAATCAACTCGTGAGTCAAAACTCACTCAATCATGTGTCATAAGACACGTCACAACACATTATCATGTATGACAATGCAATGCAAAAGCTATAACACAAATACGGGTGTTATACCTGCATACTCATAACCCTGGCCAGCTGGACGTCGAATATCCACCGGCATAAACGCAGTCAGCTACGAAAGCTGAGTGAATGCAAATACTAATAGAGTATCTATAGATTGTAGTATATATAAACAACATCAATTAAAGGATCATCGCATCATTCGCATGCATGTATGCACCAACTCAATATATCTCAACGGACGTCATCCCAACCAGTCCCAAACATAACATAGACTCTTGGGTCCACATTAATCAGACACGTTGTCCCATACCTGGTCTGTCAAATCCTGACACATGGTCCCATTTCCTTACGACTATAATGCCTTGATCCATCCTAGCCATCACGCCCAATACACATTTCCTTTCATAACGCATATCTCTTAGCCTCGGTCATGGACTAAAGTGACATATCCTTTAGTCTCTCTCATGGACTAAAGCGATATTCCCTTAGTTTCTATCGGACTAAGTTTCGACAACCTCTAATACATTCCGGCCAACATGTCCATTTCATATCTCTTCCACAATTGTATTCTTCCTAATCTCGGTTATGGACTAAAGTGACATCCCTTAGCCTCTACCAGATCTCCCGTCTCAGACCGAGGTGATGTACCTTTAGCCTCTATAGGACTAGGTTCATGATTTATTCCTCTTTATCTCGGTCATAGACTAAAGTGACATATTCCTGTAGCCTCTATTCGGACTTCCCGTCCCGGTCATGGACTAAGGTAATATTCCTTTAGCCTCTATTGGATTAAGATGACAACACCGGCATAACCCTTAGTCTCGGTCTTGGACTAACATGACCATGCCCTTATCTTTATTGGATCTCTCATGTCTCGGTCATGGGCAAGGCGACATTCCGTTAGCCTCTATCGGACCAAGGTGCTAGCCACATTACCGTTCTTACAATTATGTATCCCTTAGTCTCTCTCGTGGACTAAGGCGATGCCAACCGTATATCTCTTAGTCTCTCTCGTGGACTAAGGCGATGCCTACTGATATCTCACAACCATGACTCTGTATCTCTTAGCCTCTCTCCTAGACTAAGACACTACCACTACTATATCTCACAACCATGATGTTGTATCTCTTAGCCTCTCTCTTGGACTAATACGATACTACTACTATATCCCTTAGTCTCTCTCGTGGACTAAGGCAACATAGGTCACCCATAAACCACATATGTTTCCACAACACGTGTCCCTTAGACTCTCTCATGGACCAAGGCGATATACGCTTACCACAACCCATATTGTATGATCTTTGTGATCGCATTCCTATGCACCAATCATAAATATGTGGTCGATAGACCCACTACTATGCATGTCGGCTTCTCAATCTGATTAACAACATCATATCCTCATTATATAATTAGTTTCACTATTCAATGCATTAAGTCCATTATTCCACGTGTGTATTATTCTAATACAGCTTTCCAAAATCAACGTATGATAATAAATAAG
The DNA here is from genome assembly GCA_033977485.1 of Hydrangea macrophylla. NCBI lineage: Eukaryota > Viridiplantae > Streptophyta > Magnoliopsida > Cornales > Hydrangeaceae > Hydrangea > Hydrangea macrophylla. The sequence continues at coordinate 30,934,984 of CM066999.1, forward strand.
TTAACAGCTCATCAGATATTAACAAACTAAACATCTATCATTCTGTTAAGTTCGATCGATTGAACTCATTTAAATTGATTGAAGTACAGCTAGGTTCGATTGATCGACGGCATTTCGATCTATTAAGAAAACAATCTGTCGATCGATTGAACTAAGTTCGATAGATTGAGATCGGCCCATATTCAATCCCTCAAAAGAAGTTCAATTGATTGAACGCAGTATTATTCCAGAATTGAGCTGGACTTTGAACAAATGTTTAGGGTCCATTCTATCTTGCCGAAACATATATAAGCATACATATCTATGCTACCAAGCGAGTATAAGTACTCACCGTTAATTTTGACGACGTCAGCGAGCTTGGGTGGCCGCGGGTTCCTTGGTGGTCTCTCTCTCCTCTTCTTTCTCTCTGTCTCTTCTCTTCTCCCCTCCTGTCTTCTTCTCCTCTTCTTCCTCTCCTTCCTTGATAGTGTGTGAGTGTGAGTTGTGTGTATATATATATATATAACCGGGTGTGTGTATATATATAAATAAATGACTGTGAGTGTGTGTATACATATAACCTCTATATATATATATCTCAAGATTTCAACAACCCAACACACACACACAAACCACACACACACACATATATATATATATATATATATATGGAGGGGGAGGGTGCAGGTAGCAGAACACGTATAGTGATAATACAGGGTTTGATCGATTGAAGTGAGTTTGATCGATTGAGAACAGGTCGATCAGGGTTTGATCGATTGAGATGGGTTAAATCGCTTGAGAAAGGAAACACGTCATAAATTCAGGTTGGCAGAGTTTCAAGCGATCGAAGTAGGTTCGATCGGTTGAGGACTGAAACACTCGATTTCTCGAAGCTTGCTCGATCGATTGAAACTGAAATTACAGGAAACGTAAATACAAATATACTGAATCTTATTATATCAAAAGTATTATAAAAGTATAATAGAAATACAAGGTATTACATCATCCCCCACCAAATGAAGATTTCATCCCCAAAATCTGAACTAAGCATCGTTAAACAACCCAGGATACTTCTCACGCATCTCAAATTCTAATTCCCATGAAGCTTGTCCTTCGTCGTGAAACTTCCACTGGATCTTCACCAATGGAATTTCCTTGTTCCTCGACTTTTTAATTCCTCGATCCAGAATTTGCACTGGTCCTTCATAAAATGACACATTGCCATTAACCTTGATGTCTTAAAAGTTGATCTCGTGACTCGGATTGTGAGCACACTTTCTCAACATGCTGACATGAAACACGATGTGTACTCCCGACATCTTAGGCGGCAACGCGAGTCTGTAGGCAACTTTTCCTACACGTTCAAGTATCTCAAACGGTCCAATGAAACGCGGTGCTAGTTTTTCTCTCTTCTGTCCAAATTTGACGATTCCTCGCACTGGAGATACCTTAAGTAGTATATGATCTCCAACACTGAATTTCAAACTCCTGTGATGTTTATCCGCATAACTCTTGTGTCTAATCTGCGTCGTACGCATCCTTTATTTCACGATCTGGATCTTCCCATTAGTTTCTTAAACTAATTCAGGTCCAAGCAGTTGATTGTCTCCAACCTCTGCCCAACACAAAGGCGATCGGCATGGTCCTCTATATAATACCTCAAAGGGTGCCATTCCTATACTCAAATGGTGGGTGTTATTGTATGCGAATTCTATCAGCGGTAGGTGAGTCTCCCATGAGCTCTCAAAATCAATAACACATGCTCGAAGCATATCTTCTATTAATTGGTTAACTCGTTCAGTCTGTCCATTAGTCTATAGATGAAAGGCAGTGCTCAAACTTAATAAAGTCCCTAAAGCTAACTGTAGACTCTTCCAGAACTCTGCAATAAAACGTGAGTCGTGGTCTGATACGATTGACACAGGCACACCATGTAGTCGCACGACTTATTGTATATACATACGCTTCAAACGTTCTATCGGATACGACATACTATAAGCTATAAAATGTGCCGATTTGGTAAGTCGGTCCATAACTACCCAAATAGTGTCGTGGTTTTACTGAGATCTCGACAATCCTACCACGAAGTCCATAGTTATATGTTCCCACTTCCATTCGGGAACTGATAACGGTTATAGAAGCCCGGGTGGTTTCTGATGTTCTACCTTCACTTACTTACACGTAAGACATTCAGACACGTGCTCAGCAACTTCTCGCTTCATCCCTTCCCACTAGAAGTTCCTCTTTAAATTCTTGATCATCTTTGTACCTATTGGGTGAATAGTCATTCGCGAATTGTGCGCTTCGTCCAGTATCTCCTTTCTAAGATCATCTTCATCCGGCACACAAAGTCTTTCCCTACATCTGAGTGCTCCATCCGACCCAATACTCCAATTCTTTGGTTCTTTCACTATGTTGCTTGCGAACCATTCCTGTAGTCCTTCATTCTTCTTTTGTGCCTCCAAAATACCCTGATGAGTGTTGGCTGCACCATGAGACATCCAAAGTGTCGTCCTTCACTTGGATCTAAGGCCTAGATATTGAATTCAGCTAAAATTTCCAATGCATGCCATTCTTTGACCATGAGAAAAGCTAGTGCTATCTGTTGGGGTTTACGACTCAACGCATTGGCTACTACGTTCGCCTTTCTAGGGTGATATTACAATGTGAAATCGTAGTCCTTTAATAATTCCATCCAACGTCGTTGCCTCATGTTCAACTCCCTTTGAGAGAACAAATATCTCAGACTCTTGTGATCCGAAAATAGATCAAACTTCTCGCCGTAGAGATTATGCCTCCAAATCTTAAGTGTAAAAATAATTGCGGCTAGCTTGAGGTCATACGTAGGGTAATTCATCTCATGCGGCTTCAACTGTCGTGATCCGTACGCTATTACCTTCCCATATTGCATCAGAACACATCCAAATCCTTGGTGTGATGCATTGCTATAGATGGTGAACAACATCACCACTCTTAGGTATCGTCAGCACTGGCGCTGAGGTCAATCTTTCCTTCAATTCCTAGGATGCGCGTTCATGCTTGTTACCCTATTCAAACTTCAAGTCCTTCTTCGTTAGTCCAGTAAGAGGAGCTGCGATCTTGGAGAATCCTTCAACAAATCTTCAATAGTATCCAGCCAAACCAAGAAAACTTCTGACTTCCGTTGCGGTGGTTGGTATATTCCAATCCAGAACTATGTCTGTCTTTGACGAGTCCACTGCTAGTCCATCGTATGAGACAACATGCCCTAGGGACTTGACTTCCTTTAGCCAGAACTCGCACTTGCCGAACTTTACATATAGTTGATTATCTTAAAGGGTCTGTAGTGCGATCCTTACATGTTCCTTCTCGGTCTTTGAGTAGATTAGAATATCATCTATGAACACGATAATGAACTGGTCCAAGTAGGATCTAAAGACTCTGTTCATTAGGTCCATGAATACCGCTAGGGCATTGGTTAATCCAAAAGACATAACCAGGAACTCATAATGCCCATATCTTGTCCTAAAAGCAGTTTTTGAAATATCTTCAGGTCGAACCAACAGTTGGTGATATCCAAAACGTAGATTAATCTTTGAGAAAGTCGTCGCTCCTTACAGCTGATCAAACAGATCATCAATTCTAGGGAGTGGGTACTTGTTCTTAATCGTGACCTTGCTGAGCTCCCTACAGTCGATATAAAGTCGCTGAGTTCCGTCCTTCTTCTTGACAAATAGCACTGGCGCTCCCTGACAAACATTGAATATTGCACATTTATGTGCTAATATAATAGACATAATGCTCAGTTAATCCCCCAAATTCCTAGTTTTACATGCATATTTGAATTAATATAAATTAACAGCGATGTCACTCAAATGCATGTAATTATTTATTTTTCCACATTTTATATGTTTATGTAAAAATGAAGTGAAATAAAGGGAAGAAAAGAAGTAGCAATCACACCATAGTATATTCATATGAATAGTAATGAATAGTAGTGTATAGTAATGAATAGTAATTTTACTATTAAAAAAAAAAGTGAAACGAATCAACATTCAAACAGTATGGATGTTGACACTTTGCCTATACCAATTTTTTCTTTTGTGCAGGTTATGCTTTGTCAATGAAGCTGTAAGAAAACAGAAGAAAAAAAAATGAGATCGAAGAAAAAATGGCAAAGCTCGTGCTCAAACGTGACGAACGCGGTGATGAATTTTCATCGCAGTTCATCTATAAAAGGAAAGGAGAAGACGGAGAAGGAGCTACAATTCACACCACAAGGAAGACACAGCTCCACAAGCACAACACAATCACTGTTAGGGAGAGAATCGTTTAGGGGAGGTTATTATGTGAGCACTTTATATTATCCCTAGAAATAGGAAACTTTAATTTTTATTTGCCTTTTCTAGTTCTAGTAGTTGTAAAATTTTACTTTTATGTAATTGATGATTTCATGTTCAAAAATATGTAGCAAAACTTTGTGTACTGTATTTCTTAAATTTAAAATATTTGTTTTCTTGTATGACCTTTGTCACTCTGTAGTAGTAAAAGTAGTCCTATTTAAATTTAGATTTAATATTTTTAGTCTAGTAGTACTTGTAGTTGTCCCCTAAAATAGTTTGAAACTCCAAATTTCCAGTTTTTATAGCAATATTTTTATTCACTAGAAGACAGATTTTGCGATTAAATATCATATTTCTTAGCCACGTAGTTGTTGTAATCACCTACCAAAGCCCCAAGCACACCATATTCATATCTCACTCCAAAAGTAGATTAGAATTTGGTTTGGCCTTATTTGTGTTCTTGGAATTCAACTACTGTGACCCTACAAGAATCCAAAGTCAAAGGTTTAGTATTTTATTTTTGGTTCAGTATTTCCATTTATGTATATTTTATTAACCCAGTTGTACTAAACTTTGTTATTTTGCAGATTCCACAAATTCAACCCCAGCTCATGTTAAGTAAAGAAAATAATATAATAATATTAGTTTTCACCTTTACCTTGGTTTTTATAGCTTTAGTTTTAATTGAGCAGTCACTGTTTACACCTATTTAATTTATCTTTAAATTTTATTTGGAAGACAGTTTCAATTCCAAAATGGTAGGCTAAAACTTTAATTGGGGATATGTAATAAAACTTAGAAACCACAACTTCTGTGCACTAAACTTAAATGGGCAAATTTTTCTAGATGGGTTGTTTTTTTTTTCCATTTATGGTCAAAAATATCTATGTATCTATAGTTTATGACCATTTAACATGTTTATATACTATGGCTATATTGGGCTCAAAAGAGTACATATTTGAAATAAAAAGCCTAATTATGTGGATTGTCAAACTATGCCTTTTGTCATAAAAAACACCTAGCATACTCAAACAACTCATATGACAAAGTTAATATTTCAAATATGTGTTTATATATATTTCTATCCAATAATGGATAGGCAATTGTGTAGTGGCAGAGTGGTGGGGACTGGACGCCGAATAACCCACGTCCGCGGCGGGGCACGGTTCGAACTTGGCTACTGCCCAATTGCCTTTTTATTTTTCTTTAAACCAAACGACGTCGTTTCATATCAAACCTGACACACTTGATATGACCCTGACTAGTGAAAGTTTATTTTTAAATAAAGAATGACTCTGCGGTCTTAAATGCCAAAACCTTTTTAAATGCACAAAAGTTGTGGGATCTAGTGTTAGTTTGCATATTCCCAATTCCTTTAAATCATTTCCCCCTAGTTAATTAATATTTCATGTTTTATAATAGTTTTGCTTAAATATCTGTATTATTTCCATCTTTTGCTGTTATTAAATCTAAAAAGTTTATCTCACAAAAATTTAGCTTTTATTTATTTTTCTTCATTTTCTTACTAGTATCTTAGTCAATTTATTTTGCACTGTGAAAATCTTTACCGTAAACTAATTAGGAAAAAATAGCTTTAATTACTTTTATTGCAAAACTATAAAAATTAGTAGTTTAGTAAAACCCCACAAAAATCCATCATCTTTTATTTTCTTTTTAGTGACAAAATAGTTGTCTACTTAACTTTATAAAATTTTATTCCGTTCCCTGTGGGTTCGACCTGGACTTCCAGAACTTTATTACTTGCACGATCACCTACACTTGGGTGTGATAAGAAAACGCGTCAATAGGATGTCGTCACTCCCCAAGGTGAAGTGCTGGGTCGAACAAACTTAAGATTTTCCAACTCATGTACTTGCTTCTTCAGTTCTTACATCTCCGTTGGTGCCATCCGATAAGGAGCCTTCAATTGTGGTAAAGTACCATGCACTAACTCATTACAAAAGTCAATCTCACGCTTAGGTGGCAATCCCAAAATATTCTGAAACAAATCCTCAAAGTCTCGGACCACAAGAATTTGTGCTACAGTGAGTTCCGACTCGAGCTCTCGATAGCTACAAGATGGCTAATGAGAAAAGCATCACTAGAGGGGTTGCACTGAAAATCAAAAATCCAAATTCCTGGTACCGAAAAGGTAATCATCTTATTGGCACAATCTAACTTAGCATGGTACTTCGTGAGCCAATCAAATCCTTAGATGATGTCAAATTCCTTCATTGACAAAACGATTAGATCTACGGGAAGAATTATATCCTCAAGGGTTAAGGCACAGTCCTTGCATACTTTTCCTAACCTTACGGTCACTCCCAAAGGTGATACCGCATTTAGGGCTATATCAAGCACATGGGGTACTAAACCCAAAAGTTTAACAATTCCGATAGCAATAAACGAATTTGAAGCACCAATATCAAATAGAACTTTAACTCGAATGCTGAATAGCGTAAGAGTACTTTCCATGTTGTGTTGTTCAGTCTCATCAAATCCTGGGTCCTTTGGGATAATGGCATTCAAACGAGCCTGTCCGACTGGGCACTGAGCAATTGGTCCCTTGTATCCTCTACGAGGTGCTTTGCAATTATTACTCATGTGGCCGCGCTTGCCACAGTTGTAGGAGACAACCTCTGAACGATTCTGGTTCCTCGCTGCTCGACAGTTCTTCACCAAAAGACCAGGTTTTCCTCAGTTAAAACATCCACCAGTATTACCTCCAGTAGCAACGGGTGTCCTTGCGGGGGAGGAGATTGGTTTGTAGCATAGCGACTCTGGGGAAACACAAGTTATGGCCTCTTTTCTCCAGTCCAGTTACGCTTATCCCCTTGGAACCGCATCGGGGTCTTGGTCCTTGGTTACCCCTAGGTGGTGGTTGATTCCCAAAACGTCCTTGCTCTCGACCGTTGATATCCTCATGATCGACTGCCATTCCTACTATGGCCTTAAAAGTTTGACCTTGATGATTCAACGTCATCCGTTGTAGTGGCAGTGAGAGGCCCTGGGGATACTGCATGTTCTTCTTCTCTGGAGTATCAATCATATGTAGGGCAAAACGAGATAGCCGTTCAAACTGCACCATATACTCTCTTACGGTCTGGTTCTCTTGTCTTAGCTCAATGAATTCTCTCTCCTTCTTGTTCCTCTCCGTCTGAGGAAAGTATTTTTCCAAAAATAGCCCTTTGAATGTGATCTAGGGCATCCTTCCAGCCGCATCCTCTCCTACGGTCACCTTCTCCGATTCCCACCAATCAGCAGCTGCATAATTGGAATGTCACTAGTCAACACTTCTCGATCTCGTTACATCCCAGGGTATCAAAGATTGCTTCCATCTCTCGGAGCCACTGTTCCGCTTGCCACGACTCAGTATTTCCATCAAACTTCTCTGGGCAAAAATGACGAAAATGCTCTACTATTCTATCCTTAATTGGCCTTGGGGTGGCCCATGATTATTTTCGTTATTCCCGTTGGGATTGTTGATCCGTTCCATCACTCAAACAGTCCAGTTGGATCAGCAGCTTGGGGTGCTTGGGGGACATCTTCAATCTAAGCGCGATGATTCCGAGTAGGCATTCCTGCTATCGATGCAGTAAGGTTGGGTACCTATACAGACATCTCTCGGTTACTCGTCAACCCAAAAATAATTACAGAAAGTAATTCGCAACTAAACATAATAGTTATAACTATTATCACATTAACAGCACAGAGAACTCCATAGAGACGATCTCCAAAATACAATCTTAGAGTCAACCCCTATCTCAAGAAATCTTAAGGTTCAAAACTCAAGAAATGTTAGACAATTGGTGAACGCGACCACTAAACCTAGGCTTTGATACCAAAAATCCTATCACGCCCCGCAGTAGAAAAAATAGAGAAAATAAATTTCTTTTTGGACCCATAGGCCATGACAGTTGAAAGTCACCATATTATCCATAACAAAAGTCAACCATAAGAGTAATGATTCAATTCATTCATTGGAAAGTTCTAAGGTTGATATATATAATCAGAGTTCAATACTAACTTTTACAAAACCAAAGGGCTTGCAGAATATATAAATAAAACATTATGGCAACATATACCGATTACAAACTTAACTATTACAACGGTCTCTAAAAACATAAGCATAAACTATCAACAGCAAGCTCCAAGTCTTCAACTCGCGTAGTAGTCATCGTAGGCTCCATCCTCGTAGCCCCTATCCATGTATGCATCTCCTGCATACTCAAAACCCTGGCCTGCTAGACGTTAACTATCCAGCGGCATAAACACCGTCAGCTACGAAAGCCGAGTGAATGCAAATACTAACAGAGTATCTATAGATTACAGTATATATAAACATCATCAATAAAAGGATCATCTCATCGTTTGCATGCATGTATGCACCAACTCAATATATCTTAACGGACGTCGTCCCAACTAGTCCCAAACATAACATAGACTCTTGGGTCCACATTAATCATACGCGTAGTCCCATATCTACGGTCTGTCAAATCCCGACACACAGTCCCATTTCTTATGGCTACAATGCCTTGATCCATCCTAGCCATCACGACCAAAGTGACATATCCTTTAGTCTCTCTCATGGACTAAAGCAATATTCCTTTAGTCTCTATCGGACTAAGTTTAGAAACCTCCAATACATTCCGGCCAACACGCCCAATTCATATCTCTTCCATAATTGTATTCCTCCTAATCTCGGTCATGGACTAAAGTGACATCCCTTAGCCTCTGCCGGATCTCCCATCTCAGACCGAGATGATGTACCTTTAGCCTCTATCGGACTAGGTTCATGATTTATTCCTCTTTATCTCGGTCATAGACTAAAGTGACATATTCCTGTAGCCTCTATTCGGACTTCCCGTCCCGGTCATGGACTAAGGTAATATTCCTTTAGCCTCTATCGGATTAAGATGACAACACCAGCATAACCCTTAGTCTCGGTCTTGGACTAACATGACCATGCCCTTATCTTTATTGGATCTCTCATGTCTCGGTCATGGGCAATGCGATATTCCGTTAGCCTCTATCGGACCAAGGTGCTAGCCACATTACCGTTCTCACAATTATGTATCCCTTAGTCTTGCTTATGGACTAAGACGATGCCAACCGTATATCTCTTAGTCTCTCTCGTGGACTAAGGCGATGCCTACTGATATCTCACAACCATAACTCTGTATCTCTTAGTCTCTCTCCTAGACTAAGACGATACCACTACTATATCTCACAACCATGACAATGTATCTCTTAGCCTCTCTTCTAGACTAAGATGATACCACTACTATATCCCTTAGTCTCTCTCATGGACTAAGTCAACATAGATCGCGCATAAACCATATCTGTTTCCACGACACGTGTCCCTTAGTCTCTCTCATGGACCAAGGCGATATACGCTTATCGCAACCCACATTTTATGATTTTCGTGATCGCATTCCCATGCACTAATCATAAATAGTATCGACATCTGTGGTTGATAGACCCAGTACTATGCACATCGGCTTCTCAATCTGATTAACATTATATCCTCATTATACAATTAGTTTTACTATTAAATGCATTAAGTCCATTATTCCACGTGTGTATTATTCTAATATAGCTTTCCAACATCAACGTATGATAATAAACAAGTTAACAGCTCACCAGATATTAACAAACTAAACATCTGTCATTCTGTTAAGTTCGATCGATTGAACTCATTTCAATCGATTGAAGTAAGGCTAGGTTCGATCGATCGAAGGCGTTTCGATCGATTGAGAAAATAATATATCGATCGATTGAACTAAGTTCAATCGATTGAGATCGGCCTCTATTCAATTACTCAAAAGAAGTTTAATCGATTGAACGCAATATTATTCCAGAATTGAACTAGACCTTGTACATATGTTCAGGGTCCGTTCTATCTGACGAAACATATATAAACATACATATCTACGCTAACAAGTGAGTATAGGCACTCATCGTTAACAGCGATGAAGCCGGTGAGCTCGGGTGGCCGCGGGTTCCTCGGTGGTCTTTCTATCCTCTTCTCTTCTCCTCTTCTTCCTCTCCTTCCTTGAGAGTGTGTGAGTGTGAGTTGTGTGTATATATATATATATATAACCGTGTGTGTGTATATATATGTATATATATGAGTGTGAATGTGTATATATATAACCTCTATCTCTCTCTCTCAGGATTCACCCAACACACATACACAAACTGCACATATATATATCGGGAGAGGGGGGGGGGTGCAGGTAGCAAAACACGTATACTGATAATACAGAGTTCGATCGATTGAGAGTAGGTCGGTCAGGGTTCGATCAATTGAGATGGGTTCAATCGCTTGAGAAAGGAAACGCGTTATAAATTCAGGTTGGCAGAGTTTCAAGCGATCGAAGTAGGTTCGATTGGTTGAGAACTGAAACGCTCGAAGCTTGCTCGATCGATTGAAACTGAAATTACAGGAAATGTAAATACAAGTATGCTGAGTCTTATTATATCAAAAGTATTATAAAACTATAATGGAAATACAGGGTATTACAATATATATGTCAGATCCGATTGCCTAAAGTTTGAGAGAGAGAGAGAGAGAGAGAAAGATAGCTCAGTTCGCCTGAAGTTTGAGAGAGAGAGAGAGAGAGATCCGATCATCGGAGTAGAGAGAGAGGTTAGATCTGATCGTTGGATTGAGAGAGATGAACAAAACATTTTCCATGGAAAACATTTTTTCAGAGGGGATGAGGATTTTGTTTTCCTCCAAAATGAGGTGACGTGACGTGACTGATTTGGGGAAGACTTTTCTATGAAAATTTTAGCCAATCAAACACCACACTTTGGTGGAAAATTGGTCAGTGAAATATTTTTCATGAAAAATAAGTGCAATCAAAAACGCACCCTGAGTGGAAAAAAGAGTGTGTTCGTACATGAAATTAACTAATGGATAAAATATTTATCTGGGTAATAGTAAAAAAAAAAATATTAAGGACCAAAGTAAAAATAATCAACTCATTAATTTAAAAAAGAAGAAACTCATGTTTAATTAATTTAAAAAATAAAGAAATTAGTTTAAAAATAGAATATTTAGTAAAATTCCAAGAGGGGTGGTTAGTGGTGCAAACTCTGCAAACGGTGCTAATCATATCATCTTTAGTCTGAGTTAGGGGTGTAAATGAGCTGAGCGGTTCAACAAGGGCTCATGACTTGGCTCAATAAAGACTAGGCTCGGCTTGCTCAACAGATTAGTTAAGGCTTGTGAAAACTTGTTAATAGGCTTGATAAAGTGTTTATACATTGACCTTTATATATATTTGTCAATTATAAAACTCAAGAATTTTAGAGAAATAAAAAAAGTTCGTGAATAGGGTTAATAAATTGGTTGTATACTGACCTCGCTATATATCATGAAAAAGCATACTGAAATTAAAACTCATGAAAAAACGTGTGATATGTTAAAAGGAACGTACAAAAGTTTATATTTACCACGACTCAAGTCGTATACACCCCTTTTTCGAATCTTCAAAATTTTCTTTATTCTCGCTTTCCAAAGTACTCCTAACTTTTTATTGGGAGACAATCTTTCATTACAAGCAAAATGAATTTCTTTGGAGTTTGGACCTAACCAATATCTATTTGAGATCACTTTTACTCACCCAAATTTAATTCAACATTGCTCAACTATGCCTTCATAAACTCAAATTTAATTCACCATTACTTATCGAGTAATGTTAGATGCACTCTCAAATGCACAACTAAATACACAACCTTACTTAAAAATATTGAGCTTTGTGCTGAAAAGCTTGCATACCCTGCACACCCCCTTTTTTGTGTATAAACTTTTCAGTGCGATGTCCAATATTTTTAAGTAGAATTGTGCATTTAAGAGTGCATCTAACATTACTCTTACTTATCCCTGATGAATTAAATTTGGGTGAAGAAAAGTGCGTTTTATCTATGAGTGGTGCTAGAGACACTCCACAAAGCACACCCCAAAGCACACTTCATGCTTTGTGTGCATGTACCTTGGGCTTTCATGGCAGTTTTCAAAAAAGTGTGAGTCTTATATGAAAATGCTCCACAATCTAAGGTACATGCATATAAAGCATGATGTGCTTTGGGGTGTACTTTGTGGAGTGTCCCTTGCATTATTGATTATCTATTATTTCGACTCGAATACGTCCGCTCGTCTCGGTACTCTGCACCCAGACCTGTACTTTCATCTCTCTCTCTCTCTCTCGCTTTCTCTCCTCACATACATATACGTATTCTCCTCTCTCTCTCTCTCTCTCCTCGAACTCCGTGTTAAGAAATCATCACATGTAAATGTAGGAGTGGTAGTAATTGTGAAGGTCAACTATTACTCCGCATGTGATGTGCCCCCCCATTCCACTCCCCTCTCTCTCTCTCTCTCATTCTAACTAGGAGTGAAACAAGCTACTCAAGAACAAGAGAGCTCAGAGAGCTTCACTCGCTCGCAAAAACCCCAATTTAGTTGCAGGAAAATCGAAAGGGAAACTCCAAATTCATCTGCAAATCTCATCTACCGGAACGATCTCTAAAACCAAAATTATTTCTCCGAAAATGAAGGCCAAAGCTTCTTCAACGTTGAACCCTCCAATCATCACTTTCGAACACAAGAGGTAAAGTAAAACTCCACAAAACTAACCTCAATTGTAGTCTCTCTCTCCACTTGTTCAATTTCTATGATTCGCTTTGATCTTGTCGATAATGTTTAATTTTAGCATTGTACATGTATTGATTATCTTGATCTAAGTTAGTGCAGAGAGTGATTGCGATTTTTTGAGTTTTAGTGAAAATCGAAAGGACCCAATTCGAGTCTATTTGAGTTGATCTTGAATTTTAGGTTTTGATTTAGGTCTGTCCTGGGGATTAGTTTGGAGTGAGTGTCAATTATAGTGTGGGATCGTAGTTCGAATTCAAGTTAGCTGAGTTCTTTCATTTGCTTACATGTATTGATAATCTTGAAAAATTCTGGATCAATATCGCCATACTGTTTTACTACTGAAGCACTTTTGAGTTTTGAGCTTTTTTTTTTCTTCTTAATTTAGGGTTTGAATTAGGTCTGCACTGGGGATGAGTTTGGAGTGAGTGTCGAATGTAGTGTGGCTGCAATGCTGCATTAGATTAAGGGAGTTAGATAAGCGCTGAGGCAATTCTGAGCGATATGGACAGTAGAAATTGAAATGGTTTTGGGAACCCTGATGGGCTATCCAATGCGGTTGGTTCCGAAAGGGGACCTATATATCTATTGAATTAACTGTGTTGCATGACAAATGAGCGTTTTATTGAATTCATTTAATTAATCGTTACTGGTGTGAACAGGGATGCCTATGGGTTTACAGTGAGACCTCAGCACTTGCAAAGATACCGTGAATATGCAAATATCTACAAGGTGTTTTTTTGGCCTCCTGCTTATATTTTGTTTTCCCTTAGTGCAGACATTCTGTAGAGAAATAGAAGGAAAAGAAATTATCAAACATTTTTTCATAATGCTATGCGGCTTTTTTTATTTGGATCACTTATCAGCTATCACAAACAAGATAAAACAATTGTATTACACGATTGAGAGTGCCTCTCTCTCTCTCTCTCTCTCTCTCTCTCTCTCTCTCTCTTCTCTTAAACGTTGTTTTCTTCCTAACTAGACTTGTTTCTGTGACACGCTCAATATTTAAGGAGGAAGAAGAGGAAAGATCAGATAGATGGAGAGACTTCTTGGAGCGACAAGCAGAATCTGCTCAATTGCCAGTAAATGGCTTATCCACTGGGGAAGTTAACAAGGCATTGCATGCTGAACCGTCTGAAAATGAAGTTGGTTCTACTGTGGAGAAGAGTGTTGAAGGGCATGAACATGATTTTAGTGGCAGGGGACATAATTTTGATGGCTCTGCAGAAAATGGTTGTGAGAGAGAGGATCAGTCAGAATCAACCAAGAATAGAACTCATAGGGTCCAAATATGGGCTCAGATTAGACCATCCCTCCGATCCATTGAGGATATGATGAGTGTTCGTGTTAAAAAGAGGAGTAATTTAGCAAAAACTGAGCAAGAAAGTGGAATAGGGAAGTCTCTTCGTCCTATAGAAGAGGCTAGATCTTCAAAAGGAGCTTCTGAAGAGGATTCTGAGGATGAATTTTATGATGTGGAGAAATCTGATCCAACTCAAGATGTTCCCTCAATTGACATTGCAGCTGGGGATGTTGTTCCTCCCGAATCTTCATTTCCTTGGAAAGAAGAGTTGGAGTCTCTTGTTCGTGGAGGAGTGCCTATGGCTCTTAGAGGAGAGGTATATTACATGATTATGAATATTCTTCTATTTAAATTAGGGTTAATTATTTTTTACTCCCGTGGTAAAGTCTGTCTTCACTTTATGTGGTTCAAAAATTGACACTTAGCCCCTTTGTGGTTATGTGCTACTGTTAAGTGCAAACCTAATGGTGTTACATTTTACCTACAAATATTTCATTTCAATTTATTTGTCTATCTTTTTCATAATGAAATTGGCAATTGCCATAACTACACATTTGTAGTTTTTTTTTTTTTAATATTGTGGGTGGCGGCGGAAATTGCCCTAACTACCCACTATTAGTATTTTTTATATGCTGGGTGAAGCACTGAAGGCGGTTGGTGGTGGTGGTGGTGGTGGTGGTTGTCGCTGGTGGTAAATATAGTGGTTTAAGGAATAAAAATTACGGTGGAAGAAAGAAAATGAAGAAAAATGAAGGGAAAATTAAAAAATTAACCTTTTAAATTCAACGTTTTATAAAACCTTTTTCGATCAAACGGAAATTGATTTTTTTTTTTTTTTTTTTTTGCGAGTTTCAACGGAAATCAGTGTAAAATCGGAACCACAAGGGCGTAAGTGTCTACTTTTGAACTGTAAGGGTTAACGTGAAAATAGGCCTTAGCACAAGGGGGTAAATTAATTTCACCCTTTTAATTGTGTTTCTGTCTTGGTAGAATAAGCTTTGTGTTTGATTTTCAACCATAATTGCAGTTGTGGCAAGCCTTTGTGGGGGTGAGGGCAAGGCGGGTGGAGAAGTATTATCAAGATTTGCTAGCTCTAGAAACAAATCGTGGCAATGGTATGGAACACCAAAATTTTCAGTTGGAAAACCATAGCAAGGTGTCAACTACAGATTCTGTACATGCACCTGAGAAATGGAAAGGGCAAATTGAGAAGGTCATTGCATGCACAACCATTGAACTCTTAACATTCCTTTTCTTCTGTTTGTTGGTGTTTAACTTTATCTTAGTATTGTTTTAGGGTTCAATACTCTTAATCTCTTCTTGTTACTTATTTTCTGCAGGATCTGCCTCGAACTTTCCCTGGTCATCCTGCGCTGGATGAGGATGGTAGAAATGCTTTGAGACGCTTACTTACAGCCTATGCTCGACATAACCCATGTGTTGGGTACTGTCAGGTACTTGGGTTTGGAAGAGCCCCCCCTTTCTTTTAGTGGTTGATATTAGGTGTGTTCATTTTTATTTTTTATTTTTTTATTTTTATTTTAAAATTTTTTTTATTTTATTTTATTTTTATGGATTCCATCAACCAAACCGAAATTCGGTTTCTCAGTGACCAACACCAACCGGCTGATTGTAGCTGTTTTCTTGGTCAAACCGACTGATATTTGGTCAGTCTATTTCAGTTTGCAAATCGGTTTTCACGCCCTCTTAGAGCTTACTGCTATTATGGAAAACACACAAACAGTGTAAACGACAACCAGTAGCTAACCAAACATGTGGAACACAAAATATGAACAATTCACAAACATTTAGAAGACATCCTCCACATCGGCAAAACACAAACACTGGAGGGCAAAAATATGAAATAAAAAATCTTCCCTGATGTTCTCAATAGTAAGTTACAATTTCAAAATTAACACACACACACACACACATCGGAGTACCCACATATAAGAGAGGTGGAGGTTGAGGCAGGTATAGACGGGCGTCAAGAAATATAGAGATTGCAAGAGTGTGTGGGATTCGAGCGTGTGAGAGAGAGAGGGATCCAGAGAGATTGAGGGATACCTGAGGTCCTTGGCGATTATGCTCCGACTAGCAGCGATAGAGGTGGCGGAAAGATTCTCCGGTGAGTGGTGGCAATGAGGGTTTCAACCCTCGTAGTCTTCTCTTTAGTTCAAATCTTTTGAGAGAGAGTATTCATCTGATTATCTAAAGGCAAGTGTCGATTTGAAATATGCTGGTTTATACTTTATACACACTTTTCGTTTTCTTTTTTTACTTTATTTATTTTAAAGTCTTAGGCCGGTCGGTTCGATCGGTCCTGGTCCATATTTTCTTAATATCGATCGTTGAACCAAGAGATGGATATTACAAAAAGACGAAAACCGAGGACCAACCATTCTCTACAAAACCAATCGTAACTGGTTGGTGGCGGTCCCGATTTTTTACACCACTATGCTTCGTAAATTTGACATATTCAAAGATATATTGCACTTTTCTAAACGTTTTTACTTTCAGTCTCTTCTCTTCTCTCCAAATCTCTCCAATTTGGAGAGAAAGACAAACGGCCATGACTCACCCTCAGAAGACGCGTTATGAGTGGAGGATTACCCAGGCTCATAAGAAGCACAAACGAGGGGACTATGCCCGGGCGATGTGGGACAATCCAACACACCCCCTGGACCACATCAACAGGGAAAGCCCAACAAGGGGAGGCAGCCCAACTTAGCTCTGATACCAAATAGATAGACCAATGGGCCTGTCTCAAAAGACGCCTTATGAGGGGAGGATTACCCAGGCTTATAAGAAGCACAAACGGGGGTTATGCCCGGGCAATGTGGGACAATCCAACAGAGAGAAACAAAAATGTGTTATTTTTTTGCTTACTTTCTGTCCACTTCTCCCAATTAATCTTCCGTTCCCTCCCAGCTTAACTTAACAAAAAAGAGCTGTGGAAATAGAGGCATTTGCTTTCTTTTCTCTTCACTTCTCTCGATACAAACAATGTTGGAATTAGGATATAATATATTAGTATCAATCTACATTTATTGGTCATGTTGACCATTTTGATTATTTCCTTTTTCTTTTTATTCTCTCTTTATTCTCTTTCCTTTTTACTGCTCTTCTGTTTGCTATATAAGATGTACATACAGTGATAATAAAATTATCCCTTTCTCTACATTCTGTTTGGTATCAGAGCCACAAGAAAAAAAAAAAAACCTAACCTATCCTCCTCCTCTCTCTCCTCTGCGCCAGACCTTCAACACCACCACCACCTGCGCCAACCCTTCAACACCACCACCACCTGCGCCAACCCTTCCAGCTTCTACCCAGCCTCTGCCGCAGGTCCTAGCCTTCCCTCACCTGCGGCACACCCACCAGGCCACTCGGCTTGGTCCAGCAGCCACTCGGCTGCCTCTCTTGCCCGTCTCGGGCCTATTTGTGATGTATTAGAGCAGTCTCGTGCTCTCTGTCTCTAGTCTGGGCAACCGAGTCTCCGGTTGCCCCCGTCGTCATTCGCCGAGTGTCCGGCTGTGATCACTGTTGTTGCCGATATTGGTTTTTATTCCGGCAAGTCTACATCTCTTCATATCATCTTTTGGGTATTCTTCATAGCATCATGACTTGTCCTCTTGATTATGATCAGCTTCAGTCTCATATTGCTCAGCTTCAGTCACGTTTGGGGTTGGGTACGTCAGTCTCATCTTCTGGTCCTACAGCTACCCTTGCTACAGGTACATCCACCGCTCTCTACGGTAAGTCAGAACATCCCACTTGGATTCTGGATTCTGGGGCAAGTAATCATATGACTGGTGAGGCTTCCACTTTCACATCTCCCTTTACTTCTATTCATCAATCTGTCCGTATTGTTGATGGATCTTCCATCCCTATCCAGAGTCAGGGTGATGCTCAATTGTCCCCGGACATCACTCTTACATCTGTCTATTTTGTCCCTAATTTTGCCTATAATCTTCTCTCTGTTCATCGCATTGCAAAGGATCATAATTGTGATGTTGTGTTCTTACCTAAGTCGTGTTACTTGCAGGACCTGACTTCGAAGAAGATTTTTGGCAGGAGGTATGAGCGTGATGGCCTCTATTACTTTGGTGATCCTCCGTCTTCAGGAGGGTTGTCATCCAGCCTACAAGCTTCTATTTTGTCTACTTCTAATAATTCTGTCTTGCCCGATTCTAATAAATATGATTTTTCTCTTCAAACATTGGACTTATGGCATGCTCGTTTAGGACATGTAAATTTTCTGTACTTATGTTGGTTATTTCCTCCGTTGAATACAGCCTGCAAAGACTTTAATTTTAAATGTGTGGTCTGTGAATTGTCAAAGCATACTCGCACTTCTTATATTCCCCGTATGCATAGAGCACCCAGTGCCTTTGATCTTATTCATTCAGATATTTGGGGACCCTCACCTGTCATTGCTCTATCTCAACACTGTTATTATGTCACGTTTATTGATGACTATACTCGTTGTACTTGGGTGTATCTTATGAAGAAAAAATATGAAGTTTTCTCTCATTTTAGAAATTTTCTTCAAATGATTAAAACTCAATTTCATACTGTGGTGTGTAATATTCGGTCTGATAATGGTAGAGAATATATTACTAATGAATTTTGGGCTGAACTTAATAAAGAGGGAATTCTTCAACAACTCACTTATCCTTACACCCCCGAACAAAATGGGGTGGCCGAACGTAAAAATCGTCATCTTATGGCTATGGTTAGGTGTCTCTTACGAGGTATGGATGTTCCCAAGTTTTTTTGGCATTTTGCTGTCCTTACTGCTACTTACCTTATTAATCGTACTCCTAGCCGTATTCTACAAGGCCAGGCCCCGCTTCATGTCCTTAAGCCTGGTAGTACACTCTTTCCCATTGTCCCCCGGGTTTTTGGGTGCACTTGTTTTGTCCAAAATCGCAGCCCTACACGTACTAAACTTGATGATAAGGCTGTTCGGTGTGTTTTTCTAGGGTATTCCACTATGTCCAAAGGATATCGTTGCTATGATCCTGTCACACGTCACTTGTACCACTCCTTGGATGTCACTTTTTTGGAAACGGTTCCTTTTTTTCCAAGTGCTTCTTCCTCTCTGGAAACTCCAGTAGAGCATATTGTGGATGATGTCTCAGTCCTTCCTCGTCCTGTGCCTATTCTTGAATTACCCAGTGACATACCCAGTGACTCTTTGCCTCCGGTCCTTACAACTGACCCGTTACAGGTGTACTCTCGTCGTCCGCGCGCTCCAGACCCCATGCCAACATCTTCTTCGGAATCAGGTATCTCATCTTCTCCTTTAGTTTCTGATGTTGCTCCTTCTCGTTATCCTACTCGTATTCGTCGTCCTCCTTCACGTTATATTCTTTCGAGTAGTACTAACCATCCAATTTCTAAGTATGTCTCTTATCAGGGTCTGTCAAAAACATTTGGCTCATTTGTTAGTGCAGTTGATTCTGTCTCCATTCCTCGCAATGTTCATGAAGCTCTCCAGAATCCAAAGTGGGTGGCCGCTATGAAAACAGAAATGAGTGCTCTTCAGGATAATCAAACTTGGAAACTTGTCTCTCTCCCGGATGGTGAACGTACAGTTGGTTGTAAGTGGGTTTTCAGTGTTAAGTATATGGTAGACGGCACCATTGACCGATATAAGGCCCGTCTTGTGGCTAAAGGCTTCACACAGGTTCCAGGTAAGGATTTCGGGGCTACTTTTGCTCCGGTTGCTAAACTGACCACAGTCCGGCTTCTTGTTTCTCTTGCTGCTTCCTATTCTTGGCCTCTTCATCAGCTTGATGTCAAGAACGCGTTTCTTAATGGTGATTTGTCTGAAGTCATCTATATGGATCCCCCTCCTGGTTTTCGTGCTCAGGGGGAGTATTCGGGGAAAGTTTGTCGCCTCCGAAAATCTCTCTATGGATTGAAGCAGTCTCCTCGTGCTTGGTTTAGTCGTTTCAGTGAAGTGGTACTTACTATGGGTTTTATCCGGTGCCACTCAGATCACACATGTTTTCTTCGTCGTAACTCCCAAGGGAAGTGTATTATTATCTCAGTTTATGTCGATGATATTATTATTACGGGTGACGATGCTTCAGGTATTGTTCAAGTAAAGCATGATCTCGGGGTGTCATTTGATATTAAAGATATGGGTCCTCTAAGATATTTCCTTGGTATTGAAGTAGCTCGCTCACGCCATGGTATCTCTTTATCTCAGCGAAAGTATGCTTTGGATCTCCTTCAGGATACTGGTATGCTTGGGTGTAGACCAGCCTCTTCCCCTATGGATCTAAACGTGAAGTTATCTACTGAGTTGGGGGAGTTATTACCTGATCCCTCAGTATATCAGCGCCTTGTGGGTCTTCTCATCTATTTGACGAACACAAGACCGGATTAGACATTTGCTGTAAGTGTTGTGAGTCAGTTTATGCACTCACCTCGGACCTCTCATTTGGATGCTGTGTATCATATTCTCAGGTATCTTAAGACTTGTCCGGGTCTTGGTCTATTCTTTAAGACAGGAATACAGTCAGGTCTTTCCTGTTTTACTGATGCAGATTATGCAGGTTCGAAAAGCGACAGACGTTCCACTTCTGGTTTGTGTACTTTTCGTGGTGATCACCTAATATCGTGGAAAAGCAAAAAACAGGTAGTTGTCTCCCGTTCTTCTGCTGAAGCCGAGTATCGTGCCTTGGCCCAGGGGACGTGTGAGCTACTTTGGCTCCGTTCTATCTTGTCGAGTTGGGGTTTCCTGTGAAGGACTCATCTACATTGTTTTGTGATAATAAGTCGGCTATCATGTTATCATCCGACTCCGTCCTTCATGAGAGAACGAAGCACATAGAAGTTGATATTCACTTCATTCGTGAGAAAGTTAAGACCGGAATTATCTCACCAAGATTTGTCACCTCACGTGAACAAACAGCAGACATGTTCACTAAGTCTATTGGTCCTGGTCTTCTTAAGTCATCTCTTTGCAAGCTAGGCTAGTCGATATATTCGCCCCAGCTTGAGGGGGAGTGTTGGAATTAGGAAATAATATATTCGTATCAATCTACATTTATTGGTCATGTTGACCATTTTGATTATTTCCTTTTTCTTTTTATTCTCGCTTTATTCTCTTTTATTCTCTTTCCTTTTTACTGCTCTTCTGTTTGCTATATAAGATGTACATACAGTGTAATAAAATTATCCCTTTCTCTACATTCTGTAATGTTAAGTTACCAACTACTCCAAAAGCTTAAGCTGTTAGAGAATGTGCCCAACAATGTATATCAAGCTTCAACACCCTCCCTCACGTGCAACCCCGACTTGCACGTGGAGAGCAAACAAACCAAACTCCATCATATTGGAGACAAATAACAAAGTGCAAATATGCACAACAAAGCGGGGATGGAGAGTCGAACCCAGGACCTCCCACAAACAAGGCTCTGATACCATGTTAAGTTACCAACTACTCCAAAAGCTTAAGCTGTTAGAGAATGGGCCCAACAATGTATATCAAGCTTCAACAAACAATATAAGGATGAAAGAGTTATCCGTGGTTTAATGAAAATTTTCAGATTCCTCTATTACTGTTTCATTTGATGTCAAATCCATGCAAGTCAATCTGTTTAACACAACGTAAATTGTAAAGCAAATTTGTGATACACAACGAACTACTTTAACTATTCCAATGACTGGTGCAACATCTAGACACCAAAGCCTGAATTGGAGCAAGCTTGCTGGTCAGGTTAACTTCAGTTAATTCACAGGAGATTGTATTATACTGGAACAACCTCAGGTCAATAATTGATCCCTCTACGTCCTAGTGACAATGACTTGATAGTTAATACTAAAAGTGACCCTTTGCAATTGGAAGGCTAGCCAAGATTTATGCGTCGTTTGTATAACAGATGGAAAATTGAGAGGACGGATAAGGCAAGAGGGGAAAAGGCAGGGGTAGGAATTTACATACTTTTCATCTGTTTGTTTTGTTGGGTAGGAAGGAAGAGAGAGGGCTGGCAAATTTCACTGTTGGCTATGTAGAATATGTTTGTGCTATTACATATTAAGGGAAGGGGTTTGGGGTGTTGACGGGAAAAGGTGCCAAAGTAAAAGATACTCTACGTTTGTGTTTGCTGGTTGGGGTTTTCAGAAATTGGTGGTTGTGCAGAGGGATTTATTCCCTTCTGCTTTCTGTCCTATACCAAATGAAGTTTTCCTAGCAACTTGCAAATTGAAAACACTTGGTGGAATTTGCGTATTTTTGCGACCATGGGAGAAGTTTCTATCTGCTGTGTGCTCTAGGAATTTTAATTTATCCCATTTTTTCCAACTGTGACTAGAGGTGATTTTGTTAATTTACTGGTGTTCTAGGTGAAAGAGACTAGCTATTCTTTGACAGTACTAACTCTTTATCTTGTCTGTTTCGTTGGATCGAATATGCATCCAGGCTATGAATTTCTTTGCGGGCTTATTACTGCTTTTGATGCCTGAGGAGAATGCCTTCTGGTGGGTTTAGTAACTTTTTTTTGGTTGATATTTTTGCCAATTTAGTGGATGGGAAGTCTTGCAAAATTGCTGAAACTACCATACTTTTTAAGAGAAAGTTTTCATTTGTAATGTTGTTTTCATAAGTCATTACTTATAATCCTTGCCTACTCTATCGTGGATGGTTATGTTAGATGGTGCAATATATGTGTTCAACAACTTAGTTCAACATCTTTAGCATCACAGTCTTCGTCATAACATCTTGCGTGGCTTTTTGGGCAAAATTCGCAGGACTTTGATGGGCATTATAGATGACTATTTTGATGGCTATTATTCGGAGGAGATGATAGAGTCTCAGGTAAATTTGTTGTTTTTTCATTTCTACCTGTCATTTGTTTCACCTCAAGTCTGTTAAGATTTATTTTGTTAAGTTGCATTTTGTTAGGTTGATCAGCTTGTTTTTGAGGAGTTGGTGCGCGAGAGGTTTCCTAAATTGGGTTTGTTTAATGTTATCATTTGTTAAGTAGGCCTTGTCCTTATGTTTTCTTTATATATTGTTGTATGGTATCTTATTTTCCTATTTGTCTATTGCAGTTAATCACTTGGATTATCTGGGAGTGCAGGTGGCATGGGTCACTGGACCATGGTTCCTTTCAATATTCATGAATATGCTTCCATGGGAAAGTGGTCAGGTTCTTTTTTCTGTTTTTCTTTCTGTTGTGCAAATCTAAATTTTTTTGGGGCATTAGGAATGTAATTTTCTTGCTTCACTTCTTTTTTCTTTTCTTTTAATAATGGCCATCTCCATAATATCTACAGTCATTCTCAGAGGACATTGGCAATTTCTACCTGTATTCTGATGTTTTGTCCTTCCTGCAGTTCTTAGAGTCTGGGATGTGCTTCTTTACGAAGGAACTCGCGTCATGCTATTTAGAACTGCGCTTTCTTTGATGGAGTTATATGGTACTGGGTAATTTTTTAGGTTAAAATGCATTTTGCACCCTTAAACTATATGTTAATTTGCAATTTGGTCCCTCAGCTTTTAATTGTGGCAATTTGGTCGCTTAGCTTCTAGCAATTGCAGTGTCAACCTTCTGTTAACTTCCGTTTTGAAAAGTGATGGAAACATGTTATGTGGAAGGTTGACATTGCACTATGTTGCACTGCATGATGAGTTTCCGTCCCTTAGAAACCAAAAGCAAATGAAAGATTGACATTGCAACTGTTCTAAAAGTTAAGGGACTAAATTGCCACTAGGATGAGGGACCAGACTGCACAGTGGTGTATTGATCATGGGTACCAAATGCATTTTACCCTTTTTGTTTTTAAAATTTTTACTGGGTTGATATGAATCAGATTGGCATATTAATGTGAATAACATTATGAAGTCCATCTAGCAACGTGAAACTTAATTTTGTTCAGTTTCATGTAGGACCTGCATTGGGGACAACTAAGGATGCTGGAGATGCTGTTACTTTGCTGCAATCACTGGCTGGCTCAACATTTGATAGCAGTCAACTTGTGTTGACAGCTTGCATGGGCTACCAAAATGTAAATGAGACTAGATTGCAAGAACTGAGAAATAAACACCGACCTGCTGTAAGAGCTGTTGTTGAAGAAAGATCGAAGGGACTCCGAGTTTGGAGGGACTCCAAGGGTCTAGCATCTAAGCTTTATAGTTTCAAGCACGACCCTGGATCGCTAATGATGGAAAAAACGGATAACTTAGTTGATGGTCATACAAATGGTAATATATCTCACATGGAATCTGCATCCACTAAGGTGGATGAATTTCTCGTGGGTCTGTCAGGGGATGTGGAGATAGATTCTGTTCCGGATCTTAAAGAACAGGTAACTTGATTAAGTCTTTATTAAATTTTATTTAAAGCTTTATCTTTTCTGGTCCTTTCTTCTACTGAGTTCAGGAATTCAAATGTTTATTTGACAGTTCCTTTCTTTAGGCCCCTTGTTCAGATGACTGCAATATTTTTTACCTGCTGATATGTAGTTACCAAGGAAGCACAGATTCTTCTAAAAGACTGAAGAATCCTCATTGGTGTGGATTCTTATCCGTTGTGGCGGAGTGTTTGATTTATTTTTATTTCTAAGAAACGTGGTCTTTAATAAATATTATTAACCTTGAGGTCCATGGCTATTGGATTACTTGCCAAAAGGCCAATGTTGCTAGTTTAACCTTTCGCTTGTTATTCATGTCTTAATTGTAAATAGAAGTTCAAGACAATGTCGTCGTAAATTTTTTATGCAATTATATAAAACTAAGTGTTTCACTATTTTTATACAGCTTCCAACTTATCTGCATGCCCGCACTGCACCGGTGCTTCTTATATAGATACTTGATTTATCTCTTTAATATAAGTTTTAGTCATTATAATCTAACTGAAATGGTATTCATGATTGGAACTACTGCACTGATGTGGCTACAAGTGCTGGGGTTGTCTGGATGTGGATTATCACTTTCCAAGAGCCATAATTAGGCTGCTGAGTTGACACGATACAAGTGCCGGAGTTCGATGAACTTTAATATTACAGTGCTTGAAGTGAAATTGTCAATTGCAAAATACCACTCATAATTACTTGGTTAATGTTTGAAGTAATACTTCTTGTTGGCAATAGAATACTAAAACCAGTAGTTTTATCTTGCATCTAGATGGTAATTTTAAGTGCTTGTGGCATCTTGTTTCTTTTTTTCCTAACATACAAACTACGTGCAGATGGGGTGGTTGAAGGTTGAACTATGCAAATTGCTGGAGGAAAAGCGATCTGCTTTACTCAGGTTAATATATTAATATGCTGCAAAAGTTTTTGTTATGTTTGAGTCGTGACTGAAACTTTCCTGCATGGGCCGTTTCTTCTATTTTCTTATAATTTCACGGCCTTGTTTCATCCTCATTACTTAAGCTACATGAAATGTAGAATTGTAGATTGCCTTCTCAAGGATATTTGTGGCCTAGATGTGATAAAAAACAAAGTGCAAGTCTTTTGGGTTAATCTAGGAATTATGCCCGGGAATGGTCTTTTTCTGGTTGTATGTACTATCTCAGCGATATTTGGAAGATTCTCTTATATTGGGGAAAGTTTTGAAGCCAGAAATCCGACAACTTGTGCCTTAGAATTCGATCTTCATGAAATTAAGGGCATATTGCAAGTTAAAAGCTCATAAAATGGAAGATGATGATAGGGTTTAGACTTTGTGTGAACATTGAAGGCTGAGGGCTCGCTGAAGAGAACTGCTGGAGAAGCCTGGAAGTTGATGTGCCACGAATCCCTAGGTTGACAAGGTTTTTCAAGGATTTTGAAATTACTAAGTGAAGCATCTTATATTAGGTTATAGTTTACGTCGTCATCCAAACAAATGATACGTGATTGGCTGATTGCTATTTTACCACCTCCCTAACATCAGAGGTTTGTTTCTCTTGCTCTTGACAAATTTATGACCTTGACATGGGTTCATCTTGGTGTACATGTGTAACACCTGCAACTAAGTCTGATCACCACAAAGTAATAGAGTATGCTCTGGTGGATTATGACTAATTACCGTTGTTGATATTTCCCCTATAGATGTTGCAGTTTTTTTTTTCCAAGATCGTATGGAGTGATTTTGTTTCATATCCCACGTGGGTATATGTTACAATCTATAAATACAGAAGAAGGTTCAATGCTTATCTGTATACCTTTTCTGTTGTTAGAGCTGAGGAGTTGGAAACAGCTTTGATGGAGATGGTCAAGCAGGATAACCGGAGGCAATTGAGTGCAAGGGTATGTCATGCAATCCTTTGTGCACAGCTATTCTACTTTCTTTCTTGTGATTGGGGACATGGAGATTGTTTTTGCTCTTCTATTTTTCCTTATTTATCAGTAACATGGCATATTTTAAGTAACACACAGCATGGATTTAGAGGTCCAAACCCAATTATATATTTTTTTAATGTGTGCGTGTTGCGTATACGGAGAGCCATTGCTGAAGATATTATAAGCAAAATCAGATCAATTAGACTTACTCAATTTATAAAAAGGACAGGATTTTAGTACAGTTCACTATGTACTGTTTGTCCTGTTCACCTCACATGCACAGTAAAAACAGTTTGGCTAAAAATGTCATTTCACACTGTTGTTACTGTTCATGTGAGGGGAACAGTATGAACATTATATAGTGAACTGTACTGAAGTTGTCCCCTTCGAAAAAACATGGTAATGTTTCTTTCAATCCTTACTTATCTTGCATTAACACACTGAACCAACTTTGCGCAGAGTGGTTTGAGGGTTTGAAATTCAACGTTAGATATAGTAGTTGTGAGCTTTAACTACATTGTGGTTTGAAGTATACATAATGGAGACTGCTGCATCAGTGGTTGTGAAAAGCTATGTAGCACAGGTACGGACACGTGACACGGGTACAATACGATACGCGTACGGTGATACGGCAAATCCAAAAAATATAGGGTACGAGTACTACTAGGGTACGTTGAATAAAAAATATATATTTTAAATATTTATATACAAATACAAAAACACAAACGTTAGATAATATAAAATATTAAATTTATGATTTCTTTGTGGGTCTTTTAGAAATAATCATACATTTGGGGTTTAAATTGTAGGTATATATCAATTATGTGGTGTTATTTGCAAATAAGTAAAGGTTGTAATTAGATTTTTAATATTTGTAACAATGTAGGGGGTGTATTCATAATTAACTTAAATAGTAATTATATATACACACATATTAGGGTTTCAATCGCAGTCACCGAGAGAGAGAGAGAGAGAGAGAGAGAGAGAGAGAGAGAGAGAGAGGAGGAGGAGGAGGAGGAGGAGGAGGAGGAGGAGGAGGGCGGGTGGGTTGTTGGGGTTGTGGCTTGGTAACAACCAGGAAGTTGCACCTGAGAGTGGCGAGGTGTATTTTTTTTTAACTCAAGAAAAGTTGCAACACTTTGGTACTTGGTTGCTACCCAATATTAAGTTGAAACTGACAAATGATACCTAAAAAATTACTACGAAATGGCACATTTTTCTTTCCAAATGGTACATTAGAAAAGTTATTACTAATTGGCACCAAAAGGTACAGCAAAATGACAACTTGGTTATATTGTTCCGATGGAGAGAAGAACCTATGATTAACTTTTCGGGACGAAATCTTTCAATTTCTTATTTAATTATGTTCAACTCTATGTATTCCTCGATCCGGAGAGTCATTGAATGTACAAAAACGGCTTGTTACTATAAATTGAGACTAAGAAATTCGATGTATCATACAACCGATAGTACTTGGTTGTATGTAGGATGTTCCAAAACTCAAATAGTAATAAATCAAGGAGTTTTCAAAATTTTGGGGGGGCGCAAGTCTAATTTTTTAAGGTACATTTGAAAATTTTTCGAAAATCTAGGGGGGCTCGAGGATGGTGGTTTGGTTATAAAAACAGATGCTAGTTTTTAATCTAGCCTTGTCAAACAAGGATGGAGGTTTGATTCTGAAGGGATTGCCTTGTGTAGAGAGTGATAAGCTAAAAATATTGATGTATGTTTTTTTGCGTGGGTGGCTCCTGAAAAGAAGGTGATCTGTCCATAAATCATGGTTCAAAGTATTGGCCGAGACAAAGATGTCTCAGTATGGCATGTCAGTGAGGCACGCTACCTATTACATAAATATAGAGGGACATTATCGGCTGATTACATATCGCGAGATGCCTCGCGCGTCTTGCTCAAGGTGACATTGTCTTGCATGACATGCTTGAGACATCTTGCGATATGGTGAGACATTGCGTGATGTCCTCTCATCTGTTACGGAAAAAAGAATGCTAGGCCTGTTTGCCTTTTTCTTAAAGAATATCTCAAATTAAGCCATGCAGAGAAAATTTGTTTTTTATGAGTATAGTGCTAATGTTTGAATTGCTTTAAGTAATAAAATAAATATATACATGTTATAATAGTTTGTCATTAGTCATTACACACTACTACCTGACATTTAGTAAATTACTATATAATGATAAAAGACTTTTTGCTTATAATTGAATTGTATTTCTTACGACGGAAGCTGAAGGGGGTAAAAATGAGAGTGGAAGTGAAGTTAGTAATAAACAATATGATGATATTAGGGAAAACTATCTTGGTGAAAATGATAAGAACGAGGAAGATAATGATTAGAGTATTTCATTCCTATCAAAAAGAAATGGTTAGATTGTGTCTATCTAGCTTATTGTACAGATACACAAGTTTTTTTTTGGATTTTTAAAAAGAATTACATCTAAAACATAATGTTATCTATAATATACTTGTTCGGTAGTGCTTGTATTGATGAATCAAACAATGTTATGTGGTTCAGTGGTTGATGGTTATTTTGTTTATTTGATGGACCACTTTTATTGATCTTATTGTTCTGAAACTTTCATGGTATTTCTAGAAAATATAGATGGGAGTTTATTGATAATTTGTGGGTTGGAATTCAAGAAACCCTTTGGGTTTTTACATATACAAGACCAAACCTGAATATAGAAACTCCTTTGTATGACTCCTTAATTTCAGAAATCAATATGTTCACTTTCCTATACCAATAAGCATATTTTCCGCATGTTTTATATTACTTTTGACTTTAGTGTGATTGCACTAACATTGACATTGTGTGTTTCACAACAATATGACACTATGCTACCACTTGTATTCTTCTACACTCCCCCCCTTAAATTCATGGTGATTTGAAAAAATCGCTATGAGTTTGTCTTCAATTGATACTTTTTTTGTCATCTATAGGAAGAATTTCTGTTTAACTTTCTCGATATGACCAACCAAATGGAGCATTCAAAATGCATAAAAGCCTCTTGTGGGCAAAGAGAATGACTCCTCAGGCCGAGCCTCCTTGGGCTAACATAAGATCTCAATGGGCTGATGAGCTTGGGCTTCCATCAAAGTCCTCAAGCACTTTCTTCTTCTAATCCTTCTTCTTCTAAATGAACCATAATGAAGCAAAATACTATCTTGATGACAAAGAAGGCTTCACAATAAACATGTATTAATAGATCAAAGAGGAATGGAAGTGTTGTTTTTGTTGTTGTTATTGATATATAAGAGAGGAAAATTGTTTTGGATATAAAGAAATATAATAAAAATGCATAAGACAGGCCAGGTGACCCGCAAAAGGCCGGCCGCCAGAAAAGGCTGAACCAATGGAACTCTAGGTGTGTGACATATGATTCCAAAATTTCAAGAAATCACATATTTACTTTCTTATACCAATAACATATTTTCACGTGTTTTATATTTATTGTGATAGCAGTAACATTGACATCGTATGTCGCACAACAATACGATATACCACATGTATTCTTGTACAATATATTTTTTAGATATTTCTGACCCACAATTTTGTGAGTTGTGTATCGCTCGATGTCGTGATCAAGTTGTCTCAGAGCCTCCTGAGACAATGTCGGATACCATGAATTTGAACCATGCTATGGGTACTTGGCTATACAGGCCCTTTAAGGTGGCCTTTTTGTTTGGTTTCATGAAGTGGATGCTATCCTTACCTTAGTATGGATATGGACAAGGGACAGAAATACAGCAAAACCTGGACTAGGAA
Source organism: Hydrangea macrophylla (assembly GCA_033977485.1). Lineage (NCBI taxonomy): Eukaryota > Viridiplantae > Streptophyta > Magnoliopsida > Cornales > Hydrangeaceae > Hydrangea > Hydrangea macrophylla. The sequence continues at coordinate 30,965,319 of CM066999.1, forward strand.
ACGCGTTTGGCGTTCAGGGCATCCCTAAAGCTCAGGCTTAGGCCGGCGCGCGCAGCCTTTGGGCTTCACCTTTTCCTAGGCACAACCCTCTCAAACAAGCCCGCTCTAGGTGCGCTCTTGTTGCCATTTCTTTTTTCAATTAAAGCTTAAGGTGCAAATCCCACGCCTCAATGAAATTATGCATTGACAACTTAATTTGGCCTGGAACTAAGGCCACATATTAAGTCTCAACAAATATTAACTTTAGACCCAACTCATGAGCTTACTCTTATTAGCTTTGGACCCATTACGACTTCCAACAAAAGAGTCATATTGTTTAGAGTAGAGGCTAATTACAATGAAGGGAATAAATAAGTTCTTATTAAGAAGTCTGCAAAACTTCTCAATTTCTTTTCAAGGCTTCCTATATTAGTTTTATTTATCAAGCAGTCAAATATGAGTATTTTGAAAGGTAATTGTCTATTTTGTCCAACTTCTTCTACAATTTGAAAATAAACATTTTCTCCTTTTATTAAAATACCCAATATGCCCCTCCAGTAAGAAAGAATGTAGAACACAATAGTCCACTTGCATTCCTTGTAACTGGCTGCTCTTATCTCATCTCATTGAAATCCTCAATATACTCCTGCCAATTGCATATATTATGAACTTTGCTTTCATTTTCTATAACAGATTCCTTGTTCATATTGGTTTTTCAATTTGGTAAACTGTGACTTTTGGTTTGCATTCATTTGAGACTAGGGTTTTCTTCCTTGAAAATTGACCCTAAGGCAGCTTTTATCTGTGATTTGTTTGCAATTGGTTGCTAGAGAATGGAGGGGAACTTGCAACAAAGAGATCTCACAAGATACATGGGTGTGGCTGTTTGTATGTTCACGCGCTGGGGGATTCCCCCACAGATTTCTTTGCTCGTGATCTTGCCAATCCTCATACCCTGTCTTACACTTTTCTTTTCATGGAATTCCCCTCAATAACCCAGACTTGTTAGAATGGGCATGTAGGGTATTCTAAACAATAGAGAAACATTTATTTTGAATCTAAAGAACCGTTGGACACAAAATTTCCTTGCAAAATATTCATTCTTTACTCCTTTATAATAGAATTGATATAGAAAAACCTATAAGGAAATTCAAAACTTCTATGGACTTGGAGATTAATAAGTGCCCATTTATTTCCTCATTTGTAATAATCCCTTAGAACAAAAGTGTATTCTTCTTTGTGACCAACACTAACTCTTTGTTTATTTAACGGGTTTGTAGAAGGAAAGAAAAAAGAGAAATGAAAATGTCTGATTGTTCGTAAAATCCACATGAGAATTTGTTTCAAAATTTTGTGGTCGTTCATACTTGTGTAGGTTTTACCATATTAGTCAAAGGTAAGCTATTTTGTGAAGCATCAAAGAGGCAACTTACTAGTAGATCTAAATGTTCAATACTTCGACATTTTAGCTGATTTATACATAGATGTTAATTTTTGAGTTCTTTGTACTTTATTAAGTGTATTTGAATTAATAATTTTTTAAAAGTGCGCCTTTAGTCTTACTTCTCTTTGTTCCCTTTTTTAATTTGGTGTCTTGTGACTGGTCTCGGAAGGCATTTTGTGCCCAAGTGCACCTTGCGGCTTTAATGACTATGGTTATTGTTCTCAATATTGTACGATTGGCTAGTCGAAACGTATGTTTCGATTCAACTCATCAAAGCATCGATACAAACTAATGAACAGAATCGCATAGGAGCAGGAATCGCAAGAGTGTCAAAGGAGTCGCACACAAATCTTATGATTCGTGAACCACTGCTGACCTGCAAATGTTTCGAACCAAAACACACCAAATTGCATCAAATCGAACCAAACAATATTAAAGGGCCTTGAATGACATCAGATCAAGCCCCTCTTCATAGATTCGAAGCAGTGAAGCAGGCTGGAAATCCCCAGAGACGCAGATAGAAGAAAATAGGCTGAAAGCAGAAAAGTTAAAAAAAAATAAAACGTGCAATTGGGAGGCCCCAAAAAATGTCGCAGAAACCATTGAAGGAACCAGGAAGAAGATGCAATCTTGGCCATGTAATTTTTCATAAAAAACAGTGACATGAAGCTGACATCAGCAACTTCTCTGGCTTTCTGACAATAGAGATTATTTTGATTGTTTTCTTCTACTTTTTATTCTACACATGTTTATATCATTATTATAAATTTGCTACCGAATGTTATGATTCATGATTCAATTCACTTGTATCGTTTCGATTCACGGTACAAATCCTGATTTGACAACTATGTCTATGGGTAATATGACAGGTCTTGAAAATGAAGGATACGGTGACAGCACATATTAAAACTTGTAGGATAAGGACACGGTGTTGTGTCCACTACCGTGTACGGCAGTCTTGGCCGCATGTCCGGTGTGTCTGGTTTTTAAAAATTCAGACACGTGTCCGACACCCAAATTGAAGTGTCCGTGCTAAATGTTTTTCTCCTTGTCTGACTTTATTAAACCTAATTTATTTTACACATTAAGTATCTGTTTATGATTGTTAGGTTGAACAACTCGAGCGAGAGGTCACTGAGCTCCGCCAGGCCCTTGCTGATAAGCAGGAACAAGAAAATGTCATGCTTCAGGTTTGTTGTTCTTTTTTAATGAGCATCTTCTTGTAAAGTTGATAAATTCCCCCTTATCTAGATAGATACAAGTTTGTCATTTTAATTGCACTGGCACTTGGTTTATAGGTTTTGATGAGGGTCGAACAAGAGCAAAGGGTAACAGAAGATGCTCGCAGATTTGCTGAGCAAGATGCAGCAGCCCAGAGATATGCTGCTCAAGTGCTTCAGGTTTTATTTTCGTTCTAGATTTCCAGTTGTCTTGGTGCTTATTTTTTTTTACGCTCTGTTTGTTTTCCGGTGTTTGGTTATCTGTAACACAACATGCATGTATACAAGTATATGCATACAGCCATATACACACACGTATTTGTGCATATCTACACATACATAAATGCGCATATATTTATATGTATACAAATCTATTTACTTACATAGAATATATACGCACGCACTTATATTCTCGTTTTTAGGTGTTCCTTTAGACTATTACTATCAGTTAATGTTACACTACTATATTTGTTGACAAGTGCTTAAAAGTGCGTTGTTTAGTTACCTGAAAACTAATTTTCTAGTCTCAACCAAACATCGGAAAATGATTTTTTAAATTTTTTTTTCCCACATCAAACATTTCACATGAATGTTGTTTTCTGTCTTACACCTTTTTTCGTCAAAACAAACGGTATATTGTTAGGTTCTTGTATCATTTTTATTCCGCATAAATGAGTTGAAAAGGAAACATCTTTCTGAATGGATGTATTTCATATACCCCTCAAGTTGAATCTTGATTCTTGGGATATGCGTTTGTTTTGTTAGTGCCAATTAAACAAATCAACCAGATGTTGCTTGGTTATTTATGCCTTTGGATCAACAAGATAGTTCTATTAAGTCCGTTATTCAATTTTGTACACAACAACTAGCATTTCCCAAGTCTTATTTACGACGCTTGCTCCTTTTCTCAATTCAACTCCTTTTTGTCAGTGGTATTTCTACTAATATCATCTCAAGATTCCTTTCTTGAACAAGAGTGTAAAAATGTTTGGATTACCCAAACAGGCAAATTCCAAGTAAGCATCAATCACATAATTCTCATTTTATATTTTTGCGATTCATGCCATCTGACAAGCTATATTTTCTCTCTCTCTCTGCCCCTCTGTCTTTGGCTTGCACTTTTGCAACCATTGGTTCTATAGAGAGAGAGAGAGAGAGAGAGAGAGAGAGAGAGAGAGAGAGAGAGAGAGAGAGAGAGAGAGAGAGAGAGAGAGAGGTTTGTTGATGATGCAGAATTTGTAGTACTTTATATCTTAATAGCTATACTTTGTTATGTAATCTTTCCTTTGGTTGTGATATTGGTTTTGTGACGAGCATGGTGAGGTTAGCAACTTAGCATGGGCTTAGAGAGGTATGAGTAAGGGCTGGAAATCTGTTTCGAGGAGTTTTGGAATAGTTTATTATTGATTTGGTTATTAACCAAGTGAGCTTTGAGCTCTTTAATGGAATTTCTCATCCAAAAACTCCAGTTTACTTTATTTCTTCCTAATTCCTTGAATTTGAGTAGTTAATTGCAAATTATATTGATTATTGCATCATGTGATGACAATCCTTGTATATTCGAGGTATCCAGAATCCAATATAAAAGAATTGCCAATCAGATCGAGGCTCATCTCCTAGAAAAAGTGCAAAAGAATCTCCCCTTGAATCCAAAAAATATCATTCAGAAGTTCAACAGGTGAATGGAAGGTCCATCCTTTGTATCCCATGGTTCAAAGTATCGGCCGATACCGAGTCGTATCGGCCGAGTTGACTCGGTATCGTGAGGGTCCGTTACGAGATATTAGTCGATTCAAGCTTGAGTTCAAATTTTTTTTTTGACTCGTGATGCATATCGGCCGAAACAACCGAGTTTCGTACATCTCGGTAACTGTTTCGCGAGATGTGTAGCGATACATCGGATACTAAAGATGAGAAAAGGTGAGAAAAATTGAAAAAGTTGCTTGAAAAGTATCAGATCTCACATGCATTTGTCGGATTGGCTCTCTCTTGAACCTCCTCTCTCAGATCTACTCAAAGTCTCTCAGATCTCTCCCTTGAAGCCTAGATCTTATCTCGAAGCTTCGTCTTCGATCTCTGTCCAAGCTGCGTCTTCGATCTTCGTCTTCGAAAAGCTGTGTCTTCTCTCTCCCTCCAAGCTGCGTCTTCCCTCTCCCTCCATTGCAGTCGCCTCTCCATCGCAATCGTAGGTAACGAGCGTTTTTTTTTTTTTTTTTGGGGGGGGGGGGGGGGTTGTTACCTTGACTGTCGAGAAGGTGGGTTTTGTGTGTGTTTGGGATTTTATTGTGTGTAACATGTGTTTGTGTGTTGTGATGTGCAATTTTTTTAGTATTTAATTAATTACATGGTTAGGGTTAACATTTAGATTAGTGGGCATGGGGTGGGTTATTTGTATTTTTATTTATTTATTTGTTCAAAATGTGTATATTAATTTTTGTTTACTTTTAAAAAATGTTTATTTAATTGTTCAAAATGTGTGTATTAATTTTTATTTATTTATTAAAAAATGTTTGTTTATATAATAGCATTTAGTTATATTTATATAAAAAAACAAGTTTATTTATAAACAAAAGCATTCTGTTGTATGTTACCAAGTTGTATTTTTATTATCCTGTATTGTAATGTATGTATTATTTATTACTATTGAACAATTTCTATCCGATTAAGTCTGTCGAAGTATCAAACAGTAGATCGGCAGCGTGTGAATTGAATAATTTGTGATTTTATAATTGGTACATTGGGTATTGTGACAATCTATAATACCAATTTTGTTATTCTTATTATTTTAGAATTTTTGGTTATTTTTTCATATTTTTTTAACCTTAAATTTAGCGTATCGTTGCGTATCGCCCGATACCAGGCCCATACCGCGACCCCGAGACATCACAACGGACTCCGATACCGCGACCTTGAACCATGTTGTATCCTCATACCTTTGTCAAACCAAATATACCACCTAAGACGGGTGTAATTTCCCACACCTTACTGTTGTACTAGATGGAGGAGAATGTTCGGGGATGGCAACGTGGTGGGTATGGGACGGGGCACCCCCTCTCTGATCTCGCCCCGCCCACAAGCTATCCTTCTCCGCTCCGCCCCAAGCTCCTCATCATCCCAACCTCGACTCGACCCGTCCCGCCATATACAACCTCGTGCCACCCCGCTAGCAACAAACAAACAAGATGATACACAACAAAAAATTGAGATCTTAAACTTAAAGTGGTGTGGCGATGCCGATAGCTCTGCAAATATTCGATGTCGTCTTCGGCTGAAGGGGAGGAGACTCAAGATCATAGTGGAGAAGAATCAACATCGTGGCCGGGGCAGTGACATATGAGGCGGAGCCAGGGAAAGGGAAATGACAAGAGAGGAAAAAAATAGTGGAGAGAGAGCTTAAAATCAGTCAATGGCGAGAGAAAGGAGAGAGAATGTCATGTGGAAAGAGAAGGAGAGAGAATGTCGTGAAAGAGAAAGGAAAGAGATAAATTTTGGGGTTCTAATATATTCAATTAATGAGGGTTTGGTGAGAAGGTTCTAGTTTCTTTATTAACTGCCATTTAATGCCAAAATTGTGGGTTTCTCTTGAATCAAGTGCTGGACAGTTGGAATTAGTTTAGATATTTAATGTAGAAATAGGAAATAACAGTGAGTGACACACATATATATGTATGTATATATATATTTGGGGCGGGGTGGGTTTTGTATACATTACCCCGAACCCGACTTGGGTTTTGACATTCACTCCCAAACCCGCCCTAACCCTTTTAACTCATTCTCAAACCCGTCCCATAAGGGTGGGTCGGGGTACGCGAAAAACCTGCCCCATTGCCATCCCTAAGAATGGTTACTTTCTATATTGGGTTTAGCTTTTTAAGAAATCTAAACTCTCATAATTGGAATATCAACCCTTCTAAAAATTTGACCAATCATTTCATAACAAGTCTCACTGCCCTGCATGGTTCAAAGTATCGGCTAAAACCGAGTTAACTCGGCCTAGTCAACTCGGTTTTGTAGGGGTCCGAGACGAGACAACGCGCCTAGTCAAGAAGATTTACAAAAGGAGATGTCTCGTACTTTGTATTGTTCGTATCGGCCGATACGGCCGAGTTTTCTTCATGTCGGACAGCATATTGTCCGTATCAACCGAGATGAAGCGCGAGACGAACGATACAAATTACAATCGCACTGAAGTGAAAAAAGTGAGATATTTGGAAAAGAAATTCCCTAATCTTACCAAATCTCACTCATCTCTATCGAATCGCCTCTCTCTTACCTTCATCTCTTCTCTTGAACATCACAGATCCTCTCAAGCAGCGGTCTCCATCTCAACATCGCAAGACCTCTTAGCCGAACTAAAAGTCGACTGTAAAAGTGATGTTTGGGATTTTTTTATGTGTTTTTTGTGTGTTCCCGAGGGTTTTTGTGGTGGTAATTGGGGTGTGTGTGATGTATAGTTTGTTAGTGTAAGTTGGGTTATTTTTAAAATATAGTTAATTTAGATTTAGGTTCCAAGACTAAAAAATTGAATTGGGTTATATGTTAAGTTATTATTTAAAGTGCGTTTGATTCAAATTAAGATTTTATTACTATTTAATGCCGCGTTATGAAGTAGCATTATATTTTTAATTAAATGTGTGTTGCGATTAATATTTCTTATAAAAATACATAATTATCACATTATAATTATATTCATAGATAATTGCTATTCAATATCACATTATTATCTTTATTAAATTTGTATAACCTCTAGATTTCAACAAAATTATTTCCAATTAAACCAATTACTATTTAATCACATTTTTCACAATGATTTATTTGTTATACGATGATTAATATAATGTTTGTTGAAATTGTAAAATCACATATTATCCAATTATGTGTGTAGTCTTACCAGACACTAGATCGACGTCGTGTATTTTGGATAGTATGTGATTTTATACTAGTACATGTTGTTGAAATAATTATGATATGATTACGGGATTTATGCTATGTTATTTTAGGTCATGTTGACCGTTATTATTTTTCTATTTAATGCTTTTATTTCTTTCCTTCTTTTCATATTCCTGTAAGTCTATATAATCAAGAGATTGTAAATAATAAAATATGCCTTTGATTTATAACTTTTCTACATGGTATCAGAGCCTCCCCAAGGGGGATTTTCAGATCCACCACCACCATACACCACCTAAACACCACTCCACTACCAGCCGGCAGCCACCACCAGTCCACCCACCACCAGCCGCAGCCTACCCAGGCCACCCTGGCCTAGCCGCAGCCCTCAGACCCTCTTCCTGACCTAGCCGCAGCACCCCCAGCCCTCCCTGACCTAGCCGCAGCCCCCCAGCTCCCCACTGACCTAGCCGCAGACCTCCAGCACCTCCCTGCCCTAGCCGCAGCCCCCCAGATCTCAGCCCACCCCTGTCGCAGCCCCTATATGGCCTTGTAGACCTCTCACAGTCACCATTTTGTTCTACATCTTCCGTTTTACCTTCTTGCTGCAACCGTAGATTCTTGTTTTGATTGGAATATAATTCTCTGCGTGTTTTTGGGTCCTTCTATGGACCAGTGAATATAGGTTATTTTTGGGCATCCTTCATGGTGCTGTGACCTCCTTCCTTTGTGTGCTATCTTTCCGTTGGTACCTGTTCCTATTCCGCCATTCTGTGATTGTTGCGGGTAATTGTTGTGCGCATATTCAAGATGTCGGATGATCTTACAAAATCTACCGTGAATTCGCAGCCACTTAGGACTGAGAACATTGTTGTTGCTCATCCTGATAACCCGAACTTAAAGATCACTACTTCTCTCTTTAATGGCCAAAACTTCCTGGCTTGGTCCCAGTCCGTGACATTGTTTCTTAAGAGCCGAGGAAAAATGGGGTACATCAACGGTAAAATTCAAGCACCTAGCACCGAGGATGCCACTTATGATAAATGGGAGATGGAAAACTCCATTGTCATGACTTGGCTTGTTCATTCTATGATTCCAGAGATTGGTGAGGGGTTCTTAGACATGGCGACTGCCCAGGACATTTGGGAGACCATGGCTAGTACTTATTCCAGAAAGGGCAATTCTGCCCAAATATTTGAGTTAAGACGGCTAATTGGTCGATCTGAACAAGGGGAGATGAGTGTTCTCCAATATTTCACGTCTCTATCTACTAATTGGAAGCACCTCGATCATCTCTTGGACTACAAGCCAGTTTGTCCCACTGATTCCACTGCTTATAACAAACTGGTTGCTGAAGAAAGGGTTTTTAAATTTCTTGAGGGCCTTCGCTCAGAGTATGATCCAGTTCGTAGTCGTGTTTTGGGTATGGATCCTTTGCCTACTCTTCAGGAGGCCTTTGCTTACATACAGAACGAGGAGAGTCGTCGTTCTACTATGCTTCCACCTGCATCTACGGAGAGATCCGCTTTAGTTTCTGCTCCTCACCGAGATGGGAACCGTGGTCGTGACACTACGAGTGAATCTGGTTCTTCTGACAAATCAAAGCAGTTTTGTGACTACTGTAACACCAAATATCACACCAGGGAGACCTGCTACAAACTTCATGGTTATCCACAAGGAGGTCGAGGGGGTCGTTCTGGACAGTCTAGGGGCCGTGGTGGACGTGGAGGTAACGTTGGGGGCCGTGGTTCTCATGCCCATCATACAGAGATTATTGATTCCTCCGTCGTTGCTGATACACCTCCGGCTCCATCTCCTGCTTTATCTGCCTCAGATTTGGAGAATCTTTGTCGCTTGATGTCTAGACTGGATACACCTACTACTGCCTCATCATCTTTTGCTCATTCAGGTAACTTAGCCACTTCTGTGAGTGCATTCCATTCTCAATCTAGTCACCCTTGGATTATTGATTCCGGGGCGTCTGATCATATGACTGGTTCATCTTCTGTATTGTCCGATTATAAACCATATTCAGGACAGGAGAAAGTCAAGATTGCTGATGGAACCGTTTCTTCGGTTTCAGGCAAAGGTTTAGTTCGTGTCTCTCCCTCCTTATCTTTATCTTCTATTTTGCATATTCCTAGTTTTGCCACCAACCTCTTATCTATCGGTCGTATTACTCGTGATAAAAATTGTAGCGTCACATTTTTCCCTTCTCACTGTGTTTTTCAGGATCTTATCACGAGGAGGACGATTGGCAGTGGTAGAGAGGAGAATGGTCTTTATCTTCTGGAATCGCAGGAACCACCACATCTAGCACATCATTTTACTTTTTCCGGTTCTACATCTGGTGATATCATGCTTTGGCACAGGCGGCTAGGACATCCTGCCTTTAGTTTACTTCAGTTTTTATTTCCCTTGTTATTGTCCAATAAAAATGTATCCACCTTTCGGTGTGAGGATTGTGAACTTGGCAAGCACCACCGTGCTTCTTTTTATCCTAGTAATAATAAAAGTACTGTTCCTTTTGCTCTTATTCATTCTGATGTTTGGGGTGCTTCTAGAATTGTTACACTTAAAGGTCATAGGTGGTTTGTCACATTCATCGATGATTTTTCTCGTGCTTCTTGGGTATATATGATGAAAGAGAAGAGTGAAGTTCACTCAATCTTTAAAAATTTTCATAAAATGATTTGTACTCAATTTGATGCTCGTGTCAAAATTATTCGGTCAGATAATGGGGGGGAGTACTTTAAATCTGGTCTTGAAGATTATTTCTTAGATCATGGCATCATTCATCAATCGTCTTGTACCAACACTCCACAACAAAATGGGGTTGCTGAGCGTAAGAATAGACATCTCTTAAACACTGCTAGGTCTATGTTATTCTCTGCTCAGGCTCCAAAGTCTCTTTGGGGAGAAGCAGTCTTAACAGCTGCCTATCTCATCAATCGATTACCTACTCAAGTACTCAACAAAAAGTCTCCAGTTGAAGTACTCTCCAGTCCTTCTTCCTTGTTTTCTATCCCTCCTAAAGTCTTTGGTTGTGTGTGTTTTGTTCATAACCATGCCCCAACACGAGGGAAGCTTGATCCTCGTGCAATTAAATGTGTCTTTGTTGGTTACTCACCTACACAGAAAGGCTATAAGTGTTACCATCCTCCTACCCGGAAGTGGTATGTCTCCATGGATGTCACTTTTTTCGAGGAACAATCTTATTTCACTCCTCAGACACCTCTTCAGGGGGAGACGAGGCATATAGAAGAGTTGTCTGATAATGTTGAGGTTGCCACTACTCCTAGTGATAGACTTGATGTTCATGTGCCAATGCCTAACGTGACTGTGTCTAATTCATTTGAGATATTGGGGACTAATGAAAATGAGGATGAAATTGATAGAGAGGCGGATGAGGAACTCACCAGGAAAAGAGGAGGAAACCCAGAACAAGGGGATGTAGTATATCAGCGAAGAACTTGGAGGATGAAAGATAAGACCATTGCTCCAGATCCGCCACTGCCACCTCCTTCTCCTGATGAGAACCTAGGTAACTCTGATTCTATTCCTGTTATTGATTCTCCTGTCATTGATGATCTAAATATTCCAATTGCTACACGTAAGGGTGTTAGGTCATGTACTCAACATCCTATATCTAACTTTGTCTCTTATAACCGTCTCTCTCCTTCCAATAAAGCTTTTGTGTCCAATCTTGCTTCGGTGTCTATACCTAACCATGTACAAGATGCACTCACTGATCCCAAATGAAAACATGCTATGATTGAGGAGATGAAAGCACTCCACAAGAATAGCACCTGGGAATTGGTTAACTTACCTAGAGGGCACAAGACAGTGGGGTGCAAGTGGGTGTTTGCAGTCAAACATAAGGCAGACGGATCAATTGAAAGGTACAAAGCACGGTTAGTTGCAAAAGGTTTTACACAAACCTATGGGGTAGATTATGAGGAAACATTTGCCCCAGTTGCTAAGATGAATACTGTGAGAATCCTGTTATCTCTTGCTGCAAATTTAAATTGGCCCCTACATCAATTTGATGTGAAAAATGCGTTCCTACATGGAGATTTGGCAGAAGAAGTATATATGGATATTCCTCCAGGTTTTGAAGACTCTAAAATCAAAGGAAAAGTTTGCAAGCTTAAAAAGTCTTTATATGGGCTCAAACAGTCTCCAAGAGCATGGTTTGAGAGATTTACTCAAGCTATGTTAAAATATAGCTTTAAACAAAGCCAAGGTGATCATACACTATTCATTAGACATTCCTCACAAGGGAAAGTCACCGTTCTCATAGTGTATGTGGATGATATCGTCTTGACAGGAGACGATGTGGAAGATATGCAGGAGTTGAAGAAATACTTGGCCAAGGAATTTGAAATAAAAGACTTGGGAAATCTCAAATACTTTCTGGGAATTGAGGTGGCTTGAAGCAAACAAGGAATATTTATCTCCCAGAGAAAATATGTCCTTGATCTTCTCCAGGAAACTGGAATGCTAGGGAGTAAGGCGTGTGATACTCCCATGGAAGCTAATCAGAAGCTAGGAGATGACACCGATGGAGCAGTGGTTGACAGGGGGAGATACCAGAGATTGGTGGGCAAGCTTATTTACTTATCACATACGCGTCCTGACATCGCTTTTGCTGTAAGTGTTAGTCAATTCATGCATGCTCCACGTGAATCTCACTACAGTGCTGTTCTTCGTATTCTTAGATACTTAAAGTCAGCTCCTGGAAAAGGACTGTTTTTCGGTGTACATGATCATCTTCAGGTGGAAGGTTATACAGGCGCAGATTGGGCAGGCTCAGTCACTGATAGGAGGTCCACCTCAGGATATTGCACCTTTGTTGGAGGAAATCTTGTTACCTGGCGTAGCAAGAAACAGGCCGTTGTATCTAGATCAAGTGCTGAAGCGGAATTCCGAGCTATGTCTCAAGGAATTTGCGAACTATTGTGGATAAAAATTCTTTTGAGAGATCTTAGACTTGAGACTACAGATTCGATGAGGTTGTACTGTGATAATAAAGCAGTCATCAATATTGCCCATAATCCAGTGCAACATGACCGAACTAAACATATTGAAATTGACAGACACTTCATCAAGGAAAAATTGAGCAGTGGAGTGATATGTATCCCGTTTGTGAAGTCTAGTGAACAACTGGCAGATGTTCTCACTAAAGGTCTTGGAAGCAGGAATCATCATTTCTACCTTAGCAAGCTGGGCATGAGAGATATCTTTGCTCCAGCTTGAGGGGGAGTGTTGAAATAATTATGATATGATTACGGGATTTATGCTATGTTATTTTAGGTCATGTTGACCGTTATTATTTTTCTATTTAATGCTTTTATTTCTTTCCTTCTTTTCATATTCCTGTAAGTCTATATAATCAAGAGATTGTAAATAATAAAATATGCCTTTGATTTATAACTTTTCTACACATGTATCATGACAATAAAGCCAATTTTGTTATTCTTATTATTTTAGATTTTTTCATTATTTTTTCATATTTTTTTTTAAAATCTAGCGTATCGTTGTGTATCGTTGGCAGCGACACCGCGACCGAGTTGTCTCAGTGGCCTCCTCGACCGCGACCGATACCGTGACCTTGAACCATGCTGCCATGGAATTAGGGGCAGAATTCCAATTCAATTTCATCGGTGCTCCAAAATGCTTGAATTGTAAGTGAAAAAACCACAGTTGCAATCATTAGGTTCAATATTGAACCTAATGCTGTGATCCAATTGGGGCATCAGAGCACCTGAAGAATTCTTTGATTGTACGGTTGTACCACAGTTTTAGTGTATACAAAAAATATCCAGGATAGCCTGCCAGTTATGGATGCTTCTTTAATGACCTAAATCAGAAGTCAGGAGATTCAAGCTAGCCGGATTAGTCACTGTCTTTAAAGAAGGGGTAAATCTCACTGACCTCCTGTGAGGTTTGCCATTATATCAAGGACCTCCTCCGTGTTTTGAATAAAGTTGGTGACTTCCCTTAAGTAACAGTTTGTAAAGCTGTTAGATTGATATACAAATTTTCAGAAATACCTTATGGCTGTATAGTCATATTAAATGGAGAACTGCAGGTGATATAAAAAGATGATTGTGCCCTTTTTTTTTTTACATTTTAAAATAACAAATTTGTTAAATTAAGGAACCGTTTCCCGGGCATTTTGTGTACATAGTAAAGGTATGGTTGTCAAATAACATATACATAAGACAATTTATTTGTTCATCTTAAAAAAAAATTGACATCACATGATTCCGTCCACTTCCGTTAAGATCCGTTGGCGGAGGGGAGGTCACTGATACAAAGTTTTGGTTTCAAGGGAGGTTGTTGACATTATTCAAAACACAGGGAAGGTTGCTGATATAATGACAAACCTTGTCAGGGGAGATCAGTGATATTTACCCTTATCTATAGTGCCAATCCACTCTGGCTCCTCCACCTCACCCTTACCGAAACAAAGAACTGATAAAACGAGCAGAGAAGCATGAACTAACCACAAGGAGAGCTAAAGAGAGAGGGTCAGATCCACCAGCAATAACTGTTCTAAATGGTTTTGGGTACATTTACACTTTCTTACCATATAATCCAGATAATGGTTCTTCTTATGTTAGCGGGTTTGGAGATAAGTATGCTTGATTCATTTTATATTAGTAGTTATGACTATTCAGAATTCAGAGTCAAGCTACCTTTGTACCTTGGAGTAACCACCCTGGAAAAACTCATTCTCCTTTATTATTTTTCTCACCTTTATTGCGCTGACATGGTTGTCAATTATTTTATGCATGTGTACTAGTCTTACATCATAGTAGCTAGATAAATTTTCTTTAATAGTTATGGTAGCAAGATAATATGACCAGATGCTTTAGTAGAATGCTTACTTGGATATCATCTTGTAGCACATTAGCATGTTGTTTGAATGGCGTTTTACATTTTGTAGTTGTCCTCTTTTATATATCATCAAACTGCACCATTGTAGGACAAATATGAAGAGGTCACTACTTCGCTTGCTGAGATGGAGAAAAGGGTGGTTATGGCAGAATCAATGTTGGAGGCTACATTGCAGTACCAATCTGGACAAACTAAAGCACAACCTTCTCCACGGTATATACTGGGCTTTGACTCTTTGCATATGTCTGATTTTTTATCTATTGCAATCGCTATTAAATTTTGACAAGATCTGACCTTTCCCATGCTATCTTGATTATGCTCTGGCATCACTACTGACTATATAGCACAGACACTTCAATTTGGATGTCGTGTCTGTGTCGGACACCAACACACACCGGACACGTGCCGACACATGTCAGACGCGCGGAAAAAACGTCGTCATTTTTTCATTTTTTATTTTTTTTAACTTCACACACACTGAACACATGTCGGGCCAGACATGATAGTGAATATGACACGGTTTCTCATTTGAAAATGTTTTTAAATTTTAAGATAGATGTCTTAATATGATAAACTGGGATTAAAGTTATGGGTTGGTTGGTTTGAACGGGCCGGTATACTGTATAACTATTTAAAATTATTTTTTATTCATTGTGTCCTAGCCGTGTCCATATCCTACATTTTTAAGATTTGTTGTGTTGCCATGTTCGTATTGTATCGTGTCCGTATCCGTGCGACATACACTACTTATGTCGGTGACTCCAAGAACATGATAACTCAGTAGTTCAATGATGATTTTTTTGGTTCTATTTGAGTATCTTTTTACTATTAAAAACTTAATGTCTTCTAACTTTTCTTTATATGTTTTCGTAGTCCAACATAAGTTGCCCATGTACAATGCTGTTTGGAAGGACGAGCTTAGTTATAATGATTATTCTGCATATATATATATGTCACTGACATTACGCGTGATTTATAGATCTGTACAACTAGATTCTTTACCAACACGAACCAGTCAAGAACTCACACACGACGTGCCCCCGAGAAAGATTAGTTTGCTATCTAGACCATTTGGTGGTTGGCGTGACAGAAACAAGGTCAGTTCTTTAGCCATTTGCACTTGAATTCATGGATGACGGTCATTTTTAATACAAAGGGATGTAGAAGGTATAGAGTGTAGGACCATGGGAAAGGTGCCCTTACTTTGGTTTGCGGATTTAGAGAAGGAAAAGAAAAAGAGCAGGACAACGAGAAGGAATACTATTTTTCTAGTGTTTTTCCTCCATACTTAAATAATGTTAGCAATTGAACATTTTTAAATAAACTAGGAACTCAAGAAAAGAGGAAGATTAACAAATTTCAAAATCTTAGTTTTATTATCACTCTATTTTCTTTTGCCATTTTATTTTCCGTACTAATTTTTTAATTAACCCTACAAAGAAAAATGTTTTATTCAATTTTTTCTTTTCCTTTCCCTCACTATAGCCATATAGAACCTTGGGAGAAGGAAATTCCCTTTTCCTTTCGTTTGTTGAGCAGGAAGGTTGGGACTTGGGACGAAGGAGTTAGAGGCGGATGTTTTTTTTCACTATAACGCACTTGTGAAAATGGTTTCGCCTTGAGGGCAAAACCTAAGAATTATCTCTGTCCCTCCTTTCCGCATAGTTCATAAAGCAAGACTATGGAGGCTCAGAGGGAAAAAAGTGAGGAAACTTCCATCTCTCTCTCTCTCTCTCCATCCTTTCCCCCAAAGTGGTTCCCTTCTTTCCAAATGGAACATGAGAGAGGTGCAATAAGTATATTTATAGGGGCTTGGTATCCTAGTACATGTAGCAAGATAGCATTGTGTCAAATTCTCAAATGGACATTAAAAGTCCTTGCCACCTCCTTAAAATGAGGCTAGGAAGCTAATTTTGGAACAACTTTAATAAGGTAATCTCATTGTTATAGCATTCCCCACTCTTTAGTTTAGAAGCTCATGTATAAACAAATTGAAAAGAGAATTCGGAATTTTTGGTGGGGTCAAAAAAGGATGAAAGGAAAATGGACTGGAAGAAATGGGATGATCTTTGTCTGCCAAAGCTATAGGTTTTTTTTCCCATTAATTTTGTCTTTTGTTAATTTACTTTACTTCCCTCAGATTAATTTGGTGGCATAGCATTTGATGTCTACATTTCTATCCTCCAACACTCATTTAGTGGGATACTGGGATAGCATTTCTTATACTTATATATGTGTGTACATTTACGCAATTATATTTTCGGGCTAGTTGACACAAAGATGCTTTAAGATAGCATTGTTTTGATGAATTGCATTTGTATGTGATTTTCTCTCACAAAATCTGCGAATTAATACCCTTTCAATGCAACAGGGGAAGCCTGCAGTTGAGGAGCCAAATGATGGAAAGTCTATTGTTGAGACTGAGAATTCAAGCACTCGACAGAAAGACGCCAATGGCCTTCAAGTGCACGAGGAACAATGAAGAGTCAACAGGTTACACACTTTGTGATTCTGATATGCTGCAACTCAGGAGCATCATTAATCTAGTTTTCTGGTCTGTAATCAATTTTTTGTTTCATTTGAGAGAGAGAATCGGTATAGAAACTCATATCAGTTCATTGTTGTTTGTTCATGAAGTAATAATAGTAGTATAGGGTTGAAGAGAAATTGTAAGAAGAAACATTGATCCATATAGTTAAAACAATTGTATAATAATTGTTTCAGTTTTTTTGTATCGCCTTTTAGTTTTTGGGATACTTCTAATTCATGTTGGGTACCCATAAATGGGAACTTTAGTCAAAGTCCTATAAAATATATAAATTTTTTTATTTTAGGTCCAATCCACTTTTTATATTAGTAAAAGGGTCCCTCAACTGAAAATTTCACGGAACTAGTTAAAGTGAAATTTTGTAATATTGGAATTTGAATTGATTAAATAGGGAAAATTGGTCAAAAATGTATTAGGACACGCTAATTAGGAATTAAGGACAACTTAATTTAAATATTGAGAATTAGGCTTCCAAATGGTCATACACAAAAATACCTCCATCTTCATCATCTAACTCTAACTAAACTTTAGCCATTATCTCCTGCAAGATCTCAGGCCACGACCCTCACCATCTCCGGCGACCACTTTCAACTCCGGCGACCATCACCCTCGCCATCTCTGGCAACCACCACCCGTGCCACCTCTTGACCACTATCTTTTCGACATCCTACCACCATCCCCTGCCATCCTGACAACCGGTGACCACTTCCCATCACTCGACTGACCTCTAGAGACCACCACTATTACGACTGAAGATTGCCTTTTTGTTTCACAAAATAATAGTCACTTAAAGATTATATCTTAAGTGAAATTTCACTCAGGATAATAGAAGTTAAGTGAAATTCCACTTAAGATTGCCTTTTTTTTACTAAAAAATTTACACAACTGCTGATGAAACCCGACGACTTCCCCCATTAAAAAAGTTGAAATTCACAAAAAAAGTTCAGTGTTAAATTTTACTAAAAAAGTTTAGTGAAATTTAACTTATAATAAGTGAAATCTCACTCAAAATAACTTAGGGTAATAATAACTAATAAATGAAATTTCACTTAAGAGTTTGACATCCTACCAAGCTAGAGGGCTTACTAGGCTAATCAACGAAAATGAAAAAAAAAAAAAAAAACCCTACTTGAAAGGTGGTGGTGGCTCACGATAGTAGTGGTGCTGACTCATGATGGTGCACAATAGTAGTGGTAGGGGTTCGCAGTGGCACACGAAGGTTGTGGTGGGGGTGTGTGAAGGTGGTAGTGACAGCGAGGAGAGATAAAGTTGTAGAGATAGAAGAGATCGAAGTGGTGGTGGTAGCTCGGTGGTGTTGGTGGTGGTGGCGCACGAAGGTAATGGTGGTGGCTATTGGCAGAGGAGAGAAAAAGTTCAGAGAGAGGACAGATGGTAGTGGTGGGTATGGCAAGGAGGGTGAGAGAGAGAAGTGAGATGGTGGTGGTGGCTTGGCGGGTAGGAGAGAGAAAGTTAGAGATAGAGAAGAGAGAAGGTGGCGGTGATGGTCCCTTGGGGGTTTTAGTGCGACAATTTTGTCTCTTATGATGAAATTTGAAATTTTAGGAAATTTTAGGAGGGAAAATTTTTAGAGTGTATCCTTGTGGGAGTTTTTATTTGTGGGATGTGTCCTTTAGACCAAATTGACCCAATCTTAAAGATCTTAGACCAAGCCTCCCTAAATTTTACTGTACTAGTTAGGGACTTTTGACCAAAATTAAAATCTAATCATATTTCAAAACCAAATAATCTAGTATGAGCGAAGTTTTATCAAATTTCAATTGGCGGTGATAATTGCCACTTTATAAAAATGGAATATAATAGGGAAGTGTATTGCATTGATTGTAAACAATCACCAAATTACAATCTTTAACACCACTGAATGTCAAATAAGTGACAAAGCTTTTTACCCAAAGTTCTTAACCAAATCAGGTTGTATGACACTACCAGAAAAAAAAAAAAACACCCTATCATTGTTTTTCCAAAGAACTTTAGGCTTTGTTTGGTTCATGCATTTCAAAAAAGAGAGGGAAAAAGAAAACAAGATGGAAAATTAGCCCCATCCGTAAGGTAAAAGGAACTAGTTTTTCATCTTGTTTTTCTTTCCCCACTCTTTTTCCTCATGAAATCCATGAACCAACAAAGCCTTAGGAAATTTATTGCACACTGATTTTTTATCAAATGAAGCTTTTTTTTTTGCGCCCTTTGATATAAATAGATAGAAGAAAAAAAGGAAAAAAAAGAAAAAGAGTTTAATGACTAATTTTGTGTAAAAAGATCCAATAATTAAAAAAGAAAATAAAAATAAAATTTTGCTGGTTTTTAAAAATAAAAAAAAAAACAT
This sequence comes from Hydrangea macrophylla, assembly GCA_033977485.1. NCBI lineage: Eukaryota > Viridiplantae > Streptophyta > Magnoliopsida > Cornales > Hydrangeaceae > Hydrangea > Hydrangea macrophylla. The sequence continues at coordinate 30,984,647 of CM066999.1, forward strand.
TCGTTGGGTGCTCAAGCGCACAAGCATGCATTTTCTGGTTGGTTAATAGAGTAAAACTGACAAATACACAGAAAACTCAAATCACCGGCGGATTGAGTGTATATTAGGGAAAAATGATTGTATATTAGGGAAAAATCAATCATGCTTCCCTTGAAGGAAGCAGTTGGCCACTGGGATTCAGATACATCCAACTGCTTCATCCAAAACAAACAGCTTCAGAGGGTTACATACATGGTGGACTCACCATTTTCCTTCCTAAAATGTGGGTCTCTTTCCAATTGTTTGGTCAGAGACTTGTGTGAAGCAATTTTCATACAAAGCCAAATCATATCAAGAGTTTGATTTGATGAGACCCCACTATATTAATTCTAAACTAAAATCATACAATTGAATGGAGAGCTTTCCAAAATTTCACTTGCAAAACCAGGTTTGAGCAACAAAACAGCTCAGCAAAATGAAGATTATTATTACTAGAGAGGGCTACTCTTTTAAGGGACTACCAACCCTGTCTAGAAGTAGCAGTCTTTCATACAAAGATAGCATAAACTACAGACCAAGCTGTCTTTTAAGCATCCTCACACTCAACTGAATTTGGTCCTCAATCACCACAATCCCTACCTACCGATGAATTATTGATGGTTCCGTCCCGGTCTACCAATTGGTGCTAATTTTCATTTACATAGTCCACCATGCACTATGGGTGGTGGGGGCTAGGAATTTGCACCCTCGCTGTTGTTATCGTGCGCTACCTTCCGCACAAATTGCCCTCGAACACGAGGCCTCTGCTCCGCCAGCTTCTTCCTGCTTTGATATCGGACCTGAAAAGCACCGTAAGCACTATAATCCATTATTTCCTTTTTAATAGAGGAATCAAGCATAAGACGGAAACCCTATGCAAAACAAAAGTTGAACAAAGTTAGTTGATTTTGGTATTTATTTGTTTAGCCGATCGTGGTAGTTTCCACAAAATGCCCAAAAATAGCCTTTTCGAGTTAGAAAAGTGTAATTTTATCCATATAAATTCTATTCCTAGGATGAGATCCAACTAGTTTCTGTATCATGTTGTTTTCCTCCGTTCTTAAATAACATTGGAAACTAAAAATTTCAAATATAATAAAAACTGAAGAACCAAGGATGTGAAGTACTTTGGAAAAATTGAAAATTTTCAAAATTATTTTCACTCTATTTTCTCGTACTTCCTATTTTCCTCACTGCTCTACTTGTTAACGTAAAATAGAAACGTGTTCTCCTCAGCATTTTTTTTCCCTTTCCGCCACTTAAGGCTCTTCTTGGTTCATGGCTTTAGTGAGGAAAAGGAAAGAAAAACACTACAAAAAACATTCTCTTTGTTTAGTTAATAAGGAAAATAGTGCGGGAAAGAACATATTGTGAGAAATAAACAAATATTCTGAATTTTGCGAGTCAATTACATCGCTTTATTTATTAAATATCGTTATGATTTTAAAATTTTAAGCTTGGAGGAAAAAACTAGATTTTCTTTCCACTTTTATTTTCTCTTCCTTTTCTAATCCACAAACAAAACAAAGCCTGAATCTATGAACCAAAACAAAAGCTAAATGCCAAACCATTTTCCAAACAACGATACCTTTTTCTCAAAGCATCTCTCTTTCCTCTTCTGGCGAAACTTGTCCAAAGCAGCTTCTCTCTGTCCGAGCCGGTTCTGATCTACCCCACTCCTGCTTCCACTCCCACTTCCACCTCCATCACCACACTTTCCGGTTGCCCCGTTATCACTTGCCAGGTTCGCTGCTTCAGTACTAATTACAGCAGCACTGGTCCCATTTTGACCGCTATTACCGTTTTGCCCATTGCTTCCATTGTTACTTCCAGAAGCACTTGATATAGCAGCATTGGCTTCATTTTTAGTGCTTAGCCCATTGGACGGGCCACAATTATCATGATTGGTTAGCTGCTTTTTCTGCATGTTATGGACATGGTGGTGGTGGTGGTGGTAATGGTGGTGGTGGTGTTGGACTTGGACATTTTCTTCCTCCAAGACTGTGTTAACTCTTGAAGCATTGGGCTTACCAGGTATTGCAGGCTGAAGGGAAGATACGTGGCCATTTTTCACTGGCTGAAAGGCACAGCCGAGATGGAGATTTACACTGGATTTTGGCATTGCCTTATTATTGGCCAAAGGTTCTGGTTGATTGAAAGCATTGTTATTTGTGGACCCCATGTCATTGTTGTTGCTACTGCCGTTGAAACGCTGATTAGGAGTTCCACTTGAATTAGACATCTTCGCTGCTTCTAAGTTATTATCTACTGGAGAACAGCCGCCTACATTTCCAGTTGGAGTCTGATTAGCGAGTGAAGTGGTGTTATACCTGCATGTAATGAGAATCGTGTAAGTACCGAAGTCTGGTAGTTTTATATTACAGTTAGGAAGTTTACGCTTCGTTTGTTTTGACTAAAATATTTTACGGCAAATGTTGAAACGGTGTGTAGATGTCAGTAAAATGTTTTATGCAAATTTTCAGGAAAATAAAAGAAGCCTAAGAGACGAAAGTTATTTTTGGAAAAAACAATTCCGTAAAGTGAAGTGCACAATTAATCAAAATGATGTTTAGTACTACACGTACATACTCATATATACACATGTATGTACATGCATAGACATTTATATGGGCAAATCTACATACATGTACTAATCACTTTATCTACTTATGTTACAGATATACGTGCAAATTTTCTCGCTTGTATATGTTCCTATACACTAATAAAAATTGGAATTAATATCGATGATATATGTTCATCCTTATTAAAGTGCTTAAAAGTGCATTGTTTTGTTAATCGTAAAATATTTTCTATGTGAGAACCAAACACTAGAAAGTAAGAAGGAAAATTATATTTCCATGTAAAACATTTAACGTCGAATCAAATGGAGCACAAGTTTTAGAAGGTTTCAGCTTTTTAACTCCCCACTGCCCTACCTTGAGAAGGCTGAAGGGCCTGAATGTCTCAAAACATTACGCTCTTGGAAAGTGGTCCCAATATCTGCAACATCTCTGGATCTTTTCAAACTGAGCACAAGGGAAGGGATATCTTTACTACCATATATATCCTTATCTTTGATATTAGTGATCTTTGAAAAGTCTTTTGGAAATTCCATGGCCAAACTTTCCATCTGCAGGCTAGCTCTATCTGTGATGGCATCGATAAGATTGACAGCTTCTCTCTGCGATGCTCCATTTGGAGTCTCGCTTTTGAGCTCCGCCTTTTCTTTTGAAAGTTCCTCAGCATCTTTCTTTGAGGCTAGATCCGTAAAATTGTCCTTGCTAGTACCTGCTATACTGGTTAATATTTCTTTAGTTGGCACTTCAAGGTGTAAATCAGGGTTTCCAGGGACTCCGATCTCCAAGTCTTTGCCAGTTACAGAATATTCTGAGGAATGAAGTACACAATCATGTTACCCAGAATGAAGAAACATGGACAAAGCTATGTAGCAAGGACACTTCAAGTTGAGTTGCCATGTCCATGTTGGACCATCGACCGCCGAAAAATGTGTTAAATTCTCAAGATTTTGTTTACAATAGACGCACGCCTCGGAGACATGGCCTTATAAGGAAGTGGACACGGCACGGTGACTCCTTTGAAAATCTTCTTAAAATTTTGGGGTAGAAGAGTCAATATAATAAAAAAGGGAGATAAGTAATGCACTTACTTGCAAATTTAGGGAATGGGAGTGGACACGGCATCTTATATTGTGTACAAAAACTTAATGCGTTATTCATCGTGTCCTAGCCGTGTCCATATCCTACAGTTTTTTAAGATCTGTTGTGTCACCATGTCTGTATGGTGTTGTATCTGTCTGTATCCAGTTGGATTGGGTTCAGCTTTTGTGTTTAGACATAAGCAAAGCAGAAGTAGAAGCCAGCATCACAAGGTCAAAATGGGAATGAAGAAAAATTCATTAAAACCCCTATTTGCTTCCTATGTCACGATTGGGCAAAAGCACCAATAGACTCGCTTCAAACAAAAAAAGTGCTTCTGGGGCTCTAAAGTGCTTTCTAAAATCAATCCAAACAAGCTAATATATGCGTTTTGAGCCCCAGAAGCACGTTTGGCTCAAATGTGCATTTGAGAACATTCACAAACACAGGGATTAGGAAAACAGATGTCAAGCCAATGAGAATTACAAGAAGTGGTTGCGGCAAATAGAGCTATACATACCAAGTTCATCTTCTTGTTCTTGGAACTCCCTTGTGGCAGTTGTAGCCAACCAGTTGATGCTAATACCTTTGGGCTTTGAATGGATAACCCGAGCACATGTGCTATCTGGGGGATCCTCTGACTGCTCCCATGGAGATATTGGTTTCGGACTGTCAACATCTACTGCCCTCTTTGTCCAAGAGCTCTGCAAAACAAGAACATTATTGTGCTTTCAGGACGTATAACTTGACTTCAACGTACATGGACAATTATTGTACTGGCTATTTTATATTGTCAAGCAAATGTAAATCATGTTTTTTCTAGCTATCCTTCTCTACTTATGCACAATACTTTAAAACACACACAGAAGCACACAAATTCTGATTCCAGCATGATACATAGATAAGATGTGCACACGCATGTACAAAATATATTTGTCAACTGTTCATATTCCACCCAAGTTATGTCATTTTTTAGTGTGTTAAAAGTCATAGTTCACCCAAATTAGCAAATCCTTTCCTAACAATTTGGTTAGGTAAATAACGATTTATTTTTGGCCTTTTTGTACTCCCATATAGGCATCGTTTAAGCAAAATTTGATGTGATTGGGGTTTCTCTCACGACCTTGAACCTCATTTCTCCCCCTTGTCGATACAAAGCCTTTGCTTGAATCAATTACTTACAGTGCAGTTATCAGTTTTTAGGGAAACATATATAAAAGTGCTGTAAGAAATTATACATTCGCTACTTAAGAAAGTATGACGCATGTATTTTTGGCCGTGAAAAAGCCAGCACAAAATCTCAGCCTAGGCCTTTGATGAAGACTTTTTTATTGTCAAAGCAATCTACCAATGCATTCTACCTATTTGATTGACATATATGTTCTATAACTTCGTACATCTTTAGTAACTTAATTTTGCAAATCATGAAGTTTTCCTCTCCGTCAGTAAACTGACGACGAGTGATGACTAACAAAGAAAGTGCTCTCTCTTCTTCGAGTAGATTCACCGCTGCCCCATGAACGACTTCAACATCCTTTCTACCCACCTTGTTGAATAGGTTTCCCTTGACAAGAGGGGGAGCCTGATCCCGGACGGTCGATATACATCTTAATTCTTAATTATAAGGACCACTGAAATCATATTTGTCACCCGAATCACCTCTTAAATCATCTTTTCCTTTTGACAGTAATGTTGATCCACTAATTTTTACACCTGTAGGTTGTTTAGAGGTGATGTGGAATAGAGAGATATTACATTTAAAAGGGGGAGGATCCCAGAGAGGGGGGCTCAAGTGAGAACCAAGGCAGCTCGAGATCGAGATCAAGAGAGAGAGATAGAGAGAGAGATAGAGAGAGAGAGAGAGAGAGAGAGAGAGAGAGAGAGAGAGCACAATGTTGGTAGAACTAATACTTAGCCAGGTTATTTGTTCACTAAATGAAGTGGTGTGCTAATGAGATGAAGGTATGACTGGGTTGCAACTGTGAGGCTGTGTACTTGAGAGGTGACATGCTAGTCGCGCAGTGTCTCGTGAGATGCCTTCCTGCCGCAGCAGACATCAGATTTGTCAAAGGGGCCAAATGTCTGTTCCGGCAGGAGGGTGTCTACAACGTACCAGCTAGCCATGAGGCGCGGATTTGGTGGCATATAATGATAAGCCCACTTAATGGTTGAGGGGCACATGTCTCTCTATGTGATCCGTGTTGGGACCTCACCGACCATGGTTCTAGCCACCTAGCAACAAACTGTTGAGACCCGTGTGGGGACCCCCCAGGTCGTGAGCTGAACCCGGGTGGGTTAGGTATTCGCTCTAGAAAAACCAAGGACGGGAGCTTTAGTGACTTTAGTGACAATTGTAGGATAGATTACAGGAGACCCTTGGAGGGTATAAATATAAAGACCAAACCCAAATATGGAAACCACTTATCTGATTCCATAACTTCAGATCAGATATTTACTTTCCACTATTAATAAACATACTTTCCACATGTTCTATATTATTGGACTTTATTCTGAGGGCACTAACATTGAAATTGCATCTCACAAGTATGATATTCCCACTATATTCTTCTACACTCACCCTCGAACTCATCGCGATAGGAAAAAAAAATTTATGAGTCTGTCGTGAATTAATACTTCTTTTTTCATCTTTAATGAAAGTTCATTTAACTTTCTGGTTATGGCCACTTGAATGAAGCACTTAGAATACATTAAATCCTCTTGTGGACTGAACAAGAGACCCTTCAAGGGTTTAATATATGAAACCAAACCAAACCTAAATACGAAAACCCTTGTATGAATCCACAATTTCCGAAATTATATACTCACTTTCCAATGTTAATAACAAACTTTCCAAATGTTTTCTTCTTCTTTGACTTCATTGTGAGAGCACTAACATTGATACCTGTGTCTCACAACTGTATGATATTCCCACTAATATATCCCACATTCGGCAAGTTGAGCATTTGCGCACGGTGAGTCTTTAATGGGAGGAAGGCATGGCGCTCAAGCTGCTTGATGGTGATGAGCGCGGTACTCAGACAGTGTTGACAATGAGCGCAATGCTCAGGCTATGCCGCCAGGAGGGCGGTAAGCGCGATGGTTGAGCTGCACTGAGCTCGATGCTCAAGACATGCGCATGTAGGTGGGTCTCAACACATTACCACGTGGCGGTGAGTCTCAATACATAAACCACCTAATTTTTTAACCATCAACTTGGGCTCTATTTTAGTTAAATGTTCAGTCTATCCTTACCACTATAACAACTGTTTATATGTAACAACTATTACATACTCCCTCTGTTCCAAATAAGTGTCCACATTTCCTTTTTTGGATGTTCCAAAATAAGTGTCCACTTTGAAAGTCAACTATAATTTTTGTATAAACTACCTATAATACCCTCACAGTAAAAGACGAGCATCATTTCCTAGGAGAGTGGGAAAAGGGAAATGAGTAAGAAAGTCAATGTCACATCAAGGGTAATATGGGAAAGTGGAAAATGAAGGACAAAAGAAATAATATAATACACATTTCTTAAACATTGTGCAAATTGGTAGTGGACACTTATTTTGGAATAGAGGGAGTAACTAGCAAACAATAGTAACTTAAGATAGCAAATCAAGCTGTGATAGAATTTAAAAAAAAAAAAAAAAAACACAAAACCTACTAATTTGTACCACTGACTTTCATCAATACCTAGATCTTTAGATCTTTTTTAAAGTGCCAGCGGCAAACTAAAGTAAACAGTGATCTGGTTAATGGGTGACTGAGTAAATCAAAAAAAAGTCGTGATCAGAATCATGTTCTGTGTGTTTGCTTTTATGCAAGTCTGTATGTAAAATGAGATTCGCAAAAAAGTAAAAAGTGCAAACAATAATACCTGAGTGCCACTTCCATTATCACTTCCACCCCTAATATTCAAACCGACACTTCCATCATCATCCTCATCATTGCTGCCATTGTCTGAACCTTCATCACTTCCTGACTTCATAGATTTTTGAGTCCGTATACCACTCTCACTCCCGATACCACTAGACTGATTATGAGATATTAATAATTAGAAAAAGAGCATAAAACTGGACTTAAAGTAGTTCTTTAAATTTGGACTTGGGATATGAAACGGAAGGTAAATGAAACCTTGCACGGAAGAATTACAATCTCATCAGTTCAAAATCTGGTCGAATGATGTGACTTTCTACCGGACATTAATGCCCTTTGTTAATGGGATAGAGTCCAACGAATGACGTCGGCAATAATTTTCGTGGTAAATCAAAACCATCCGGGCTAGTCTGGTCCGTAATGTATTGATGTGAAATTGGAATAACTATGTAAACTCACACTGTGGCATCTCCGCCAGACATGCTGCCAGAGGTTTTTAAGCTCATTCTTTCGAATAGGCTTCACTAAAAAGTCAACTGCACCTTTCGACAAACACTTAAAGACTATTCCCATAGAATCATTAGATGACATCACTGCACGCAAAACTCATCAATTATAGCAGTTAAAAGTATCAACGCACTACCAAAAAAGAAAACAAATGCTAAATGTACACAGCTGATACAGGGAACATAGAAAGTACTCACTGATCACAGGAATATTTTTCAAAGTTTTGTGGTTCATAATCTTGTACAAGAGACCAATTCCTGATAAGCATGGCATGGAAACCTCCGTTAAAACAAGATCAACATGATTGGTCAAATCTTCCATTGCTTTCCACGCTTCTAGTCCATTTGACACAGCCATAACTGCCAGGATAATATTATTGTTAGGGTTAATGAAAACACACAACTAGAAAAGGTGCCAGACACTTGTACTATGGAGAAGAAGTTCACTGCGTTCATTTTTTTTTATATAAACAACACATCAAATTTAGAATAGGTAGAATATGGTTTATGATTTACAAAATATCAGTTTCTCTCCTAACTTTAGAGAAACCATCCTCACAAAATGTCAAGATAGCCATCTATTTGGATAAAAATAGAAGGAAAGAAAAAACACAAAGAGATATCTTATTGAGAATGACCGAAGGAGCACATAAGATACATGATCATTTCTCTGAATGAGATCATAAAATAAAGTGAGAATGTTGCAATTTCCAATTTAAGCAAATAGATGTTTCTCATACACTTCCCCATGTGGGTCCTCGTCTTGCATTATATAAACAAATAACGTTCCAAAAGCTTTGCATAGACAAACAAACAGATAGGACGGGACTGAGAGAGCTTGAAGTCAACCTTTCCATGAACCAAGGCTCTAGCACTATATTAGAATTCAAGTTTTCCAAGCGGGCTTTGCCCAAATGGTGTAACATCTTTCTCCCCGGTGGGGAGATTGAGGGTTCGACTCCCCTTATGGGGAGTCTTTGCTTGTCCCCCCATGTTTGTTCTTCAATAGGAATGAGTGGCCCTTGTTGGGCTTTGTTGTGGGCCATTGTGGGACTTTAGAGATGGATTGTGTTGGGTTAAAGAGGGGGGGGGGGTGGGGGGGGGGGGGGGGGGGGGGGGGGGGAGAGTGTTTGTTCAGCCATAATTTAGGTAAGTATAAAAAATAAAAATAAAACCTCAAGTTTTCCCCAAAGCTAACATTAAGGAATGGTCCCAAGAACTTGTGTCAATTACCAAGCTTGTTCATAAGCATAATAGCTAATCAATCACACAATATCGATGACACAAGGCTAATCTCCACTAATGGACTTTTTTTTTTCTCTCTCTTTCTCCTTTTGTTTTCTTTCATCCTCTCTGAGGTTGGCAAACAGATAGGATTTTTCAACTTCACCGTGTCCGTATCCAAAAATTTTAGATTTGTCGTGTCTATATCGTGTTGTACTCGTATCCATGTCCCGAGTCCATATCCGTTCTACATATATAAGAACATAACAAACTAAACTCGATATAGCGAGGAGACTGTTAAGTTACCAACTACTCCAAAAGCTTAAACTATAGAGAATGAGTCCAACAATGTATATCAAGCTTCAACACTCTCCCTCACGTGCAACCCGACTTGCACGTGGAGAGCAAAAAAACCAAACTCCATTATAGTGGAGACAAATAACAAAGTGTAAATATGCACAACAAAGTAGGGATGGAGAGTCGAACCCAGGACCTTCCACAAAGAAGGTTCTGATACCATGTTAAGTTACCAACTAATCCAAAAGCTTAAGCTTTTAGAGAATGGGTTCAATGATGTATATCAAGCTTCAACAGAGGCCAACAATATCTTGACAACAAATGCTAAGAGGATCAAATAGCTCCCCTTATCTGCAGGATAAGAATGTCAACATCAAACTTCTAATCAACTATGAGTAACCTACAGGGTGAAAAGGAGTTACGGACCTTCATAACTGCAGTTTTGAAGTAATGCACTCACGACATGGCGAGTTGAATCATCGCTTTCCACGAGCAGAACCTTGAGAGACCTTAGAGGAAGAAACCTCTCCCACCGAACCACCGGACCTTGAAGCCCTTGCCGCTGTTGCTGCTGTCTTGGCAAAGCAGGGTGGACCTCATTGATCCTTGACTCGTCTTCCTCCGACATCACTTGCCCATCACCGGTAACTCCATCCCTTACTTCCTTTTGCTCATGCCGCATATGTTGGTTAAGTTCTGCCAACCCTTTAGTTGTGGAACCATTAGAGTTCATCCGAACACCCCTTATCAACTAGATTAAAAAAAAAAAAAAAAAACCAACAATTAATATTTAATAAGGGCCACAAAATGAGATGGCAAGAACAAACCTCCATTTTAGAAGGAAGTTGCACATACCGTTTCTATTCGAAAAAACTATTGCTACAAAGATCAAATCTCTTCCAACAAATTGTACACCAGAGAAATGTCCAGAGTTAAGAAATTACAGAGAACCACAACCATAAGGCGTAAATGGCAAATGCTTATTTGAATCCTTTTTACAATTTTAACAAAAAAAAAACCCAGTAAACAACTCTAGTTATATGAAACTATAACAGAATAACTGACAAATTATAGTTCTGTAATACTCCCAAACTTTTCATCTAACAAACATATAGCACAGTAGCACTATCTTCTTGCATATAAAGGATGCAATCATGCAAATGTTATCTGATACAATTAAAAGACACAAATTTTATTTACATAAAAAAAAGTGCAAATATTTACAGACAAAGGATAGACAAAAATAAAACATTTTTTTTTCTGATAAAACCTAGCACGTTTCCACAAGAATTGAACGTATCATACACCAAATATATATATATATATATATATAATATTTAGTTTTTCTCAGTTTCTCAGCAGCCAAACATTTGTATATAAAAAGCAAATGATCAGACAAATATTTCAAGAAGAAAAATTGAAATCTCAAAAAATATGTTACCTTCTAAGCTCCACCGACGAAGAACAGAGCAATGATTACAGAGCTAAAATTGGCCATAAATCACGCAAATCCTCGATCTCGAACACCGTGATCAAACCTTTAAACTTGAATATATCGACATACGAACCCGAATTCAAGCTACAGAGAACAAATGTTCAAAAGCATTTCTAGGGTTTCTTGCACAGAGAGAGAGAGAGATTTTCACTGGTTGAGATGAGAAACAGTAAAGAGAGAGACTGAGAGAGATAACTATGTAGATATTATTATAATAGTCCCCAACGTGGCTGACGGGGCCATTGTTACCGACAGAACACCAAGTACAATAGGATTTTACGAAAAATACTAGATTTATATAGTCAATTACACACTTTTTTTATACAGAATTTTAAATGTTTGTATCATATGTTGTATAAGTGGGATACAAAAAAGTGTAAAAAATTCAAACAGCACAAGGTACAAGCATTTAAAACTGTGTGTGGAAAAAATATGTGATTCACTGTGTAGGTCTAGCATGACTCGGGTTTTATATGCCTTGTACCTTATACTGTGCTGTTTGAATTTTTCACATTTTTTTTTTGTTTTTTATGTTTCACTTATACAGCACAAATTACAAGTATTTAAAACTCTGTTGGGTTTTGTGTTGTGCAATTTGTTGTATCTGTCACATAAATAGTCTCTGTGGAGATCCTTAGAGATTTAAGATCTGCCACGTCGGATGCCACGTGGGTAATGGGTGTGATTTGGGTGAGAAATCTAAAGCCGGACGCTGAATAGTTTATTTCGGATCCAAATTGATCTTTCTGATCCGATTGGGGACACGTGGCAGTCTCTGGGCTCAGTTAAAGGTCTCTTATTAGTGTGAAAAAAAGAGGGACAAAAAAAGGTGCTTTCGATGAACGCCACGTGGGTCCACATTGGCTGGTCCGAAACTAACGAGAGATTCTGATAGTTGTGGGATGACAAAATTGACCTTGTTAAATTTCGATATTTCCTAGATTGCCAAATTCAGCTATAAAAGATATCTGCGAGATATTAGCGTACGGCGGGACTCAACGTAAGTGCAGATTCAGCTGGGCAATTGTTAACTGCCACGTATGAATACACCTAATTTCTATGTGTTTGATAACTATGTTAGGAGTACAACTCATTTACAGTTGACTATCTCTAAATCTCTCTTAAGTGGTACTGGGGTAATTGAAATTTAACCGGAGTCCACAGTACCACTTAGGAGCGATATTGCTATGGTTATAAATAAATTGTATCTCTAGCATTACTCGAGTCTGATTGGGTTATTTATTTGGCATATTTGGTCGTTCTTGAATTAAATTTTTCATAAATATTTCACTTTCCTTTTTCTTTTCTTTTTTTTTTTTAATTTTTATTTTTTGTTGAAAATAAATATTTCACATAGGTGCATGCAAAAATTCGAAGTTGTGGGAGACTTGGCAATTGGTAGGGGCAGAATAGGAAGTTGCACTCAGGTCGGGAGTCGGGTGCAGCACCCATGAAATGATTTTTCTTGTTTTATTTAGGAAAATATTATTGCCACTCCAAAAATTATTAAATGGCACTCTATAACACCACTCTCAAAGAATGTGGTATCATCATTATCATGCACTCTATGGAGTGCTTATACACACACACACACACACACACACACATATATATATATATATATATATATTCGTGTAGATAATACAAGCTAGGGAATTGTTATTCCCACTCCATCATTGAACTAAGGCACTCCATGCATACATAGTACCACATGCTCTAAGAATGGTACCATGGAGTGCCTTAGTTCAATGATGGAGTGGGAATAACATCACCCTACAAAAATTAGAGACAATTAGTGAAAATGACATTATGATAAGGTTTTTTAGAGTTAAAGACAATAAAAATTCTTGATTAGGGAATGCCATCCATGCAAAAATATTATAGAGATTTTTTAACAAATTAAGAATCAAATTGGGCTTTAAGCTCTAGACAAATACTTCTAGAGATTTTCTCCCAAATTTCTATGAAAATTAATACAAACAATTCAAATACTAATAAAAACTTGAGTTTTCTAAATTTTCAGGGAGGGAGAGCTTAAGTGCAATTTTTTTTAAAAAAAAATTTATTTAAGGATAAATCTATTTTTTTTTTTAAAGAAATCTGAATCACCCCCTTGCCCCTTAGAACCCATTTGAGTTAGCTGAAATATTAAGTGATTATTTTTCAAGTGATGAATATTAATTTGTTTGGTGTTTTGGTTAGCTGAAATAATAAGTGATTGTTCTAAACAATAGTATTTGGCAAACAAGCTGAAAAGAATGATTGTTTGTATAAAATGACAAAAATAGACAACATGTAAATATTTAAAGATCTTATTTCAAGGCATTTTTGTCTTTTTCACAAATTAAAAGTGAAAATTAAGTGATTTTTTTTAAAAAATAAGCTACTCTTTCAACTTAATTTTTCAGTTAATTTTTCAGTTGATTTGTTTAAGTGATAAATTTTTTAGCTAACCCAAACATTTCTATTTTACAAACACAATCATTTTTTTCTCGACATCCGTAATTCATCACTTAATTTTGACTTTCAACTAACCTAAACAGGCTCTTAATTGATTTGCCCCAAGTACATTGTAGTACTAGGAGGACGACCTGTGCAAGACACTCCGATTTGATAGAAAAAAATGCAATTTTTTTTTATGTGTACAAGAAAGAGAAATAAGTTCTATTAATTCTTAATATGATGTTAAATACTAGGAGTATGCATGGCTTGTGCAAGACACTTGGATTCGGACTTTAAACTCTAGCCGATTGGTTTTCGTTCGGTTCGAATTTTAAAATTTTCATGTAGTGTAAAAATCGAACCGACATTTTACACTAAACCGGACCAAACTAAAACTGATCGAGTTTACTGAAAATGAATCGAAAAGAACAGTTTTCACCCCTAACATAGTTTTCCAAATTGCTCTTCAATTGTTATTTTAGATAAATACTACTTGTGTCTTGTTTTCTCTTGGTTCAATCAAAATGGGTCTTTAACCATTTTTTTTAATAGCAAGAGAAACATTGCATTACATAAAAGCAGAATACAAAACTTTGCCGACACTACGATAAGATCTTACCAAAATGCCACATTTGGCAACAGAAGTTGGATCTGAAGGAAACAACGTCGGATCTGCATGAATAAGGATAGATCAGAAAAACCAATGTTAGATCTGTAAAGAGGAGAAGCCGGATCTAACCGTAGAATAAGCAAAGCAATGAGATGAAGAGTGGGAGCGGTACCAAACAAAATTTAAAAAAACCCTCATAGAGAGGGCCACTATCCCTATAAAGGGGGACAAAACCCCGCACAAAGGAGGAAAAAAAACCCAGTACGTAGGGGAAAACAAACAAGAGGACCAATGGCTCCCCCAATGCGAGAGCACTTGGAGATCAAGAGTTGAGTGAGATCGGTGAGAGAGAGATTTTAGATAGAGAGGCTCTCGTTTAGCTAGAGAAAATAAAAGCCTATTTACTTTTTACTTTCTCTTACATTACGAATAACATCAATTTCTAGTTATTAACATATATGCTGAGTCAATTGACGCTAATAGCATCCACAACAGTGTTCCATACTACAATTTAGTGCAACTTATTTGTTTGACGCCCACAGTGGTGTAGCTTATACACGAACTTAGTATAGCAAAACGTAACTTTGTGATATGCCTAAGTTTCACTAATGTACATTGAAACGACATAGAGAAAGCCGTTCAGGAACCAAATGACACACAATTAATGTCGTTTGATAGTGAGACGGTGTAGCAACCTCTATTTTTCGCTTCCCCAATAATAAATAAAATGTCAATTTGATTTTATTAAATCTAGTTATGTTATTATTTGAATAAATAATAATTCTCGTATTATTAATTGTTAACCCAATGCCATTTTATTTTACTGCTATGTATTATTTTAGTCATAACACTATTTCCATAAATACTACTTGTGTTGAGTAATTCTAAATTACATGACATTAATTATGTGACCGTTAATGATTTTTATCAGTATTACTTGTGCTTAAGATTGTGCCCCTACGTTACCCTATAATTTGGGATTAAAACTATTAATAAAATATTAATCGTGCTGCTTACATTTTTGGTCCCTATTAATTATTTGGGGTATTTTCTTAGACTACCCGGACCAACTGGACTAACCAAAGAAATTATTTGACGTTCACTGATTGCAAAATCTTATCTTACAGGCAGTGATATATTCTTCTAATCATCACGTCTCCATTATTTACAGTCACAACTTTTTGCTTGTGTTCACACTTGCATTTGCCAATCCAATTTGTCTATATAACACAACACACATTTTGGCAAAGCAATACACTACTACACATTGATTTCAAAGCTTAGCCTTACTCTGTCTCTCGGATACAATACACATCCACATACAAGCGCTCTAAATCAATCACAAGCACACACATACACTACGGGAAGTTATATAAGAATCACATTAGAAGAAGAATAAGTATCACAGTAAGCTTTAAAGCCATTGTTGAAGCTCGGAGCTTTATTACGAAATTTACGTCTTTCTTTAGCAAGTAGCACAGCTCAATCTTACACTCGGTGAGTCTCTTGAACTCACATATAATGTAGTATTTGTCATTACGCACAAGCCGGGGGTATCAAATATAGAGATATACGTGTATATACATATATATATATATATATATAGTTTTGAAGCTTCAAAAATGGTGGTCTCTCAAACCTTAACGAAAATGATTTCTGTAAATTGGGAATGAAAGATTATAACCCCAGTAAGCTCAGTTTCAAATCTTAGACCTTAATTTGTAACGGTTGCGATGTAAGGTTGAAGCGAAGTTTTGACGACTCTCGGATTTTCATCTATAAGTAGGGCTACGTTAGGAATTAAGGCTTAAGACTTATATATTCATAAAATATGCGAAAAAACAAAGAGAATGGTATATTACACTTACTGTATTGTTTAAGTTTGCAAAACTCGTATATAGCTCTGCAACTGTACATTTTGGAGGTTGAAGAAGACCAGGACCGATCGCAAAACATGACTAGCACCGGTCGCAACCATGACCGGTCCCGAAACATGACCAGGACCCGTCCCGACCATGACCGGTCCCGCTATATGACCATAACCGGTCACGCCCTTCTGAGGCAAAATGATCAGTCATTGTTACTGCAATTTTATTAACTGCTTAGTATAGTTGTGCCTTCACTGCATGTTAATTCCATTCATGCCATTGTAGTAAATCATTTCTCACTTCCATTTATTATTGGAAGGCTTGGCTTAAGGTCCTTAAAGTTGGGCATAATTGGATTAAAAGACAGCCCATTAACAACAAACTCACTAAGGACAAAAGCCCAGGCCCATTTTTAACCTACATCCACAATATTAAAACATCATTTTTCAAATTCATTTTACTCTTTCCATCAGACCAAACTACCCTTAAAGGAATTGTAAAATAACCAAGTCAAACTTGCCCTAAGCGCGCACAACGCGCAAGAATTTCTTCCCCAACGCGCCAACACGTGCGCTAACCTGGGGGAATTGTCTCCCAAGCCACTCACATGGCGTGAGTATAGTACCGTATAATTTCTAATTTCAAAAAATATTTTTAAACTGTAAAACTCTATAACTTTTGATCTACAACTCCACTTTTCACAAATTTATACCACTGGAATCGTGTCGACGAGATCTACAAAACTAGTACCATTGTTGATATGTTTTGAGCCAAAAAAAAAAAAAAATCAAAATTTTACATACATGAATAATAAGTGAAATTTCACTTAATAAGTGAAATTTCACTAAGTACATGAAATATTAAGTGAAATTTCACTTAATATTTATGGAGGTTGAAATTTTCTCTATTGTAAGATTTCTTAGTTTAAAAAGGGGCAAATTGATCGGGGTCACAAACGCTTTAAGTATATATTAGGGCTTAGTTTGGCTTCCATGCGGTTTTTAAAAGTCGCTAATGAAATTTATTATTAAATTGTTTGATAATTTTGTACAAGTAGCACATTACTCTTCAAAAAAATATCATGAAGCCAAAAAGCAACCTTGAGCTTTTAAAAACTCAATTCTAGAGTTTTAAAAGCTCCTCCCAAAAAGCCCCAAGTTCAATTTTTACATATATGAATAATAAGTGGAATTTCAAATTTTACATATATGAATAATAAGTGAAATTTCACTTATAAATTGAAATTATTCATATATGTAAAAAAATTCAAGTTTTACATATAGGAATAATAAGTGAAATTTCACTGAGTACATGAAATATTAAATGAAATTTCACTTAATATTTATAGAGGTTGAACTGGTCATGCACTTAATATTTATGTAGTAAACTTGAACTCGACCATCAGATACTATGATCACTTAATATTTATGGAGGTTGAAATATTAAGTGAAATTTCACTTAATATTTATGTAGTAAACTTGAACTGGACCATCAGATACTATGATCACAAGAAAGAAGAAACATAAGATCGACTTGAGTAAGATTAAGTTGGTAGTTAGTTTATCAAGTAAGGATTGTGTTTTGGAGGATAGTGTGAAATCCAGAATGTGAATGGCAGCCCATCGCAGTGTTCTCTTTGGTGGCTTTCCCTAAACATAACAAGCAACATGACCTTCACATAAATTTACAAAAAAAAAAAACATGACAATTGCTCATTAAAGTACAGACTTAATAGCATAAAATAGTCACCACAGTGTCCACACACTCTACAAAGAACCATTGACACAATCCTAAACGCACCACACCCTTATTGCTAAAATGGACTAGGGAACAGTTTGACAAGGATAAACAGCCAACAACTTCTCAACTGATAGATCAGAATTCCCAAGTTTCACTTTCTTTTCCTCTACCTTCTGTTTAATCTATTTGTTGCCTGTTTGTTTCAATCAAGACCATCTAGTTTCTGTGTGCCCGATTTATGCAAAGAAATGTCATTTGTTTCCTCGATTAAAGAGGATCAAACATTATAGTATTTAGTATGTATCAACACAAAAAAAGAACATGCAAGTCTTTATAGTGTTCTCCTCTCGACTAAAGCCGATCGAGTGCTAAATATAAAAACAAAAAATAAACACACAAGTCCGCTGTGTTCTCCTCTAAAAGATTTGACAGACCAAAACTTAAACGGCAAAAAGAATGTTTGAGAAGTAGAATGTTTGAGCTGGACATAATATGCAGTCAAGTGAAATTTCACTTATTATTCATATATGTAAAAACTTAATTTTTTTTTGCTCAAAACATATCAACAATGGTACTAGTTTTGTAGATCTCGTCGACACAATTCCAACAGTATAAAATTTACAAAAAATGGAGTTATAGAACAAAAGTTATGGAAGTTTAAAGTTTAAAAACATTTTTTCGAAATTAAAAATTATATGGTACAATGCTCACATGGTGCAAGAAGTCTTTGGAGAAAGTGAGGCGCGTGAGGCGCGCTTGGGGAGGCGCGGATCGTCTGCATGTGCGCGTGTGGTGCCAAGGGTAGATGCGTTTTTTTTAAAAAAATTATTTCTTTTGTCTTTTGTAGGCAGGACTTGTTTCCAATGTGTATTTTAAATTTTCTTTAATCCCAATAAAGCTCCTTTTAATAACCTTTTCACCAATTTTCCCTTTATTATTTTACTTAAGTCTTTAATGTAATTAACGAAATACCCCCCATTTGGATTCAATAAAAATACTTTTAAAAATCAGTTGCTTATAGATAAAAAGTCAACTTTCCCTTCGAAGGCAAAATTACCAATTTTTGTACAGTGTATGATATTGGGGTATTATTTTTACTAAGTTCCCTTCCTTTTAAAAATTCTTAAAAATTATATTTGATATATGAGGATCTAGATGAACTATTCGCGGGACTTTTAAACTCTTGAATCGAAAATTTGATTTTTGACTATACTTAGCCGTTTTTTGCCATTCTGGGTCAACAATTGACTTTTCTAGACTAAGTTGTTTTAATTCGTAATAATTATATTTTTAATTGACTCTGATACCTTTATACGAGAATAAGAATTCGTCGCTCTGAATACCATTTGTAGTAATCAAAATATAAATAGCTCTGACACCATATTAAGGAAAAGTAGAAATTGCTCTGATACCTTCTATAAAGAAAATGCGAAAAGAAAGATTTAAGTCATATCGCTCTGATACCTTTATAAGAAAATGTGTAAAGAACGAACAAGTCATACTCCCGCTCTGATACCTTCACATAACGAGAAAAAGAATAAGTTACACATTTGCGTAGTCGAGTTGACATGTTTGAAAAGGGTCGTTTGGTCAACATATATGTTGTGAGAACTGAGTAAAGGACGAATGTCTTGGGACGGCCTTAATTATTCCTAGGCCGCTCTAGATACGGCAGGTTAATAAGGAAGGATTGAGTCCATGCCACTCTAGATACGATAGGCCAGTCAGAGTCTTGTGATAGCCTTAATTATTTCCAGGCCGCTCTAGATACGGAAGATTAATTAAGAGGGTTGAGGCCAGGGCGCTTTGGATACGGTAGGCCAGTCTTGTGGTAGCTCTAAATTATTTTAGGCCACTTCAGATACGGTAGATTAATTAGATTATTCCACAGGTTGTAACCTTGAATGTCTAGGTACGTTTACGGCAGACATATCGACAGACCTTCTAACTAACGGCATTGTGTCGGATGGTTGTAGGTGAACCGAATTAGTTAAGAGATTGTGATCAAGAAAAAAGAGTCAGCGAGATGAGATGGTTTCATTGTTCATGCACGTTCTTAAATATTCATTATGCAAACTATTATTAATTATGATTATGCGATGACTGGAATAATGGATTAACCGTACTCTAAGGTACTGAATGATAATAATAACTATTAATGTACTTTTATATACATTGCTTGTGTGTTCATTATGCTCACTCGGCTTTCATTAGCTGATGACTTTTTTTGTCCTGGACATCCTAATATTTAGGAAATGATTATGTAGGGCAATATGACTATGCTAGCTACAGAAGCCTGTAGAGATACTTTTATTTAAATAAAGTTGTAATAAGGATATGGTTAATGTTTGTAATTTGAATAAGGTGGTTTGTGCCTTAAAGGTATTTTATTTAAGGACAACATAATATTATTTGAAGTTGTAATAGTATTTAATATTTTCCCTGTTGCTTTAATTTATATACTCTGTTTTTCTGGTACATGTTAAGCTAAGTACATGACAAGCGATCCATCACCTGTCAAGACCGACGGGTCGAAAAAGGAAATGAAAGATTTTCCTTATTTTGCTACGCTGGGGCATGACAGGATTTTAATATCAGAGCCTTGGTTGTATACTTAGGCTTAAGCCTATAAACAAATTATGATAGCAAAAGGATAGGCAGAGTCGAGTGTACTCAGTAATAAGGACCCGACATCCAGATATATTAAGATTAGCCCTGATATAAGATAGTTTGCTTAATTGCTAACCTTATTGTACTATCAGGATTTAAGTTGTAGCTATGGCAAGAAGGAGTCCCAGAAATTGCGACACGATTGAAGGGGCACTACCAGCTGTCGATCCAACTGGCATGTTTGAGGCATTTGTTTGGAGGATCAAATGGATTGGAGACCTAAATGCTGCCAATAATAGAAATGGCAACAACTATAGGAATGAAGTCCCAGTTTTTCAAACAAGGGATAAACGATTGGAGAGGTTCCTTGCCTTGTGACCAGATCAATTTGCTGGCACTATTGAACCGTGGAAAGCTGAACAATGGCTGAGATAGATGGATTATATCTTCGAAACAATGGATTGTACTGATCAGGAGAAGAAGAGACTGGAAATATTCCAATTGACATATGTTGCTGCAGATTGGTGGGAAGCTGTCAAAGTCTCCATGGGAGAAGATGCTGTCAAAGCTATGACATGGGCTACTTTTAGGAAAAAATTCTTAGAGAAGTATTTCCCGGCAACCGAGAGGCACAAGAGTGAAAGGGAATTCATGGACCTGGTCTAAAGAAACAAGTCTGTGCAAGAGTACATCACTCAGTTCGAGAGGCTATCTTGATTTGCTCCACATATTGTGGACTCAGAGGAAAAGAAAATCCAGAAATATAGTTAGCACCGCCTATTCGTCGTATGACTATTGGGCACTTGGACAAGACATTCGAATCTCTTGTAGGCTTGGCCACCAAATTGGAAGAAGACATACATTCAAACCGCAAGCAGTTTGATTTTCACCCACCGCAGAAGAGAAATTTTGGGAACAAACAGTCGTACCGCAATCAAGGTCAGAAAAGGACTTTTGATGGGAACCGGAAATCTCGTCCAGCTCCATATCAGACTCATCCACAATCAGATGTAGGAGGAGGTACTAACAATTGTTTTAATTGTGGTATACCCGGTCACCTATCTCAGGACTGTAAGGCACCAAGGTGCAATGGTTGGCAAGATGCGGTGTGCTATAACTGTGGCAAAACTGGTCACGTCAGCCAATGTTGTCGTGCCCCCAAAGGAGGAAGTTATGGTCAATAGGGACAAGCCTAACTGAACGTAATCATTCCAAATACCACAAGATATGAAGAAGCTAGTTAAGAAGGAACCCAATATGAAGAGCAACCAAAGCAGCAAGTCATGGAAGGTACTTTAACACTTTATAATCATCGTGTGAAAAGTCTCATTTGACACGGGTGCCACACACTCTTTTATTGCTGCCAAAATTCTTCCAAATGTGAATATATTACCTCAGAGGTTAGACATAGTATTGAATGCTATCTCATTGATAGGAGCTACTGTCGCACTAAAATATGTATGCAAGAATTGCCCTGTACACCTAGAGAATCAGAATCTTCCAGCTAATTTTGGTTATCCTAACAATGAAAGAATTTGATGTGATATTAGGAATCGACTGGCTCACTAAATATCATGCTAAGTTGGACTGTGTTAAGAAGAGTATTACTTTTTTGGTACCTGGAGGTCAACCTTTTGAATTCTAGTATTACCCTATGAGTGATACGTTCTTCAACAACTGTTTAGCTAACATCAAGACTGTCAGTATAGAAGTGACTATCTCATCAATACCTATAGTTCGAGATTATGAGGATGTTTTTCAGGATATCTCTGGGTTACCACCTAAGAGAAAGATTGATTTCTGCATTGATCTAGTGCCTGGTACTATCCCAATATCCAAAGCACCTTACAAAATGGCTCTTACAGAAATGCTGGAACTAAAGAAACAAGTTCAAGAACTTGAAGATCTGGGATTTATACATCCAAGTACATCACCCTGGGAAGCTCCAGTGTTATTCGTAGATAAGAAGGACGGATCACTTCGATTATGCATTGACTACAGGGAGTTAAATAAAGTCACCATTAAGAACAAGCATCCTCTACCCTGAATAGACGATCTGTTTGATCAATTGCAAGGAGCTACAATCTTTTCCAAGAAAGATCTACGATCAGGATACCATTAGCCACTCGTACGACCCGAGGATGTACCAAAGATAGCTTTCAGAACAAGGTACGATCACTATGAGTTTTTGGTAATGTCGTTTGGATTAACTAATGCCCAGGCAGTGTTCATGGATTTGATGAACTGAGTGTTCAGGCCCTACTTGGATCAATTCATCATAGTGTTCATTGATGACATCTTAATCTATTCAAAGTCCAAGGAAGAACATGAACAACACTTGCGATTCGCAATGCAAACACTTCAGAGTCATCACTTATATGTGAAGTTCAGTAAGTGTGAGTTTTGGTTACAAGAGGTAAAATTCCTAGGAAATGTGGTCTCACAACAAGGAATCGCAGTGGATTCATTAAAGACTGATGATGTTTCAAATTAGACTTGACCAACCAATCCTATAGAAGTCAAATGTTTTCTTGGACTCGCGGGCTACTATCGGAGATTCGTAGAAGGATTTTCGAAGATAGCAACTCCTTTGACTAGTTTAACTAAGAAGGATGTGAAGTTCAAATGGAATGATAAGTGTGAGCAGGCTTTTAGGAATTGAAAGAAAGACTCACCACAACACCAATATTAGCAATACCAAGAGATGGCGAGAAGTTCTCTATTTTCAGTGATGCATCGTATCCAGGGTTGGGATGTGTACTTATGCAAGACGAGAAGGTTATTGTGTATGGTTCAAGGCATCTAAAGCCAAATGAATTAACTCATGATTTGGAATTGGCAGTAGTAGTGTTTGCTCTCAAGATCTGGAGACACTATCTTTATGGAGAGACATTTGATTTATTCTCCGATCACAAAAGTCTGAAGTATTTATTTACTCAGAAGGAATTGAACATGAGGCAACGCCGATGGATAGAATTGATTAAGGACTATAACTTCACATTAGAATACCACCCTGGTAATGCTAATGTAGTCGCAGACGCCTTAAGTCAGAAACCTCGAGGTATAGTTGCATCTCTAATGGTTAGAGAATGGAAAGCCTTCGAAACTATAGCTGAATTCGATGCTCAGGTTTCTACAAAGAGCGAAGGACAACACTTTGGATGTCTTGTAGTGCAACCAACACTTATAAACCATATTTTGGAAGCGCAACAGAAAGACGCCGATCTTCAACTATGGTTTCAGAAAATGTCGACAAAGGACCCAGAGGAATGGAAAATTGGGACCGATGGAGCACTCCGGTGCAGAGATAGATTATATGTGACCAACACGGATGGTTTAAGGAAGGATATTCTCGAAGAAGCTCATAGGTCAAGATTGACAGTTCATCCAGGAGGAACTAAAATATATAAGGATCTGAAGAGAAATTTTTGGTGGGAAAGAATGAAAAGGGATGTAGCCGAGTTCGTGTCTAAATGTTTGACTTGTCAACAAGTAAAGTCGAACATCAGAGACCCTTAGGACTTCTACAACCCCTACCTGTTCCAGGTTGGAAATGGGTACACATCACCATGGATGATTGCCCCAAACACAACAACACCACGATGCTATTTGGGTGATTGTGGATCGTTTGACGAAGTCCGCTCACTTTATCGCTTATAGCATGACTTATCCAATGGAGAAGATGAGTAGGATGTACATTCAGTAAGTGGTACGACTACATGGAGTACCAATGTCTATCGTGTCAGATCGCGATTCACGGTTTACTTCAGGATTTGGGAAAGTACTCTTCAAGAAGCTTTGGGAATTTCATTGAGTTTGAGTACTACTTTTCATCTACAGATCGATAGACAGACTGAACGCACCAATCAGGTTATGAAGGATGTGCTAAGGGCATGTGTTAAAGACTTTGAAAGTTCATGGGAAACACATCTTCCATTAATCGAATTTGCTAACAACAACAATTGCCATTCAAGCATAGGGATGGCTCCATTCGAAGCATTGTATGGACGACCGTGTCGATCCCCACTTTGTTGGGTAGAGATTGGAGATAAAGAACTGTTACGTCCAGACTTGGTTTAAGAAACCAACAAAAAGATAACAGTTGTGAAAGAGATGATGCGTGCCACATAGAGTAGACAGAAGAGCTACACGGATAGACATAGGAAGGACAAAGAGTTCACTGTCAGAGATCTTGCACTCTTGAAGGTATTACCGATAAGTGGAGTTGTTCGATTTGGTCATAAGAGAGGTAAGTTTTCACCTCATTTCATTGGGCCATTTGAAATTCTAGAACGCGTGGGCAGAGTAGCCTATCGACTTGCTTTGCCACCAAATGTCTGGAGTACATAATGTATTTCATATCAGTATGTTGAGGGAATACAAGGGAGATCATTCACTCGTTATTGACTTCAACAAAATACAGATCCACATGAATATCACTAGAGAGAGACCTATACGTATTTTGGATCACAGTATGAAGAAGCCGCAGAACAAAGATATTCCTCTAGTGAAAGTTCAGTGGAAGTATCACGATGAGAATGAAGCGTCTTAGGAATTGGAATCAGAAATGAGAACTAAGTACCCGGAGTGATTTCAAGACTAGTCAGCTTAGATTTCGGGACGAAATCTCTTCTAAGGAGGGAGTGATGTAGCAACCTATATTTTCCGCTTCCCTAATAATAAATTAAATGTCATTTTTATTTTATTAAATCTAGTTATGTTATTATTTGAGTAAATAATAATACTCGTATTATTAATTGTTAACCCAATGCCATTTTATTTTACTACTATGTATTATTTTAGTCATAACATTATTTCCATAAATACTTCTTGTGTTGAGTAATTCTAAATTACATGACATTAATTGTCACGACCCATCCCACTACGCGTGGAAATAGGACACGTGGCATGCCACCGAGGCTCATCCAAACAACAATTAACGATACGCAGCGGAAAGAACTTTACAACAACCCTGAGTAATTTAAAACTTAAGGAACATTACCCTCTGAGTTTGTAAAATCCATTGAAATCAGAGTTATAAAAAGTTTTGGCCATCTGAATCATTTCAAAAGAAAACAGTTTTGAAAACAGGGGACCAGTCGACTGATCGAGGGTTCGGTCGACTGGTGATCTCCAACAAAGAGGTTTCAAAATACAACAGCACATCCAGTCGACTGTGTCGGGGACCCAGTCGACTGGTGCCTAAATTTTTCAGTCGACTGAAAACGTCCAGTCGACTGGTACCCTAACCAGCAGAATGCCAGGGCCTGGGGCTACATTCAGTCGACTGTTTTCTCAACCCAGTCGACTGAACCTCAGACGAAACAAAGCAGAATCCACACAACACAGTGATCCAGTCGACTGGATCAAGAACCAGTCGACTGATTCCTATCAGCAGAGCTTAAAACTGCAGTTTTTCAAATCAAGGTTCTCCCAATTCCAAACCAACATATATCCACTCTATTCCATCATTCAAAAACATAATTTCAGACGTTAAATTACAAGATTTCAATACTGTGAAACTAAACTATGGATCTAATACAACATAATTACAAGATCCCAATCCTTACACAAGTTTTAGAATCCAAAACATATACAACCAAAAACATATACAAGGTGAATCCCCCGGCGTTCATCATCCTCACTCAACACACTTCTTCTTGTCCTTCTTCTTACCTGCAATGGAGTACATCTCCACTGCTCAGCTATATGCTGAGTGCACAATTCTAAATGTATGCTTATATGACAATTCATGGTTTAAGCATCTAAAACATATAGAAATAGTCTCTAGGGTGAGTGGTACGCATTCATCCGGTCAATGCCGTAGGAGGCCCACCTCTCCCACGCATCTCGTACACTGGTTGGGCCTTCCTCCATACCAGGTACCGTGTACTGGTTGGGCCCACCTCCAATCCAGACACAACCACAATTCCAATTCCATTTCAATCACAATCACAATCCTCAAGGTTCGAGGAGCTTACTCCGGATGAATTTGCACCAAACTCCCCTTTGACCCAAGTAGACACATAACATGCTCACATAAACATTTATACGTGCTTTTATCATAATTTCACGTGCATAATTAACGGGCCTAACTAATACATGAATTTCGCCCGGATCCAAGAATATCAAAAATGATGTTCAAAACATGAAAATCCATATATTTCATAGATCTAGAATTCATACCTCGTGCGAATCTCTTCAAACTTTGAAGGATCGTCTAGGAGACTAATTAATCGCTGGATTTCAATTTATACGCGATTCCTACGAGTTTTACCTGATTTTTCCCAAAAGTCTAAAATTAAGATTTTTACAAAAAGTTTCCAAACATGGCCTAAGTAGTACCAAAACGTAGGTCTTACCTCCACGAGTACAAATCTGAAATCTGGAGAAAATCTGACAGACGAAGGGTCGTCGTTTGTCGTCACAAAGCCCGGAGCAACCAATCTCCTTTTCTCTCTCCTCTCTCTAGATATTTGAAATGGATTTGGATGAAATGAAATCTCATCCACTATTTATAGAAAATCTTTTCGGAAACTGCGTTTGCCTCCCCGCAAATTTCCAAAACTTCTTATTAATCCATGAAACTTCGCACACGTCCATTTTATCACTTTACGAGTGATAACTATCAATTTCAAAAGTTTTCGACTAGGTTTCGTTTGAGTCCAAAAAAATCATGTCCGAAAACTAAATTCTGTGGAATCTCTACACAACCTACCTTTTTAATTAACGATCACTCACGTTCTCACCACAGTTCTCAAATGATATAACAATATCAAAGATTACCACAATTTACCAAACACAGGTAAAATTACTATTCACAACTGCCAGATAAAGTCAAATAACATTTAAGTCATATAATGTCATTTAATCATGCTTATGAAATGTGAACTGTCATGTTCCCGTGTCCTCATTGACACCTTACCGTTGACTCACAGTCAACCTCATCTCAATTCAATTATCAATTAACATTGATAAACTTCCAAATTACAAATATGCATGATAAAATTATGAATTCTTAGAACGGGTGTGACAACTCTCCCCTCCAAAAAGGAAGTTTGTCCCCAAACTTTACCTCATGCGTCGAACAAGTACGGACATTCATTCCTCATGTCTTCCTCACTTTCCCATGTAGCCTCTTCCACCGTATGGCTACGCCATAGCACTTTCACCATTGGAATAGTCTTGGTTCTTAAGACTTGCTCTTTTCGATCTAGAATCTCTATCGGTTGTTCCACATAAGTCAGGTCTCCCTGAATCTGCAGCGGTTCAGGTACAATGATCTTACTTGAATCAGTCATACAACGTCTCAACATAGACACGTGAAACACATTGTGCACATGTTCCAACTCTGATGATAAAGCCAATCTGTAAGCCACTGGCCCTACTCTTTTTAGGATCTCAAAAGGTCCTATGAATCTTGGATTGAGTTTTCCCCTCTTTCCAAATCGTACAATGCCTTTCGAAGGCGATACTCGCAAGTATATGAAATCTCCAACATCAAAATTCATCGGTCGTCGTTTAGAGTCCGCATAGCTCTTATAACGGCTCTGAGCTACCTTAAGTCGCTCTTGAATCAACTTCACATTCTCAGTAGTCACTTGTATTAACTCAGGTCCTAATAGCTTCCTTTCTCCAACCTCGGTCCAACAAACCGGTGATCGACACTTACGGCCATACAAAGCTTCATATGGTGCCATACCAATACTTGACTGAAACCCGTTGTTATAAGCAAATTCAATCAATGGTAGATGCTTCTCCCAATCACTCCCAAAATCTAATACACAAAGTCTCAACATATCCTCTAGCGTCTGAATCATGCGCTCTGACTGTCCGTCGGTCTGAGGATGAAATGCAGTACTGAAACTCAATTTCGTACCCATAGCCTTTTGCAAACTTCCCCAAAACCTTGACGTAAAACTACTATCACGATCGGATAAAATCACAGCTGGGACTCCATGTAGTCTTACAATCTCTTTCACATACAATTCTGCCAATTTGGACGGTTTAGTCGTTTTGATCGGTAGAAAATGAGCTAACTTGGTTAATCGGTCGACTATAACCCAAATCTTATCATTCTTATTGAATGATCGTGGAAATCCTGAAACAAAATCCATCGTAATCTCATCCCACTTCCATTCCGACACTGGTAATGGATGTAGTAACCCTGCGGGTACTTGTCTCTCTGCTTTGACATGTTGACATGCCGAACATTCGGACACAAACTTAGCGACTTCACGCTTCATACCCTTCCACCAAAAGTTTTCTCTCAAGTTTCTGTACATCTTATTGCTTCCCGGGTGTACTGAATATTTCGTACTATGAGCTTCTTCTAGAATCCTCTCCTTCAAGTCTTTCACATTCGGTACACATAATCGATTTCCCAGTTTCAACGTTCCTCGTTCCAACACAAAACCAGGTCGCTTTCCCAAAGGTATTTCGTCTCTCATTTTGCACAAATAGACATCATTAAATTGTTCTTTCTTGATCTCATCAATAATATCTGGGTGTGCTATGATCGCCATCATTGGTCCCTGGAATCACATCCAATTCTAAGCGTTCCATCTCTTTGATCAATTCTTTTTGTTGTGTTAGCCCGTCAGCTAAATTCCTCGGCGCCTTCCGGCTTAACGCATCGGCTACTACATTCGCCTTCCCCGGATGGTACTCTATCGAAAGATCGTAATCCTTCATCAACTCCAACCATCTTCGCTGTCTCATATTCAAGTCCCGTTGGGTGAAAATATATTTCAAACTCTTGTGGTCCGTGAATATCTCGCACTTTTCTCCGTACAGATAGTGTCTCCAAATCTTTAAAGCATGAATTACTGCGGCTAATTCAAGATCGTGAGTCGGGTAATTAATCTCATGTGTCTTCAACTGCCTAGAAGCATAAGCAATCACTTTACCCCCTTGCATCAACACGCATCCCAATCCTTGATATGATGCATCACTATAGATCACGAACCCCTCAGTTCCGGATGGTATTGTCAAAATAGGTGCTCTCGTTAGTCGTGACTTCAACTCTTGGAAACTGTCTTCACATTCCTGACTCCATTCAAAACTAACCCCTTTTCTCATTAACTTTGTCATAGGTAAAGAAATCTTCGAGAAATGTTCAATAAAACGGCGGTAGTATCCCGCTAATCCCAAGAAACTTCGAATTTCAGATACAGATGTCGGTCTTTGCCAATTAGATACAGCTTCTACTTTGTGAGGATCAACTGAAACTCCATTCTTGTCAATCACGTGACCAAGAAAAGTAATACTAGGTAACCAAAATTCACATTTCTTGAATTTACCAAATAATTGTTTCTCTCGCAATCTCTGAAGTATCAACCTCAAGTGATTCTCGTGTTAGATCTCACTCGGCGAATAGATAAGAATGTCGTCGATGAATACAATCACAAAGTCATCCAAATAATCCTTGAATACTCGATTCATAAGATCCATGAACGCAGCTGGTGCATTGGTAACTCCAAATGGCATGACTAAGAACTCATAATGTCCATAACGCGTTCTGAAAGCTGTTTTCTCAACGTCTTCGGCCTTCACTTTCAACTGATGGTAACCCGATCTTAGGTCTATCTTGGAGAATACTTGTGCCCCACGAAGTTGATCAAATAAGTCATCAATTCTGGGTAATGGATACTTGTTCTTAATCGTTAACTTGTTCAGCTCCCGGTAATCAACACACATACGCATTGAGCCATCTTTCTTCTTTACGAACAACACTGGAGCTCTCCACGGCGAAATACTTGGTCAGATGAAACCCTTGTCAAGAAGTTCTTGTAGTTGAATTTTCAGCTCTTTCAATTCTACTGGTGCCATTCTATACGGTGCCTTTGATACGGGTCTTGAGTCTGGTATAACCTCAATAGTGAATTCAACCTCCCTCTCGATAAGAACATCTAGTAGGTCATCAGGAAAGACATCTGGATATTCTCGCACTATCAGAATGTCTTCTACTTGTAATTCCGTCGCTGAGTTATCAGTCACTGAACATAGGAATCCTTGACATCCCTTCTTCAATAACCTTCCTGCTCGGATAGCTGAAATCAAATACGGCGGCGGTATAACCCCACTCCCTTGAAAACAAAAGTTCCTATACACCGGTGATCGAAAATTAACCTCTTTCCGTTCACAGTCTATGGTGGCTTGGTTAAGGGCTAACCAATCCATCCCCAATATCACATCGAAATGGTTCACCACAATAGGTATAAGGTCTACTGTCAACAACTTCTCGCCTAATTTGATCTCACAGTTCTTATATATCGTAGACGTCATTATCGATTTACTAAGCGGCACGGCAATGGATAAATCATATCCTAGTGGCGCGGACTTAACATTCAAATGATCAACAAAGTTATAAGATACAAACGAATGCGTAGATCCCGAATCAACGAGTATGCGTGCTAAGTGCGAACATACAAGCACCATACCTGAGACCACTGTATCAGTAGCAGCCACGTCTCCAGGGTTCATCTGGAATGATCTTCCCTGACGTTGCTCCGTCCTTGGTCCTCCTTCACTAAACTGCTTAGGCTTCGAACCACTAGAAGCCATAGAACTTGCCCCTTGTTGAGAACGCTTCTTTGGGCAATCCTTCGCTCGGTGTCCCAAAGTACCACAATCAAAGCACTTGAGTTGCGGGTAGGTCGCAGAACTCACACTATTTCCCCCTGTAGATCTATTCTGAAAGTTGGTCAGAAAACATCGACCGGTGTGTGGTCGGTTGCAAAGTGAACACATCGGTATGTTACTTGGTACTCTTCTGGAATCATTAAAACCAGAACTAGAGTCTCGTGAAAATGACTTCTTAAAGGATCCCCCTTGTCTTCGGTCACCACCCTCATGACTTCGCTTCCCTTGGTGATTTTGTCTCGATCTCTCTATTCCACTTTCGGCTACAAGCGCCGTCTGCTGTACTGCTGCAACAGTCGAATGCTCATAGGTCTCTACTCTCAACCGGATATTATCCCTTAAACCTTCTTCAAATTTTCTTGCCCTATCTTCCTCTTCGGGCACTGATCCCTTACCAAACCTCAACAACGCGTTATACTTGGAAGTATACTCCGTTACAGTCATGTCTCCTTGCTTGAGGTTATCAAACTCTCGTTTCTTTGCATTGTAGGCGGCTCGCGGAAAGAATCGGCGATTGAATTCTGCCTTAAACCCTTCCCAAGTAATCGATGCTCCTTGATCTAGGACATTCACCCACCAGTTCTGGGCTTCACCCCTCAGTACATCACTTGCGTTCTCAATCTTCTCTCTATCTGACATCGGAATAGATCAAAAAATTCGTTCCATGTCCATGACCCAATGTTCTTCCAATGTTGTATCAGGTGTTCCATGAAATTCCATTGGTTTCTTCCTCGCAAACTGTTCAGATATCGATCTCACACATCTATTCTCAGGCGCATGAACTACTACTATCGGTTCTGGTTCCAATGGAGGTGTTAGAGGTAAACGTTCGAATATATTTCGGATCATGTCACCCATATTCCCCATCATTCCTGCCATTTCATTCATACGGCGGGTGTGTGGCGATAAATCTCATCCTTCGTCACTCATGATTACAATCCTGTAGTTCTCAATGCATAAACATTATGCATGTATGACAAATAACATCATCATGTATGTATAACAACATACCATAAACATCAAACATCTCTAAGATGTATGAATGCAATCTAGAACATGTGACAATTCATTCAACACTCTACTCGTCGTCGAACGTTCCCAAAGTTTTGTTACCTATAGCTCTGATACCACTAAATGTCACGACCCATCCCACTACGCGTGGAAATAGGACACGTGGCACGCCACCGAGGCTCATCCAAACAACAATTAATGATACGCAGCGGAAAGAACTTTACAACAACCCTGAGTAATTTAAAACTTAAGGAACATTACCCTCTGAGTTTGTAAAATCCATTGAAATCAGAGTTATAAAAAGTTTTGGCCATCTGAATCATTTCAAAAGAAAATAGTTTTGAAAACAGGGGACCAGTCGACTGATCGAGGGTTCGGTCGACTGGTGATCTCCAACAAAGAGGTTTCAAAATACAACAGCACATCCAGTCGACTGTGTCGGGGACCCAGTCGACTGATGCCTAAATTTTTCAGTCGACTGAAAACGTCCAGTCGACTGGTACCCTAACCAGCAGAATGCCAGGGCCTGGGGCTACATTCAGTCGACTGTTTTCTCAACCCAGTCGACTGAACCTCAGACGAAACAAAGCAGAATCCACACAACACAGTGATCCAGTCGATTGGATCAAGAACCAGTCGACTGATTCCTATCAGCAGAGCTTAAAACTGCAGTTTTTCAAATCAAGGTTCTCCCAATTCCAAACCAACATATATCCACTCTATTCCATCATTCAAAAACACAAGATTTCAATACTGTGAAACTAAACTATGGATCTAATACAACATAATTACAAGATCCCAATCCTTACACAAGTTTTAGAATCCAAAACATATACAACCAAAAACATATACAAGGTGAATCCCCCGGCGTTCATCGTCCTCACTCAACACACTTCTTCTTGTCCTTCTTCTTACCTGCAATGGAGTACATCTCCACTGCTCAGCTATATGCTGAGTGCACAATTCTAAATGTATGCTTATATGACAATTCATGGTTTAAGCATCTAAAACATATAGAAATAGTCTCTAGGGTGAGTGGTACGCATTCATCCGGTCAATGCCGTAGGAGGCCCACCTCTCCCACGCATCTCGTACACTGGTTGGGCCTTTCTCCATACCAGGTACCGTGTACTGGTTGGGCCCACCTCCAATCCAGACACAACCATAATTCCAATTCCATTTCAATCACAATCACAATCCTCAAGGTTCGAGGAGCTTACTCCGGATGAATTTGCACCAAACTCCCCTTTGACCCAAGTAGACACATAACATGCTCACATAAACATTTATACGTGCTTTTATCATAATTTCACGTGCATAATTAACGTGCCTAACTAATACATGAATTTCGCCCGGATCCAAGAATATCAAAAATGATGTTCAAAACATGAAAATCCATATATTTCATAGATCTAGAATTCATACCTCGTGCGAATCTCTTCAAACTTTGAAGGATCGTCTAGGAGACTAATTAATCGCTGGATTTCAATTTATACGCGATTCCTACGAGTTTTACCTGATTTTCCCCAAAAGTCTAAAATTAAGATTTTTACAAAAAGTTGCCAAACATGGCCTAAGTAGTACCAAAACGTAGGTCTTACCTCCACGAGTACAAATCTGAAATCTGGAGAAAATCTGACAGACGAAGGGTCGTCGTTTGTCGTCACAAAGCCCGGAGCAACCAATCTCCTTTTCTCTCTCCTCTCTCTAGATATTTGAAATGGATTTGGATGAAATGAAATCTCATCCACTATTTATAGAAAATCTTTTCGGAAACTGCGTTTGCCTCCCCGCAAATTTCCAAAACTTCTTATTAATCCATGAAACTTCGCACACGTCCATTTTATCACTTTACGAGTGATAACTATCAATTTCAAAAGTTTTCGACTAGGTTTCGTTTGGGTCCAAAAAAATCATGTCCGAAAACTAAATTCTGTGGAATCTCTACACAACCTACCTTTTAAATTAACGATCACTCACGTTCTCACCACAGTTCTCAAAATGATATAACAATATCAAAGATTACCACAATTTACCAAACACAGGTAAAATTACTATTCACAACTGCCAGATAAAGTCAAATAACATTTAAGTCATATAATGTCATTTAATCATGCTTATGAAATGTGAACTGTCATGTTCCCGTGTCCTCATTGACACCTTACCGTTTACTCACAGTCAACCTCATCTCAATTCAATTATCAATTAACATTGATAAACTTCCAAATTACAAATATGCATGATAAAATTATGAATTCTTGGAACGGGTGTGACATTAATTATGTGACCCTTAGTAATTTTTATTAGCATTACTTGTGCTTAAGATTGCACCCCTAAGTTACCCTATAATTTGGGATTAAAACTATTAATAAAATATTAATCACGCTGCTTGCATTTTTGGTCCCTATTAATTATTTGGGGTATTTTCCTAGACTACCCAGACCAACTGGACTAACTGAGCTAACTGAGCTAACTGAACTAAGCAAACCAAATGAAATATTTGATGTTCACTGATTACAAAATCTTATCTTACAGGCTGTCATATATCCTTCTAATCACCACGTCTCAATTATTTACAGTCACAACTTGCAAACAAGTTTCATTTGCTAGTGTTCATACTTGCACTTGCCAATCCACTTTGTCTATATAACACAACACACATTTTGGCAAAGTAATACACTGCTACACATTGATTTCAAAGCTTAGCCTTACTCTCTCTCTCGAATACAATACACACCCACATACAAGCCCTCTAAATCAATCACAAGCACACACATGCACTACTGGAAGTTCTATAAGAATCACATTAGAAGAAGAAGAAGTATCACAGTAAGCTTTAAAGCCATTGTTGAAGCTCGGAGCTTTATTACGAAATTTACGTCTTTCTTTAACAAGTAGCACAGCTCAATCTTACACTCGGTGAGTCTCTTGAACTCACATATAATGTAGTATTTGTCATTACGCACAAGCCGAGGGTATCAAATATAGAGATATACGTGTATATACATATATATATATATATAGTTTTGAAGCTTTAAAAATGGTGGTCTCTCAAACCTTAACGAAAATGATTTATGTAAATTGGGAATGAAAGATTATAATCCCAGTAAGCTCAGTTTTAAATCTTAGACCTTAATTTGTAACGGTTGTGAGTACGGTTAAAGCGAAGTTTTGACGACTCTCGGATTTTCATCTATAAGTAGAGCTATGTTAGGAATTAAGGCTTAGGACTTATATATTCATAATCTACGTGGAAAAACAAAGAGAATGATATATTACACTTACTATATTTGCAAAACTCATATATAGCTCTGCAACTGTACAGTCTGGAGGTTGAAGAAGACCAGGACCCGTCGCGAAACACAACTAGGACCGGTCGCGACCAGGACCCATCCCGACCATGACCGGTCCCACTATATAACCATGACAGGTCACGTCCTTTTGAGGCAGAATGATCAGTCATTATTACCGTAATTTTATTAACTACTTAGTACAGTTATGCCTTCACTGCATGTTAATTCCATTTATGCCATTTAAGTAAATCATTTCTCCCTTCGATTTATTATTTTACTTAAGTTATTAATGTAATTAATGAATTACCCCCTATTTGGATTCAATAAAACACTTTTAAAAATCAATTCCTTGTAGATAAAAAGTCAACTTTCCCTCCGAAGGCAAAATTATTGATTTTTGCACAGTGTATGATATTGGGGCATTATTTTTACTAAGTTCCCTTCCTTTTAAAAATTCTTAAAAATCATATTTGATATATGAGGATCTAGATGAACTATTCAAAGGACTTTTAAACTCTTGAATCGAAAATCTGATTTTTGACTGTACTTAGCCATTTTGGGTCAACAGTTGACTTTTCTGGACTGAGTTGTTTTAATTTGTAATAATCATATTTTTAATTAACTCTGATACCTTTATACGAGAATAGGAAACCGTCGCTCTGAATACCATTCGTAGTAATCAAAAATATAAATAGTTCTGATACCATATTAAGGAAAAGTAAAAACTGCTCTGATACCTTCATAAAGAAAATGCGAAAAGAAAGATTTAAGTCATATCGCTCTGATAAATTTATAAGAAAATATGTAAAGAATGAACAAGTCGTACCCCAACTTTGATATCTTTTTATAACGAGAAAAAGAATAAGTTACACATTTGCATAGTCAAGTTGGCATGTTTGAAAGTGTTCGTTTGGTCAGCATATATATTGCCATAAGTGAAAATGAAGAATGTCTTGGGACGGGTAACCTTAATTATTCCTAGGCCGCTCTGGATACGGCATGTTAATTAGGAAGGATTGAGCCTAGGCTGCTCTAGATACGATAGGCCAGTCAAAATCTTGTGATAGCCTTAATTATTTCCAGGCCGCTCTAGATACGACAGATTAATTAAGAGGGTTGAGCCCAGGCCGCTTTGGATACGGTAGGCCAGTCTTGTGGTAGCTCTAAATTATTCCAGGCCACTTCAGATACAGTAGATTAATTAGAGTATTCCATAGGTTATTGTAACCCTAAATATCTAGGTACGTCCAGGCCGCCCTAAATATGGTAGACATATTGACAGACCTTCTAAACTAGCGACATTGTGCTGGATGGTTCTAGGTGAATCGAATGAGTCAAGAGATTGTGATCGAGATAAAAGAGTCAGCGAGATGAGATGGTTTCATTGTTCATGCACGGTCTTAAATATTCATTACGCAAACTGTTATTAATTATTATACGATGACTGGAATAATGGATTAACCGTACTCTAAGGTACTTACCGATAATAATAACTGTTAATGTACTTTTATATACATTGCTTGTGTGTTCATTATGCTCACTCGACTTTCATTACCGGAAGACTTTTTTGTCCTAGACATTCAAATGTTCAGGAAATGATTATGCAGGGCAATATGACTATGCTAGCTACAGAAGCCTGCTGAGATACTTTTATTTAAATCAAGTTATAATAAGGATATGGATAATGTTTCTAATTTGAATAAGGCAGTATGTGCCTTGAAGATATTTTATTTAAGGATAATGTAACATTATTTGAAGATGTAATAGTATTTAATATTATCTTCCCTGTTGCTTTATATACTATACTTTTTTGGTACATGTTAAGCTATGTACAGGACAAGCGATCCATCACCTGTCATGACCTACGGGTCTAAAACAGAAATGAAAATTTTTCCTTATTTTGCTACGCTGGGGCGTGACAGACGGTTCACACTGTGCTGTATCCCTCTCAAACGACGTAGTGTGAGCCATTTAGTTCATATATATATATAGTCAGGCTCTAAAGCATACTGGGATTTTAAGCCTAAAAAAACCGCTGGTCAACGGATTTTTTAGGCTTAAAATCCCATTGCTCAAACCCAATGTGCATACCCAGTGCACTTTAAAACATGACTGTGTATATATATATATATATATATATCTCAAAATCATTGGGTGCAAAGTTAAAAATGAATGCCATTTCCTCCGAAACAGCTTTGGAAGTGCCGTTTGGATATTACACCACTGCTAGGAGCACAAAATCTATACCGCAACTTAATTAGCCTATGTTTAGGCTAAATTTTAGTCTACAACTGTGGACAAGGGCGGAGCCATTAGTAGGTTCCGTCGGGCTGCAGCCTTCCAAAATCTGGTAATTTTGTATCGTACATGTGATATCCCCCCCCCCCCCCCCCCCCCCCAGATTTAAAAATAAAAAATAAAAAAGTACAAGTTATATTTTAACACAAATGTGTAGTCTAGCCCACCCCAAAATTTGAGAATTTGTTTTAGTACATGTGATATTTTAGCCCAAATGTAATCTAGCGCACCCCAATTAAGTGTTCCAAACTCAATTTAACACCATAACTTATATATAAATAGACACCAAAATATATAAATATTAACCCAAAAGATAATAATATTGTTCTTAAATAAACCTAATTTGACATCATATCTTATTATCAAATATGTATAAATAGACCCCCCAAAAAAAAAAAATTGGGACAGCGAACCCCCGCATAACTTCCTCAGCCCCTAAAAAAAATTCTTGGCACTGCCATTACTATTAGATGCTCTAATTAGTTGATACAACTATAAACATCCATGGGACAATGGGTGCTAAAAAAAGAAAAAAATTTGTTTTTTCACTAAGTGACTACTCCAAATACCAGTAGACTCCATACATTTATATTATTAGGGAACACTAGGACTTTTGTTGTGCATTTATTTTGCTTTTAAGTTCATTTTTACAATTGAGGTAATTGATTTGTCCCTGTTTCGTAATACATAAATGAGCAAATTGTGTGGGTTTTTCACCAAATTCACCCATGCGGCGCGTGGGTCTCTCATCGATTTCCACCCAAAAGTAAGCTCTTCCAAAAAAAAATTTAAATGAATGAATTTTTCAAATAAAGTTGGGTATAATTGGCTCACAACCTTCCTACAACCTTGTGTCTATCTCTCTTCTAGCGGGCACTATAGAGTCCACTGACATTGTGAGACTCATCAAGAGAGAGATAGACACAAAAAAGAAGTTATGAGCAAAGGTTGTGAGCCAAGCATTACTCTAAAGTTTCTAAAATGAAAATTGCCTAGTTGTTTTCTAAAACAATAGAGGTGCAATGATTCGTGTTCAATATTGTATTCTTAACTTCATGATTTTACCTGTATTGAGCACAAATTAGTACCTAATCTGGGAGATTTAATGGATAAATTGTACCTTTGATAATCCTCGTTGTTACTTTATTTTTGCTAATAAAAATCTCTTTCTTGTAGTGTTTGGCGACTATTTCGAAGTAGGAACCAAACCCTTGTGCCCTTTATGTCATAAAAAGGCAAAGAGTGAGCTTCAACAGAAGCGGATTGATCCGATTTTACAGGGGGATCGATCCGCGTGTTTTAAAGGAACTCACCATCAGAATCAAAAGAAGCGGATCGATCCTGCCTTATAAGCGGATCAATCCACGATTTTGGAGTAACATTCTGCGAGAAAAGTCCTGAAATGGATCCATCCGCCTTTTAGAGGGGATCGATCCGCGGCTGCTCGAGGGAATGTCAAGAGCTTATATAAAAGGCGGATCGATCTGGCATTTAGAGGGGATCGGTCCGCGACTGCTGAATGTGTTCTTCCTTTTTATTCACAAGTTTGCCATTGTGTGTTGGGAGTATATATAGTTAGAGATTGGTTTTTGTTAGGGTTAGCTATTATTTTACTTAGATTTTAGGTTGTAAACTCTCTCTCTCTCTCTCTCTCTCTCTCTAATCCCCTCATCTCACTCTTTAATAACTCCTCCATCTACCCACATTAACTTCCATATAGTGTTAGAGAGAGAGAAGAGTGTGAATGTATTGAATGTTTGAAGCTTTTATTGAAGAATCTCTTGGGATTTCTATGGCATTTATTATGGATTCCTCTAGTTGGTATAATCTCTCTTTCCCTCTTTTTAACATCAGTGTTATTGTAGCCATGAGTAGCTAAATCATGTAGGTTGGGGATCATACCATTGGACTCATGTGTGCTTTAATGTAGGATTCTATGCTTTGTGGTATTTCTAGTGTTCATGTGTGAAAGATTTGAATCTCTAAGACTTCACTTATTATGTTTAGCATATTAAGTTGTTCAATCCTTGATTTCGAATCACTCTTCATGCATTTCATTTGAGCTCCTATCAAACATTGTAGGTTGACCACCACATGTTTGATATTGTGCCTAAATGAAATCTTCTACCCTAGAAGCTACCACAAACATTGAATCCATTTGTTGTTTGGTCCAAGGTGGAGGAATGCTCCCCAACCTCGATTTCTCCATTTATAAAACCCCCAATTTTTAATAATTGAACTTAGTTTTGATCATAGTTTACTACCCACTTTTTAAATAGTCAGTGTAGTATAATCTTTTGCTATTTGAATCAAACTCAAAAGTCGAAAAGACTCAATTTTATTTCGTAGTTTGTTAATTACTCCTCGCATCGTAATTGGTTACTAAGCGCCCACCAAGCATTGTTGCATTCCAATGCCCGTGGACTCGACACCCTACTTTCATTGTACTACGTTTTTAATAGGGTAACAAAGAACTTGATTTTGACAACATCAGGCAATTGGTCATAGCTCCCTATAAATGTCCTAAATAAGCCAACAGTCCAGCTCATTTTTTTTAAAGCCATAGGTCCTCATAATTTTTCAATCTTTAAAATGCCATAACTCACAAACTACAAGTTGGTTTTCGATAAATTTTATATATCCATGATCTACAAAACAAAATCTACACAACCATATGCATATTGGCTATAAAAAAAAACTTGTTTTACAAAAAAAAACATTATTTTGCAGTTCCAACACGGATATTGAAAAAATAATTTTTTTTTGTCAAATCAACACTTCCATTACGTAGATTTTGAAAAATAGCTCAAATAAAAAAAAACGTCCAAATCAGCCCCAGGTTTGCAAAGTTATGGCCATTTTAGCAAATGTGACTGTCTAATGTTACTGTCCTTATAATGCTA
Organism: Hydrangea macrophylla; assembly: GCA_033977485.1. Classification (NCBI taxonomy): domain Eukaryota; kingdom Viridiplantae; phylum Streptophyta; class Magnoliopsida; order Cornales; family Hydrangeaceae; genus Hydrangea; species Hydrangea macrophylla. The sequence goes on from CM066999.1 coordinate 31,025,138, forward strand.
ACAAGTAATGACAGTGACATTTGTTCAAATCAACCAAAAAAATGCAAAATTATGGCCAATTTTCATATGTTATTGTCTTTACAAAGCTGTCCAAGTAAAGACAGTAACATATCATCAAATTCCAAAAAAAAAAAATTGAAGATAGTATCATGTCACTGTCCTTTGTGACGGTGACGTCATACAGTGACATGAATTTTTATTTTTTATTTTTTAAATTTTCAGTTTAATAGATTTTCTCTTCTAGATTACAGATATATAAATTTTATTCACATTGGAGTTGTGGTTTGAAAGTTATAGCATTTTAAAGTTTGAAAAATAAAAAATTATCCTTCTTGCATTAAAAAAATGGCCTGGACTAACTGCATAATCCTGCCTATTTCAGAGACTGCTAATTAATTTTCCCCACAATAAAATAAGTTTTCCAATAAATATGCAAGGTTTTGTAAGACAATCGATCGAACGCACTGGTCTCAATCGATCAAAATGACTTCAATCGATCGAGTACATCTTCACTCCAATTGGTCGAGCACACTTCGATCGATCGAACTTCACTTTCTTCAATTGATTGAGATGACTTCAATCGATTGAACCAAACAGAACACGGATGTTTTATTTTAAGTTTATAATTCATAATGTTTGGCTATTAATTGATGTTCCATGTTCCTATTATGCAATATTTTGGATTAAGGGTTGATGGGGCACGATAATGGGTATAAGTATCATAAGGAGTAACATAATTAGGTTTGGAATTTAGTAAGGGTCGTGCGATAGTAAGTGTTGTGTTTAGTCGAGCAGATGATTCGCTCAGGTTGAATCCGATAAGCAAGTAACAGAGATTTGACCAGGATTGTGATACCCATGAGTGGAGAAAGGTATTTGATCTATAGTGATGCATCACACCAAGGACTTGGTTGTGTGCTTATGCAAGACCAAAACGTGATTGCGTATGGATCAAGACAATTGAAGGTACATGAGAAGAATTATCCGACGCATGATCTGGAATTAGAAGCAATAGTGTTTGTATAAGAGTAAAGGAGATGTACAACAATGCAACAACTATAGAGGTATTAAGTTGATGAGCCATACTATGAAGCTATGGGAGAGAGTGACGGAGCATCGCTTAAGAGGTGCAACATCAATGTCAGAAAATAAGTTTGGATTTACGCCTGGGAGATCAACTATGAAAGCAATTTATTTACTTAGAAGACTAATGGAAAAGTATAAAGAGAAGAAAAAGATCTACATATGGTTTTTTATTGATTTAGAGAAATCTTATGATAGAATGCCTAGTGATTTAATTTGGTGGGTGCTAGAGAAGAAGGGAGTGACCAAGGGTTATATTGACGTGGTGAAGGATATGTATGATGAAGAGGTTACTACAATTAGATCACCAGCCGGAGAAATAAGAGAATTCCCAATTACCGTAGGCCTGCACCAGGGGTCGGCCTTGAGCCCTTGTTTGTTCGCCCTAATTATGGATGAATTGACTAGACACATTCAAGATGAGGTCCCATGGTGTATGTTGTTCGCAGATGATATTGTCTTGGTTGATGAGACTAAAAGGGGACTCAACACTAAACTAGAAGCTTGGAGAAAAGCACTGGAGACTAAGGGGCTAAAGATAAGTAGGACGAAAATAGAATACATGGAATGTACTTTTAGCAACAGTGGAAGTAGAGACAACGAAGTAGTGAAGATCGAAGATCATGAGATCCCAAAGAGGGAACACTTTCGCTATCTAGGTTCAATGATCAGTAGAGACGGAGATATTGGTGATGACGTGACCCATAGAATTAAAGTGGGCTGACTTAAGTGGAGGAGTGCTTCTGGAGTATTATGTGATCGGAGAATACCAGCAAAATTGAAAGGAAAATTTTATAGGACAGCTATTAGGCCAGCTATGCTCTACGGGACAGAGTGTTGGGCAACTAAGAAACAACACATTAGCAAAGTGAGTGTAGCGGAGATGAGGATGCTAAGATGGATGTGTGGTAAGACTAGGAAAGATAAAATTAGAAATGAGTACATCCGAGAGATTGTAGGAGTGACACATATTGAGGATAAGTTGAGGAAGAATAGACTTAGATGGTTCGGCCATGTGCAACGAAGACCTGTAGATGCACCTGTGCGAAAGAGTGATAAGATCGTAGTGCCTGGAATGGTTAGAGGGAGAGGAAGACCTAGACTGACTTGGGAATATGTAGTACAACAAGATATGAATTTATATAATTTAAATGAGCATATAGCTCTTGATCGTGCAGAAAGGAGAAAAAGGATTCATACAGCCGACCCCAATTGATTGGGACACAAGGCTTGGTTTGGTTTGGTTTGGTTTAGTGTTTGTATTAAAGATTTGGAGACACTATCTCTATGGAGAGAAGTTTGATCTATTTTTTGATCATAAGAGCTTGAAGTATTTGCTCTCTCAGAAAGAGTTGAACATACAACAACGAAGATGGATGGAGCTACTTAAGGATTATGACTTTTCATTGCAATACCATCCGGGTAAAACTAATGTCGTAGCAGATGCTTTGAGTCGTAGACCTCGACTAGTAATCACTGCATTATTAATTCGAGAATGGAAAGTATTGGAAGTTTTAGCTGAATTCGATCTTTAGCCAGTGGAACCAATGGGAGGACAACATCTTGGATGTCTTATAGTACAACTAACTTTGATCAACCGAATCATAGAGGCTTAACAGACAATGGAAGATTTGAAGTTATGGTTCACCAAGATGTCAACTAAGGAACCAGAAGTCTAGAGTATTGGTATAGACGGAGCCTTGCGATATAAAGGTAGACTCTGTGTACCTAATGAAGAAAATCTCTAGTAAGAAATATTGGATAAAGCACACAAGTCACGGATGACTATTCATCCTGGAGGTACAAAGATGTACAAGGATTTGAAAAGAAATTTCTAGTAGGAAGGAATGAAGCAAGAGGTAGCTGAGTATGTAGCTCAATGTCTTGATTGTAAACAAGTAAAGACAGAACATCAGAAACCACCTAGATTACTGCAACCATTATCGATTCCCCAATGGAAATGGGATTGCATCACCATGGATTTCGTGGTAGGTTTGCCAAAGTCATAGTAGAACCACGATGCCATTTGGGTAATCTTGGATCAATTTACGAAGACTGCACATTTTATAGCCTACAACATGACGTATCCAGTCGAACGTTTAAGCCATATATATCTATAGAAAATTGTATGACTGCACGGTGTACCTATTTCCATTGTGTCAGATCAAGATTTGTGCTTTACTGCAGAGTTTTGGAAGAGTCTCCAAATAGCGATGGGAACAACACTGAACTTGAGTTCAACCTTTCATCCGCAGACCGACGGATAGACTAAACGAGTCAATCAAGTGATGGAAGATATGCTACGCGCTTGCGTCATTGATTTTGAGAGTTCTTGGGAGATGCTCCTACCGTTGATCGAGTTCGCCTACAACAATAGCTACCAGACGAGTATAGGGATGGCACCATTTGAAGCTTTATACGGAAGACCTTGCCGATAGCCGCAATGTTGGGCCAAAGTCAGAGATACTCAACCTTTTGGGCCAGAGATGGTACAAAAAACTAGCGAGAAGATTCAGATCTTATGTGAGAAGATGAAGATAGCTTAGATTTGGCACAAGAGTTATGCTGACAAGCGACGCAAATACTTGGAATTTGTAGTTGGAGACCACATGCTACTCAAGGTTTTACCTATTCAAGGCATTGTTAGATTTGGACAGAAGAGAGGCAAAGTATCGCCGCGATTCATCGGACCATTTGAGATTCTAGAGCATGTTGGAAATGTTGCTTATCGACTTGCATTGGCGCCAAAGATGTCAGGAGTGCACAATGTGTTCCACATCAGTATGCTGAGGAAGTGTGCTCACAACCTAGTGAGCGAGATTAACTTTGAGGATATTGAAGTCAATGACAACGTTACATTCAATGAAGGACCAGTGCGGATTTTAAATCGAGGAATCAAGATGCTCAGGAATAAGGAGATTTCGTTGGTGAAGATTCAGTGGAAGCATCATGATGAAGGAGAAGCTTCATAGGAGCTAGAGTCGGAGATGCATGGGAAGTTTTTGTTTTTGTTTTAGGCCTTGTTTGTTTTCGATTTCGAGGACGAAATCCTTAATGAGTGGTGGATGATGTAATACCCTGTATTTTTAATATTATATATTGCATAAGATTTTATTTACTTCCCTTGATCATATTTGAAGTTTCAGTTTCAGTTTCAATCGATCGAATCATTTCGAGCGATCAAGAATTTCTTTCTTCAATCGATCGAATCTTGTTCAAGCGATCAAAACCCTGCCGACATGAATTTATTGCGTGCTCCCTTTTTCAATCGATTGAATCGGTCTCAATCGATTAAACCTGGCCAATCTGCTCTCAAGCGATCGAAGTTACTTCAATTGATCAAATGTGATTGAAAAACTTATCTCAGTTTGTGCGCTAGAATGCCACATGCCCACCCTTTTCTATATATGTATATATATTTCGTGTGTGTGGGAGTGTTTTGGAAACCAGAGATTATAGAGAGAGAGTGTGTGTGCTTGTGTTTGATATATATGTACACACACATTTATAAATACATACACATACTATATATATACATACAGTTCGGGAGAGACAGAGAGAAGAACAGAAGAAGAGGAACGAGAAAAGGAAGAATAGAGAGAGAGTGTGTGTGTGTGTGTGTGAGAGAGAGAGAGAGAGAGAGGACGAGACAGAGACAGAAGAGAAGGGGCCATTAAAGCTCGGAGCTCAAAAGCTTGCCAAACACGTCATTACGTCATTCGGTGAGTCTCGAACTCACTCGGTAGCTTATATAATGTTTTACGAGTTTTGGACGTTTAATAAGGACCCAAACATACCCTAATAGCTTCCGGACGTTCACTGCCAGAATTTGGGAAAGACGACGTTCGAGTGATCGAACTAGGTTCAATCAATCGAACACACTAAAGTCTCAATCGATTGAAATGACTTCAATCAATCGAGATTGAAATGACTTCAATCGATCGAGGACATCTTCACTTCAATCGGTCAAGCACACTTCGATCGACCGAACTTCACTTTCTTCAATCGATTGAGACGACTTCAATCGATCGAACCAAACAGAACATGGATGTTTTCCTTTAAGTTTATAATTCATAATGCTTAGTTGTTTAATTGATGTTCCATGTTCCTATTATGTAATCTTTTGGATTAAGTGTTGATGGGGTACGATAATGGGCATGAGTATCATAAGGAGTAACATAATTAGGTTTGGAATATTAATAAGGGTCGTGCGATAGTAAGTGTTATGTTTAGTCGAGCGAATGATTCGCTCAGGTTGAATCCGATAATCGAGTAACAAGGATTTAATTAGGATCGTGGGAGCTATGGGTGTACAGCACTTGTAAGCATTCTTAAAAGCGGTGAACAGTAAGAGTTCTTAAAAACAGTGAACAAGAGTAATGGTACGTCCATAGACTAGTCATTATATGATAACGATGTATAGTGTTCGCAAGAGTTCTTAAAATCGGTGAACAGTAAGGGTTCTTAAAAGCAATGAATAAGAACAATAGTATGTCATGATGATATAATCAGTTCGGGGTAGCCAGTCGAGGTTGGTGCAACTAGTTTTAGAGTTTGAAGACGTTATGAATCGGGTGATGAGTTCGGAATAAAAAGAGTAAGATAATATTAGTATCACTACTGTATATTGTTCATGTAAGGGATATATACTAAAAGCCATGCTTTATGTAGTTGATTTATTATTCATTTAATAAAATCAGTTAATCCATTTTTATGAGAATCTGTGTGGGCAATATTTGTATTATATTGTTTATTTAATATTATGCATGTGTGTCTTTCATTCTACATAATAGGTGGTTTGGTGTGTAGAGTTCGGCTTACACACGGAAGATCAGACCATCGGATCTTGTAGAATGTAAGATTTTGGTTTGCAGTCTTAGATGGATTGGACACACCATTGGTAGGACTACAACATGGTGTTGTAGTAGGTTTGTCTTGACTACGGGAAATGGTATAGTTTCAACTCACTATGCTGGTAGACTTTGTGTATTAAACGGGACCGACTTGGGGTAATTATCTTTATATTGACTTATAAGATAATAAATACCTCATGACTATTATGAGTGTTTATGCTCTAAATCCTAAGTTAATTTATAGACACGCACATTTGATATTTACACTTTGATCCCTAAAAGGGTGAGATCCTTAAATAGGTCAATATCTCATTGGATTGGGTGACAATATTAATTGTGTGGTGGATATTAATTAATGATGGAATCCATGTCTCAATTTTGGGATTGATGATATCCCCTTTAGAAAGCTTATAAGTTTTGATTATGTCAAACCCTGCAGGTGGATTTTGTATCCGACATATCAAATAAGTTAAGCATAGGATCTCAAGGAATTTTAAGAGATTAATTAAATATGATTGTCAGTAATTATATTTAATTAATGGATATCTGTAATCTTAACATGAGGAGATAATAAGCATTTAATAACATAGAGCTCGAAATATATTTTTGAGATAAGGGTAGGAGTGCAATTATAATTCTTTAGTGGTATGAATTATAATTTATAGAAATAGGAATCTGATTCAGTTTGAATTAGGGTTTCCTAATTCCATAAGGAAGCCTATTCCTTATTGACTTCTTATGGTCCCTATCGTAGTCTATATATATGCTGCTTTGTCTCTCTCCTTAGTTTACGTTTTCCCATCAAGAGTATTATAACTCAGAATTGAAAAGAGAGCGTAAAAAAGGAGAGCAGAAACATAAAGGATTTCGAAGGAGCCCACACTCAGTTCGATATTCTGGCAGCAAAGGAATACGGTAGAAGATCGTGAGCTGTTCTCGAGCCCGTGATCTCGATTCGTCTACTACAGCAATCCGTCTTAGCAGTTTAAGGTAACCCTAGATCCGCCCTTACAGGGTTATTGTAGTTTTCATGTAATTTTTGCAGTACCAACTTATACGCGCTGTCAACGGAATCTGGGAACGCAGTTTCCTAACAGTTTAAAACTGGTAATTATTTTATACCTATGATATTGTGGGAGTTGCTATTCATTCAGCTGAAGTAAGCTGACAGCGTTTATGCCTGGACATTCCCTGCCCAGACTACCCTGTTCTTAATAATGCAGACAATGGAGCTTATGACGACGGCTACTACCCTGAAGGGGAATATGCAGAGGGTGACCCCACTAATGCTGGTTATGCCGAAGATGACTATTACACTGACGATTACCCTTACGTCAGCTAGAGATGGAGATTAATATTTAGTTTATATTTTTATCAAACTTTATTAGTAAGCGGGTACTTGGGCTTATGTTGTCTCCAGACCTGTTATGATCTTCAGGACCGCTCTGATATTGTAATGAATAGAATTGTTATTATATTCAGTTTGTTTACTATCTTTGTTGCTTCGATTTGACTAGTACTGTGTGATGTGGACAATTTAATGACATTTACCAGTCATTCCGTATGGACCCAAAAAAAAAATTTATTTTTCTCTTATAACCAAAGGCCCAAAAACTAAAATGATTTTCTTTGTTTTCCAACTAGCTTCTTGTAACAACCTTATTTAAAAAAAAAAAAAGATATTGCTATTTTATATTTATTTCACCATTTTATTTAATTTATTGTTTAAAATTTAATGTGTGTAGTGTGTGGGCCATGGGAGTGAGGTGTGTGGGCCGTGTGTGTGTGTACATGTGTGTAGAGGTGCATGTGTTGTGGGTGTGTGAGTGCAAATAGTGTACGTGTGTGTGTATTAACAATTTTAGGTTGTGTGTGTGTGTCATGCATATTAACCTAATAAAATATTAGAATAAATTTACATAACACATTAGAGCCCTCCCCCTTTTTGCACAGCCACTGAGAGAGAGAGAGAGAGAGAGAGAGAGAGAGAGAGAGAGAGGAAGAGAAGAAGAAAAGAGAAGAAGGAGAAGGGGCTCGGGTGCGTAGGCGCGTGGGGAATCGCGGAGCGTATACACCGTGTTGCCAAATTTTTTTCCAAACAAGGTGAGTTAAATTTTGTGTACCCGAGTATATATATATACACGTATGTATATATGTATATGAGAGTAAATTAAATTAGTACATGTTTAATATAATTGTTAGGGTTAAATCTTTGGAATGGATACACGTTATTGTTGAAGTAATCTAGATATTTTCTTTCCCCTTCGTGTGACTTTGTGATTATGATATTAGGGTATTCGAAAAGCGTTAGGTGAATAGTTAGTTTGATAAAACCCAATGTGAGATATTCATAGTAATTAAGAAATATATGTGAAATTCATTTTTTTTTTGTTTCACACAGTTGCAGAAACTTTAGAAAATTATTGTAAACTCGTGGGTTGGAATTTTAACATTATGTCCGCCAATCCTATGTATAACGCAATTCTGCACACTTTTTGTGTTTTGAGTTTTCCCTGATTCTGCACCGTTTGGGCTGTACATTTAAATTTCAGTAGCAGTTTTTATATGATTAAAACGTATTGGATGTCTAATTTGATTTATGTGTCGGGATAAACTCGTGCTCGTTATTATGATATAACGTGAAATTTCATTGAGATGTAAGCATTCTCATCTAATGTTGGGTTTCATAAATTTGTGAATGTGAGACCATCCATGTGAAGATTTTTTAGAAGTTAATATTAGAAAATCCTTTAGTGTTCTCCACTGCTCCTTATGAGTTTAGGCGGCGACTTCGTGGATGACCCGTCTTGTGTGATTAGACGGCGACTACGTGGATGACCCATCTCTTCATTTTAAGCCTTATGCCCGGTTTGTTGGTCTATTTCATGTGTATTTAGACATTGTTTATTGACGTAAAAAACGTAAGTACTAGCCTTTCGGTGTAGACTCAAATCCCAGTGATACCCCATGGGAGTTGGGACCAGAGTGGGAGTTAGTATTACGTTAGGAGACACATGGGATATATGTGTAGGCTGAACCATGGATGGGTGGCCGAAGTGGTGAACATAAAGTTTAATTAACTAAAACACATGTGGTGCTTAAATTGCGGCTATACGTTGTAATGTAGTTCATTATATTTTGTTGTAGTCGAATCATTGTCATATCAAACAACTTATGTGGGTATCCGTTAGTTTAAATGTAGTATTGTATGTGTACTGTAAAATATTTGGGAACATTGTGAACTAATAATAAATAGGATCAGATTAGTCAATTAGATAATTTGGTCACTTAACTTCACAATTGAGGGTCGTTTCGCGAAACCTGAAGTAAAACGACAATCCGAGCGACTTTCGTGTTTTACACTTTTCCTAAAAACGTCATCTTGACACCGTTTTGATTTAATTTCAGAATCTGCTGAATATCGCGTGTTTTATGAGCTGAAGTTTAATAATTAATTTCTGACTTACGTGTTTAGAATTAATGAGCGGGGACGCGTGGCTTCCCTTGGAAATTTGATTCTGAACATCTTTCGCGTTTTAAGTTTTGTCCAATTCCAACTCCTTCTTGGAGATAAATTTATTTTTTTTTAAATAACATTTAAAGTATGATTTTTGATTTTTTTTTTACTAACATCTATTTATGCAGGATGGTTGGCCCACCAATGTGTTTGCAGGTATTGGCCTACCATAGCTAAGAAGGGTAAGTATTTATTCAGTCTAGTTCGGGTAGGAACTATATGGCCGCCACATAAAAGGGAAACTACCCCCTTTGTCCTGTTATGTGAGCGAAACTACTATCCTGCCCGATCTTTTATTTATTATTGTTGTGTTGGTGTAAGGGATTGTGAGCGATCCCTAAGACTGTGTGTGATTAGTGTTATTTAACTCATACCAGTCATGTGACTGACCCGTTGAGTTTTTCTCGCGGGTGCGTTCTTTTTGGAGCGTAGCCGATCGGAATGTGCAGGGATAGTGACAAGTTCGTGGGATCTGGTAGCAGGAGAAGTGTGAAGTCCTTATTAGCTTTTATAATTTTTATTTGAGAGTTTTAATATTTTAGATATTGGCGTTGTGGGCCATTTGACTTTTAAGATATTGTTTGCATGACATTTATGGAGAGATATTAATTTTGGTTTTGGAACCTTAGGTTTTTTCATCCTTATTGTTGGAATATTTTACTGGTATATTGCGTTTGTGAGTTAAGTTTTATCCTGTGCAGATTGTGTAATGTTTTACGTTTCGATCACCTCTAATAATTGGACAACTGGATATTTGTTTAGGGATTCCCCCTTAACTAATATTTAATTGTCTGAAAATTTGGGGTGTGACACTTCTCATATGGTTTATATATATATATATATACAAAAAAAAACTCCTTAAATCAATTTTTGTCATAATATTGGAATTAATTTTCATTCAGGGTTACTTGTTTTGTTTTGTAAAATGAAAGTCTATCTTATTTTACACAAGTAGTGAGCCCGTGCTTGCACGGGGAAGCTAATTTGAAAATTTCATATTTAAAATAAAGCAATATCTCAATTAATATAATAGTAAAAAAAAAAAAAAGCAAAATGTGGATATAGAGTAGTGTTGGTAAAATTAGAAGAGTAAAAATACTGTAGTCATGAAATTTCAGGGCTTGTCTTTCAATGTGTGATGACACTAAAATATACATCAAACATTTAGGATTTTTTTGGGATGATTTAGGCTGACTAATAAATTTTATTTTAACTAAATGTTACTCGTGAATATTAATTTGTAGATAAGGTTTCAATAAAAATAAAAGCGCACTCTTTATGGAAAAATTATGAGTTGTATAATGAAAGTCAATTAGAAAAAAATTAATGAATAGTAACAATTTAAGTTGATTGGAGATCTAAGTTGATAAGAAATCGAAGTTACTAATAGAAATTCAAATGAATGAGAACCTTAAGTTTCAAACCATGTTTTTCACTCACCTTAAATGAATCACGTCAAATTAACAATGAAATTAAATCGATATAAATGAAGAAATCATCATCACACTCTTTCTCAGATGCAAAGAAATAAATGTGTTTTCGGCACTTGCCCAAGCAGCAAAACGAAATTACATGTGTCACACCCGTTCCAAAATTTCATACTTTTATCGTACATGTTTGGAAAGTTGTGAGTATATCAATGTTATTTGATAATTGGATTGAGTTGAGGTTGACTGTGAGTCAACAGTAAGGTGTCAGTGAGGACACGAGAACATGGCCTCTCATTTTGCATTGGCACGGTTAAATGGCATTTATGTGATTTAAATGTTAATTGAATTATCTGGTATTTGAGGAATAGTGAATTATACCTGTGTAGTATAATTTCTGATATTTGTGATATTGTTATATATCATTTTGAGAACTGTGGTGAGAACGTGAGCGTTACATTAAATAAAAAGGTAGGTTGTGTAGAGATTCCACAGAATATAATTTTCGGACGTTATTTTTGGACCCAAACGAAATCTAGTCAAAAACTTTTGAAATTTATAGTTTTCACTCGTAAAGGCATAAAATGGACGTGTGCGAAGTTTTATGGATTAATTAGAAGTTTGAGAAACTTGCGGGGAAGGAAACGTAAATTCTGCAAAGTTGCCTATATATATATATATATAGATGAGGATGAGAATTCATTCTCATCCAAATGTTTATAATATCTAGGGAGAGGAGAGAGAAGAGAGATTTGGTGGCCACGGGCTTTGCGACGCCGATCGACGACCGTTCGTCTGTCAGAGTTTCACCAAATTCAAGATTTGAACTCGTGGAGGTAAGAGCTACGTTTTGATAGTAATTAGGCCACGTTTGGCAAATTTTTCTGAAAAATCTAATTTCTAGAATTTGGGGAAAACCCAGTAAAACTTGTAGGAATCGTCTGAAATTCGAAATCCGACGATTAATCGGGCCCCTAGACGATCCTTCAAAGTTTGAAGAGATTCGCAAGAGGTATGAATTCTAGATCTATGAAATATATGGATTTTCATGTTATGAACATCAATTTTGATATTCTTGGATCCGGGCGAAATTCATGTATTAGTTAGGCCCGTTAATTATGCACGTGAAATTATGATAAAAGCACGTATAAATGTTATGTGAGCATGTTATGTGTCTACTTAGGTCAAAGGGGAGTTTGGTGCAAATTCATCCGGAGTAAGCTCCTCGAACCTTGAGGATTGTGATTGTGATTGAAATGGAATTGGAATTGTGGTTGTGTCTGGATTGGAGGTGGGCCCAACCAGTACACGGTACCTGGTATGGAGGAAGGCCCAACCAGTGTACGAGATGCGTGGGAGAGGTGGGCCTCCTACGGCATCGACCGGATGAATGCGTACCACTCACCCTAGAGACTACTTCTATGTGTTTTAGATGCTTAAACCATGAATTGTCATATAAGCATACATTTAGAATTGTGCACTCAGCATATAGCTGAGCAGTGGAGATGTACTCCATTGCAGGTAATAAGAAGGACAAGAAGAAGTGTGTTGAGTGAGGACGATGAACGCCGGGGGATTCACCTTGTTTATGTTTTTGTTATTTTTGGTTTAATCCCAAAACTTGTGTAGGGATTTGGATTTTGTAATATGATGTAATATCAACATGGATTAGTTTCACAGTATGGTAATCTTGTAATTGACGCTTGTAATCATGTTTTTGAATGATGGAATAGAGTGGATATATGTTGGTTTGGAATTGGGAGAACCTTGATTGAAAGAAAAACTGCAGTTTTTGAGTTTGCTGATAAGAATCAGTCGACTGGTTTTTGATCCAGTCGACTGGACCAGTGTGTTGAACTGATTTCTGCTTTGCTTCGTCAGTGATTCAGTCGACTGGGTTGAGAAAACAGTCGACTGGATGGAGCCCCAGACCAAGGCATTCTGCTGGACAGGATACCAGTCGACTGGACGTTTTCAATCGACTGAAAATTTTAGGCACCAGTCGACTGGGTCCCCGACACAGTCGACTGGATGTGCTGTGGTATTTTGAAACCTCTTTGTTGGAGATCACCAGTCGACCGGACCCACTACCAGTCGACTGGACCTCTGTTTTAAAAACTGTTTTCTTTTGGACAGGTTTCAATTGAACAAAACTTTTTATAACTCTGATTTCAATGGATTTTACAAACTCAGAGGGTAATGTTCCCTAAGTTTTATATACCAGGGTTGTTTTTAAAGTTCTTTCCGCTGCGTTAATTAGATTGTTGTTTGGTTGAGCCTGGGTGGCGTGCCACGTGTCCTCTTTCCACGCGTAGTGGGATGGGTCGTGACATTTATTGGTATCAGAGCTATAGGTAACAAAACTTTGGGAACGTTCGACGACGGGTGGAGTGTTGAGTGAATTGTCACATGTTCTAGAATGCATCGACATATTGTAGAGATGTTTGATGCATATGGTATGTTGTTATACATACATGATTATGTTATTGTCATACATGCATAGCATTTATGCATTCGTGAGAATCGGTTGAATCATACGGATGTGGAGCCGTACGATGTAATGACGTTATCATGAGTATAATAGACCGCGTGTTGTGGTAAGAGGGAAAGATGATACTTTGGTAGTGATGAACAGTGGAAATTCTAAGCGAAAAGAAAATAGTTTTGATCGAATCGGTGGATATTTTCAACGATAGTGACGAGTGTACTTTGGGAGATCTTACCGAGAACGAAGTCGAGTAGTACACGTCAGAGAAGATTTCCGTATAGTTCACCTAGAGAACGAAAGTGAGTGTTGTGGTTGAGTTTTGAGACTAGAAGTACTTGATTAAAGTTATACTTCAGACATGGGATATACGTCTTGATGCGAGAGAAAATGAATGACCAATTGGGGTTTATGACAGAAAAATGGTTCAGCAGCATGTATTGCTCGTGTATGGGACCGGTGAGGAATCTCTCACTTTATCTTACGGTGGTAACCTACGGCACGATCGTGCGAGGTTATCTTATGGGGTATTTTTCGACATATACGGTGTATGGTTTGTCTTACGGTATATACAGGGTATGTCGGGTAGTTGAAGAATCTTTCAACTTATTGTGCGGTATATGGTATGTATTGGATGGTTGAGGAATCTCTCAACCTATCTTACGGTATGTATTGGACGGTTGAGGAATCTCTCAACCTATCTTGTGGAATTGGACAATATCCCTACGGGTTATCAGTATTGTGGTTGTTGAGGAATCTCTCAACTGAACCTGGTTTCATATAACAAATGCAGATGCAGTGTAGGGATTTGTAATAAATGCTATTGAGTTAATAGTATAAAGGAAATTGTTGGGGTTTGAAGGTTGACCTAAGATGAGAATTATGAATGGAAATAATAGAGTATGAGTGAACAGTTTGAGCCTATAGATAGTCGAAAGTTAACTAATGAGATGAGGAGACTTCTAGAGTGGGTTCCTAGACTCGATGGTTATGCCGTAGAAATGCAACGATGAGAATAATGACTGATGTCGAAGAATGATATAGGTCGGAGGAGAAATTGTAGAGGTCTTGGTGAGAAACAAATGAATGGACATGCATAATAATGAAATTTCGTTGGTGTTTCGAGACGGTTTCCCAAAGGAAATGGAATAAAGGAATAAATAATAGGTGAAGGAAATTGATCAAAAGGGACAGAAGTTCAGAGGAATCAAATTGATAATTTGATAACATAGGGATAAGAGGATCTTGATAGAGAAATTCCATGGAAAGGTTGATGGAGGGTAAATGGACAAAGATGCAAAGTAATAAGATTCCCTGATGTTTTGCCGAGGGTTGTCGGAAGAGATAGAATAAAGGGAGTAAGATTAGGAGACCGGGAATAAAAGATAAGTGTGAATTATGGAACGTGATAAGAAACTCAGAGAAATCGAGTGGAATTTGGATATCATGGGGATGAGAGTACTTTGATAAGAAGCTTGTTGTGAAGGTGGTTACCACAAGGGGGTGAAGTACAGGCGATGTCAAACCTGGACTTTTAACGTATTTTCAAAATAAAATGAAAGAAAAAAAAATCTTTCCTTTGAATGCTTTTAAAATATCGTTGAATATTTAACACAAGATACTATCAGCAGGATGCTAGAGTACAACGGGTATTACGATACTGAACAAGAGCGGTTGTGGGAACGATAGGCAAGTAAAGAGACTTTGGGTAAGTCAATGTAGAGAAGTTAAAATATGAATCGAGGAAGTGAAGCTTTAATGAGTAAATGAACGGGGACAGTTGAGTGGAATGAAGACTTGGTAGTACGTTGAGTACGTTAACAGAAATGATAGCGGGAATATGAGGCTGATAGAGTACAGCGGTGGATGCAATGGGAAGCTATCACAGTTGTCTTGAATTCCAACCTTGTTGGAGGATTTTTGAGAATGCCAGATTCCGTCCCTGAGAAAATTTTAAAATGTTTAAAAAATTTCAAAAACCTAACTTTTGTTTAAACAAGGGATGTGGTATTAAATGCTGGCGATAATGTATTGAGTAGGTTTTGAAAGCTAAGCATTGTAGAAGGATACAGTATGTTTAGTGCTGGGGAACAACAAAGGGGGGTTGAATAATGGAGTCCCACGTGAGTAGGTGGTGAACTTTGAAATGCTAAAGTAAGGAGATGGTGGGGTTTCGTGCACCTGAATTTGATAAGTTTGAGCGTATGACATTAAGGGAGTTGTCGTGAGTATCGTGCCAAAAGGGAGCTTGACCTGGGTTTAGGTATTGGAATAATCCGAGATTGTGAATGGATTGAAATTGTAAAAGAAACTTGATGAGATTCATAACGTGTGAAGTACTGGAAAGATAACAATTATGATCAATCAGTTGACTTTAAAAATTGAAGTGAGAATAGGGTGACTTTGTGTTTGTCGCGACAAGTATGAGAATTGGGAGTTGATTAGGAATGCACTGAACACAGTGAGACGTACCTTATGGAAATATTTGATTACCGGACTATCTTTAGAGATGGGTTACGAGCATAAAATGAACGTTGAGCAACAAGATTATTCGGGAGCAATGGAGTAGAGAGTCGGATAGAACAAACAAAGGATTAGAGAGTTTGAATTGAAATGGAGTCAAAGTCGACTACAGTTATGAAACGTTAAATGTCGGGATAAAGTGTGAAGTCGTGAGATGTTATACGAGGAGCATGTTAGGGCGAAAGTTTATTAAGAGCTCGGTATGAGTTGAGGTATACGGAGGTGTGAATGGTCTGGACTTGTGTAAAAGTTAAAGTGAAACAACCGAGGAGTAGGAAAATTTTACTACTGTGGCAATGGTAAGGGACCTACGTGGACCGATGAATGTAAAGAATAGTAAACGGGTAAGGTATGAGATGGGAATGGACTACAGTGGAGTTGTGATCTCCGATAGAGAAGGAATTGGCTCAGGGTATATGTATACTATGAGAGTCGGATGGACTGCGAACAGTCAAACGATAGAGACAGTGATGAAGTATGTGTTGAACGTAGGGATACGTTGTAATGAACTCCGTGATACATAGATGATTGACTAAGTTGATTTTGGGCGACAATGTTATTTGTTACTAAGAATAGTGGGGCAATTATGTTGCGAGAAGGGATGAAAGTATTATGTGAGATTTTAAATCAGCTTGTTTTAAATCATAAATGATAAATGCATTTGACTTTGTTGAAAAGTTTTAAACCAAAAAGTATGAGGTATGAATCCTTTATTTCAATCAGTGGTAGTTCGAGTGCAAACTTGGGAAAGAGGAACGACAATTGTATTTGGCTTCACCGTGGGTGATTTGAGACATGTGCAAACTTGAATGAATAAAATAGTGTGAAATTTTCAGTAAAGAACTTGATTGATGCCTTATGAGGTACGATTGATGGGAGTATAGTACGAGATTGGCAAAACCTGAATGGAATGCTACGAATTTGTAGGGACAGAAGGAAGTACTGAGTGACGAACTACCGATTATGTGATAATTATTGCAACTGATGTTGCCGTGATGTGGAGTTATTAAGAAGGCAAATCGGAATTTGATAAGAACTTGGGAATCATTTGAAATACGATATGGTACTGCAAGTGGTATGATGACCTATAGTATGTGCAACAATTGGTTGAGGAATTGACTTATCGACATGGTATTTGTATATGATAGTACTCAGTTTGGGTCACTTCGAGATGAACAACTGTGTATGATTGTACACCAGCTAGGTCATGTTGTCAACGACTTGTAGTCGAAAAGCAAGATAGGCGAATGAGAGATGAATTAATTCCTTGGGTTGAGTATTGTGATGAAACTTTTGAGTTTCGGAAATGAAATGTGACAAGTAAAATAAAGATATATGTGAGTTGACGTTGTGATGTCGTGAGGTGAGTTAATGTCAGGTATGACTATTGGTAAGTTTCACTCAGGTATTGATATTCTTATCTATCGAGATGCTTCGGAGTATTGCTAGGATCCTGTTTGAATCTCTTATCAGATTGAGACGGAGGCTCTGAGGATTTATTTTCCTAAAGAGCCTGAGGATTTATTTTCCTCGTGAGATTATGACATCTCAGTAAAGTGGGTTGTGTATGAAACAGACACTGAGGGTACTTATGAGAAGTCGTAATGAATTGCTAAGATGGTTTAAGTTTGGGGACAAACTTCCTTATTGGAGGGGAGAGTTGTCACACCCGTTCCAAAATTTCATACTTTTATCGTACATGTTTGGAAAGTTGTGAGTATATCAATGTTATTTGATAATTGGATTGAGTTGAGGTTGACTGTGAGTCAACAGTAAGGTGTCAGTGAGGACACGAGAACATGGCCTCTCATTTTGCATTGGCACGGTTAAATGGCATTTATGTGATTTAAATGTTAATTGAATTATCTGGTATTTGAGGAATAGTGAATTATACCTGTGTAGTATAATTTCTGATATTTGTGATATTGTTATATATCATTTTGAGAACTGTGGTGAGAACGTGAGCGTTACATTTCAAACTTTTTATAACTCTGATTTCAATGGATTTTACAAACTCAGAGGGTAATGTTCCCTAAGTTTTATATACCAGGGTTGTTTTTAAAGTTCTTTCCGCTGCGTTAATTAGATTGTTGTTTGGTTGAGCCTCGGTGGCGTGCCACGTGTCCTCTTTCCACGCGTAGTGGGATGGGTCGTGACAACATGAGTTACAAAATTTAGAAAATCAATTTTTCTTTCCAATAGAATCATAACATTTCAAATTGATTTCTACCCTCCAAGTAGGACAAAGATATATATATATATATATATATGTATATTGCTAGAATTATAAATCGAGAAGTAAACTTACCTCAAAATTGAAATGTGCTCTGGAGCTAAAATATTTTAGATTAGGGGATTGGTTGGCATGATTGAATCAAGTAACAGTCCTTTTGTTTCAGTCAAAAAGAGATAAAGATATCGACCACCATACCAAAGCAAGTTACAAAGAAGAAATACAATCAAGTCTGACTTGGTGAACAAAAACTTCAAATTAACAAAATAATCAAATATTTGTTAGATGGGATCACAAAATTTATATACTCAACCAAAGACCTTGAGTCAGATTCGACCAATTTGAATTTTGATTTAAGCAATTAAAAAGATATACATTTATCGTGTGAATAAATTTTAAAATTTCAAAGGAACAATATAAAATTAATTTTTTGTTATACGGATAGTTTTAAATGTTATTCCTTTAACCATAATTTAAATTTGAAATATAATGGTAGTAGAGGAATTTACCCGCTCTATCCCTAAATATTAGCTATCTAATCTATATCATTGTACGTAAAATATATAAAATACATTGACGGCATTTATCTCTCATTCAACCAAACGATGCTAATTTGACTAAAAAAATATTCATAAGTTACCTTCAAAATAAATGTATTAGCTTAGTTATATCTTGAATTATTTAGTGAAAAATGTAACACACAAATAGAGAAGTGTGCCACATCAGAGCTTAGGTGGCAAAAACTTTTATTTTCACATATATATATATATATATATATATATTAGACGGGATAAGATACCCCTTTCCAGCTAAGATAATGAAGCGTGGACATTTTTAGTTTTAGGTACATAATAAATGAAATACCCCTTCTCAACCAAGATAATAAGGGTTGTTTGGTAATACTTAATTTGAAATTAGTAGACATAATTAGTTATCGTTTATATAAAATAGTCTTCAAATATGAGGGCCACATATCCGCAGAGGTGGCAAAATACTTTTTTTGGAGAAGAAATTAGTGAAAAGGATATTATGATAAGATTTTTTTTAGAGTGAAGGACAATTAAGATTCTTGATTAGGGAAAGGTCCACTATACAAAAATTTTAAGTGAAATTTCATTTGGCATACATACATATTAAGTAAAATTTTACTTAACTCGGCATTTAAGGGACTTTTCAACAAACAAATGGTGTGTTTGATAGCCCAATTAAGTGCTAAAAGTGAAAAATTTCAGCACTTATTTCTTTTTAGTGCGTTTGATAATGTACCACTTAATTGAAAAGGTTGAGAAATTCACTGAAAACTCTAAGTGAAAATTTTCTACTGAAATTAATCACTAAATGTAGTTTATTTTAGCACTTCAAACACTGTTTTCAGTATTGCAAATTCAATCGATTAAAAATTTTAGTACATAA
The DNA here is from genome assembly GCA_033977485.1 of Hydrangea macrophylla. Classification (NCBI taxonomy): domain Eukaryota; kingdom Viridiplantae; phylum Streptophyta; class Magnoliopsida; order Cornales; family Hydrangeaceae; genus Hydrangea; species Hydrangea macrophylla. Next base: position 31,044,672 of record CM066999.1, read on the forward strand.
AATTTTGCATTTAATTTTTAGTTTTATTAGATGGAGCCTAAAGTAATAAAAGCAAAATGTTGAAAATGTCAAAATGTATGAAAAAGTTATATAGATTGATATTTTTAAATTTTAAATTAAATATAATTGATGTGAAGATGAGACACTTCCAAAATTTGTATCCCAAATAGAGGATACTGAAGTGGTCACACAAGTATTAATATAGTGTTTGGCACAGCTTCTCACACAAAAGTTCATTCTTAGAATGGGCTTTTCAAGATGGACTTTTCTAAATGGGCATTTTAAAAAGAAGTGATGTTTAGTGAATGAGTATTTTTTAAAAATAAAAAATAAAAAGTGCATCTGAATGTGCCAATATGTTTGGTGGCAACATTTTAAAAGTATAAACTTCTACCTACTTTATATTATTACTCTTAATCAAGAATTTAAAACTAAATGCATATAACATATGCTATAGTGTATAATTCTAGAGTGCAAAAATAGTGAGTTGAAACAAATTAAAAATATTCATCTGTAACTAATAGGTCAAATAAACTACAATGGTAAGAATTAGTATTGGGAATTATTATTTTGGTAGTAGTATATATGAGCCCTAAACAATGCTAGCATCAGTGATAGATGTCACGACCCATCCCACTACGCGTGGAAATAGGACACGTAGCACGCCACCAAGGCTCAACCAAACATCATATAACTATACGCAGCGGAAAGAACTTGAAAACAATCCTGGTTATTTAAGACTTAGGGAACATTGCTCTTCGAATTGACAAATCCATTGAAAATTTGAGTTATAAAAAGTTTTGGCCAATTAGAAACACGTCAAAAGAAATGGTTTTGAAAACAGGGACTCAGTCGACTGTGCCTAGGGTCCAGTCGACTGTCCTTAACAGAAACCAAAACTTAAAATACCTCAACAAGGGTCCAGTCGACTGATCAATGAACCCAGTCGACTGCACAAGTTACTATTTGGATCAGTAGCTAAAATCTACAGTGGTTCAGTCGACTGCTCACTCCCTTCAGTCGACTGTGTTAAGCAGTACCAAAAATACAACCTATTACAAAGGGGTCCAGTCGACTGATCTGGGGACGCAGTCGACTGCTTTTCCACTATTAGAAGCAGTAGCCAAAAATCAACAGTGTCCAGTCGACTGATAAAGGGTCCAGTCGACTGCTTCTCTTACTATTCACTTTCAGTGTCTCAATCCCACGAGATCCAGTCGACTGATCCTGGGTCCAGTCGACTGCTCCCCTACTGGGCAGCCTGAATGAAATATTAACAAGTCATGCTACTCAACACCAACCACAATCACAACCATAACTGATTTTCAACATATTAAAACACAATTACAGACGTTCAATTACATGATTACAATACTGCGAAACTAATCCATGTTTATATTACATCATATTACAAAATCCCAATCCTTACACAAGTTTTAGAATTTAAAACAAAAACATATACAATGTGGTTTCCCGGCGTTCATCGGCCTCACTCAACACACTTCTTCTTGTCTTTCTTCTTACCTGCAATGTTGTACATCTCCACTGCTCAGCTATATGCTGAGCGTACAATTCTAAATGTATGCTTATATGACAGTTCATGGTTTAAGCATCTAAAACACATAGAAATAGTCTCTAGGGTAAGTGGTACGCATTCATCCGGTCGATGCCGTAGGAGGCCCACCTCTCCCACGCATCTCGTACACTGGTTGGGCCTTCCTCCATACCAGGTACCGTGTACTGGTTGGGCCCACCTCCAGTCCAGACACAACCACAATTCCAATTCCATTACAATCACAATCAAAATCACAATCCTCAAGGTTCGAGGAGCTTACCCCGGATGAATTTGCACCAAACTCCCCTTTGACCCAAGTAGACACATAACATGCTCACATAAACAGTTATACATGCTTTTTACGTAATTTCACGTGCATAATTAACGGGCCTAACTAATACATGAATTTCGCCCGGATCCAAGGATATCAAAATTGATGTTCAAAACATGAAAATCCATATATTTCATAGATCTAGAATTCATACCTCGTGCGATTCTCTTCAAACTTTGAAGGATCGTCTAGGGGGCTAATTAAACGTCGGATTTCAAATTTGAGACGATTCCTACAAGTTTTACTGGATTTTCCCCAAAAGTCTAGAATTAAGATTTTTACAAAAATTGGCCAAACACGGCCTAAGTAGTATCAAAACGTAGGTCTTACCTCCACGAGTTCGAATATGAAATCTGGAGAAAATCTGACGGACGGAAGGTCGTCGATCGGCGTCGCAAAGCCCGTAGAACTCAATCTCCCTTCTCTCTCCTCTCTCTAGATATTTTTAGAAGTTGTGGATGAGATTGAAATCTCATCCTCATCTATATATAGGCAAGCTTTCTGGGAATTACGTTTACCTCCCCACGAGTTTTTCAAATTTCTAATTAGCTCTCGAAACTTCGCACACGTTCATTTTATAACTTTACAAGTGAAAACTATAAATTTCAAAAGTTTTCGACTAGGTTTCGTTTAGGTCCAAAAATAACGTTCGAAAACTATATTCTGTGGAATCTCTACACAACCAACCTTTTTAATTAACGTGACACTCACGTTCTCACCACAGTTCTCAAAATGATATACTAACGTATCCAAATACCAGAATTATACTACACAGGTATAATTACTATTCACAGGAATACCAGATAAAGTCAAATAACATTTAAATCATATAAATGCCATTTACTCATGTCCATGCAATATGAACTGCCATGTTCCCGTATCCTCACTGACACCTTACCGTTGACTCACAGCCAACCTCAACTCAAATTATTAATAACATTAAAAATTTCAAAATCTCAAATGATGCATTTTCAAAATCGTAACTTTCTGGAACGGATGTGACAATAGAGACCCAAAATAACAAATAAAAATAAAAATAATAAAACTGAAAAAAAAAAATCAATGCCAATTCGGTTTACAATTAATCATAGACCAGTAAGAAACGTTAGTAAAAGTGTATGTATCGGTTGGGGTTGTAATTTATTTATGAAATTTGGATAAAGTTGGCATTAATTTGTAAAATGAGGAATACAAGTATAATTGTGTGCCAAAAATTTCTAATGTGATTTAATGTGATTCCAAATCCAAGTCAATCACTACTTAATGTGATTTAATATAATATGTAATGCAAAAGAAAATTAAAAATTATAAAATCATTCAAAGATGCTACGTGGCGGAAGCAAAAGCTTTTACTTTCATATATATATATATATATATTAGATGTCTTTTTTCCTATTTAGCGATTTATTGAATATCCACCTAATTCATTCTAGTACAATAATGCATTCGCTTTCAATACGCTATTTACAATCGATGGTTGCAAGTAGATAAAACTTGGCCAACTTTTCTTTGTCTTCAAATAGAGAAATTTTTAGGTAGCTTGAGAGTATCAAGTGGCAAATTTTATGTGGTATCATTCAGTCAAAGAGATTAAGTCTTTTGAGTCATGGGACCAAGCTAAGTGCAGGAGGGGTTCCCACTATTTGTGAGACTCGAGATGAAGGTTCCACCAAAAGACGTACTCTCATTGGTTGGAGGATATGTACCACGCATGACTGTCTCATGTTCAAGGGCAGAGTCGGAATTTTTTATTAGGGGGGCTGAGAATTGGTTGGGTTTATTTAGACATATTTACGGCTAGAATTGATTTGATAGCATATTGTAGTTTGTTATACTTGACCAATAGTAGAACAATTTGAGTTGGACTAAATTGACTCAAATTAAAAAGTGTTAAGAAAAGGTAATGAGACAAATATACAAGAAGGGTTAAATTACATTTGAAACAAAATATTACACATCATGTTTTTCTTCTTCAAAATTTTAGGGGGGGGGGGGGGCGCAAGTACATATATTACATATAACCCACCATACCACTTTTATACCTTTTTTTTTGGCCTTCTCAAAAGCCTCCGACCTTGCTCACGGTACCCTCATCAAGGAACCAAAGAATTTCTCCTATCATTGACTTCCATTTGTTTGAGACCATGGCATATTGGCATTGCGACTATGCTGATAAAAGCTGCTTCCTACTACATTCCTGTTGTTTGAGAGCATTACAGGCAGATTTAAAATGGACTGAAAAATGTCATTGTCACTTTATTCTATTAGGAGTACGAAATTTTTTTTAATTTAGATTCTTGGCATAATTACATTTCAGTTAACTTTTTGTATCAATTTAAAAGTCAGTCTGTTACTTTTTTAAAATTTTAAAAATATCAACAATTATTAAAAAAAAAATTTAAAAAGTCACTAACAAAATTTAAAAAAACATCAAGTTTGAATTGCTATGTTGTCGTTTAGTCTATTTCATATTTTCGACGTTGTGAACTTGCGCCAAAACACTATGATGATTGCTCCCAACGTTTGAAAGAATTGCACCCGAATTTGAAACTAGTTTCCCCCTATGTTTTGAAGAGGTGCTTCAAACGTTTGAAAGAGTTGTTACACAATGTCATGTAAAATTTGACGGCTTTTTCATTTTACAAAAAAAGTTGATATATATATATATTTTTTTATTATTTTAGAAAAAATAATAGATTTTTAAATTATATACAACAAAATAGATTGAAAGTTAATTATCCCTTGTTGGAATTATTGGGTTTCCTCTTATTTGGGCATTTGGCTTTTTATTTCAAAAATTCAAACAAAGTCATTTACATTGATGTGACTAGTATCCTGTATTAAAAATATGACTGTTGGAGGCTATTAAATCTATTAACTCCTGTATTAAAAATATGACTGTTAGAGGCTATTAAATATATTTTTAATAAAATGACCGTTGAGCAGTTTATTTAATAAAAACAACCTTCTCTCTTCCCATTTTACACAGAAAATAATTTCCATCTTTGTTCTTTGTCTTTCAAAATATATATATATATATATATATATATATCTTCACTATTTTTGGAGCAATTTTGAGCATTCATATATTTTTCCAATTCGAGTGCACGTTTGGAAGAAACTGATTGCTGAATCCTGAAGACCATAGCATTGAGACTTTATGCATCGAGTCATCGACTCTGAGGGACGGAATTCTTCTTGAAGGACAATGCAAATCATTACATGCCTGAATCAGATTCATAGCTGTATCTTTCTATATTTTCCAACAATCTTAAGAACAATTCTGGATTCTGCTATGATCGCCACGAAACGTCTTCTATTCTGCTACTCAACCCTAGATTTAGAGGAGTCTTCTAATCCGGTAATATTGTTCCCATTCTATTTACAGTCTCCAACAATTTAAGACATTCATATATATATATATATATATATAATAGTTGAATCATCCTCGTATAAAATCCTCTAAATTCGAGAACTTTCACTTTATTTTGTGAGGAGTCAAATAAAATATTTTGTTATTGATTTGATTATATATAAACACACATTCATATATAGTCATTTTATTTTCATTTTTTCTTTTTTAAACACCTTAAAACTATAAGTTTTAGTTTTATCCAAAGATTTAAGTTTTTGATTCCCAACAGTACATGCCATAGTTTGTTCTACTACCCAATTAATTTGTCATTATAAGGTTGTGCACTATTGTTCGGCGATTTCAAATTCTGGTCCTCCATGGTTATTAACTTGTGATATAATTTAATCCATTAGTTACAATGTTTATTCCAAACATTAGTGCTAGCTATTATCTAATGGTTGAAATGTTAATGGGTTTTGATGCTTTAAATGTCCCAAATATATGCTTATAATGTATGTCTATGAAATGACTCACAAAGAATACAAACTTGCATTTGATTAATTTTGTAAAGAGAGGATAATATATCAATATATGCTTGTATATAATGATATTCTGACCATTAGCTTTGGATTGGTTTTAATAGTGTAATATTTTTTTTTGCTCAAAGTTTTAATAGTGTAATATATAGTCTCTACTTAATGGCTAGTGACCATTGACTCATTGAGCATTATATTATTATATTTTATATATGAATAGAGGGATGCATTCGGTGAGATATCTTGATTGCATGTGCACCTGTACGAGTGCAAGCCACATGGTTAGAATATCTTGGGTGTATGTACTCACATGATTGTTGGGTTCTAATTAATAAAAGTGTTATTTTATTTAACAGTTTGTGTTGATGTATATTGGGATTGGGATTCTAGTGTGTGTGGCAGGTTCGCATGAACTTGAATACCCATTTGTTCCAATAGCTTTGATTAACAATATTTTATACATTCAATGTCCAGCTGAGATGATTCAAAAATTTAGAACTGCGTGTTTTTTTTAATAGTCCCCACTCTAAAATAAAAATTACTATTTTTGCGTTGAAAAAAAAAATTAGAGAACCAAATTTTTATTATTATTTTTTTAATATTGGGTTATTTAGTATTTGTAAGGATTTTTTTCCTAACAAAATTGGTAGTAGAGCAGAAGAATATAAAACGCTGGGATATGTATTTAACAGTAATGCTTATACATTTTTTAAACATAAAATATGTTTTATGCTCTTAATAGTTATTATTGTTATTTTATACATTAAAATTTATGTGACTTTTTGAGTCTATTGGTGCTAATGTTATGAGCATATATCTCTTTATAAATTGAGAGATTGAGGAAGTTCTCAACCTCTTGTTTTTTATCCAATCTACATATTTGAATTTAGATCGCATGATAGATGTCATGACATAATACATGTATCACAAAAGTGTAAGGGAGCTAAGGACTCAAAAGAATTGGAAATTAATTTGTATACATTTACTTTCCAAGGAGATCTTATTTGTTTAGAGGATACTCTTACCTTTTCACATGTTAATTTCTGGAAGAAATCCATTCAGGTTGAGATGGACTTTATTATGTTCAATTGTATTTGAAAACTTGTGAATTTATCACTTAGATGTAAAATGATAGGAGTTATTTGGAGATTTATAAAGATTTTTAAACCTAATGGTTCTTCTGGAAAAAGCTACTTTAGTACCTAAAAGTTTTAAACAAAAAGAAATAGTTGATTTTCATACTTGTTCTCCTTTTACGCATATTACATACTTTAGAAACTTGATTACTTGTTGTTGCTAATTACAATTTATATTCATTCATCAAATAGATGTCACAACCATTTTCTAAGATGGAGAATTAGAAGAGGGAATTTATTTGAATAAAGCGGATGGTTTATAGAATAAAGTGTGCATATTTGTATATACTCTCTAGCTATGTGGTTCAAACGTGGCACCCAACCAGTGGCATGGAATTTTTTTTATCAAACATTTATTTCAAAATATTTGGATGTGACAAATGGGATGTATGTGATGATGTGGATATATGTGTATGGTTTTTATATTTAGAGATTGCAAGAGAAACCAAAATTTCTTGCCACTTAATTTTGATTTAAAGGATTGGGTGAATTCCTATATATGTAATTTTATAGATTAAAATTACACCATCTCTTGTTAATATTTCGTTTGGTCAATATCACTAGATTGGAGAAGTTATGAGTCAGGAAAATTATTTATTTTATTTTTCGAAATAGAGTGAGAATTGCGGGAAATCAGATACTTACTAAAACATTTTCCAAAACCAAACGACCGCAATGTACATTTTATTGTGGAAAATTAAACTTAGTGGTGCCAGAAGCATTTTCTGCTCCACAGGCTAATGTGACCAAGTCATTTGTGGCTATGGTTATAAAAGCAATTTTCATGACAACTTTCGAAGGAAATTATTCCATTTGAGTGCCTGTAGATATATGTGTAACAACACAATTGTTACAAGAAATACTCTTCAAGGAAAAATGAAGTGTTTTACTTGATGACTCGCATAGTACCAATGTTTTGGTACTACAGATTTAAAGTTGAATAGCTCCTCCGGGAAGAAATTAAATTTGGAAAAATGTGTATACCCGAAGATAAGGAATAAATTATTTTAAAAATGTTTTTGCATACTTCGATGTTCAAAAGAATTTTAAATTTTGGTTTTTCAAGGCCAGGTTTAAGCCAAACTTTTTGGGGGAGAAAAGTATGTATTTAAAAAAAAATCAGGAATGCAAATTGTATTTTGAATTCAGATAAGATGAAAAATTTATTTTCACGCTTATTGGAGGTGCAGTATCTTGGAAGTCATCCAAGCAAACTTGCACAACTAAGTCAACGATGGAATATGAGTTTGTAACTCTTGAAAAAGCTGGTACTGAGGCTGAGTAATTAAGAAACTTCTTTGCAGATATTCCTATTTGGAATAAACCAGCTCCATTGGTGTCTTCATTGTGATAGCCAGGATGATTCAAGTCGAGCTATAAATAAGTCCTATAATGGCATGAGTAGGCGCATACACCTAAGACATAATATTATGAGACAGCTGTTTGATGTAAAGTAATATCTCTTAAATTTGTGAGGTCAGAAGTGAGTTTGGCTGGCACTTTAACAAAACCACTAGGGAGTAAATTAGTGTATAAAACCTCGAGGGGAATGGGGCTTATGCCTATAACAAAAATCAACAATGATGGTAACCCAACCTATGTAATTGGAGAACCCAAGAAATAGGTTCATATAGGTAATAACAAGTCATTGGTTGACTTGAGATGCACTATAATTTGATTATCTTGTTGTCCATTCCTATGGTGTATAGTGCAATTGCAATGACAAAGGTTGAGTTAAACTCTTAATGAATTCCATAGTCCACACTGAATGGATGGTATGTTTAATTGTAATGCATACTTGATGGATTCACCTATATAAGCATGAAAGTGGGCCGCTTTCTATGAAAATGTAGGCAAGTTTTCTAGAGCATTTATGAAAATTCAGAACTGGCGCAGGGCCTAGAGGTGCCACACCGATTAGAGTTGCTCAGATTCGGAGTTATCAATGTGGGTATAAGGCGACTGGTTTATGTTAAGGGATTTTGGTTCATAGAAATTTTATTTCACCAAATTACTGTAAGTCACTTCTTATATTTCTAGGGACTGGTTCATAGCCCTAAAGGCACTAATTCTGATGCATTGAATTCTCTTGCTCCCTTTTTTTTATTTGTTGTTTAAAATTGGGGGGGGGGGGGGGTGGGAGTGTGTGCGTGGGAATTATTGGGTTTCCTCTTATTTGGGCATTGGGCTTTTTATTTCAAAAATTCAAACAAAGCATTTACGTTGATGTGACTAGTATCCTGTATTAAAAATATGGCCGTTGGAGGCTATTAAATCTATTAACTCTTGTATTAAAAAAATGGCTATTGGAGGCTATTAAACATGTTTTTTTTATTACTAAAATGACCGTTGGACAGTTGTCTAATAAAAATAGCCTTCTCTCTTCCCATTTTACACAGAAAATAATTTCCATCTTTGTTCTTTGTCTTTAAAAAAAAATGTCTTCCCTATTTTTGGAGCAATTTTGAGCACTCATATATTTTTTCAATTCGAGTGCACGTTTGGAAGAAACTGATTGCTAAATCCTAAAGAATATAGCGTTGAGACCTTGTGCATCGAGTCATCAACTACGAGCGAGGGAATTGTTCTTAAGGACAGTGCAACTCATTGCATGCCTTAATCAGATTCATAGCTGTATCCTTCTATATTTTCCAACATCCCTAACTAAATCAACCCCTCCAGCTGATCTCCGCCCTTCCAAGGGCTCTCCCAACATGTGAGAACCATTGGTCATTTTCTTCTTGATTTTTATTTTCGTTTCATCCCTTTTTGTGGGGATTTGTCCCTTTTTGTGGGGGTTTGTCTCTCCTTATGAGTGTGTTTGTCCCTCTTTATGAAGGTTTTATTATTTTTTTTGGATTTGGTTTCTCACTATAGATCTCTTCTTCTGTGGTTAGATGATCTGAAAACAATCATCGCAGATCCGGTAATCTTTCATCAAATCTGGCATTTTAGTGGGATCCATTTGCAGTCACAGTATTTTTTGGGATGATCTATGTTGTGGGTCTAGTTGGCAGCTTTCTTCCTCAACCAACTCAGTCTCGAGCTACGCCACAGTCAATTAGATTAAGGATTTGGGAGATTCGCAGTGCAACTCAGAAGTTTGTTGTGCTTATTTTTCATGCTTCGTTCTTTCTTCTGATGCTAATAGTACTGACTCTTTTTAGAATATGCTATTTAAGAAATGAAATGTTTCTCTTGCTATCAAAAAATAATAATAAATAAATAAATCTAGCATTTTTTCTCATAAAAAGATAATATTTCCTAAAATAAGTTATACTTAATTTTCTTTTCCATTTTCAATTAACTATTACTTAGGAGTTGGAAGTTTAGAAATTGAAAGACTAATGGTCATATCCAAATATTCACTTTCAATTTAATGAGAAGGACCTCCATTAAATAGTCTTGGTTTTTAAAGTATTCTAAAGAGAGAACTTGAAAAGATGGAGGATAATGTTGAGAAAGAACAGTGGAAAAGGGTTAAAAAGCCAAAGCAAAAATAGAAACAAACAAAAAACCCATGTGTTACCATGTGAACCGTTTATACTTTACAATGGGCAATCTCTCTCTCTCTCTCTCTCTCTCTCTTCGCTGGACCATTTGTATATTAATTCGATAACAATGTTATGTTTTTTTAAATTTGTATCATGGTTCTTAACACATGTAGGGTCTTGTTGATTTTGATTGAATGATGTTGAAGTGGTTCTATTATTATTAAAGGTGGTTCATCTGTCACGTGTGTTGAGATCTTATAGAAATATAGGATTTAGTCATTTAGAAAGCATAACATTACTCCTAAAATGCTATATATAATTTTCAGATTTGATTCTTTAATGTTTTAACAGTTATACCATATATTGTGACAATACTAATCGATGGTATCAATTATCATACATATATAAATATCTATCACAGTGGATAATATAACTGTTAAAACATGTGACAATTAAATAGAAGTTCCTGCTTTGAAAGGAAATAGATGATAAGTACAAGTTATTTGGATGTAAGGGGATAAAGACAATCGTCTCTGAATTATATAGCCATAAATCCATTTTTAAACTGAAAATAAGGATATTAGCAGATTTGCACTGGTCACACATGCGTTTAGATTTTGCCACCTCATCACGTTCTTCAAGGAAGTTTTTTTTTTTTCAAACTTAAAAATACCATAACTTTCAAACCACAACTCCATTTTGAATAAAATTTATATGTTTAAGATCGATCAAACAAGATCCATAGTAACTTTGAAAAAATGTAAAAAAAAAAAAAAATTCATGTTTCTGTCAGACCACTATAACGTAATGTCACTGTCTCTTTTGTGACAGTGATATGATACTACCGTTAAATCTTCCTTCTTCTTTTTTTATTTTTTATTTATTAATTTATTTATTTTTTTTTTTTTTTTGCATTTGATGGTATGTTAGTGTCTTTAACTGTATATAGTAATATTTGAAAATTGGCCATAATTTTACAATTATTAGGTCAATTTGAAGAAATGTTATTGTCGACGACATGTTACTGTTTCTTTGTTCAATACCACGTTGTTAATCTTTAATGATGTATTACTGTTTTTTGTATGGGGATAGTTTTTAAAGACAGTAACATCTATTAAATGACCCTAATTTTGCAACTTTTTGTAACAATGATATTACTATTTTTGTAAAAATATTTAGTTTTTGATAATATGTTACTGCATTTACTTGGAAAATATTGTAAATGCAGTATCTTTTGATAAAATGGCTATAATTTTGCAATCATTTGGTCAATTTGAAGAAATGTTACTACCGATAGTATCATGTTACTGTTTTTATCTAGGCAGCACTTAAAGACATCGATTTTTTTTTTTTTTTGAAGATATTGTTTGATATATATTATTTTGTAGATTACGAATATATAATTTTTATGAAAAAATAATTTGTAGTTTAGAAGTTATAACAATTTAAAGTTTGAAAAATAGCAAATAATTAACTTCTTTAAATTATGGAATAAGATGGCATATATGTAGTGTAATTGTTGAATATAAAGAAAGTGTGCATTTTCATCTACTAAAAATCACATGGATCTTTGGCACCAACAAAAAAAAAAAAGTGAGAATCTATCCCCATTATAGTCCAACGTAAGGACCTTTGGCCAACCATCCCTTAAAACATTTATAAACTAAATTCAAAATTAAATTTAAGATGCATAGCATTACTCTAATAATTGAGAGCTGCTAACCACAACATAGAAATATATACATATCAAAAAAAAAAATTTCTCTTTATACCTATCATGCCTATCATCTTCCTCACCGTATTTTCCATCATAGTTATCAACATCCGCCTGGCCTGGCTAGTTCGACCAGTGACTCGAACCGATCACTAAATTGGATTGTACGTGGCATGATAAAAGTCATTTTTTGTACCACACACATCATATTTTGACTTAAAAAAAAGGTAAAAAATTACACTTACACCCTCCTTTGTACTTGATGTTTTTTTTTCACGCACAGTGACTGGTTTTTCAATTTGTGACACTAATTCTTCGTGTACTTTCATTTAAAGTGTCACCTTTTGATACAAAAATTTTTGTAGTTATTTTGACCTTGCATTAATTACAGATGTGTAAAATTAGTACATTTTTAAGGTATGCCCCCAGTATAGAAACCATAGCATTACTTTGTAATAAAGAAATTTTAGTCAAAAGTCTTTTAAAATAGAATTTTTTTAGTATTAAGTCCAACCTGATTTTAGTGAAAAGTTCACATGTTATAAAAGTAATGTGAAATTTCATATAGCTTTGTAAAAAATTGAACTAGTTATGTGAAATTTCACATAAAAAAATTTATGTGAATTTATGTAAAATTTTACATAACTTTTAAAACATAGGGACTTGATCCAATTAAGTGTCACTAGTCATGCAGTATTGACCACTATGGCACTCAGCCCAAAAAATTTGTGTTTACTCTCCGTCATTCCCGGACATCGTTCTCTTACCTCGGTTATCCTTTTCGGGCTTGTGATATACCATTGAAAAGATATGTAAGTCTAGTTTACAATGCTTTTGGTTCATTGAAAAAGAGTTTGTAGATTTTGAGTTATGATAAAAAAGCTGAGGTTGACTCCAAGAAGAAGCAAACTATGAGGTATAGAAAGGTTGTTTTGACAAGATAATTTTTTTAAGGCGTTTTTGGCCAATGTGCGGGCTTGGGGTATCAATTTAAACTATTTTAGAAATATTTTGGAAATGGAGCTCTTAGGATCCCACCCCGAGGTTCGAATTTTGCTCGGTAAAAAGTGACGTTTGTCATTTCATGTGAAACGCCTATCCAAACTTGGGTTCTTGTTTCTAAGTTGAGTTTCTAACGTACTCAAGTCTTCGTAGAGGTTATTCTAATGTATCTATGCGCTAATAGACCACGGTGTTTCACAGAATTCTGCTTTATATATAGCTGACAATTTTCTATTCCAATAATTGGGCTATTCTTGAGGCGGGGTTCCTTCTGTTGAACGGACGAACCAAAATAAGGTATCTACACTTAAATATGTACACTGCACTTATATTTTGAAATTTCATAAAATTAAGAATTTTACAAAAGTAGTTTTGTGAAATTTCACGAAATTTCACAAAACTACTTTTCTGTAAGTAGAAACTTTTCACATAACTGCAAATTTTTAAGGTCCTTTAGACTCTTAAATTCAGAATCAGACACTTAACGCTAATTAATTCTTTTTTTTTTTCCAAATTTTTTTTTTGCTACTTAAAAAAAGGTAGGATGGGGGAACCAGAAATGACTTTCCCCATCAAAAGTATTCAAGCTAGAACTCATGCTAGTTTCATCTTACCTTTGCATATTCTAGTAAATTTTGCGGCCAATTGTGTTTCTATAGTTAATTTCAATCTGATAAAAAAAAAAATTCATATAGAAAGGGAAAAATGACCTCTGGGCATATCCTTTCCTAGCTTTAGATTTTGGTTTTTGTGTAGCTTTTTCTCATTTTCCTTTGAATCTCATACTTTTTTTGTGGCATAGGCTTCAGATCTCTTTTACTCTCTATTTGAACGTCAACTTCAACTTCAACAAAAGCCTAAAAGAAAAAGTGTAGTTTCCTTCACTTTTCTTTCTACTTTGGGATCTCTCTTTGGCTGGGGGCTTAATATTTTTCCAATGCGCTTTTTTGCTCTTTAGGTGGGAACATATTTTCTTGGTGGGCATGTTCTTGAATGAAGGGAAATTGCATATATATATATATATATATATATATGTTTGTTGAGCATTTGCATATTTTAAAGTATGTATGTTTTAGTAGTTTTTCTTAATTCCTAAAAATGGCCAAATTTCTGATTAGTTTGGTTAAACTTAAGGTATTTAAAATTTTAAAAAAAAAACCTGTGATGACCAAGAGACAATACTCCTGAGGCAGGATGGCCAAGATGGATGAGGTGAGGTTGAGTGTGGGGACTTGTCCCACATCGCCTGGGGTGAAGTTCCTGAACTAGTTTATAAGGATTAATCACCCCTCTATATGCAACAAGGCCTTTTAAAACCGTGAGAGAGCTAAACACGAGAGAACTTCACAGTTAAGCGTGCTGCTGCCAGAGCAGTACCAGGAATGGGTGACCCCCTGGAAGTTCTTTGTGTTTAGACCCAAAGCGGACAATATTGTTGCTAGACGGGGAGGTGGGTCGTTACAAAACCCTTACAAAATAATTAAAACTTGGATTTTTTGGATCCAGCAAATTTTAGATTTGCAAATTTGGATTTAAATTACTATCTAATGAACAAGAAAAAAATTTATGTTTAAAACCTTAAGTAAATTATATATTAAGATCTGCATGTAAAATAAAAAAGAGGTGAAAATTGTATAATATAGGTTGGCAATTGATCTAGAAGAAAGAAAAGTTGGGTTTAGTTTTTTGCAAATTTAGAGAAGGAAAGAAAAAAGACAGAAAATAAGGAGAGAAAACTGTTTCCCCACTGTTTCCGCTCACGTTTTTCTCTATGCTTAAATGGCATTAAAAACTAAAGATTTATGCACTACAACAAGAATTCAAGAAAAGTGACTTACAAAATTTGAAATTTATTTTTCAGGACATTTTCTTTTTCCTTCTTATTTCCATCAAACATTTTCCTCATCATATAAACAAAGAAAAAGTATTTCCTTCTGTTATTTTTCAGGACATTTTCTTAGCCACATAAGCGTACAAACATTCAATTCATTCTAGGGATTTTGGTGAGAAGTAATTCAAAATAAGGTGGTAGAAGCAAATTCCTAAAGTTTTGACTTTTTGAGCACTTAAGCCCCTAGCTAATTTTTGGGTACCAATTAGAGTTATTCCTCACTTGTTTTTGTATTTCAAGATATTTTTACCCGTTCAGAGTTAGTTATGCTATGCCATCATTAGTTTTGTTTAAACTTTAAAATTTCGTAACTTCTAATTTTTAAATCCATTTTTCATTAAAAAAAATTATATATATATATATATATATATAGTTTGGGATCGTGAAATCGAGATCTTTAGAGTAAGATCAATATGTGATATGAAATTCTAAAGAGAAAAAAATTGAATTTTTTAGTTGGTTGTTCAACAATTTTATATATTTACAGACATTTAATATTATCTATTTGAAAAATATGAAAAATGTCACCTTTAAATGGCCAAAACTTTTCATTTATTGCCCTTATTTGGTGAATTTTTTTTATTTCATGTATTTTTTTTGTCAAGATCAACACATTGGATTTTTTTCAAAAAAAAAAAAAAAAAACAGTTTCGAGCCTCAAATAGCTAAAACAATCATTCTGATCCAAACAGACAATATTATTTGTTCAAAAAATGTCAATTTTAGATGATCAAAACTTTTTCATTTTCTCAACTTTTTGGGTGATTTTTTTTTTCTTTCATGTATTTTTTTTCTAGACATTCGCATTGGACTTGGAAATTGTGCCAAAACTGTTTATTTAGAGCCTTGTTTTGAGTTTTTATCTATTTGAAGGGATTATATTATTTGTTTACAGGTAGACAATATTATATGTAAGTATTAAATGATCATAACTTTCTCATTTTTTTGGCCTTTTTGGGTGATTTTTTTTTTATTTCATGCATTTTTTTGAAATCTTTGCATTGAACTTGAAAATTTTGCAACAAGTAATTTAGAGCATCATTTTGAGCTTTTATCCATTTGAACATATATGTTAACAAACAAATAATATTACCTGTTTGAATGAAACAAACATAACTTTCTCTTTTCTTAGCCTTATTGGGTGATTTTTTTTCCGAGATCTGCGCACCTATGATATTCAATTTTACAAAAAGGAGTATATTTTTATTATTTTTTTGCAAAAAAGAAAACACGTTTTTACCTTTTCATTTAAATTTAAATTTTTTTTTCTAGCATTTCATAGTCAAAATTGATCTTGTTTGATAGATCTCATTTTCTGATTCTAAAATATCAAATTAAAAAAAAAAAAAAAAAAAGATTTTAAGAGCAAAAGTTATGACCCTTTAAAGTTTTTTAGATATAAAAAGGTATTTTTGACCCAAAAATAAAAACAAGCGTGGACTTTAAGAAAGTAGACTTGCTATTTTTGACCTAATGGTTTAAGAAAAACAAGCGTGGACTTTACCTAAGTTGCGTTTGGGTCTAGAAAGCTATGGCAGAAGCCGCCCCTTCCTTCTAAACTGTCCATTTCGAATCAACTCTCTAAAATCTTGGGATATGAAATCCTAGAAGATAACTTCTGAAAACATAAAGTAAATGGTAGAAGATAATTATTTCTTAATAGACAAACTTAATTCCTATTAGATGAAAAGATAATTATTTTCTAAACTTTCATTATTTTATAGGGTTAATTATGACCAAATCCTTAATTAAAGCAATCAAAAGTCTAAAGGAGCCGTTTTTTTGGAGAATTTGTCAAAAGTCCCTCTCACAAGCATGTGGCCAAACATTGCCCCAAGCATTCCAGCCACTCACACCGTGTGAGTGGCTGTACAATAGCATTCTTCAATTCAAAAAATATTTCAAAACTTTAACTTTCTATAACTTTTGATCTACAACTCCATTTTTTACAAATTTTATACCGCTGTAATCGTGTCGACAAGAGCTACAAAACTAGTACCATTGTTGATATGTTTTGAGCATTTTTTTTTCTTTTCAATTTGAAGAAATTTTGGAAAAAATAGAGTTTTGTGAAATTTCACAAAAGTAATTTTGTGAAACTTCACAAAAGTAGTTTTGTGAAATTTTCAGTTACACAAGGCATGTAAGATTTTGATTTTTTTTTTGCTCAAAATATATCAACAATGGTACTAGTTTTGTAGTTATCGTCGATATGATTCCAACGGTATAAAATTTGAGAAAAATGGAGTTGTATATCAAAAGTTATGGAGATTTTGTCATTTTGTCAAAGAACAGGGACTTTTGATTAAATGCAAATATTGAAGGTACTTTTTGTTAAATTTTTAGCTGACAAGGGATATATCTCTAACTGTCCCTATTTTATATTAGGGTCCGTTAGATTTCAGTCCTTTAATGTGTCATTTTCTAGAAATCGGTCCATTCTATAAGTCAACTTAGAAATCAGTCACTTACCTATTTTGAGGACCAAAATACCCCCACTCCTACAATTAAGGGTTTTTAAATTTAAAACCCTTATAACACTCTCTCTCTCTCTCTCTCTCTCTCTCTCTCTCTCTATATATATATATATATATATAAGAGAGAGAAGAATGAGAATTAACATAGCAATATTATGCGAGAGAGAAAGAAAAGTGAGAAATTTCTCACTTTAAAATTACATCACAGAGTGAGAAATTCCTCAATATAACATAATACGAAATTCTATATATTATTGTGAGAAATTCTCACTTCCAACAATAATGTGAAATTTCTCACTTTAACTGAATCACTGACTATAAGTCAAAATTTTTGTCTATTTTGGTGAGAAATTCTCAGATCTAGAATTTTGATGGAAGTACAATAATACAATTTCTCACCCAAAAAAAAAAAAAAAAAAAACATTTCTCACATCCCCACACAAATCAAATATACAAAATACTCAAAATTTCTCACCTTGAAAATTCAAACCTTCACTGCTCAAATTCATACTGAGGGGAGAGAGAGAGAGAGAGAGAGAGAGAGAGAGAGAGAGACAAGCCTTCTCATGTCCTATCTTATGTGAATATCTTGCAAACAGAGAGAGAACGTGACATATAGATAAAGGATTGATTCAGAACTGCTCAAAAACGAATTGCTTAAATTTCAATTCTACATGGCGAGAGAGAGAGAGAGAGAGATAGAGAGAGAGAGGGAGAGTAGAGAGAGAGAACGTGAGATATAGAGAGTGATTAATTCAGAATCATAAATAGTGAAATAATGTGAGAGAGAAAATCGTGCACTAATTTGGGTTTCAATTTTGAAACCCCTAATTGATAATGATTATAAATACAAGGGTATTCATGTCCTAAATAGTACAATAATATTGGGGAAATGACCAATTTCAAAATTATCCTTCAATTCAGGGATGCATTTCCATACACACGATACCAATAGGATCAACCTTACTATAACTGCCTATTCAAGGACCATTTCTAATATTTCTATTTATATTATGTATTAACCCTAGATTTACTTCCGAATTTGATTGCAATCATTTCTTCCCAGTTGAAAAAACGCGACTCCGAAGAGTTGGGAGCTAGTGTGATCAAACTGTCATCCACTGACCGAGTAGTTCTAGTCCACATCAAAAGATAAGGTACCACAAGTGACTCAATTTGTGTATAGTAAAATACGAGAGAGACGTGCTCATAGTTTGGGCAATAATGGTGTTAAGGCTCGTTTGGTAGTAATGGTAATAATGTTGAGGGGATGATGAGAAGTGTAATGTGTGTTAATTACGTCGTAACCTGGATGAGATTAAAAAGAAAGACTATGGCTTATGATTAAAAGGTTGATGATCAAGCTATAATGGAAATGGTGACTTTAGAATTTGGCCGAGGAACAACGAGGGTCGAGGTTTGTTTGCCTGGATTAAGGTGATGCTTAGGGCTTGTTTCAAAGGGAATGATGAGAATGAAAGAATTTTGGCTCTAATACCAATTGATGGCAAACACAATAGAAAGAGGGGGAAAAGAAGGAGAGAGAGAGAGAGGCTACACAGATAAAGTTAACATAAAAATAATATTATTTTCAAATAGATAAATTTCCAAAAAGATAATATGTAAAATTATTGTAAAATCCCTAAAAGCAACTCTCAAGCGTTTAGGGTCTATCATGATTCTTAATCTGTTAAAAAGTCCCTAAAATTAAACTCTTGTGTTTCGTACATCCCTGGTCATGAGAAATATCAAAATTTTCTGCCAAAATTGCCCTTAACTCCATCCTTATCTTCTCGACCTATCACCTCTCTCTCTCTCTCTCTCTCTTCACCAGCTTTAGGTTTTGGAGGTGTTGGAGGCGGCAACCATGGAGGCAACGACGCTGGTCAGGGATGAGCAGTGTTCACGCTTCCTATCACGCCCATCCCGCTATGCGCACGAATAAGACACGTGGCACGCCACCAAGGCTCATCCAATTCCATTAAAGTAAAATAGCAGCGAAAAATAAAAGTAAAATCCATTAAAATCTGAGTTATAAAAAGTTTTGCCCAATGGAAAAGTTCCAAAAGAATTCAGTTTTGAAACAGAGGTCCAGTCGATTGATCGAGGGTCCGGTCGACTAGAGACTTGAACAAAAAGTAAGAAAAGTCCAAAGGCCCTGTCCAGTCGACTGTGTCGGGGACTCAGTCGACTGGGGCCCCAATTTTTCAGTCGACTAGTGTCTTGTCCAGTCGATTAGACACTATGCATGCAGAATGTGGTATTTTCGTGTAGAAACCAGTTGACTGATAACCCATCCATTCGACTGAAGCCCTCGAAAACTGAACGAAATAAATCAAGAATACAGAGGTCCAGTCGACTGAAGTACAGACCAGTTGACTGATTCCTCTCAGAAATGCCCAAATCTGCAGCATTCTAAACCAAGGGTCTCCCAACCAATTCCCAACTTCAACATGATTATAATCCATGATTCAGAACATATATACAAACGTGTTTACTAAGGATTACAAGTACTAATCCAACCCATAACAAGATTCGATTTCAACATGCTACTACTTCCAATTCTTATTACAAGTTGGAAAGAAAACAAAAGTATAAACAAGAGTGTTCCCTTGGCATTCCTCGGCCTCACTCCTCACGCTTCTTCTTTCCTTGCTTCTTATCACCTGCAATGGAGTAAATCTCCACTGCTCAACTATATGCTGAGTGTGCAATTCTACATGTATGCTTATATGACAATTCATGGTTTAAAGCATCCAAAACACATGGAAATAGTCTCTAGGGTGAGTGGTACGCATTCATTCGGTAAATGAAACCGATGCCGTGGAAGGCACACCTTTCCCACGCACCCCGTACACTGGTTGGTTTGTCCTCCATACCAGGTACCGTGTCCTGGTTGGGCCTTCCTCCATACCAGACACCACCACAAACAATATCACAATCCTCAAGGTTCGAGGAGCTTACCCCCGAAACTTTCAAAGTCGATATTTAAAACATGAAATTTTCATATATTTCATAGATCTAGAATTCGTACCTCGTGCGATCTCACCGAAACTTTGAAGGATCGACTAAAGGCCCGAATAAACGTCGGATCTTAAGTTATACGTGAATCCTACAAGTTCACTGGGTTATTTTTCCAAAATTCTAGAAATTAGATTTTCAGAAAAGTTAGCCAAACGTGGCCTAAGAGGTACCCAAACGTAGGTCTTATCTCGAGGAGTTCAAATCTCAAATCTGGTGATAATCTGACAGACGAACGGTCGTCGATCGGCACCACAAAGCTCGAGGAATCAAATCTCCTTTCTCTCTCTTCTATCAAGATATTTATAAAGTTTACAACTAATGAAATCTCACCCCCTCCTATTTATAGGAAAACTTCCTAGAAATCGCGTTTACCACCCCGCGAGTTTCTCAAACTTTTAATTAACTCCCGAAACGTCGCGTACATCCATTTTATGCCTTTACGAGTGAAAACTATAAATTACAAATGTTTTCGACTAAGTCTCGTTTAGGTCCAAAATTACGTTCGGAAACTAAATTCTGTGGAATTTCTACATAACCTACCTTTTATTTAACGTGGCGCTCACATCCTCACCAGAGTGTTCAAAATGCTCTGGATAACAAAACTACCAGAAATTATACTACTCAGTTAATTCACTATTCATAAAATACCAGATATTTCAAATAACATTTAGCTTACATAAATGCCATTTACTCATGCCAATGCAATCTTGCTTACCAAATTCCCGTGTCTTTACTGACACTTTACCGTTGACTCACAGTCAACCTCATTCACCATTATCAAATGATATTGAAAATTTTCAAAAGTTAAAAATGCATGATAAAACCATAAAATTTTAAAACGGGTGTGACACTACCCCTCTCTATTTTCTTTTTCACTCAACACCTAGGGTTTCAAAGGTATTGGAGGCGATGACAATGGTAATGGATGAGTGGCATTCAAGCTTCGACCTCTAGAAACAATGGAGATGAGGATAAATTTTTCTAACCCCTAGCCGCCCCTTTTCTCCTCTCTCTTCTCATCTCTCTCCAGTGCAATGCCACCACCACTACCACCAGCACCATCACCCATACAACATCTCGTCTCCAACACCTCCATCAACACCACCACAAATCACAAAATTGCCACCCATCGAGACAACCACCAACCACCAAAACCACCATCGATGCTGAAATCCGAGAGATCAATGTGTCGCTACTCAAGAAGAAAGTTGAGTGAAGAAAACACATGACTCTATTTTTCTTTTGATAAATTTTACGTGAAATTTAAGTGAAGATGATGAACAATGACATCACAGGGCTTGTTAAATTTTACTTAGTTTGTTAAGTGAACAAAATTAAGTGAAATTTCACTTAAAATATTAGGTAAAATTTTCAAATTACGTAAATTTTACTTAAAATATTAAGTGATCACTTAAGATATTAAGTGAAATTTCACTTAACTTTTTTCCCCCTAAATGTAGTTAAGTGAAGTCACAAAATTAGATTAAATGAATTAGCACTTTTTTTTTTCAATTTTCCAGCTTACGTGCTTGTTTGATAGATCTTGTCGAGTAGATTGTAATTATATATAAAGGGAGAAAAATCAGGTATGTTGGTTGAAAGTTATTGGGTTTTAAAGTTTGATTTTTTTTTTTAACACGGTTAACATGAACGGTATGTCGAATGGTTGTTCTTGTACCAAAAAAAATAATGAAGGACCTTTCATTAAAGACAAAACTATTTTATTGGTAAGACTAATTAATCTTTCCTTTTCACTAGTTGCCACAAGATAAAAAGATACTATTTTCTAACTTAAATTATTTAATAAGTTGTAGTTAAAGCTAGATTTATTTCTTTGATTCCGTCGAACGGGTTGTGGTTCAATTGGCATAGCCTCTCTAAGAGAGAGAGTACGAATTTCTATATATAGGGGATTCTAGTTGCTTGCTCCCAATTATTCTTCAGTCGGAATGAGTGGCCCTTGTTGGGCTTTGCTATAGGCCAGTATAGGGCTTTGGGGTTGGGTTGGGGCTGGGGCTGTGGTGTGTGTGCATGTGGGGTGTGTGTGTATCCTATCTTGATCCAGGTAAGCATAAAAAAAGGTAAATTGCAAATTATACCCCTGTAGTTTGAGGGTTGTGCAAATTATACCACATGTGGGGTTGGGTTGGGGCTGGGGCTGGGGTGTATGTGCATGTGGGGTGTGTGTGTATCCGATCTTGATCCAGGTAAGCATAAAAAAAAGGTAAATTGCAAGTTATACCCCTGTAGTTTGAGGGTTGTGCAAATTATACCCCTGTGGTTTCAATTTTGGCAATTTATACTCTATAGTTTGAAAATTGTGCAAAATTCACCCAATTACAAAAAAAAGCAAGGATACAATGGGAATATCATATTATTTTCAGCTCTAAATGACCTCGTGTGCAGGGGCAGACCTAGGAGCGTAGTTCAGTGGAAGCAGAAGCCTATGCGGAGTTCTGGGACAGTGAAATTGATAATATAAAAAACTATTTAAGCTTACGATACAAATTTTTCGTGAAAGAACTCAAGGATAGATTACTTTGTACCCAAAAATAAACAAAAACACAAAAAATAAAAAACAAAAAACACATAAAATTATACTATATTTATCCAACAAAAAAATTTTTAAAAATCGGGTCGGGGCGTTGCCTCTGAACCCCTGTATAAGCTTTCCACTGAACTATACTCCAGGGTCTGCCCTTGCACATGGCGTTATTTTGGGCTGAAAATAATGTGATATTCCCATTGTGCCCTTTTTTTGTTTTTTTGTAATTGAGTAGATTTTGCACAATTTTCAAACTGTAGGGTGTAAATTGCCAAAATTGAAACTATAAGGTGTAGTTTGCACAATCCTTAAACTACAGGGGTGTAATTTGCAATTTATCCAAATAAAAAAATCTCTGATTCCTATCACTTTCCTTCGTAGAAGGTTCATTCCTATCACTTGCTTTCTTTAGAAGGTTCACAATGGATGGTTAAAAATGCCACCAAGTAAATGAGCCTTTTCTTCTCAGCAAAAAAATAAAATAAAAAAATGAGCCACTGTTTTCAAGGAGGATGTGGCGAGTGACTCGAGAATTTTTTCTTTTGCTACAAAAGTTCAGAACCCGAGTCACACAAGTGGGCTAAGAATCCTCTGCAACGAAAAAGAAGCTGTCCCAATCGATGGTTGCAAGAAGATAAAACTTGGCCAACTTTTCTTTGTCTTCAAATAGAGAAATTTTTAGGTAGTTTGAGAGCATAAGTGGCAATTCTATGTAGTATCATTCAATCAATGAGATTAAGGTTTTTGAGTGATGGAACCAAGCTAAGTGCAGGAGGGGGTCCCACTATTTATGGGACTCGAGATGAGGGTTCCACCAAATTAAAGACGTACTCTCATGGGTTGGAGGATGTGTACTACACGTGACTGTCTCATGGTCAAGCTGACAGAGTCAGAATTTTTTATTAGGGGGGCTGAGAATTAGTTGGGTTTATTTATACATATTTACGGGTAGAATTGATTTTATATCACAATTTTTCGATCATAAGGTTTGATAGCATATTGTAGTTTGTTATACTTAATTGATGGTAGAACAATTTGGATCTTGGGAAGAAGTTTATAGGCACTATGGATCTTGTTTGATAGATATTGTTTTGTAGATTACGAATATATAGTTTTTATGAAGAAAAAATAAGGCTAAAAAACACTTTGGTACCCTGTACTTATAGTGAAATTTCACTTTGGGCCCTACATTTTTAATTACAACACTTTGGGCCCTCAATTTACAAATTTGTTTCAATCAAGGACAATCCTTAACGGCGTTAAAAAATACTAACAGAATGGACTTCATGGAGTTTCAATTTAGGCCATGTACTTATAGCAGAGTTTCACTTTGGGCCCTATATTTATAGCGAAGTTTCACTTTGGGCCCTGCACTTTTAGCGAAGTTTCACTTTGGGCCCTCCATATAGTCCATTCTGTTATGCTTTTTAATGCTGTTAACGATTGTCCTTGATTGAAACAAGTTTGTAAATTGAGGGCCCAAAGTGTTGCAATTAAAAATGTAGGGCCCAAAGTGAAATTTCGCTATAAATACAGGGTACCAAAGTGTTTTTTAGCCAAAAAATAATAATAATTGTAGTTTAGAAGTTATGACAATTTAAAGTTTGGAAAATAAAAAATAACTAGCTTTCTTAAATTATAGGATGAGGTGTCATATGTGTAGTATAATTGTTGAACATAATGAAATTGTGCATTTTCGTCCACTAAAACTCACATGGATCTTTGGCACCAAAAAAAAAAATAACACGGGGATCTATCCCCTATTATGGTCCAACGTAAAGACCTTTGACCAACCGCCTCTAAAAACATTTATAAACTAAATTCAAATTAAATTTAAGATGCATAGAGTTACTCTAATAATTGAGAGCTGCTATATAACCACAACATAGAAAAAAAAAATAATAATAATAATAATAATAATTTCTCTTTATACCTATCATGCCCATCATCTTCCTCACGGTATTTTCCATCATAGTTATCAACATCCGCCTGGCCTGGCCATGATAAAAGTTAGTTTTTGTACCAAGCAAATCATATTTTGACTTTAAAAAAAAGAAGGTTAAACTACACTTACACCCTCCTTTGTACTTGAGGTTTTTTTCACGCACCATGACTGGTTTTCAATTTGTGACACTAATTTTCCTGTATTTTCATTTAAAATGTCACCGTTTGTAAATCTGTTAAATTTAATGGAACAAAAATTTTCATAGTTATTTTGACCTTGCATTAATTACAGATGTGTATAATTAGCACATTTTTAAGGTATGGTCCCTATATAGGCTATGTTCCGTTAGGGTGACACTTTAGTTGAAAGTATATGAGGAATTAGTGCAGAAATAGAAATACATGGGATCATGATGAAAATGACCCTAAGTAATGTGGTTATAAGTGTAATTTAATTCCCCTTCTTCTGTTTTTTTTCTTCTTCTTTTTTTTTTTTTTTTTGGCTCAAAAACTAAAATTTCATTAATGATAACAAACCTTACAAAGAAAACCAAACAAAACAACAAAATCAAAGAAAAGCAGAGCAATCAAAAGCAAAACAATCAAAGGTACAATAGATAAGGAAGTATAAGCGACCACAGAAAACACTTCGCCAGCTGCACGAGAAATCCACCACTGTGCCACAATATAGCATTTTAGGAGATTGTGTCACATTTTAGGAGATTGTGTCACACCAAAATGCTTTGTCAGTTGTGTCACATTCAGTGATATGTGGTACCACTAGCCAGTATCATAACATGTGATACAACTATCAAAAAATCAGATTTCGAACTCAAATATAGAAACCATAGCATACCTTTGTAATACGGGAATTTTAGTAAAAAGTTCTTTAAAATAGACTTTTTTAGTATTGTCCAACCTGAATTTTATTTTAGTAAAAAGTTCACTTGTTATAAAAGTAATGTGAAATTCACATAACTTTGTAAAAAAATTTGAACAAGTTATGTGAAATTTTACATAAAAAGTTATGTAAAATTATGTAAAATTTCACATTAATTTTAAACCATAGGGATTTAATCCAATTAAGTTTCACTAGTCAGGGAGTTTTGACCAAAATAAAAAATAGATTGTCCTTTAAACTTAATAAATCTAAAACGAAGGACCTTTTACTAAATTTTTATAGTAATAATAGTAGATGCATCTACGTATTTTTTTATGCATACCCTTCATGTCTGTCATATATATATATATATATTTTTTTTTTTTTTTTGTGTGTGGATACCTTCAAAGATTGTCCTTAAATAGCAGGTGCTTACAATTTGAGCGCTCAAGTGCCGCAATCAATAATACATAGATCAAAATAAAGCTTATGAAACTTTGGTGTAATTGCTGGTACTGAAATATTCTTTTTACCTTCAAATAACAAGCTGTTTAAAAAGAATTCAATATTGTTAACATATAGTAAGCTCTAAACATCTAGTGTGAGCATAGTATGAAAATCATACTGATTTAGATACATTTTTCAATAACTTGCAATAATAGATTGTGTGTTCACTGATGAATGAATATTAGATGAACATGGAATGGTGAGATATTAAACTACAAGATGTGTATAATATGAATCCTACAATTATGGGATTTTGCTATTTCCAAAAAGATATCCCCAATCAATGGGATTTTGTGTAACTGAAATACTACCCTAATATCTGTATATATTTCTTAAATACGATTCTGTATATATAGGTAAGGGTAGAAAAAACATCTAATAATTCTAAAATAGAAAATTTTGGACTAATCTCTAACAACATTTACAATTATAGGGTCTCTAATTGGGAAGTACCAATTGGTGGATCTATTATAACAAACATTGGTAGAATTGGATTTTCCACTAAATTTTTCTTTAAAATTAGACTTAATACTAAATAATTCAAAAACTCGTGTCCTTATCATTTAAAAATCAAATGTCGTGGACTTATATCCTATTAGTGTCCATATTGAGGATTTTTAATTAATTCTCCCTATATATATCCTTTTTGTCAAAAGTAGGGTGTAAACGAGCTGAGCCGCTCAACAAGGTCTCGAAGCTCGGCTCGATAAAGACTAGTCTCGGCTCACTTATTTGAGCTAGTGAACACGATCGATTACGGCTCGTCAAAAACTTGTTAATAGATTTGATAAAGAGCTTGTATAGTGACTTATATATATATATATATATATATTTATTATAAAATATATATTTTAAAGAAAATATGACACATCTTGTAAATAGGCTTGATAAATAATTGTTTATTATTAAACTATATAGTTTAAAAGGGCGAGCGAGAATACTTGCGAACACTTGAAAGCTCGGCCCAACTCGACTCGTATACACCCCTAGTAAAAAGTTTCATCAAAATAAATGGCATGCTCATATCAAAATCTTGTTTTTCATAACAATACTACTCCCACTGTCCCATTTTTTGAGTCCACCTTTGGGAACTCAACTTATTAAGGGGACAAAAAGAATCTACATCTACTTTCCACAATTGCTCCTACTCATTACAATAACTTTTTTATTTTGTCTTGGTGTAGACTTCAAGGAAGGATAGTTTTGGAAAGTAAGTAAAAATTGTATACCAATTTTGAAAAATGGACACTAATTTTGGGACATCTCAAAATGGAATATAGGACTTAAAAAATGGGACGGAGGGAGTACTTTATTTTTTTAACATAATGAAAATGTAGATGAGGGTACTTTTGCTCACCCAAATTTGGTTCACCATTGCTCATTCATATCTTCACTGTCTGATATGTGTCTTCTTTTATTTTCATTTTACCCTTATATGAGACATATGTCAAGCGATGAATAGGAATAAATGAGCAATGACAGTGAGCAAAATTACTCTAAATGTAGATTTATGGCCGTGACCAAAGAGTCAGAAATTTTGAGAGCCTGATCTTTAGAGACTGTCCTACCTGACACTTGTATATCGAACTACATCTAAAGGATTCTATTCGTGTGGTTCCGTGCCAATTACCAATTAATTTGGCCAATTTGAGTATTGCTTGCTTGTTTTGTCCTTCTTTGTGATTTCTATGATTCACAATTACTATTCTGTCCTTCTATGTATTCTACACTCTAACACTCATCATAAGGATATATTGATTTATGTGAGGGTAATTTTGTCATTTCAGATAAATAATTACATTAAAGTCAACTTTTAAAATTTATGACTCCTATGGTTCTGTGCCAATTACCAGTTAATTTGGCCAATTTGAGTATTGCTCGCTTTGTTTTGTCCTTCTTAGTGATTTCTATGATTCACAATTACTATTTTGCCCTTCTATGTATTCTGCACTCATTATAAGGATATATTGATTTGTGTGAGAGTAATTCTGTCATTTCAGACAAATAATTACATTAAAGTCAACTTTTAAAATTTTAATTAATATAATAATGGCGATTCAATCAACTTTGGCTTCAATAATTGAGGTCCAATTAACTTTTGCAACTATAATTATAATTGGCTTACAAAAAATTCAACAAAAGGGGCTACTTATAAAATATTTACATATAGATCAATTTTTTTTATAATAATTTACAGAATGGTCATCTTTTGTACAACCGTTTATCCTTTTTTTTTTAAATGGTTAATTTTATACTTTGATTACACACGCGTGCACACATGTGGTTATATGCTTATATTTTGCTCTTTTAGTTATAATTGGTATCATAATAAATAGAGGTATAATTCACAAATAAAAGTTGGGTAAGGTAAAAATACAATAACCAAAACAACTAGAACTCAATAAAATGGAAACATTTCACACTAATAATTACAAAAAAGTAAATAACATTTACACAAAAAAGTTACGGACTAATTATTATTCCTATGAGGGATGTGGTGTTATTAGTCCCCTTAATAATGAAGGGTGTAACGAATAGTCCACAATCTCGTGAAAAAGCTTATGCTTTTATGATAGCAAAAGTGCTTACGGTGAAAAAAATGATTACATAAATATATATTAAATTGTCAAATTATAATACTTCTACATATATCACTAACTTATCCTCAATTTACGCAAAGCACGCATATATCACAAATTTCATCCACATTTACCGACGGGCACGCACAACGCATGTGGTACACCCCTAGTATCTAATATATATATATATATATATATGTGTGTGTGTGTGTGTGTGTGTGTGCGTGTGTGTGTGTGAAAACAAAGGATTTTGGTTTTGTCACCGCAGCGCCACGTGTAATTTTCCTCTAAAATATCTTTTTAATTCATTCAATATTTGAAATTGAATAAATAAAAATTAATGCTAATTAAATCTATAATTAATTGTCCAATTATCTCTCTACCAATCATGATTTCCATTTATTAGATGTATAAATAATAAGTGTCTTTGATTTATAAGGTTGAATTTAAATTATATAGGTATACATGGAAGGGTATGATCAAGTATCTATGTATAAATTTTATAATTATATGTGTCTTTGGTGTTTATGTAGTTGTGCTTTTGCTAGCATTATTTTGATATTTTTAGAAAAATTTTACCTTTATTTTGCTGATCATTGGGAGTGCCCTTTGGTTTGTCTCTAGAGCCTTTTATTGAGTCTTTCTTTAGCATAAAAAAATCTGCATCACACTTTTCAATTTGTACCTACTAAAAAAGGATTGGAAAAATAAAATGAGTAACAAGTTAAAAAAAACTAGATTGACATATAAAAAATAATAAAACTATGCTTATCAAATTTTGTATCCCAAATGTAGTTCCAACACATGTGACAGTGAGACTATTGCCACATGTATTAGAAACTACATTTGGATATAAATTTTGAAAACATATCTAATATATTATAAATATATATAACTAATGTAATATTTTTTTATAAAGCTTTCTCTTCTGCCACATGACATACTCCTAAAAATTACTTTTTTTATTTTAATATGTACAAATATAGATGAAATTTAAAATTTATAACTGAAAATTTACAATTTAAGTACATTTAAGACTCAGTAAATTTTTTGTTAACATGTAAGTTATTGTTACAATTTAAATTTTAAATCTTATCTGTAGATATACATCTTAAAAGATAGGTAATTTTTTTTTTAAATAGTATGTAATAATCAATAATTGAAATTTCAATTGTTGTTCATCTCAGATATATATAGAAGACATGAGTATTATATAATAAATACTAAACAATGACCAACAAGATTTTAATATAAACCAAAACTTCGTAAACGGAGATTCACATTTTTACCTCCAAGTTCCAACCTTCATCTCTAACTTCTTATAAATGTAAGCTTTTCTTTTCTATTTTATTTCTAATCTTGGCTTAATAAAATTCACATTTGATGGTTTTTTGCATGGTTCTTTTTATTTCTATTAGAAGGGGAAAAGAATGTTACACTACTCTAGAAGAAGATACAATATGCAGATTTCTCTGGTAAGATTGAACTATGACTAAACGAATATGCAAGTTGGTTTACTTTTTGCATTACTAAGATGTTGTAAATTGTAATCACTTATTCTTATAATATAATATACTCTTTACTTTATGATGTTGTCAATACAACAAAATAAGAATACCATTTAGTCACCATTGTACTGTCTAATGTAAAATTTTAATGAATATCTAAAGAGATAAGTATATGTCTGATATAAAATTTTAATTTTTTAAAAAAGGTTTTAATGGGTATCTGTTCTAAAACCGTTATGATTTAATTTAGTGATCTTATTCATAACAGGATATACATAAAAAAAATAAATAAATAAATAAATAAAATAGTGATATATTGATAAGTAAATCTTGAATTTGTAATCATATTAGATATACAACACATACCATGCATGTATAAGTGATTTTATAGGTGTAATTTTGAAAAGGTTTGCACCGAAACTGAACACATATAGTTATTTTTATATCTTTCAAAAACTTGAATAAGGGTTTATTGGGAGTAAAGGATTATTATTCATCTGTTTTCTTATCGTTCTTAATTCTGGGCAAAATTTTATTGTTCTTTTTCTTGAACATATGCCTAGGATGGAAATGTTGATAACTTTCATTTTTTTTTTTTTTGTTTAGTGGCATCACTATCATTAAAATTGTTTAATTTTCAATTCTTTTTGTGCATTTTTTCTACGTTTTTACGCTGTGGAGGAGTTTGCTTAATAAGATTTTTTGTCCACCTTTTTTTTTTTTTTTCCCTTTATCAGAATGTCATTGATCATAGGATATACAATGCAATCTTTGTATAATTTTTCGTAAGATTAAACTATTACCCCATTCTAAATAATTTGTTAGTTTATCAAATCTCATATTTTTACAGGTTTGAGTATCAAACAACTACTCATCTTCAAACAAAAATAAATAAATAAATAAAATAGTTTGAGGAAGCTAAATAACTAACACTCGAATCTATGAAATATGATATGGGTCCTGGTAAAAAACATTTCTTTCAATTTTGACATTTAAATGTTTTGGTTAATTTGTTTATATACTTTCAAAGCTTTCTGTAGTCTTGATCTATTGGTTGTGTTAAAGCGAGAATTACCAATAGAAAAATTGCCCTTTATTTTAAACTCATATCTATATGCAAAGGAGTTGCAAATTTTTTATGGGCATTAAATGTTCAGAAATATCTAGGGTGCAGATATTTCTTATTATACTAATATAACAAATTATTTTATCATTGTAAAGCTAAGATTTTGCTACGACTTAAATTTCAACCACACCAAACATGACAGCTATGGTCTCCAATGAACAAATGTTGAAGCTTATGATTTTATTGTTGATGTAAATTAGTTAGATCTAATCCAACTAAGATTTTTTTAACAAATTTCATTGAATTAAGCCATATTACAAATATTGTAATCATATTAGAATGAAATAAATCTTAATTAATTTATTAGACATTGAAAGTAAAGTGAATATTATTAGATCTTCAACCGTGCAAATGCACGATCGATGACTAGTTTATATAGAGTCCATGTAACACAGTTTTTCTTTGCCCATCTTTTAAGCCATATTACAAATATAGTAATCATATTAGAATGAAATAAATCTTAATTAATTTATTAGACATTGAAAGTAAAGTGAATATTATTAGATCTTCAACCGTGCAAATGCACGATCGATGACTAGTTTATATATGAGTCCATGTAACACAGTTTTTCTTTGCCCATCTTTTAATCTCAAGGGTTAATTACACAAACTCCTCTTGAGGTTTACTTTAATTATACGGACCTCTCTCGTATATTGAGAAATTACACGATCTTCCCTTGAGGTTTAGGTTGAGTTACACTCCCCTCCCTTCCGTTAGTGGACCGTCTACCCCCTAACAGAAATTGATGATGTAAGTGATTTTTAATAACCTAATACCAAAAATACCTTTGCTTGTCCTAACAAAAAATAACAATAATTACACAAACCTTCCATGAGATATGGCCTAATTACACGAACCTCCCTCATTACATCAGTACTTTTTTTGTTATTTTTTTTCTTCTTCTTCTTCCTCCCTTATTCCGTCTCTCAACAAAAATTAATTTTTTCCAAAATTTAGAATCATCTCTTATTTTCCAAAATGGCTATATTACTCTTACCATTTTTCACAGTCCCATCAATTTTCCATGAAGCACAGAAAGTTCTTTCCAATAAACTAAATTGAAGATTACCTAGATTCTTTTGACCTATCATGTCCGTCATATGTATTCCATAGACAAAAGAAATAAAAGTTTAAAGAAATGCCTGAAGAGATTGCAGATCTTAGAGCTAGAAGGAGTTTGAAGAAAATGAAAGATACTATAATACCCGTACCCAGAAAAGAAGTTTATATTATATTAATATGTGTTAATTTATGATGATTAATGCATACGATGACTTAAGGTAGAGTTATAAATCCACAGGCTAATTGGTGTTCAATGCGAACACAGATGACAATCCCGTGTCAGGTGGGACATGTATAAAAGTGGGGTCCGATGAAGGTCTAGATGGTATAATTTGCATTCAGATGCATTTATATGCTTAAATGTATATTTGTTTAATTATTTAATACTATGTTGATATCCTATGAAAGGTTATGGGGACCAATTTAGGTACCATGTGAGGGCATTAGTGAATACAGATCATAATTGGTAGGTATAATATCAACTTCGTGAAATATGCGGGAGTCTGGGACCACGTTGGGACCCACAAGAGACCTACACTAAACCCAATTAAAAATGTGGGTAATTAATATAGTTATTCTTGAGAATTTCGTATTAAACAATTAGAAGTTGCTGGAGGTGTAAATGAAAAATGGGGAAAGAGATGTACATCTCTTGGGTGTAAATGAAAAAATTACACATTTCAAAGTATTTCCTAAGAATGTGCAATATTAAATTCTTGGACTTACAAAATACGTTAAAAGATTACATAATTGCGAAAAATATTCCATAACACTTCCGTAAAAGTAATTTTCATAAGAATATTTAAGTTCTTTAAAAAAGAAAATTATTAAATATTTATAAAAAAAATCGATAAATAATATTGAATGTTTGTACTATAAATATTTTGTAAAAATAACAAATATTTAGCTTAAATTTAATTTTGTTCCACTAATTAATTGTTATAACCAAAAGTGGAATATAATTAGCATTTCATTCCTAGTAGGAATTTAGCCACAAAGAGGAATGGAATGTGGCTATTGCTATTCCATTCACGTTTCATTCAATTCCTGAATCTATTCCATTCGCGCCTTATTTCATTTCTACTTACCAAATGTGCTGAAGTGTTTTACTATTGCAGAGAGTTTCAAAATTTTCAAACAAGTTTCAATTTGATGTTTTAAAATTAATTTCTTTTTTTATTATTATTTAAAAACTGACTTTTCAAAGTGCTGAAGGCTAAAAACATTTTCGTACCCTATAGTTTTAGCAGAATTTCACTTTGGACCATGTATCTAAAAATGCACCACTTTAGTCCCTCAAATTTCCAAATCATGTCAATTTCAGATCTAAAATATCCCAAACTTGTCAAACATCCTCAAATAATTGGTTTCAAACGGATGCTTCTCCATCTCAGAGAATGTCATAGAGGCCAATGAATTCGAGCCATCCTCTAAGCTAGATATCAACTTCAGAAGTACATAATCGTCCGAGACCACCAAGAGTGTTCCAATCTCAGACCACTTAAGATAATATAGGACTTCATTGTCTTAAATCTTAATTGTCTGAATCTAGGTAACTGATCAATCAAATATACGCAACGAGTCTCATATATACCATCTTACATTCCGTTTGATTTGCGGATATAGAGAAATAGTCTCATTTATGCTTAGTCCAGTGCGCGAGGCCCCCGCCATTGCGGGGTCTGGGGAGGGTGAGGGTGAGATGTACACAGCCCTACCCATGCAAGCAGAGAGGCTGTTTCCCGAGTACAAAAGGTTTTGAAAACAGGTACTGAAAATTGTAACTGTAAGCAGGAATTGGTGAGCGGACATTGTCGCTCTCTTTAAGGTTGAGTTGCATTCTACTTCTCACCGATACAGCAACGGAGGCGTGACCTCCAGAATACAACAGCCAAGAACAGAATTTTTCTGACCTGTAATTTGCACTATACTAGAGCAGAAATTGGGGTACATTGTATTGTCCAGAAAGTTGAAACAAAGTAGAAGAGGATATTTTGTGTTAACAATAAAACGGAGTTAAATCTCCTCATGTTTTCTTTCCCTTTATCTTAACTAAATTCATTAACCAAGCAGATCCCTAAATTATAATATATATATATCTATCTACTATCGTATAAAAACGAAGAAACAAGCACGTCAAAAAATATGAACTTCCTCTTTTGCCCTTCACTACACCATAATTACTCATATATCTATTTATACATCGTAAGGATATATTGCTTTGTGTGAGGGTAAATCTGTCATTTTGGACAAATAATTACATTCAAGTCAGCTTTTACAATTTTATTTAATATAATAATGAGCTTTTAATCAACAATCTTGTGTCTAATTACATTTGGGTCAACAAATTTTTGGATATTTATTATTAACTTCAAAAAAAGTCAACAAAAGTGGCTTTTTGGTGGCTATTTAGGAATTGGTCACTAATATTTACAATTTGGTCAACTTTTTCTCTCAAATGAGGTTTCAATCAATAATTTGTGTCTAATTACATTTGGGTCAATAATTTTTGGGATATTTATTATTCACTTCATAAAAAGTCAAAAAAAATTGCTATTTTTAGTGGTTATTTAATAATTGGTCACTAATATTTACAATTTGCTCAACTTCTTCTCTCAAAGTTAGGATTCATATATTGTAATATGTGTAATTGCATTAGGTCAGCAAGTTTTGGGATATTTATTATTCACTTTAAACAAGTTTTAAAAAGTGGCTATTTTAGTGACTATTTAGGAATTGGTCACTAATTTCACATTTTAGTCAACTTCTTCTCTCAAATTTAAGCTCTGGTATATTTAAATTGTCAATTTAAGTGGCTATTTTAGTAGCTACTATTAATTGGTCACTAATATTTATATTTCGGTCAACTTCTTCCCTCAAATTCAGGATTTATAGATTGTATTTGAATATTAATTAAGACCTACAAACACATTCATGCCCTTTTTTAGAGGAAATACTCTACTTGTGTCATATATTTTTAGTGGCGCTTTATTAGGTACCTTTACTACTCATTTATAAGATAGTCAGAATTATCAACTTCTTCCGTAAGAAGAGTTTTAGATTAAATAGTTACATTTACAATTTCCTATTTAACTGTTTTAACATCTTATGTTGATTTTTAAAAGTGGACCTTATTTTGAAAAAAAAAAAAGAAGGAAACATGACACTTATTTTAAAAATATACAAAAAAAAATAAACCGTTGGCACTTATTTTAGAACGAAATGAGTAATTGTTCCTCTCCAAAGACCTCTAATGTCAAGATTAATACACAATATATCTAGGAATACAACTATCCGACGGGCACGTGCCTTGCACGTGCACCCTCACTAGTATATATATAAAGAGAAATAGAGACTTCAGGGTCCACTGTCAGTCTCTTCTCATTGGTTCACCTGGATGCTTTTTGGGTGTGAATGGATGTGGCCCCAGCATTGTTGTTCTCTTTAAGCCCAGTGTAGAAATATAGATATGTAATAGGTCTTCAACTCTTTGCACAAAAGCAGCAAACTATACATTGGCATCATAATTCCAGCTTGAATAATGCTATGCTTCCTAAATTTTGATTCCCAAATTTGGTTTCCAAATGTTTTAGCAGTTGTACCAGATGCTGTAATAGTGGTTGATGGTACCACATACCACTGCATGTGGTACAATTGACAAACCATTTGAGAACCAATTTGGGATTCAAATTTGGCAAGCATAGCATTAATCATCAAACTTATCCACTCCAACTGTTTGGTACCTTCCAGGGACACTTCTATACCTTCTGCTGCTTTTTTTTTTTTTTTTTTTTTTTTTGTTTGAAAAATTAGGGTATTTCCCACTTCCAAGTCTAAAAGTCACTAGCATTAACATTTATAATTATGAATTACAAATACAGAAAAACAAAATACCAAAGATTTACATTTAAATTTTGTACATATAAATTTAATAACAATGACCCACATCATTAGTTACAATACATTCCAAAAACATCACCCACCACCCAAAGATACCTATCCCAGAAATCCATATACAGCCCATTATGGAGCTTCTCTTAAATAATTAAGGGTTTTTTTTTCTTAAAGCGTTTATTGCATAAAAATAAAATTTCAGTATTATGTTTATATAAGCATGCATGTACATCTCTTGCACATGCAAAGAATGATAAACTTACTCGTGGAAATCTATTGCGACAGCAGCACTCCAAGAAAATCATGCTGCTGCTGACTTTTTATCCTCGTGATCATCAAGATTCAATGCTTGAAGCAGTTTTGGCCATGATTCTGGGATTCCTCCTGGAAGATCAAACACTAACAACTTCCCCCGACTACGGTAGAACTCTTCCACAGGTCGGCTCTGAAGGAGCAAAATTTTTACAAACATTCACTTCAATGAACTAGCAAGTAAAATTGCCATTCTTAAATTTACTATTCATATTTTGATCAAAAAAAAAAAAAAAAAAATTTACTATTCATATACCCTATGTCCCATTTTAAACATCCTCTTAGTTTCCAAGTTTACCCTTTATCAGAGACTTTCCATTTAACGTGACACTGAAAATTTGCACACAAAGTAAGGGCAATACTGGAAAGTTCAAAATTTCACCATAATCATGTAAAATTCTTAAATAGAGGGAATTCCCAAAAAGGTTCCTTAATTTGGGACATGGTTACAAAAACTCAGTCGATACCGAGTTACTCGGTTTTGGTGGGGTCCGATATGAGTTGACTCGGCGACACAGAGACGAATTAAAAAAAAAGACCCTCATCTCGGCCGATGCGGACGATATACGTGAGACGCACGAAACGTCTCGTGAGACGGTGCTATGAGGTGATTAAAAGAGAATATAAAAAATAAAAAGATTTAGGGGGGGGGGGGGGGGGGGGGCTTACCAGATCTGAATAGTGCTTCACTCAAAGTTTTTCTCTCTTTCTTGGATCAACCAAGCCTCTCCTTCTCTTTCTTCTCCTAGATCTGTGTGTGTCGGTGTGTGTGTGACAGTTGGGTGTGTGTGTCGGTGGTGTTGTGTGTGTGTGTGTGTGTGTGTGTGTGGTGGGGGGGGGGGGGGGGTGATGGTGGGAGACGGAGAGTATGGTTCATATTTATATTATTATATACTCTTTATCTTTTTTTGATACAAGGTCATATTTATAATATACATATATACAAAGATTCTCTAAAGAGGGCTCCCTCTCTTTATTAAAGAGAGGACCTCTGTTTTAGCCGTCAGATCGTGTTTTCATTAAGGGCAGTGCTGTCATTTCACAGTTTTTAAATACGATCCGACGGTTAAAACAGAAGCCCTCTCTTTAATAAAAAAAGGGCGCCCTCCTTAGAGCCTGACTGTACATATATATACTAAATATACATATCTTAGGGTCTTGATTATATAATTATACAAATATATTTCTGAATTTTAGTTTTTTCCAAAAAATAATACTTGTATATATATATATCTCTTTAACACTCTTTTTTTAAAATGAAAAATACTAATACTAATACTAATCATATACATATACTAGATATACATATCGTAGGGTCTTTATTATATAATAATTATCCTAATATATTTTTTAATTTTAGTTTTTTCCAAAAAATTATAGCTATCTATATATATATATATATATATGCACACAATTTTTTTTTTTTTTAATTTTAATTAGAGGGGTAGTGGGTTTTTACCATATTTTACTATATTATAAAATATTAATACTAATATAGATCCTAATTTTTGCTAGAATGCCTCCAAAGCAAGACATCGGTTGGGATCATGGAAAACCGTTGGGGGGATTAAAAGGATCGCCATGTGCAACTAATACTAAATGATTTATATATTTCATGTTATCATAATGTATGTATTATTTAGTAGTATTGAACAATTTTATCCAATTATGTGTGCAGAGCTATCAAACACTCGATCGAGAGTGTGTCAATTGAATAATTTGTGACTTTATAATTGGTACATTGTGTATTATAATAATCTATGAGGCCAATTTTGCTATTCTTATTATTTTAGAATTTTCATATTTTTTTGAACCTGTAATCTAGCGTATCGTTGCGTATCACCTAGGCTTGGCAAATTCCAGCCCGATAGATACACCAGCCCGTTCAAGCCCGAACTGAATCGCTTTTGGGCTAGGATGCTTTTAATAAACGGGTTGAAGTCGGATTCACTAGAAGTCTTTTCTTTATAGCTGGCTTGCACGGGCCTGAAGAGGGCTCACTGAAAAACCTATTTCATCATTATTGAATATTGACCTCTTCAGCTAGCCGTCAAACTCCCTACTTCACAAAACAAACACACGCACTCTCTCTCTCTCTCTCTCTCTCTCTCTCTCTAAAACCCAACAGACCTAATTCATTATTGGGAATCCTTATCCCATCTCTTTAGCCCACACGCACACACACACACACACACACTCTCTCTCTCTCTCTCTCTCTCTCCACATTCAGAAGGAAGCAAATTTGAATTAATTCACAGGAGGGGGTTTTGGAGGAATTGTTGCAGCAGAAGCTTCAATTATGGGTTCATGTTTTAGAATTGTTTTTTCTTCTTTTTTTTGCTTTCAGTTTCCAAGTATTTTTTTTTTTCCCGTAGTTGAATTTTTTTTTTTTTTTTTTTTCCGTATTTGGTCTCCCTCATCTCTTTTTCCTTCCCAAACAAGGGTTTGGTAGTGGGTCTGAAAATAAAATAATAAAAAAGGGTTTACCCGGTTAAACCCGACCAAGCTATATATGGACCCGATCTCAACCCGCCCCATTTACGGCCCGGCCCGACATTAGCCCGAACCGAACCCACCCTGGCCCGCCCATTTGCCAGGCCTAGTATCACCAGATACTAGGCCGCGGCGCCGCGACCCTGAGTCATCAGGACTCCGATACTGCGACCTTGAACCATGATTTGGGATGAATGGAGTAAGCTCTTATTGATCTAATTTTCTGGTCAAAAAAAAAAATCAAAAGAGAGCATGGAAAATGGAAAAATAAATTCGTTTTATAAGAATCTATTGACCCAATCCACAAGTATCTAAACTGCCCCATTCTGGAAGTCAAACGTTCCATACCTCAAGATCCTTTACCCATCATAATGGCAAATGGTAATACGGTTATTAGGACAGTAGTTATTCTTTCTGTTTTTTTCTGGCTCAACTACACTTCAGTACCCTCTATTCTATTATCAATTGTATCACTTAAGACCTCGATTTTTAAATCAATTTCAGCTGAGACAATTGTTAACGGTTATGACGATTAGAAGCCTAATTGTCCTCAATTGAAATCGACTGTCCTCATTTATACTCCATAGAAACCAACTAAAATCCTAAGGGCCCAAAGTGATGAAATTTATAATAGAGGTCCAAAACAAAATTTTGGGAAAATAGAGTGATGTCGGGGTCCGGACCAATGGAAAACAACCACTTGTGTCAAAATTTAACTAATAGCTTTATTAGCACGAAAACCAAAAAAAAACTTAGCACAATAGATTAAACCATAAAGCTGTCTTACGAGTTTTTCTTATGCAATAAATCCCATTGGTCTGGACACCACGTCCCACACCTCATATGAGTGACATGGTGATCCGAGACCACACAAAAAATTTTCCAAAACAGTTAAGACTCATGTGCATAAGGCAGCAAAGTTAACCCATGAAGTTAATTAACAAGAACAAAGTTCAACATTAGTTTCTCCAATCTATGAAAATAATAAAATAAATAAACAAGTGAGATTTTTTTTTTTTTTTTTTGAGAAGATAGAGCAATACCATTTCATTGTACACACGAAGACGTTCCTTCACCACAACTTCAGTGTCATCAGGCCGGGTTATAAGTTTTGATGCACAATGCGGTGGGGGAAGAAGGGGAGCCATGTACATTCCAGGGCTTCCTTCCTTGCCTTTGATGTCGATGCATGCAACATTGTAATTCCCTCTGCACTCGCTACAAATCCTTCTCCCTAGGCATTTTAATAGCAATGCCTCTTCTCGTAGCTTAAGATTAACCACCAAGTCAATGTTTGTTACTCCCTCTAAAATTTCCTGAACATCACCAAAGCACAACGGTAAAGTATAACTTGTATAAGAGTAGAGAACAAATTTTAACAAGATCTTATCACAAGGAGGAAAACATCTAGAAACGGAATGGAGCAGTGGTACTAGAAGAAAGAGATGGGGTAGAATTTCTGATGTATTATTCCTTAATATACAGCAGTATTTATATACAACCTAGATTACAAGAATGGAAACTAACGAAAAGGAAAGAAATATATAAAAGGAAAAGAAAAAGAAATAAATATAAGATCAAAAATAAAATCAAATTAACTCCTAAGATCCTATAAAAGGATTTGACTGAAATCTTATCTATATAAAATATCTTATTTCCAACACTCCCCCTCAAGTTGGGGCGAAGATATCTACAAGACCAAGCTTGCTAAGAGAAGCTCCTAAAAGAGACGGGCCAACCGGCTTGGTAAACATATCTGCCGTCTGATCAGATGAGGGAACAAACTGTGGAGTAATAACACATGCTCGAACCTTCTCCCGTATGAAGTGAATATCCACCTCAATATATTTTGTTCGCTCGTGGAGAACAGAGTCGGAAGCAAGCATTATAGCTGATTTGTTGTTGCAAATCAGAGTAGAAGAGTCACGTGTAGGATACCCAATTTCTGTCAACAAGGAGCGAAGCCAGATAAGCTCACATGTGCCTTGAGCCATAGCTCGATACTCGGCTTCAGCTGAAGATCTAGAAACAACGGCCTGTTTTTTACTTTTCCATGAAATGAGATGGCTGCCATAGAAAGTACAAAAACTTGAGGTAGAGCGTCTATCAATTTTAGAACCTGCATAATCAGCGTCGGTAAAACACGAGATCCTACTCTGAGGACCAGCTGTATAGAATAACCCAAGACCAGGGCAAGTCTTGAGATATCTAAGAATATGGTGAACATCATCCAGATGTGAGGAACGTGGAGCATGCATGAATTGACTCACAACACTCATAGCAAATGAGATGTCTGGTCGTGTGTGAGTCAAGTAAATAAGACGACCAACAAGTCGCTGATAGACAGTAGCATCAGGTAGAAGTTCTCCCAACTCAACTGATAACTTCTGGTTTGGATCCATAGGGGTAGAAGCTGGCCGACACCCCATCATACCAGTATCTTGAAGTAGATCGAGAGCATACTTCCTTTGAGATAAAGAAATTCCATGGCAGGAGCGGGCCACCTCAATACCTAGGAAATAACGGAGAGGGCCTAGATCTTTGACATCGAAAACCTTTCCAAGAACCGTCTTAACTTTGGCAATACCTGGGACATCATTTCCAGTGATAATGATGTCATCAACATAAACAGAGAGAATCACGCAACGATCATCCAGGCGACGATGGAAAAAGCACGTGTGATCCAAATGACATCGAGTAATGCCCATAGACAAAATAACCTCATTGAAGCGATTAAACCATACCCGTGGGGACTGCTTAAGGCCATAAAGAGACTTGCGAAGACGGTAGACTTTCCCAGAATACTCCCCCTCAGCCCGAAAACCTGGTGGAGGATCCATATAAATAGTTTCAAGAAGATCACCGTTCAAGAAGGCATTCTTGACGTCCATCTGATGTAGAGGCCAAGAATATGAGGCAGCTAAGGAGATGAGAAGTCGAACAGTTGTCAATTTAGCCACAGGAGCAAAAGTTGCACTATAGTCCTTTCCTGGAATCTGAGTGAACCCTTTAGCCACAAGGCGGCCTTATACCTTTCAATCGACCCATCCGCTTGGTACTTCACACTGAATACCCATTTACATCCAACTGTCTTTTCCCCGCTCGGGAGAGGAACAAGCTCCCATGTTTGGTTGCACTGAAGAGCATCCATTTCCAAAGTCATAGCTGCTACCCAATGAGGGTCCTGAAGTGCCTCAGATACAGACCGAGGAATCGGAGTGGAGTCCACCCGGCTAAGAAAGGACTGATAAGTATCAGAAAGACCTGAATAAGAAACATACTGGGCAATTGGGTGGTGAGTACTAGTAGAGAAACCATAACGATTAGGAGGACGACGAGTACGAGAAGGGTATCGAGAAGTAATAGACTCAGGGGGACTAGAAGCATTACCAGAAATCGGAGAGGATAATGGCTGAGAGACCGGAGCAGTTAGACGACTGGAGTACACCTATTGAGGATCTGTAGTAATGACTGGAGGTAGCATGGTGTCAGTCGTAGGGGGCGAGGAGATCACCTGAGGAGATTCAAAGGAGGAAACAGGACGCGGAAGCACACAAGTCTCCTCTGTGACTTCGTCAACTGCAGTTCCTGTTGAAGAATTAGGGCCTGCAAAGAAAGGAGTATCTTCCAAAAAAGTGACATCCATAGAGTGATATAAGTGACGGAAAACAGGATCATAACAACGGTATCCTTTAGACATAGAAGAGTACCCTAAGAAGATACACCGAATTGCTTTATTATCCAATTTAGTTCGAGTAGGGCTCCGATTCTGAACAAAACAAGTGCATCCAAAAACTCGAGGTAAAATCGGAAAATGAGTACAATCGGGCTGAAGAATTTGTAAAAGGGCTTTACCATGAAAGACTCGACTAGGAGTTCGAATCAAGAGATAGGTTGCAGTAAGAACAGCCATATGCCAAAAATATTTGGGGACATGCATCCCACACAAAAGGCACCGAACAACAGCCATGATGGAGCAGTTCTTTCGTTCCGCAACACCATTCTGTTCAGGGGTGTAAAGGCTGTGAGTTGTTGAAGGATACCCTTTTGGTTAAGAGTCGATCGAAATTCATTAGTAATATATTCTCTGCCATTGTCAAATCGAAGATTACGCACAATTGTATTAAATTGGGTTTTAATCATTTGCAGAAAATTGGTGAACAAAGTGAATACTTCGGATTTTTTCTTTAGAAGATAGACCCAAGTGCAACGAGTGTAATCATCTATAAATGTGACATAGTAGCGGTGGCCAGAGATAGCAGTAATTGGGAAAGGACCCCACACATCACTATGAATAAGATCAAATGCACATGGGGTACCATGCATGCGAGGAATGTAACTAGATCGTGTATGTTTAGACAATTCACACACAACACAACTAAAATTCAACTTCCGACAAGTTTTATTTAGTAGAGGAAATAGTTGACAAAGATATTGAAAGTTCGCATGGCCCAAACGGGCGTGCCACAAATGTAAAGACTCTAAAGAAAAATTGACAAACTCATAAGTAGGCAAAACAGATGCCTGAAAACCAGAAAACTGCCCATGCTCCCCCGGAGGATCCCCAAAGTAGTACAGTCCATCTCGCTCATATCCCCTGCCAAAAATCCTCTTCGAAGACTGGTCCTGCAAGAGACACCGATCATGAAAGAAAACAACATAACAATTTAGGTCCTTTGCAAGCCGACTAACAGAGAGAAGGTTATAAGAAAAGTTGGGAACATGAAGAACTGAGGATAAAGTAATATTGGGAGATAAAGTAACTTCACCCTTGTTCTTGATATGGACAATGGAGCCATCCGCAATTTGAACATATTGAGAGACGGGAATAACCGGGGGATGAAAAATAAGACAACTTAACAGTCATGTGATCATTGGCTCCAGAATCAAGGACCCAAGTAGGCTGGCCAGACTTAACATGAAGAGCAGTGGAGGTAGTACCTGCAGCTAAAGTAGCAGTCGAGGTAGGTCCAAGACGCGTACTCTGCTGAATAAGTGATCCCAACTGAGACTGGAGTTGACTCATTTGAGCTTGGAGTTAAAGCATTTCTGGATTAGACTGGTTGGGTAGAGAATCTGCAACTGCTGCAGTCCGAGAGGGAACTTTGCCTTTGTTCCTAGCATTTTTTTCCCGAAGCTTTGGATGAAGTTTGAAGCAGCGATCCCTGACATGACCATCTTTGTTACAATAAGTACAATGGGGTTTATTCCCCTGAGAGTGAACAACAGAAGTTGTGGATGCTGCAAAAGCCATCTGATCAGGTATAGGAGTCTCATGGACAGCAGGAGATGGAGGCTGTAATAAGCGGCGGCGACGCTCGTCACCATCAAGAGTGGCAAATGCCTCGAAGAGAGAAGGCATAGGGGATGAGTTTACAATCTGGGTTC
Organism: Hydrangea macrophylla; assembly: GCA_033977485.1. Lineage (NCBI taxonomy): Eukaryota > Viridiplantae > Streptophyta > Magnoliopsida > Cornales > Hydrangeaceae > Hydrangea > Hydrangea macrophylla. Next base: position 31,089,425 of record CM066999.1, read on the forward strand.
GAAGAGACTCGAACTCAGTTTTCAAACTCATCAAAAACTAATATGTGTGTTGACGATCGATGAGCTGAATGGTTGTGTCCGAAGAATTATTGAGAGGCTCATATTGAGCCAATTCCTCCCAACGAGCCTGAAGATATCCGAAATAGTCGGCAACAGAGAGTCCCAAAGTCTCCTGGGTAGCATGATGAATCTCCCGATATAGCTCAAAAATCCGTGAATCATTGCGCTCATGCGCATACATTTTGGTCAAGGCAGACCACAAACCACGTGCCATATCATGGTACATGAAGATATGATAGATACGTTCCTCCATGAAGTTAAAGATCCACCCCAAGATTGTGCAATTGTTGATATCCCATTGCACACGCTTAGGGTCATTGGCCGGTGGTTTGGGTTCAACATCGAGGATCCAACCAGATTTACCCTTTCCACCTAAGAAAAGGCGAAACGAACGAGACGAAGCAGCGAAGTTCCTTCCGTTCAACAAAACACTAGTAACACGATGAGCAGGTGCATGTTGGGACAGAGAGAGATCTTTGGGACAGAGAGAGATCTTGGCGTGAAGATTCGGTATTCTTGACAGGATCTGTCATTGTAATACAAGAAATAACCCAAATAAACTGTAAGAGAAGAACTCCAGAGAAAAGGAAAAAATGGACTTAACCGGACAATATCGGCGCAAGAGGAAAGAGAGTGGCCACCGGAGAATAATCGGTAGCCAAAGGAGGTGACGAAGAGCACAAAAAAAGGCTCTAAAACATCACAGTGATGAAAAGAAGGCCCTTACGGGCAAAAAACCAGCAGTAACACTACTCAAACAGGCTGCCGGCAGCCGGAGAGTCGCCGGAGGTCGACGACGGCTGGCGTGGGCTGTCGGAGGGTCGCCGGGACTGGGCGCAGAGGCTGGGAGTGGCTGGTGGTCTGGGTGAGGGCTAGGCTGGGCTGAGCTGCGGAGGGGCTGGTGGTAGCGGCTTGTAGTGGTGGTGGAGAGAGTTTGCTCTGATACCAAGAAGAAAGAGATGGGGTAGCATTTCTGATGTATTATTCCTCAATATACAGCAGTATTTATATACAACCTAGATTACAAGAATGGAAACTAAGGAAAAGGAAAGAAAATATAAAAGGAAAAGAAATAAAGATAAGATCAAAAATAAAATCAAATTAACTCCTAAGACCCTGTAAAAGGATTTGACTGAAATCTTATCTATATAATATCTTATTTCCAACAGTACTAAATAATACATAATATGAGACTAGTTGGCAGGCATAGGGAACATGGGTCCTATCATATGTTAGGGTTAAAATCCTATCCACGAGATGGAAAACAAGAGAGTAAACACACACAAGAATACCATATTTATGTGGTTGACCCAAACTAGGCCATGTCGACAGAGTTGCTGAGATTTCACTATGTTCAAAGTCCAAAAGAGAAAACTACAGAGTACATCGACAGCCGCCTTCCAATGGAATAGTATTAAGGCTACATGTTACAAGTGTGAATTACCAAAGTGCCTATCAATGAAGCACAGACACAGAAGCTCCGACACGACACGACAGGGGACGTCGACACGACGAAATCTTAAAATAAAAAAAAATTATAAAAAAAAAAGTGCACGTCGACACTGCAAGAAAAGTGTCCATGAAGTGTCGTGTCAACGCGTCAGACACAACACGCGATACGTCACCTTCTTAGAAGTGTCGGTGCTTCCTAGCCTATCAGGCTCCACACTACCTATCATTTTATTGGACAAACCCCCAGCAAGCACATTGGTAATCCATGTTCAGTATATAACTGTCATACAACTCTTGTATGTTCTGTTAAATGTCTATTTCAGAACGAGTGAGTCCCATCTTGAACATTGTATTCAACTCATAACACAGCTTAACCCAATAAATGAAAGAAGCTACGGCTGTGTTCATGTGCCTGTGAGTTTGAGAGTTCGATAGGTCTTATGGTTAGACACAAATCCACACCCAACAAGTACCCGAGTCCATATAGCTACATGCTGGGACTTACAACACACACGCACACACACACACACACACACACACATATATATATTATATAACGCTGGATTCATTGTCTGCACAGAATATAGGATACAGGATGGGAAAGATTGGTATGTTAAAAAAACATTTAAATACCATGTCAAAATACAAAGGAGACATAATTGCTAATGATTGTCCAAATTTATGAGGTTTGGAGCAAATAGCGGAAGACTATAAGTTTTTGAAATATGAAATCTACATCTGGAAAAAAGAACACTAAATATATAAGTTCTTGTCGTATACGGGTGTCTAAAACTACTAATGATGATGTATATGATGATAGAACTTAATTAGAACAGATCGGTGTGGCATCAGCTAATTGATATATCATTTGACTACTCAACAGTTGGGTGAAGTTCATGTGCACTACACGATATCTTTAATGCAATTCAATATTCAATGATAACACTAAGCATATTGAGCAATACTAATATTTCATTAAAGACTTTGTAATTACTTGAGAATATAATCACACAATTACCTAAAAGCCGAAGCAAAAACAAGTAGCTTGCAGCATAGAAGCCAGAATACTTAACAATATAATCTTGTAGATATTCTTATAAGATATTCAAAGCCAGGAGTTCAAAGATATAACTACGTTCTCCATCTTTTATGCTTCTAGCAGCATAAGACTCGCGCGCCCAAGATAAATTTGGGACAAACTCTCACACGAGCCCATAGCCTTGCTTTTTCTATAGATGCTTATATCATTGTCTGTTTCTTGTTTCTTTTATTGTCCTACTTTGGGTCTTAACATATCTGATGCCAACATCAACAAGGTAACAAACAAATAGACAAAAGAAAAAATAGAAGTGCTCACCGCCTGTCTTAAGGTACGGGGGAAACCGTCAAGAATAAATCCTGATTCACCCGTAGCCTCTCCAGCTTCAAGACGTTTGGACAATAAATTTATTATTATTTCATCTGAAACCAATTTCCCATTGTTAACAATCTCTGCAAGCTGCAAAAAAATGAGCAAAAGATAGAGATAATTATACAGCAGAGAAACAAATACAATGATGAAAACCAACACAAGCTCAAAGATATAGTTCTACATTTTAGCACCATCTGTACAATTTTTAACTACTTATTACACAGGTAAGTGCAGTTTTACGAATAATCAAAGGAACTAAAATCCCCATACACAAGAAGAAGAAAACACCAGGGAAGAATTCAAACCAACAGATTAATTGTTGAAGTGAATCTAGCTCTCCAGGACATTTCAGCTTGTATAGATTTTATACAACTAGCGAGAATTACACTCAGTACCACTTTATACCCTGTGTATCCAAAAGTGTAACTGTGCTTTGGAATAAAATCCTTAAAGTACAATTATTTAGACCAAAGAACCCAAAACATGTCATTCTCCGATACTTCACATGATCAATTTCAATCCAATTGCACACTACCTGTTGATCCATTGCCTCGAATGTGCAGACAACAATACTCTGATCGAGACATAGATGGAAAGTCACATACTTTACTCATAATGGATGCTTGAGACCTTTAACATTAGATAGATACCTTGTTTTACATGTAAAACTTCCATTAAGATAACAACTTGATACCATTCCATTTAGGAAGGAAAGACAAATCACAGACACAACCTCCAAATGCTCTTTGGTGAGATTTTCCATGGAAAGTGGACCAAGTTTATTCGAACCCTCGATGGGTATCAAGTTAGGAAATAATCTAGCTTTTACTAATAAAATAAAATAGTTAAACTTATGAAACAATTATTTTTTATGATTAATTTTCTCTTCTAGGAAGTTTATCATTTAGGATTTGATATCCCAAGACTTTAGGAGTTTGTTTAGATTTGGTATCTTAGTTTTGTCAATTTAAACGCATTACGTTGTATGGAATAATCAGTGTAACAATGTTGAGTTTGAGTGAGTTTGTGGGGCATCCTCTCTCTCTCTCTCTCTCTCTCTCTCTCTCTCTCTCTCTCTCTCTCTCTCTCTCTCTCTCTCTCTCTATTGCATTCGGTATCAATTGATATTAGAGCCAAACGAGATCCATCTTATCTCTTTGTTTCAAACACCAACCAAACAGTCCGTAGCATTATCATACTCTAGCTACTTTACGTTTGTCATCCTCCAAGAACCTATACTAGCTTTCATCAATTTCCAAAAGCCACCCCAAAATTTTTCTGAAATTTCAGAAAACCTCCCCCAAGTGTCCATAGATTATACGGAAAATAAAATAAAATAAACAAAAAACAAAATTTTCCATGAAGGCACCTCTTTCGTGTTTATTTGTCACCATGTTTACCAATGCTGAATTAAACTCCAAATTCGAAGCCATATTCTATTTCAAGAGTCCGAATTCGAAGCCCTACAACCAAAATGGCCCCCATAGGGACAACTATCAGTTGAATATAAGGCCTACTAATCCGACTTGACAATCAGTTGGATTATCTCATAGCTTCTCGTAGGTGAGAGTAAGGTGGTTATCAACAACCCCCTACTCACTTGGCCCAATACCAAGGTTGCTATTCGTAAACCCCACATCAAACTTGACAACAAACGTACTCACCGAGGAAAAAAAAATTCAAACACGTGGAAATTGTGATGACAGACCATATTTTCTTGTGATTAAGGAATCTACGAACAAGTTGGCCTTACAAATTAAGCCACACATTGCACCTTATCTTGTGACGTGGATTACAGCTACTCGGACATGAAACATCAGTTTAATCATACTCCCAAGTCACCGTAGTTGATTCTTTCAGCTGGGGAGAAATGTTGGCAATCAAGTTAGGAAATAACTCCAGCTTTTTTTTTTTTTTTTTATAGCAAATAATCTAGCTTTTATTAACAATGTAAATAATTGAACTTGGGAAACAATTATCTTTTGTGATTGACTTTACCTTTTAGGTGGTTTATCTTTTAGGAATTGATAACCAAGATTTTAGGAATTTGATTAGATTTGGTATCGTAGTTTTGTCTATTAAAGGTATTAGGTTGCATTAATAATCAGTTTGAGAATGAATTGAGTTTGTGTGGGCCTATGTGGCTAAGCCTATATCACACACACACACACACACACACACTCTCTCTCTCTCTCACACACACACACACACACACACTCACTCACTCCCTCTCTCTCTCTCTCACACACACACACACACTCACTCTCTCTCTCTCTCTCTCTCTCTCTCTCTCTCTCTCTCTCTTCAAATCTTCAACAGATAGAAGAGGTCCCAAACTATATGCTTAGGGAAAACAAACCTAGATAATAATGATTTTTCATTGTTCTCCTCCATTCACATTCCTAGAGAATTCACATTCTGTGATGTTGTACTTCATATACTTAATAGTGATACTTTTTATTAGCAGTACTTTATGCTTTATAAGTAGTATATTTCATGTCATTTGTTTTGTGTGTCATTTTGTGTTGGTCTAGAGCATGTGACATTAGCATGGATTGAAGAGGATATAAATAGTTGGCTAGGGTTGTGAGAAAGTAGTTTTGGGATATTTTGTATTGAAGTTGGTTGTAAACCAAGTCAGCCTTAGAGCACTTTAATGGAGATTCTCTTCCCAAAACCCAGTTCTTCAATTTTTGTTCTTCTATTTGCATCATTTGGTAGTAGAGCCTCAAAATCAAAACCTATGGTGGCAAAGCCTAAGCCGATTGGAATTTGCAGAATTTGAGCCCAAACAAAGCTTTCAAACAATTCGAAACAGATTTGTGGGTCGTTGAAACCAACCAACTGTAGAACCTGTCACACTTTCAACCAAACAGAGTGTGAGTGGCGATTGCAACCGATTGGAGTTACTTCGAAATTGAATCAAGCAGATCCTTCAACAAGTTCGAACCAGAACTTGGCTTCGCGAAGGGCATCGAACACATCGTATGTGAGTCGCGACACTGATAGGGACCATTTTGATTTTGGTTGTGAAGAACCGACCAAGGATTGGACCTTAACTACCTCTCTGCCTCTCGTGACCATCGTTTGGGAGAGTTCCTTGCGATGCTGGGTCATGTTTGGCTGGAGCAATTGAAGGGTGCCATACATTAATTGCTTTTGGGGCAAATTTTATTGGGCAAGTCAATTTGAATTCCAATTAGTTGTGTCAATCTTGGTTTCATTTTCTTGGTTGAAATTGGTTAGATTGGGTCGTGGTTGAAAATCTTGGCGAGTAATTTTATTTGGATTTGTGGATTGGGTTATTGCTAGCTTGCGGGTTGGAGTTCGACTCTAGTTTCCAATCTCTTGGCTTCAATTTGCTTGAGAATTGCTATGGCTCAAAGAGGAAGAGATAGAACGTTATAGCACATTCCATGGACCTAAGGGTACCCAACGACATGAAATGGAGGAATTAAAAAGGTAAATTGCTGCCTTAATAGTCTAAGGTAAAGCGTTTGCAACCTCCTTGTAATGGAATCCAAATTCCAGAATTCTATGGCAATGAATCGGAGTTTGTTGATTAGGTAGATGAAGTTGAAGTTATTCAGTTTCTATCACACCGTAGAAACAAAAGTAAAGTTGGTCAAAAAATGTTTGAAGGGAAGGGTTGCGAAGTGGTGGAAACAAATCAAAATTGTTAGAAAGAGAGAGGGAATGACTAAAGTCAAGGACAATGTTTTTAAAATCGGACCGTTCATCGAACCGGAAAAATGATCGGTTCACGGGTTAATGGTTCAACCGTCGGGTGAACCGGAGTCAAACCATGACGTCATAATTATGTAATAAATATATTTATTTAAATATGTAAGAGTAAAATAATATATAATTAAAAATGAAATAGAGATAAATTGTAAATTTTATTTTCACATTTTCATATCCCTACAATTGATACAACTAACAAAGAATTTGAGAACTAATTTAAAATTCAAAATATGATAACCATACCATTGGCCTACAAATTAATTACGACCAACCCACTCTTTAACAACTACCAAGACTAAAAAGTAAAAAGTGAACATTAAAGGCTCTTAACAGTAACATTGTTACTTACAACCTACCATAGTGACCCGTTTAACTTCCCAATAACAGTTGTCAGAACCAATAAAAGTGTAAGTGGTGCAACATATATCAAATCCAATCTAGAGAGAGAGAGAGAGCGAAAGAGAGAGAGGTTGTTAGAGTAAACAAAATCACAAGTGATTTGACCGCCAGAAAATAGACAGCACTGTGAGGCGCAGCGACAACCGGGGTTGCTCCGGCCAGGCTAGATGATGGCGACATGATAGAGGTCTGTTCGCTAGAGGACGACGGAGGTGAAAGATCTGCTGACACAAACCAGTTTTCAAGCTTTCACAAATCGGTTCATCCACAAAAACCGTCACCGGTTCTCCGGTTCAACCAGTCCACCCACCGGTTTTGGCCGGTTCTTGTTCCAATAACGATTACCGAATCAAACCGGACCGGAGAGCCGACCGGTCGACGGTCGAACCGGTCCAACCGGCCGGTCCGGTTTTAAAACCTTGGTCAAGGATTGGAACAAAATGACGAAGAAATTGGAGGACGTGTTCTTGTCCACGGATTACGTTCCCGCAAAATGTGGGAAGTTGAGACACACTTTTGCATGTTATGAAAGTGGGTTTGATGTAATACTATGCAAAGAATCGAGTGAAGAACCAATATTGGATGATTGGTATGAAAGTGAGTTCGAAGAAAAACTAAACCAAGAGGATGACAAGGAATTACGTGAGGAACTGATATTTCATTATTGATATAAAAGTGAGTTTGAAGAAAACATAGGTGAAGAAGACAACAAGAAATTGGCTAAGCCAACATTTGATGATTGTTATGATGAGTTTGAGGAGAAGGAAGCGGGCTTTATTGGACTTCTTTGATCTCAAAAGAAAAGTTATGTTGCTCCAACAAGTTACGAAGAGGAGTATGGCTATGAATGTGAGGATCTACAAGACCATGCCATTGACTCTTTTGAAGGTCTTCCTTGTGTTGATGGTGACAAGGAGGTTGGTTTGGATATTTTTCTTGATGAGTTTGTGCAAATGGATGAATTCAAGAAGCTTACATTGGTTGATAAGTGCGAAATTAAGTGCTGTGCTAATACTTAATAGGATCGAGGAGAGATTTGAAGATGATGAACCAATGGGAAAGCTTATGGCCATCAAAGAAGATTGGGCTTTTGAAGATCAAAGCTATGTCTTGTTTCCCCTCCCAAAAATTGAAGATTCAAATCAATGTGGAGTGGCACCACAATGATCTCCAAGATTAACATCAAGAGAAAAGCGACCGCTGAAACGCAATTGAGTAAGCTAATTCTCAAACTTGAGGACAAGTTTCTTTTGAAGGAAGAGTATGATGTAGCACTTTATATGCTTAATAGTGGTACCTCTATTAGTAGTACTTTATGCTTTATAAATAATCTTTTATGTTATTTGTTTTGTTTGTCATTTGGTGTTGGTCACAAGCATCAAGCATGTGACATTAGCATGGGTTAAATAGGATATAAATAGTTAGCTAGGGTTGTGAAGAGAGTAGTTTTAGGTATTTTGTATTGAAGTTGGTTGTAAACCAAATGAGCCTTGGAGCTCTTTAATGGAGATTCTCTTCCCACCTAGTTTGTCAATTTCAATTCAAGTCCTCTTTGATATTGCAATTCTATTTCCATCAGGCTGCCCAGTTCTACGCAAAGAACTTCAACTTGGTAGCAGTATCAATCTCAAATGACCAGTAACTTCATTCCACAAACTCAATTGCGCAGACAATATTTAAATTAGCAACATCATTTAGTGAGCTCAGATCTTAGTATAGTTGCGAAGACAATACCGAAACTCACTCCATTCTTTGAACTTCAAGCCTGGATCGCTTAGGGAGGCTTTGGCTCTCATGTCCTAGATCTTCATGAGTCAAAAGCTGACTTTTTGTTCAACTATTTTTACATTTCTCCACTAAAATATTTCTTTTTCCCTCTTTTAAGGTATACTTCAACAACTTTTATCTCATCTTTAGTTTCTCTCTACCCTAGTAGAAATCCCACATTTTTTCCAATAAATAAACATGTAAACTATTTCACTGCCTAAATTAAATCATGTTTAAGACTCTGAATGCATGTGTGTTAATAGTAAGGTTTCTAATTGGAAAGCAAATAATAAAAGCTCCAGTAGCCATGCCCGTTGCACTATACCCTGTGGTCTGTGGCCAGGGCAGCGACTCCGTGTCACCACTACCTTTGCCACTACGGCAGTCATTGTCGATATTTAAATCTTTAGTAGTTTATATACGAACATAAACCTAGGGCTCAACTAGGACTTGGAACTCTACAACACTCCGTTATAAAGAGACATGATTAGTGTTCAATTTTGCACTCTTGACTTCATGATTTTACTTTTATTGGACACAAATTATCACCTAAACCGGGGGATTTAATGGATAAATTGTGTTTTTGTAAATCTTGTTTATTGTTCATTTCTTACCAATAAAATCTCTTTCTTGCAGATTTTAAGAGCTTGGTAGAAGTTGGAACCAAGTATTTTGGTTCTTATCTCAAAAAAGGGCAAGGAACGCTGTTCTGCAGAGCCGAATCCATCCGGGTCTAAAGGGCGGATCGATCCGCTATTGATTCAGGACCTGGAGAAGTGCTCTCGGAACGTCGGATCGATCCGACTTTTACAGACGAAGATTCTGCTTGCATATTTGAATAGCGGATCGATCCAGCATTTTGCCAGGGATACCCCTGCTGTGTTTTCCCCTCTTTTATTTACAAGTTTGCCATTTTTGTGGTTTTTGTATAAATAGATAGAGGTGGAGTTTTTAGGGCATTCTTGTTTTTTTTTTTTCCTTTTCTCCCAACCTTTTTCTTTTTCATTTTTCTCAATTTGGGAAGCCCCCTTGGATTCCCTTCCATTTTCTCTTCATTATTGTAAACTTGAAGATTTCATTAAGTTTTAATGGCTTGGTATATTTTCTATCTCCTTTTCTTTGATAATATTGCTATGTTTTCTATTATTTGTTAGATTTACTTAGATTGTGGATCATGAACTCTTGGATTTAATGTTGTAGCATTTCTAGGGTTCATTTGTGTAGGATTCAAAACTAGGGGCTTCATCTTATTTGTCTTGCATCTTTGATTGTCAAACTTAGACTTTGAATCTTACCTTATGTATTTCATATGGAATATTATGTAACCTTGTGTTTTGCAATCCATGTGTTTGATAATTGTTGTGTGTGGGATTTAAAACTTGGAGTTTTCATCTTTGATGTCAAGTATCTTTGATTGTTCAAACTCTTGGGTTTTAAATACTACCTTTTGAAGACTTCATACGTGATTTGTCCACCAAGTAGATTAGTTAGTATAGGGTGGACAAATCGTTCGGATTAGAAGCTATGGAGGCTTCATCTTGTATGTTATGCATCCTTGATAGTCAAACGTTAGCTTCAAATCCGTTTCTATGGAAATCTCAAAGCTCCTTTCATCTAACTCATAGATGCACTCGTGTTTGATAATATGCCACAATGAGATGTTACCTTATCTATTTTCATCTTGTTGTGACCCAAGGTGTGGGAGAATGATCCCAACCAATTGCTTTTTAGATTAGTTTTCATTTACCTATTACCCTCCAAAAACCCAAAAAAACACAAGTCAATTTTTCCCTTTTTATCATCTTTTCTTATTTATTTCTTTTAAGCATTATAATTAATTTATAAGCTTCCCAAACGTTGTTCTTGTATCAATCCCTATAGACTCGACACCCTACTTCCAACATACTACGTTTTAATAGGGTTAACAAAGAACTTGATTTTGACATAATCAATATACTACTCAAGTTAAATGGTTAGCTGCATTCTAAGATATCAAGTCCAAACGTTGAGAATAAGGCCGTAAAAATTTAAGAAAGCTACATTGTAATTGTATACAAGATAAGGATGAAGAGAGGATTAAATTTAAAAGTAGTCAAAGCCCTTATAATGGGTGGGTACAATTGGCGCTCTAAAAAGTAAAACGAAATCAAATTTTAAAAGGAAGGCAAAAAGCAGCAAACATAGAACCATCAACTAGCCCAAAGGGTGATACACCATGAGACATACAAAAGTAAGGTACTATTAAGGTGATCAGTGACGGGACTATCTCAAAGTACTATTATGACTTTCAACACTATAGATCGTACTTACTACTTTTCCTTAAGTTTTTGCAATCCATGGCTTCGGCCTTCATCTTGCCCATAGCCGTCAATCCAATAGAGTTCTTATCTTAACTATGGAAAAATCAACCATTATAGCAAGATCAACACCACAAACCAATCTAAAAGTGCGTAACATTTCTTGATACAATAATCCTTCAAGGAACACGGTGACCATAAGCAGAGGTTAAAGAGTCACTGAGAATACAAAAGGTGCTGACAAGTGACATCTTCTAGATGAGAGTCATGAGAAAATAACGTTCAGTATAAAATGAAATCCCTCAACAATTTAAACTGCCTTCTTAGAAATATTTTAATACTCTGAAAAACTATAGGAGTACCTATAGAGTCGGCCATAACTTCATCATCACCAGAGAAAATTGCATTCTCTTTGTGTGCCAATGAAATCCAAACGGTGTTAACCTACTCTTCAGTGGCCAAGAAAAGCTTTAAAATAAAGTTTTCTGTTGTTTAAGTTCCGTAAATGCAAATCTATTTCCTATGGAAATAGCAGCAAGCATTTAAAAACAAAGTTACCTTGTAAGCAACTCATGCCCCTATCTATCACTGTTCCCGCCGATAGTCTGTATGGTACACAGAGAACCCTAATCACAATCCCACTAGTGCACATGGTTGTAATACAAATAATCTCAGTCACTTGGAAGAGTGCATTTTTGCCCACCCAATGTTGCTCGCCCATAGCTCACCCACCACCACCATTTTGACACTTGTCATATTCCATTCCCATTTTACCCCTATCTTATAACACTATTACTGAGACATGAATAGGACACGTGTCAAAATGGTGGTAATGGGTGAGCAAAAATGTACTCCACTGGGAAATGCAAAATAACACAACCAAGCCTTTGATCAAATTTATTCCTTTGCACTTTCTAAGGAACCAAACAGGACAGCATGTACCCACATATTGTTGTATGGCATTTATTCTATACCACAAGCTCCAAATTGTCACCGAAGTTTTGCCACCTTTTCTCTTGAACCCAAACAACTTCAGTGCGAGGAAACATTAAACCTAACTATCGAGATCAAAAGTAGCAACTTCTAGTCGTAATCCATAAAATTGGCCTACAAACTTTTCATTTCATCTAGTTTAACGTCACTACTATATATATACGTCAATAGCTATACAATAGAAACCAAAAATTTCCAACTAATCGAATGAAATTGAATGAGATCATAAGTTACTTACTTATTCTTTCGGGGGCTAAGCACATTGGATATGATACATACAATCAACATGTATATATATACCAAAAACAGAAATCTAAACCCTAACGAACCTGAGTAGCAAGTGGACCACCTCTAGTCTCTATGGTACACGGAGAACCATAATCTTAACTCAAGCAGGCACATTGTTTCTAAGTAACCAAAGAGGACACTATATACCAACATTTTCTTCAAAAAGCATTCATTCTATAGCTATCAGCTCCAGATTACCAATAAAGTTTTGCCCTCTCTTTTCTATTGAATCCAAACAACTTCAGTAAGATGGTACCTTTCAACATTAATTCCTAATCCAAAAAATTAGCAACAGAATTACCATATCTGATCTAGTTAAAAAGTTATTAATTTAGACAGACTTCATTTATTATAATTCAACGACAGAAATTGAACAAGATCATAAGGTATTGTATAGATATATGATATGAATTAGGATACATATACAACTCGCAATGAATAGATATAATTGAAACACTTAAATTTTAAAAATAAAAAAAAAAACCCTAATGAACCTGAGAAGAAAGGGGCCCATTGGAAGAAAGCTCGTCGCGGACGAGATCGCCGGTGGCGATGTGAGGAACGCCGAGGAGGGTGGAGAGGCGGCCGGCGTATGTACCTTTTCCGACGCCGGGGCAGCCGAGGAACACCCACTGGACGGTGCCTCCGCTCTTCGATTGGCGGCGGAGAGGCAGAGGCTTGAGGTTGAGCGAAGAAGAAGAAGAAGACGGTGATTGAAGGTCGATTTCGGAAATCGAGGACGAAGAGAAGGTTCGAGCTATGGAAGAGAAGGCTGAGCCTCTCGTTCTCAGAAGGCGGTTCAGGACCGCCATGGGATGGGGAGAATACAATGAAATTCTAGAGAGAGAGAGAGAGAGAGAGAGAGAGAGATCTGTCACGATGGAGAGAGTGTTGAAGCTTTCTTCGAGTGTGGGGACTCCGAAAAGGTTTGACGTCGGAATTGAGACACGATCTTTATGTGGAAAATGAGAACACAAAACGTGGGTTTGGATTTTTATTTTTAGGGTCTGTTTGGCAAACTTTTTTTTTTTTTTTTGTTTTTTTGGATTTTTCATCGATGATTATGAAATTCCAAAAGTTAAAATAAAGGGTTAATCATATTTTACCAGCTTACCCTCGTGCACTTCAAAAGTGAATACTTAAATCTCATGTGGTTTTGAACTAAAGTGAAATTATTAAAATTTCTCTCAATATAACCTCATGTGGGGATTATTGTTAAAATTAGTTCCACATAGGAGACTTAAAGTGTCAAAATTACCCCACGAAGATAATCCCAAAATTAGCACCCATAAGGCATTAAATGTTAAAAAAAAATTGCCCAAAGACAGGTGGGTTAACGAGTAATGCTATGCTAAATTTTTTTCTCAAAAAGTGTTTTCCAACACATATGGCTCTAGGACCCTCTTCATTAACGGTAGGATCACTTCAACATCAACCAATCAAAATCAACTAAGCCCACTGCCACTTGTGTTGGGAAACACTTTTGAAAAAAAAAAATTTGGGAAGCATGGCATTACTCTGGGTTAAATGGAAGCATTATTCCCACATTAAGGGTTAACCCCAAAATTAACCTCAGAAATGGAGTAAACTGTTCATATTTTTTACCATATTTAGAATTTTCACCAGTTTTGAGAGAAATCTTCACAGCTTCACTTTAGTCGAAACCACAGGGGGTTAAGTGTCCACTTTTGAACCACAGAGGGTAAGTAAAAATTGGCATAACCACAAGAGGAGTAAAATGTAATTAACCCTAAAATGAAATAGAGCATTTTTGCTCACCCAACTCTTTCATTGAACAATGCACTGGACCTATGATTTTACACCATTAATTAATTTACATTTAATCATGAATCCCACTGCTAGGCCTGTAAACGAATTGGATTTTATCCGAATCCGATAGAAATATCCGATTCCGAATCCGATATGCGTGTTTAACAGATCTGATCCGAATCCAAAGTAGTTTTTTTTTTATTATTATTTTTAAATTTATTTTATTTCATTTTATTTTTAAAATGAAATGTGCTTTTGGATATAAATCATTTTGGGTACTTTGAGCGATTTAGGATTTAGCTCTTTGTCCGATTTTCAGTTTTCGGATTTGGATATCTGAATTCTAACAAATTCGGATTCGGATTTTTTTTCAGATTCGGATTTTCTGAGCATATTTTTATCGAATTTGGATTCAGATTGTAGAAATCTGGTCCGAATTCGATCTGTTTACAGGCCTACCCACTGGAGTGAGCAAAAATGCATTCAAAATGAAAAAAAAAAAAAAAATTTACCTTGGAACTCATGTGATCGCAGAAAAAATGTGATTCGATTGAAAAATTTAGGGTTGGTCAAAAGCTACTTTTATACAACTTTGAAATTATAGTAATGATATATCGTTTGCCAAATTTTGTCATAGCCCTTGCCCCTTTGGCGTTGCTATAATTTGGTAGGACCTTTTGTATACTATTGGAGAAGTGTTTTGGAGGTTATGCTATAATTAGGCATGCCAACAGATCAATAACTCAACTTTTTTCAATACAAACATCAGTATAAATGATTAAGAAATGAAGGAGAGATTGATAATTGCAGTATATTAGTTTGCTATAGTGTATAGGAATTTATACAGAATGTACAGAGATAAAAAGGGAAAGCAATAAAGAAGAAGTAAAATACACAGTAAATACAATCAAAGAAACAGTCAAGGAGATAGGGAATTATGCTTTGATTGTGGCTCGGACTGGGGGAGGTTCACTTTCATTCCTAATATGCCCCCGCAAGATCGTGCTTCCATCGGAAACACCAATCTTGGTACAAAGGAGAGCAAAATGAGACTTTGCCAACGGCTTTGTGAGAACATCAGCCAGCTGGTCGTGAGTTGAGACATGAGCAACTGTGAGCGAGCCGTTAGCGACCTCGTCGCGCACAAAGTGGTAATCTAGCGCAATGTGTTTTATGTGCGAGTGGAAGATGGGATTTCATACAGGTACGTTGCACCAATGTTTTCATAGAGAAGCTTTGGGGGTTGAGTAGGGTAAGCTCCAAGTTCACCGAGAAGGTTTGTGAGCCAAGCGAGCTCGGCGGAAGTGGAAGCAACAAATCGATATTCTGCTTCTGTAGATGAGCGAGCAACTGTCCTTTGCTTTTTGGAGCACCATGAGATAAGATTTGAACCAAGAAAAATGATGTAGGCAGAGGTGGAAGTATAATCATCACGGTTTCCAGCCTAATCCGCATCAGAATAGGCAGTGAGATGTAGTGAATTGGAGCGATTGAGAAATAAGCCGTAGGTGATGGTGTGCTTTAGATAGCAAAGTAGTCTCTTTGCTGCAATTCAGTGAGTTTTAGAAGGAGTATGCATAAACTGAGCAAGTTCATTGACTATATAAGCGATTTCTGGCCGAGAGAGAGAAAGATATCATAGCCCCAATAAGGCTACGGTATTGAGTGGGATCTGCAGCAAGTGTGCCATCATTTAGAGCCAGGGAGGTGGAAGAACTAAGAGGTGTGACAACTTCTTTGATACCATCCATCTTGAAACGTGCAAGAAGGTCACGAATATATTTTTGTTGAGACAAAAGGAATCCATGGCGGTGCAGGATGACTTCAACCCCGAGAAAGTAATTTATATGACCAGGATCCTTGATAGATAAACGGTTGGGCAGAGCATCAATTATGGTGCGTATAAATGTTGAAGAGCTCCTTTAAGTAACAAATCATCCACATAAACAAGGAAGTACACAGTGAGTTACTCATTAAAATAAATAAATAGTAAAGTGTCAGATTTTGAGTTGATAGAGCCGAGAGAGAGAATGAAGGTATTCAATTCTTGAAACTAGGCGCGAGGTGCTTGCTTAAGACCATAGAGATAACGATGGAGACGACACACATGGTGAGGGTGAGTTTGATCCACGAAGCCCAGTGGTTGAGACACGAACACTTCCTCAGTTAATCGGCCATGAAGAAAAGCATTGTTAACATCCAACTGGTGTATGAACCACCCACAAGATCGAGCAAGAGTGAGTACCACTCGAATAGTGGTTGTTTGATAATTGGACTAAAGGTCTCATGGTAGTCGATCCCAGGGCGTTGGTGAAATCCCTTAGCCATAAGACGAGCTTTTCAATACTTCCATATGGGCGCCTCTTGACTTGAAATACCCACTTACACCCGACAATATTATGGTGGATTTGACGAGGAACAAGTTCCCAAGTACCATTGCAAATGAGAGCATTGTGCTCTTCACATATAGCATCTCTCCACTTTGGATTAGTAAGCGCTTGAGAAACGTTTATCGGTTCTAGTGTTTGAGGAAAGGGTGTTTAGATGTGACTAGAGAGATTTTGGTGGATGGTTTGAAAATGTGATTCTTGGAACGAGTTGTCATGGTATGAGTGTTATTGGGTGTGAAAGAGTGGGGAATAAAGGAAGGCAAGGTAGAGGGAGGAGGATCATACCTGGGAGGATTGTCACTCGTGGAAGGAGCAAGGGAAACATCGTTAGTGGAATTTACCAAATGAAGATCCATAACCAATGGGACGGTGCTAACATGAGACTTGCTGGACGTAGACATGGAGTGGGGTGCATAAATGTTGGAAGTTGCATTCTTGGTTGTGGAAACTGTACGAGACGAAGAATGTGGCGGTGTTGGGGTAGATTAAGATGGACGAGACTGGGGTAGATTGAGATAGAAGGTGATATGCGTTGATTGGTGATTTAGTGGGGCAAGGTAATCTGTGAAGATGTGTGATGAATTGTGAGAGTGGCTTGGGGTAGAGGGACTTGGCACATGGTTAAAGGTGTGGGATGAAGGAATTTCAAAAGGGATAGATTGAAGAGATGGAGCTATTGCACACCATTTTGAAAGAGTAAAGTCATTGACTGTCACACCCCAACCCGCCCCGGCAGATTAGAGCACGTGTAACAAGACTATACGCGCCCCAAACTATACCAAAATAGCAAGAAAACAACCATTAAGTGTCATTAAAAGGCTTTATTGTGACGAAACAGACCCAAGGACAAAATGGTAATTATTAAATTATAGCAAATTTTATACCAAAAGATAGGTCTTTGAGTCCCGATTCCAACGCAAAAAACGGCGCACGAATCCGAATTTTCTAAAGAGAGTTATGTCTGTTTCCGTAAAAGCCGAAGGGCTGAATTCAGACCAGCGGATCGATCCGCCCCATCCGGTTTTGGCAGATTGCCATTTTTTGCTCCTCCAGATGCCCCGAATCGATCCACACGAAACCCAGATCGATCCGGATTTTGCAGAAGTGTTTTCCCTGCTGCTAAAACCCTGTTTAGCAGTTCAAACTTTTCCCAAGTTCTAAATTGGTTCCAAACTTTCCAAAACTCTTTAATACATTATCCAAACACTCAATAAACATATCAACAACATGTTTAAGCTTTCACAAACATTTTAAACATAATCCAAACCTCAAGCACACGAAGAACTTATCATAAATCTCCAATCAAACTCAAGTAGTAAAATATGATGGAAATTTCTTTGTCAAGATAAATTCAAAAGCCTTCAGCAACTTGTTTTAACCAAAATTCATCACATGAGGTTCCATAATCTTATTTCTAAATGTTTGCAAGTTCACTTACTCAACAAAGTCCTTGAATGTTCATTTGAAAGAACAAACTCGCATTCTTTTATCAAAGCTATACTCAACATGAGTCCAACAGCTCAAACACAACTTCATATCTTAAAACATGAGTTCAACAACCTAAACTCAAGGAAAGAACACCCAACATATTAACAAGTTTCAACCCACATTCTAAAGCATTAAAAGGTGATGCTTAACATTTTACAACTTACAAAAGAAGTTTGAACCCAAATGCAACTTGTTCCCCAACAAACCATTTACAACTACAACATTATAAGCAAGAGTCTCAACTCTACCAAGACTAACATAATTACAAGTCTATGAACATATAAACAAAATGACCCTTCATCCGGACCTCCGATCACTTCCTTCCCTCGTCAGGATCTGTACCTGTGGTGGTTATTCAATAACCACACAGAAAATAGTTTTGTTTTAAGCTTACGCTTAGTGAATACTTTAATCGTGCCATGGAGTATGAAATATGCATATGCAATGTTAAGCAACACAACGATATAAGCAATCGTCGGTATGTCAAGTAACTAATCACCATCGCAACGGGCCCAAGAGTCCGGGCCTTTTCTTACTTCAACGTCGCATATAGTGAAAACACACACTCTCACGTGACCGTAGTCAAATCGTTGTGGTCGTCACCATCGTCCCCTTTTTCTTGAGGAAAACATCGTCCCGTTAATCCGGGCTAAATAATGGTGATCACTACTTGACATCCATTGTCCCAATTAAGCACATAAGTATGTCAAACATATTACATAGCAATTTCTACAAAAATTGACATGTTAGGCTCCAATTAACACATGCTTTGACTAATAATTCAAGAATTAAGTATATAATCATACTCAATATCACATAATCACCATTTAACACCCAATTTAGGATTAGAGTACTCACCTCACAAATTGCTCCAATTAAAGCATAGAACCCCAAATTTCTTGTAAATTTTAGCTCTAATTAACTCCAATGATAATACTACATACAAATATCACGTATATGTATAGGTATAGAGACGATCCTCTCACCTCCACGATTCCGAATATAGTCTCGGTTCGCAAAACGGTGTACCGACAGCTACGGAACGGCGAAGAAACAGCGAAGACGACGGAGCTTTTGTCAATGGCTAAATTTTCTCTTCATCTACATCAATTTTCTTGTTTTGATACATTGGAGAAGATGAGTCATGTTAAAAGGTGTCAACCGCTTGGGCTTCATGCCAAATTTTGTTTATTTATATTTGCACCCCCAACATTTCTTTAAACTTTATTATGAAATCCCCTAAATAATTGTATTAACTACCCAATATCTAAGTAGGTATTTGTTTATGTCACGCGTGGGTCCCAAACGTGGTCCTATATATTTTATAAAAATTGCTAATTAACCTACTAGTTATGAATCGGGTTCCTATTCACTCTCACACGGGTACTCAAACTGGCACCATAAAATATTGCAACTAACAATAAAATATTAAAGCAATTAAACAAATATTCATATAATCATATAAATGCAACTAAATGCAATTTATTTAATTTGAATCTCCCATGGGTCCCACTTCATATCTGTCCAACTGTACCCTTTTTGAAACACTTATCACGTCGGGGTAACTGAAACTTACCCAAATTATCACATGCTATTAATTATACTAATTAATGGATGCTAAACATATATTATCTCATTTCTCCGGGTACGGGTATTACATTGACTTTGTTGTTCTTGGTGATGTGGGAGAGGAAGGGAAAATGTCTTCAACAAAATGTACATGCCTAGAAAAATGCACCTTATGATTAATGGGTTCGAAACAAATATAAGCATTGTGAAGATTGGAGTATCCTAAAAATAGACATGGTTTTAAGCGTTGGTCCAACTTGTGATTGGTGTATGGGCGGAGCCAAGGGTAGTAGAGACATCCAAAAACCCATAGTTTGGAATAATTGGGAGGGTGTGGAACAAGCATTCAAAGGGAGATTTATTTCCAAGAATTGATGTAGGTATTCGATTAATGAGATAAATTGTCGCATTGAATGCATAAGACCACAAAGAGAGAGGAAGAGAGGCACGATGCAAAAGAGTAAGTCCTGTCTCAACAATGTGTCAGTGACGACGTTCAGCGGAAGCAATGTGTTGAGGTGTGTAGGGTAGTAAGACTAAATGTTGTATGCCGACATTTTCAAACATTGGTTTTAAACCTCGGTATTCTTTCCCACCATCCAAATAAATTGTTTTTATAGAGGTGTTAAAGAATCACTCAACCATGGTTTTAAATTTGGGAAATAAAGAAAAAAATATCATATTTATGTGCCATAGAAAACAACCAAGAATATTTTGTATAATGGTCAACAAAAATCACATAATAGGAATAGCCATCTATGGAGCGAATGGGGGAGGGACCCCATACATCGGTATACAATAATTCCAAAGGACAATGACTCTTTAAACTCGACTCACCAAAAGACAACTTGTGACTTTTATTGCAACGACAAGAATCACAAAATGATGACATTTTTTATTGACTCAAATTAAGTTGCACAGGTAGTTTATTGACTAACACAATTTGATTCTGAACTTTGGAGGATGGATGACCAACACGATCGTGCGAACGATCAAGAGACATCTTGATTCTAGAACATGCTAGCTTTGGTGCTGGATGGATCTCCCTTGTGCTGGACCACTCGTAAAAATTATTCTTGCTCCTTCCCTGAGCAAGAGGTGCCCTTGTGGCAAGATCTTTAACACAAAAGGAAGAAGGGTAAAATTCCACTGACGCATTTTTATTTTTACAAAATTGAGATACATATATTAGGTTTTGCTTCATAGACGGCACACACAATACGTTAGAGAGAGAAAAGTATTTGGTAAGGGATGTTAAAGTAGAGTTGCAAATGTGAGTGATATGTAAACCTGTACCGTCACCAATAATAATATCATCAGGTCCTTCATAGGATTGTTTAGTCATGAGATTACCCTGATTGGAAGTGACATGATGAGAAGCCCCAGTGTCAAGAAGCCGATTTGGGTTAGGGCCACGATTGCTTTTTCCAGCAGTGGTATGGTTTGCTCTTGGCGGTACAGGCAGTCCAAGCAAACACTTTAGAGAGTAGCACTCACGGGCAGTGTGACCCTTCTTATCGCATTATTGACAGATTATGGCTCTGTTGATATTGGTACTTTGTATGTCATTGGTGTTATTCACTTGGCCATTAGATCTTGATCCACGTTGATTAATTCTGCTTTGGAAATGGTTCTTAATATCTTTGGAATTGGTTCCCAGATCTTTGTTGATTAAAGCGAGCAGCATTTGCAGTCAAGGTTGTAGTAGTGCGGCTTTCCTCACGCTTAAGAAACAATTCATACTCCACAAGCTTGTCATGTAGTTCCTCAAAACTAATAATTATATCTCGTGCTTGTATGGCAGCAGTGAGTTCCTTAAATTCTGCACCAACTACATTAACACACATGGAGAATAAGATTGGTGTTTGGAACGGGTGTGCCCATGATAGCGAGTTCGTCGGCGATGGTGTGAATGGTGCCAAGATACTCGGCAATAGATCTGGCTCCTCTAGCTTGAGAGAGTTGATCAGTCAGCCCCATGGTCCGAGAGGCTGAGGCGTTGGCATAATATTTGGCAAGACTTTCCCATGCCTCTGCTGAAGATTTCGAAGAGCTAGCAAGAAGTAGAACCTTGTCAGTTAATGATGCGAGGATACCAAGAAATAGCAGCTTCTCTTGACGTTGCCAAAATGTGTGATATGTTTGGAGTTTGCTTTCCATTAACCAGAATTTGGGCAGAAGGGCATGGCTTAGTGCCGTCGATGTAGCCGAGCAAATCGTAACCGAACAGCAGTGAGTCAAATTGGGCCTCTTCCAGGAGGGATAGTTTGACAGACTCAGTTTTAAAGGAAGATGCATTGAATTAAAGGCAACCAAATTGTTCTGGTTAGTTGGCGGTATGATAACGGGTTGGTTAATTTGGGATGTGGCTGTACTGTCATCAGCTATGGTTGAAAAAAAAAGATACTCGTTTGAGCAAATTAATGCTCTGATATCATATAAAGGATAAAGAAATGAAGGAGTGTCACACCCCAATCCACCCCCGGTGGATTAGGACACGTGTAACAGGACTAAATGCACCCAAAATACACTAATAAGAAAGAAACCATGTTAATTATTAAGAAAAACATGATTTGAACCAACATAAAAGGGTTTACTGTGACAAAATAGCCCCAAGGGCAAAATTGTCATTAATAATGTATAGCAAAATTTTACACCAAAAACTAGATTTTTGAGTCCCGGTTCCAATGCAAAAAATAGCATGCAAATCCGAATTTTCTAGAAAGAGTTATGTCTGTTTCCGTAAAAGCCGTCAGAAAATGTTTTCGAAATCACAATTTTGGGTAGAAGGGCATTCGACCGGTTGAGAGGGTCAATTCGACCGGTCCAAGTACCCTCTGGACCATATTTTCTCCCATTTAACACCCTTAAAAGTCCCCAAACTCCTAAAGCATTTGGGGCTACTTCCCAACCATTTTAGAGCCACTAAAAAGTGCTCGAAAGCATCGCAAACTCATTGAAACACACAACCGTTGAAAGGTTTTACTCCTAATCACTTCAAGAACCATTCAAGCATTGTAGCTAGTTTTGAACTCATGTACAACATAATTGAAAATGAAGGTGAAAGCGACTCCATGAGTCGAGGTCAACATTACTAAGCTATTACATACAACTTAGTTACAACCAAAACCCACTCAAAATATATACACAACTTCTTTTGAGTCAAAACAATGCATTTGGAAACATCTAAATCATTTTAAAAGTGTTCCCAAATGTCCCAAAAATTAATCAAACACCATGAGAGTTTTCAAAAGCACTTCAAAACAATTAAGAAGTTGGTTTAACACTAAACTCACACCAATCCTTCACTAGCAACCTAAACGTGCATCAAACTCCTCATCTTCCCCGACATGAATATAACTTGTCAAACAAAAGATCTTAAATCTAGTTTGCCTTCAAGGTTACATAATCCATGAAGTTCTCTCCATACATACACAACTTGTGGACAACATATTACAACCCATACCACAAGATACAACCAACACTAAATTGATCCTTACATATTATAAGTTTTTCAAAGCATGAGTTAACTATACATCTCCAAACCATAAGTTGCATTAGGAAACTTAAACATCAAAATTTATACACATATTAACACACATTTCATAACCCCTACGCCCACCCGTCATATCGATCATTTCCTTTCCTTCTCCCATGCCGTATCTGCGGTGGTTATTCAATAACCATAACAGAAAATAATATTTGTTTAAGCTTTCGCTTAGTGAGTAAAACTAATCACATGTATGAATGTATGTTATATCCAATGCGCAAATCCACAATCAACATATCATTTAGTCTCCAAAAGACCAAATATCAATTCACCGTGTCGTCGCTCTTGCCTTTTTCCCTTATGTGCATATAGCACCTCTAATTCACACCATCTTGCATACCTTCCACAGCTACCCACACACCTTTACACAGTTAGCGTGGTGAGTACCCTTACACCGTTGGGTTTTTCCACGTCTCCTTATTATGGAGTAAATCTACGGTGAATCAACATAAGGCTTTCTTCAACCCACATAACACATAATCACATAATCATCTCAACATGGAAATTCTTACAAAATTAAGCATAATAAATTCCAATTTATACTATCATGCTTTAACCATCATAATTCAACACATTAACATCATAATCAACATAATACTTCATAAATTGTAACATTAAACACAATTATACATTCAGCCCATGGATTAGAGTCACTCACCTCTTATAGATTTTACCCCAACAAGCAAATTCCTTAACGATTCTTGCCCAAATCCTACTCCGGAGTAATTCCTACAAGTTTTTGCCAACCGCATGTCACCGATTAGAATAAGCTACCAAAATCTGAGGATTAAAAACGTAAATAAAAGACATAGAATCGACCGTCTCACCTCCACGAGTCCAAAAATGGCTTCGATTCGTGAATCCGACAAACGACGGCGACGGAACGACGAGATTTCAACGTCGGTGACGGTTTCTCCGTTTCTCTCTCCGAGCTCTCTTCTTCTTTTCTTTAATTTCTACATATTTTGAGAGTCTTAACTCTCCTAGTGACAGACACACATCACATGCAAGTGATGTGTCACTAGTTTTTTTTTCCTATTTTCGTTTACACCCCCGAATTTCTTAAGTTCCTTATTATGAAATCCCCCAAACATTCCATTAACTACCCAATTATTTAATGAGTGTTTGTCTAAGTCCCGTATGGGTCCCAACGTGGGTTCCACATATTTTGTGAAATTGCTATTGCACCTACTAATTTTAAATCTTTTTCATTTATACCCTTATTTGGGTGTCAAATGCGAACACATAAATCATCATATAATATGAACGCATTTAAGCAAATATTCATATAATTACATAAATGCATTTAACATATAAAATGCAATTTCATTTTATCCGGGCCCTTCACTGGGTCCCACTCCAATACCTATCCCACCTCACTGGGGACTTTTTCATATGGTGTCCTTCTTTGAACACTTTTTTCACGGGCGAGTCCAAGCCTCCCCTTTATCCATTTTATACACTAATTATATTAATTAATGCATATTATGAGATAATTAAACTTTTTTCCCCGGGTATGGGTGTTACAATTCCCCCCCTCTAAAAAGAAGTTTGGTCCCCAAACTTTGCTCCACCCAAGTTTCAACCATTCATAGATGTTCTCCCCAAACTCTAATTTCTCATCTTCTAATTATCTTCTCAACTAAATGATGATCTAGTAACGATACCTGTCGCCTCTTTATCTGTGGTGGCTATCCCTGCGGTTGTGAGTTGAAAAAATCTAGCTCCCCTTTGTTCTCTTACCGCCGGCTGTTGCATAGATCCTTGAGTTGTTTCACCTGTCGTAAAAGAACCTGAACCTCCGTGTCATTTATTAGGACATTCCCGCGCTCGATGTCCCGATTGATCACATACATAACAATTACCCTTAATCACCTTGTTTCGATTCGGACAATTCCTCGAAATATGTCCGAGTTCTTGACAACTATTACAAGTTATAGTTTGATAACACTTCCCCGAATGTTGTTTATTGCTTGTTGAACACCATGGTCTTTCCTCACTTGAACCACCACTTACTAATTGATTTCCAGAGTTTTGTCTTTTGAAACTTTCATGTTCACTATATCGGCTTGACCCCAACCTCTTGTTTTATTGGCTCGGTGGTGATGGCATGCTTGAATTGAACCCAAGGTCTCTTTCCGCAATGGAAGCAATATCTAGTGCCCCAACGTAAGTTTGAGGTCGAAATACTATTACTCGTCCCCGGATATCACTTCTAAGTCCTGCTATAAACTTTCTCGCTTTCACTTTTTCAGTTAATACAATATCCCCGGCAAACCTTGCCAAACTTGTATACTACGTCAAGTAATCTCTAACCGACATCCCCCCTTGTACCAACTCCATGAACTCTTGTGCTTTCTGGTCATTGAAGGATTCCGGAAAGTATTGCGCATTGAATATATTAAGAAATTAATCCCAAGTGGTTGTGTCACGCCCCGGAACGGCATAAATAGAGAAAAATAAATTTCCTTTATGGGTCCATAAGGAATGACAGGTGAAAGTCACTAATAATCCACACCACGCAGTACTAGTCCAAAAGAAAAGCAACAGTAATCAACTGAAAATAGCACAAAGTGCTAACTATTACAAAATATCAGAGTATGGTCCACAGGATCACAACAGGTCTGAAGACAACAAATGCCCAAGTACCCGTTAACAAAAGTTTAACAGAACAACTGAAATTAAATCTAACTATAACGTCTTCAGTCTTCAACTGGCATAAGGATAATCCTTCCTGGCGTAACCATCATCGGTGGGGCCTTCCTCTGGATAACACTCATCATTGTACTGGTCATCACCTGTAAAACAAGGGGCAGGATATTCTGGACGGGGAATGTCCAAGCAATAAAAGGCCGTCAGCTTACTGAGAGCTGAGTGAGCATAAACTAACGAGGTACCAGTTATCTGAAGTAAACACAAGCTTATAAAAACACGAGTTAACATCTTATTATAAAAAAATAACATTATCTTGTTCTTCTATTCATTCTTGTAAACTGACCCTTATCGTCTTGTTACTCAAATACCGAACTCAACGTATTCAGATGTCATGAACAGACTCAATCGTTTAACTCTAGGGATACACCCTTATTCTGTCCATCGCTTTTAAGAGCATATGAACAGCTCACCGCATGTCATGGACTCCACGTCAGTCTGTCCCCAGCTTTTAAGAACAATGGTCCTGTTCACCGCATTTCAGGGATATAACGTTTTGAACAAGGCATATCAATCTTATTGCCACGACTCAACGTCATCTACTAGTGATCCCAGCTCACCGCTTTTAAGAACCATGGTCCGGTTCACCGCTTTTAAGAGCATATCATAGATCATCCAGTCTATCTTAGGACTATTTGGTCCAGCTCACCGCTTTTAAGAGCATATGCACAGCTCACCGCTTTTAAGAGCATATCATGATCGAACGTCCATCCACGTACCATTCCCAGAACTTACCAAACCTACTTACGTTCCATTCTACATCGACACATGACAAACTCCCAATGTGGCCTGACTACTCGGATTAAAAGAAACGGATATCAAACTCATATCAGAATCAACACGTCAACCCACGTCTTCATATTACTTTTTATTCATTATCCATAAATCTTTGGTGTCACATTTCTCCTGTCTACCCCATAATCGCATAATGGAATTCCAATTCAGGAATCGAACAACTAAACCTCTTATATAATAATCAGGCAAAAGAATCCATGTTCTGATCATGTCAATCGATTGGAACTAAGTTCAATCGATTGGTATCAAAATCATGTCAATCGATTGGGATCATGTCAATCGATTGATATCTAAAAAGTGTCAATCGATTGAAGTTCTATTCAATCGATTGGGATACAACTGATGTCAATCGATTGAGATCATGTCAATCGATTGGAACTACGTCTTCTCCAGCAGATTGTAAAAACAGCATATATAAATGTGCACTACATGCATTTAACTCATCTAAACATCGTAATAACTTGCATAAACATCACATAAAGAGACCAAGTGAGTTAGAACTCACCTAGGGTGCGTTTGGGTGTGTTCCAACTTTGAAACCTTCAAACTCTCTCTCTCTTTCTCCTCTTCTCTGGCCTTCTTTCTCTCTGTCTTCCCTCTCTGTCTCCTTCTTTCTTCTTCCTCCCAGCTGCCAAGGGCAGTGTGTATGTGTATAGATATAGAGATATAGATAGATATATGTGTATATCTCACAAGAGTATGTCTCTCCCTCTCTCAAGGTCTGAAAAATAGCCCCAAGGCCATGAAATGAAACATATATATAGAGATAAGGGAGTGCCACGCGTTTAAAGCTGAAGGAAAGAAGAAAACATTTCTCAGCTTATGTCAATCGATTGAGACACCAGTCAATCGATTGGTAACAGATATTTGTAGTCAATCGATTGGAAACAATGTCAATCGATTGGGATCATGTCAATCGATTGGAAATGTTGACACGTAATCACTTTTAGTCGGTTGAATGAAAATCGATTGGGATAACTTATCAATCGATTGGTATCAGAAAAGTGTCAATCGATTGGGAATATGTCAATCGATTGGTATCAAAATTCACCAAAAGGAAGAGAAAGTTTATACGAGTATAGAAATGAAATACCGGGTCTTATTAATATACCAAAATACAGGGTCTTACATCATCCACCACTCAACAAAAGATTTCGTCCTCGAAATCCAAAAGCAACAAGGTTTAAAATAAAAACGAAAACTTCTCGCGCATCTCTGACTCTAGTTCCCACGAAGCTTCTCCTTCATCATGATGTTTCCACTGAATCTTGACTAACGGAATCTCTTTGTTCCTGAGTTTCTTGATTCCTCGATCTAGAATACGAACAGGTCCTTCATTGAACGTAACGTCGCTGTTGACTTCGATATCCTCAAAGTTGATCTCGTGCGCTGGGTTGTGAACACACTTCCTCAACATACTAATGTGAAAAACGTTGTGCACTCCTGACATCTTTGGTGGCAACGCAAGGCGATAAGCAACTTTTCCAACACGCTCCAGAATCTCGAATGGTCCGATGAAACGTGGCGATAATTTGCCCCTTTTCTGACCAAATCTGACGATTCCTCGAACAGGTGAAACCTTGAGTAATACGTGATCTCCAACGACAAACTCCAAGTCTTTGCGTCGCTTGTCAGCATAACTCTTGTATCTGGTCTGGGCTGTCTTCATCTTCTCACGTACAACTTGAATCTTCTCACTGGTTTCTCGTACCATCTCTGGCCCAAGAAGTTGACTATCTCCGACTTCGGTCCAACATAGCGGCGATCGGCAAGGTCTTCCATACAAAGCTTCGAATGGCGCCATATCTATGCTCGAATGATAACTATTATTATAGGCGAACTCAATCAGAGGTAAGTGTATCTCCCAAGAACTCTCAAAATCAATGACACAAGCTCGTAACATATCTTCCATCACTTGATTAACTCGTTCCGTCTGTCCATCTGTCTGTGGATGAAAAGCTGAACTCAAGTTCAATGTCGTTCCCATCGCTGTCTGGAGACTCTTCCAAAATTCTGCAGTAAAGCGCGAATCTCTGTCTGACACAATAGATACAGGCACTCCATGTAATCGTACAACGTGTTGTAGATACATTCGGCTCAAACGTTCTACTGAGTATGTCATGCTATAGGCAATAAAATGTGCCGTCTTAGTAAGTCGATCCACGATTACCCATATAGCATCGTGATTCTGCTGTGACTTCGGCAACCCTACCACAAAATCCATGGTTATGTGTTCCCATTTCCATTGAGGAATAGGTAACGGCTGTAGCAATCCAGATGGTCTCTGATGTTCTGCCTTTACTTGTTTACAAGTAAGACACTGAGAAACATACGCTGCCACATCTCTCTTCATTCCTTCCCACCAAAAATTTCTCTTCAGATCCTTGTACATCTTTGTACCTCCAGGATGAATAGTCATCCGTGACTTATGAGCTTCATCCAATATGTCTTTTCGAAGACTTCCTTCGTCAGGTACACAGAGTCTACCTTTACATCGTAAGGCTCCGTCTGTACTTATACTCCAGACTTCTGGTTCCTTGGCTGACATCTTGGCAAACCATAACTTCAAATCTTCTGTTGTCTGTTGAGCCTCTATGATACGACTGATTAAAGTCGGTTGTACCATCAGACATCCAAAATGTTGTCCTTTCATTGGCTCCACTGGCTGAAGATCAAATTCAGCAATTTCTTCCAATGCTCTCCATTCTCTAATTAGTAATGCAGCGATCACTAATCGAGGTTTACGGCTCAAAGCATCTGCTACTACGTTTGCTTTGCCGGGATGGTATTGCAAAGAAAAGTCATAGTCTTTGAGTAACTCCATCCATCTCCGCTGTCGCATATTCAACTCCTTTTGAGAGAACAAATACTTCAGACTCTTATGATCGGAAAATAAGTCAAACTTTTCTCCATAGAGATAGTGTCTCCAAATTTTCAATGCAAACACTATTGCTGCTAATTCCAGATCATGCGTCGGATAATTCTTCTCATGTACCTTCAATTGTCTTGATCCATATGCGATAACATTTCCATCTTGCATAAGCACACATCCAAGTCCTTGGTACGATGCATCACTGTAGATCACGTACTTTTCTCCACTCTTAGGTAATGCGAGTACTGGTGCAGAAGTCAATCTTTCTTTTAACTCCTGAAATGCACCCTCATGCTTGTCTGTCCATTCATACTTCGTCTCCTTCCTTGTTAAATTCGTCAATGGTCCTGCTATCTTGGAAAATCCTTCTACAAATCTTCTGTAATATCCTGCTAAACCAAGGAAACTTCTGACTTCGGTTGCATTCGTCGGTCTGTTCCAGCTTAAGACTGCATCAATCTTAGATGAGTCTACCGAAATACCTTCCTGGGATATAACGTGTCCCAAGAATTTGACTTCCTGTAGCCAAAACTCACACTTGCTGAACTTTGCATACAACTTACTATCTCGAAGTGTTTGCAAGGCAACCTGTAAATGCTCCTTGTGATCCTCTTCTGTCTTTGAGTAGATCAGTATATCATCAATGAACACAATAATGAACTTATCCAGATATAGTCTGAATACTCTATTCATCAAGTCCATAAATACTGCTGGCGCATTCGTCAATCCAAAAGGCATAACTAAAAACTCGTAATGCCCGTATCTTATCCTGAATGCAGTCTTCGATACATCCTCTGATCGAACTAACAGTTGGTGGTATCCTGAACGCAGATCGATCTTGGAAAAGATCCTAGATCCTTGTAACTGGTCGAATAGATCATCTATTCGAGGTAACGGATATCTATTCTTAATCGTAACCTTGTTCAACTCCCTGTAGTCTATACAGAGTCGAAGTGTTCCGTCCTTCTTCTTTACAAACAGAACTGGTGCTCCCCAAGGTGACGTACTCGGACGAACAAATCCTAGATCTTCGAGTTCTTGAACTTGCTTCTTCAATTCCAACATCTCGGTTGGTGCCATCCTATATGGAGTCTTAGAAATAGGCAATGTACCAGGTACTAATTCCATACAGAAGTCTATTTCTCTTTTCGGTGGAAGTCCTTTAATATCCTGAAATACATCCTGAAAGTCTCGTGCAATAGGAATTTGATCCATCGTAAGCTCCGTACTTGTACTAATGATCGTAGCCAAACTACTCGTAAGAAACAGGTCGCTTGTCGGTTGACAATGAAATCTGATCGTCGGCTTTCCTTGTATTGGAAATACAATCGTCCTAGTAGGGCAATCCAAATTGGCACTGTACTTAGTTAACCAATCCATCCCTAGGATAACATCAAATTCTGACATCGACAGAACGACTAAGTCTGCTGGCAGATTCCTATCTCCCAAAGTCAAAGGGCAATCTTTACACACTTTACTCAACTTAACTGTCACTCCTAATGGTGACACAGCATTCAGTGTTGACTCAAGTGTCTGGGGTTCTAAACCCAACTGACGCACAATCTTAACAGCAATAAAAGAACGTGCGGCTCCAGTATCAAATAAAGCTTTAACTGGACTATGAAAGAGTACAAGTGTACCTTCCAAATGTTGCTGCTCATCAGCATTAAAGCCTGCTCCTCCTGGAATAATAGCATTCATTCTCGTCTGATCAGGAGGTTCTTGAATTCCTTGCACTGGTGCCCCGTAGTATCCTCCTCGTGGCGCACGACAATCCTTGCTCACGTGCCCTGGTTTGTTGCAGTTGCGGCAGACGATATCTGGCCTGCGATTAGATCTATGGGCTGTGCAGTTCCTTGCAATATGTCCTGGCTTTCCACAGTTAAAACATCCTCCTCTATTGCTGGGTGGGGCTGTTAGTAATGCCTGTGGCTGTGACCCCTGCTGGCGATATTGTTGAGGTCGATTATAACTCTGCTGCGGTTTCCTGGTTCCTTCCCAGGTTCTCTTGTTTCCTTGAAAATTTTCCTGAGGTCTCCATCCTTGGGTATTTCTTGGTGGTCGATTAGGAAAATTCCTCTGTTGAAACCCTCGTGACAACTGAGGTCGATTTGTCTGTGATTGCTGTACTGGATTAGCATCCTTTTCTAATCCTGTAGCAAATCTAACAATTTCCTCATACGACTGGTTCAGATGACCAACCATCATATGTCTAAGGTGGGGGTTCAGTCCTTGGTGAAATCTCTTAACCTTCTTTTGCGGCGTGTCTATCATATGCTGAGCAAATCTGGATAGACGCTCGAACTGTGTTGTATATTCCCGTACATTCCATCCTCCTTGGATTAAATTAAGAAAGTTCCTTTCCTGTTGATCTCTCTCATCTTCTGGAAAATACTTATCCAAAAATCTGCCTTTGAATGTCTCCCATGGCATAGCTCTAGCGGCATCGATCCCAACAGTGGCTTGCTCAGCTTCCTACCAATCTGCGGCGGCATAAGTGAGCTGAAACGTAGCAAGGCGACGTTTCTCTTGTTCGTTGCATTCCAATGCTCCAAATATTAACTCCATCTCTCTTATCCATTGCTCTGCCTTCCATGGTTCTGTTAGTCCATCAAACTTTTCGGGACGTAGCCCACGAAAATTTGCTAACAGCTTATCTCCAGTCTGTCTTGGTGGCGGGGGTGCAAAAGGTCTCTGGTGGGTGGAGTGATTATAAGTATCCCCCACATGCTCCATCCTCTGCATAAATGCTTCGAAAATTCCCGTCGGATCCATCCCTTCCGGTATAGGTGCTCCATTACGTGCTTGGTGATTTCTCAAGGGTCCTACCATGATGATAACGAGTATCGCCTACAAGAGACATATGGATCAGCTGAAAGTCTTCACGTAGAAACGAACTCAAGATAGAATAAGAAACAGCTAGACTAACAATTCTACTAAACAACACATCACAACGCAATAATCAAACAATAACCAAAAGTACTGCTCGTATATATATATATATATCAAAAGATGTACCGTATAGTATACACTAATCAAACTGTGTACCATATGGGACAAGAGTTACAACAACTAAAGTCAGCTAATACTATACAAAGCTATGGTCAAATAGCTATCTCTCAAGCTCCCAAAAATCTAGTGGACAACATGTCCTAATATAAACTAACAAAATTAAGCCCTGCAGGTCCTGACTCAAAAGTCGTCAGCATCTGATCCTGCTGGTGGTGCCTCGTCCTCTGGGTCAATATCCATCTCCTCGAGTGGATCATCCTCAACTGGTGCGACAAGATCTCCAACTACTACCCCTATATCCCAATCCTCTATCATCTCTGCATCATCGTCCTCCATCACGTCTACTATCGCCTGGTTAGCGACATCAACAGCTACTGCGGCAAAACCGTCAGCTATATCAAGAGCTCCTGCTATAGCCACCTCTCCCATAACAAAATCTGCTGGCTGTGCTATCATCTGAGCTATCCATCCTACTGCCATATCGGCCATGGCTGCCATATGCATAATCGGTCCGGCTGGTATCTGAAGCACAACGGGTATCTCTGGCACAACTATCTCCTCGGGGTCATCCTCCTCATCTACTACTACGTCTGCCTCAATAGCCTCTGGGTCTGGTACTGGATCCTCTGGCTCAAACTCTGGCTCCTCAGGGTCATCCTCAGGTTCATCATCATCTGCATGCTCATCCTCTACTGGGTCCTCGTCATCTATCGGCTCCTCCTCTCCATCTCCACCCATGTCCTCATCGGGATGCTCATCCTGAGGCTCTACATCTTCCTCATCCTCAATCGGCTCATGCTCTGGCTCTGGGACGGGTACGTCGGGCACTGGTGATGGTGGGGCTGCTGGAGCTGCTGTTGGTGCAACTACGGGCTCTGGTGGACCGGCTACAATGGCTCTCAACTCAATCTCATCTATCTCTGGTTTACTCAAAACTAGTCGCAACATCTCTTGGCAAATGTCTCTGCCAACTCTCGCTAAGTGGTAAGCATCCATACGCATCTGTGTCGGGTGAGTACTCCTGGTCACATAAAGCGCTCTCCACATGTCCTCCTCTAAATGTCGACTAGCTATCTGGCACACACGCTCACGATAAAACTCTGGGTCAGCTGGCTCCACGGTATCTCCATGGATAATATGTCCTCCATAAGCATCGGTAACAAACAGGTGAAACTCCGGATCCATGCTATCCTGCAAAGGAAACTATCTATCGTCAGGAAGACGAACTTATCTTATACTCATATCTCATCTCAAAGAATCTTAATACACTAGGACCAGATGGTGTGGAATGATCGGTGAACGACAGTATCACTCCCCTAGAGTACCAAACTCAGGCTCTGATACCAAAAACCCTGTCACGCCCCGGAACGGCATAAATAGAGAAAAATAAATTTCCTTTATGGGTCCATAAGGAATGACAGGTGAAAGTCACTAATAATCCACACCACGCAGTACTAGTCCAAAAGAAAAGCAACAGTAATCAACTGAAAATAGCACAAAGTGCTAACTATTACAAAATATCAGAGTATGGTCCACAGGATCACAACAGGTCTGAAGACAACAAATGCCCAAGTACCCGTTAACAAAAGTTTAACAGAACAACTGAAATTAAATCTAACTATAACGTCTTCAGTCTTCAACTGGCATAAGGATAATCCTTCCTGGCGTAACCATCATCGGTGGGGCCTTCCTCTGGATAACACTCATCATTGTACTGGTCATCACCTATAAAACAAGGGGCAGGATATTCTGGACGGGGAATGTCCAGGCAATAAAAGGCCGTCAGCTTACTGAGAGCTGAGTGAGCATAAACTAACGAGGTACCAGTTATCTGAAGTAAACACAAGCTTATAAAAACACGAGTTAACATCTTATTATAAAAAAATAACATTATATTGTTCTTCTATTCATTCTTGTAAACCGACCCTTATCGTCTTGTTACTCAAATACCGAACTCAACGTATTCAGATGTCATGAACAGACTCAATCGTTTAACTCTAGGGATACACCCTTATTCTGTCCATCGCTTTTAAGAGCATATGAACAGCTCACCGCATGTCATGGACTCCACGTCAGTCTGTCCCCAGCTTTTAAGAACAATGGTCCTGTTCACCGCATTTCAGGGATATAACGTTTTGAACAAGGCATATCAATCTTATTGCCACGACTCAACGTCATCTACTAGTGATCCCAGCTCACCGCTTTTAAGAACCATGGTCCGGTTCACCGCTTTTAAGAGCATATCATAGATCATCCAGTCTATCTTAGGACTATTTGGTCCAGCTCACCGCTTTTAAGAGCATATGCACAACTCACCGCTTTTAAGAGCATATCATGACCGAACGTCCATCCACGTACCATTCCCAGAACTTACCAAACCTACTTACGTTCCATTCTACATCGACACATGACAAACTCCCAATGTGGCCTGACTACTCGGATTAAAAGAAACGGATATCAAACTCATATCAGAATCAACACGTCAACCCACGTCTTCATATTACTTTTTATTCATTATCCATAAATCTTTGGTGTCACATTTCTCCTGTCTACCCCATAATCGCATAATGGAATTCCAATTCAGGAATCGAACAACTAAACCTCTTATATAATAATCAGGCAAAAGAATCCATGTTCTGATCATGTCAATCGATTGGAACTAAGTTCAATCGATTGGTATCAAAATCATGTCAATCGATTGGGATCATGTCAATCGATTGATATCTAAAAAGTGTCAATCGATTGAAGTTCTATTCAATCGATTGGGATACAACTGATGTCAATCGATTGAGATCATGTCAATCGATTGGAACTACGTCTTCTCCAGCAGATTGTAAAAACAGCATATATAAACGTGCACTACATGCATTTAACTCATCTAAACATCGTAATAACTTGCATAAACATCACATAAAGAGACCAAGTGAGTTATAACTCACCTAGGGTGCGTTTGGGTGTGTTCCAACTTTGAAACCTTCAAACTCTCTCTCTCTTTCTCCTCTTCTCTGGCCTTCTTTCTCTCTGTCTTCCCTCTCTGTCTCCTTCTTTCTTCTTCCTCCCAGCTGCCAAGGGCAGTGTGTATGTGTATAGATATAGAGATATAGATAGATATATGTGTATATCTCACAAGAGTATGTCTCTCCCTCTCTCAAGGTCTGAAAAACAGCCCCAAGGCCATGAAATGAAACATATATATAGAGATAAGGGAGTGCCACGCGTTTAAAGCTGAAGGAAAGAAGAAAACATTTCTCAGCTTATGTCAATCGATTGAGACACCAGTCAATCGATTGGTAACAGATATTTGTAGTCAATCGATTGAAAACAATGTCAATCGATTGGGATCATGTCAATCGATTGGAAATGTTGACACGTAATCACTTTTAGTCGGTTGAATGAAAATCGATTGGGATAACTTATCAATCGATTGGTATCAGAAAAGTGTCAATCGATTGGGAATATGTCAATCGATTGGTATCAAAATTCACCAAAAGGAAGAGAAAGTTTATACGAGTATAGAAATGAAATACCGGGTCTTATTAATATACCAAAATACAGGGTCTTACAGGTTGGTTGCCCTGGTCCCAGCTTGGTACGCTACCAATATTGCGCTTCGTCCTTCAATGTGTCAGCTGCAAATAAAAACTTGTGCTCTTCCGTACATGGTAACACTATAAAAATCTTCTCCATGTCGGAAATCCAAAAATTTGCTTTCATTGGGTCGGATTCCCCGCGAAATATAGTTGGCTTTTGCTTATGAAATTTTGAAATGGTAACAACTTCCTCCTTCAGGTTCGGAATTGGTTGTACTGGTCTTTCCTCAACTACACGTGTTTCTGTCACACGGACTAACCCTTCAATAGCTCTTTCAACTCGTTCCATTCGATTTGGGTTCTTACCTCCCGACATCTTGCTTGAAACCCACAATATATTATACACACACGTTAACTTAAATAACTCCATAGCATGCTAATCAACATTGCAACATGCTAAATAAACGTGAATGCATGATCATGTAACTACGTGTCGTTGTGTGCACACTACGCGTCGCATACGTCACTCGTCCCAAAGGCTCTAGCCTATTGCTCTGATACCAAAAATTGTCACACCCCAATCCACCCCCGGTGGATTAGGACACGTGTAACAGGACTATACGCACCCAAAATACACTAATAAGAAAGAAACCATGTTAATTATTAAGAAAAACATGATTTGAACCAACATAAAAGGGTTTGCTGTGACAAAATAACCCCAAGGGAAAAATTGTAATTAATAACATATAGTAAAATTTTACACAAAAAACTAGATTTTTGAGTCCCGGTTCCAATGCAAAAAACGGCGCACGAATTCGAATTTTCTAGAAAGAGTTATGTCCATTTCCGTAAAAGCCGTCAGAAAATGTTTTCGAAATCACAGTTTTGGGCAAAGGGGCATTCGACCGGTCGAGAGGGTCAATTCGACCGGTCCAAGTACCCTCTGGACCATATTTTCTCCCATTTAACACCCTTAAAAGTCCCCAAACTCCCAAGGTATTTGGGGCTACTTCCCAACCATTTTAGAGCCACCAAAAAGTGCTCAAAAGCATCGCAAACTCATTGAAACACACAACCGTTGAAAGGTTTTACTCCTAATCACTTCAAGAACCATTCAAGCATTGTAGCTAGTTTTGAACTCATGTACAACAAAATTGAAAGTGAAGGTGAAAGCGACTCCACGAGTCGAGGTCAACATTACTAAGCTATTACATACAACTTAGTTACAACCAAAACCCACTCAAAATATATACACAACTTCTTTTGAGTCAAAACAATGCATTTGGAAACATCCAAATCATTTTAAAAGTGTTCCCAAATGTCCCAAACATTAATCAAACACTATGAGAGTTTTCAAAAGCACTTCAAAACAGTTAAGAAGTTGGTTTAACACTCAACTCACACCAATCCTTCACTAGCAACCTAAACGTGCATCAAACTCCTCATCTTCCCCGACATGAATATAACTTGTCAAACAAAAGACCTTAAATCTAGTTTGTCTTCAAGGTTACATAATCCATGAAGTTCTCTCCATACACACACAACTTGTAGACAACATATTACAACCCATACCACAAGATACAACCAACACTAAATTGATCCTTACATATTATAAGTTTTTCAAAGCATGAGTTAACTATACATCTCCAAACCATAACTTGCATTAGGAAACTTAAACATCAAAATTTATGCACATATTAACACACATCTCATAACCCCCTGTGGACACGCGGCGTTCCACCACTTCTTGTTTGTTTTGAAACTTGTTTGAAATTGATTTAGATCAAAGAAAGAAAAGGAAGGGTCTGTTGAAAACATATACAGAGTCGCCACTTGGTCTTTAAGGAACCAAGAAACCTAATTTTGACTCACCCAAACGGATAAAGGGCACCGGCCCTTCATAACCAAAGAACTTGGCTCAGGATTTTGGTACGAGAGAGGAAGGAGCCTTTGTCGCGACTAAAACACCTCAACGCGCCCCCTCTTTCGACGGATCTCAATTAGCATCCAAATAATCATCTTATACTATGTATGGTTCGACAATTAATACTATAATAGTATATTACATCACATAAGAAAATTTGAAATGGAAGATCTAAAGATAAGATATCATTCATAAGATCTAAGCCAAATATCACACAATGCAAAGTGAAAGATCACACAAATAAACCTAGAAAAATCGTCTAATCACGTATCAAGTAATTAAGTTTTCCTAATCTATGGGGACATGAATTGTTCTTGAAACAAATAAACAAAGAAATCAAAATATGCTTAGCAAGCTAGAATGATGCATGCTAATCTTTGAGAAGAGAAGATCTCTCAGTCCTCGGGACGGATGGGAAAGGATGATTAGATCGAGGGAAGCATGAACGTGTGATCATGATCATTCCTTATAATCTTCTTAGATTAGGAGTTACAAAAAAAACCAAAATCTTGCATGGATGCAATGTATGTATCTAGAATGTGCCAAGGTTGTAGTGTGCTTTGTGTTCATGGATTCCTAGAATGACTTAGAAGTCTAGAATGTGTATGAATGAATGAATGAATGAAATCATTTGATATGTACAAATGTAGTATGAATTACTTCCTAAGACATGAGCTGATTTGGAGTGCATGTAAGCATCAAATCAAAGAATGAAAGTTAAAATGTGCTTGCCGTGAATAGTAGACAAAATAGTAACTAGATATTTTGAAAATTGAAAAGAGGGGTTAGGAATGTTTTCAATGCATGATTTTTTATGGAGATCTTTCTTATGGTGTCTAGAACACAACCCAAAAAACCAAACTTTAATAACTATTACAGATTGAGAGAAATCATATAAACAATGGAGGTCACTCAGAAATAGAGTCCGTACTGTCGACTGAAATGTTGAAAAATCGTAGAAAATGAAAACAAATGATCTAAAGGCCTATTTTATACAGAAAGTTCCATAAGACATTGAAGTTTAAGGAAAAAATAAGTTGGGACCACCCAGTTTGGAAAAGTTTTCTGAAAAAGAAGTTGGAAGTCAACCAAGCTAATGTGATAGCAGAGGCAGAATGTCTGGAAGGAATGTTTGGGTCCAAATGGACCATTTCAAGTATTTTCAAGTCAAATAAAAAAGTATGGGTGTTCTCTAATGAGTTAGGAAGACTTTCCAAGTGGCCTTGCATCCATATATTGAGTATTGAGTTCTAGAGAAATCTTTGAACTCAGATCACTCACTGTTTTGACTCACTGTTTTGAAGATTTTGGGGAAAACAAGGTTTATCCCTTGAAATCAAAGTGAGGATTTCAAGAAGGGGGTTTTGAAATAGAAGTTTTGAAAGCATATTTTAATACTCAATGAAGATTATAGCCACTTAAAAATGTCAATATCAAACTCATCATCAAGAACTTCCAAGATTATTAGAAATATTCATTTTTTATTTGAACATAACTTCAAGGATACCTTAGAGGTATTGAAGTTATGATCATCATCTATCAAACATGTTTTTGAGGTTAAGAGCTACTATCCATAAGGATTCACTCATCTTAAACTTCATGTCATCATCTAGTTGATGATGAGTTAACTAGTAAGTAAATAAAGAAAATAAAAAAGAAATGAGAGAAGAAGAGATGAATACATATATAAACAAGCAAGTAAATAACAATCAATAGATGATAATCAATGTGATTTTGGACTTGTAGCTTGGTGTTTCACTCATAGATTTTGACATTTGGACATGGAAGTAGCTTCCTATCTCATGAATGCTCAAGAATGAGGGTTGGAGTGGACTTTGAATGTGAAGTATATAGAAGGATAATGGAAGAAAACAAGATTAAAACTCACTTTCTTATGGAAAATCAATGGGAAAAGCTCCCTTTCTCTCTTCTAAACCTATCTCTATCTCTCTTCTTCTCTACAACTTTTCAAGCTTTGCACTTGGCCCCCCAAAATGAAGAGCAATGGGGGGTTTAAATAGGCCAATTTAGGGTGGTTTTGGGATTTAGAAAGTGTTCCCATTGGTCCCAAACATCTGTGAACACAAAACTATGTCGTTTTGGCTTTCAATTAATCAAATTGGACCCCAAAAAAAAATTACAAAATGGACTCTGCGAGGGTTGAGTGCCGCGGCGGCAGTGGGCCAGTGCCGCGGCAGCACTGCTCCTCAAGCGCCCAAAAATTTACGTTTAGGCCCCCAGAGGTTTCGGTATTCGCGAAAAGGCCCTATTTCGTCCAAAATTCACAGAAAATGCATACAAACTCCAAATTGAGGTTGTGATATACCGTTGGAAAGGTAATGGAGTCTATTTTACATAAAAAATAGTTCAGAGATAGGTCACTTTGAAAATTTTTGTGGTATTTGCGATAAAAGCCGATTTAATCGCCTTTTTCGCCTTCAGAAATTCATAATAAACTCGTTTTAAATCCGAAAATTGTGTGTGATATACCGTTGGAAAGCTATTGACCTCTAGTATCCATGAAAAATGTTTGAAAATTGTTACGGTGCTCCTATTTCAAAGTAAAATTTTGGTCAAACTGGTCAAACCTGGGATTCCCGGGAAGTTCTGGAAACCTCTGGGAGCTCCCAGGAGCTGACGTTTTCGTTCGATTTTCTTTTAAAACTTATTTTAATACTTTCCACATGATCTAGAATGATCCCGGAGAATTTGGACGATTTCGGTCAAACTTGGTCAAACCTTGATCAAACCTGGTCAAATCTTGGTCAAACTGGTCAACGGGGACTTTCCAAGAACTTCTAGGTCTTCCGGGGGTCTCTGGGAGCTGACGATTTCATCTGATTTTACTTACAAACTCATTTTCTTACTTTTCTTATGACATAGCATGTTTTCAGAACTTTTGGTCCAAATCTGGGAGTTTTCAGGCTTTCAGGGGCATTTTGGTCATTCTGAGCATTTTGAGAGATGGAACCAACTTCCAGAGGTCCTTTTGAGTATTTTTTTGATCATTGTGAACCACCAAGCTATGGGTCTCCTAAATCTGATAGCCGACAAAATGGGGTGCCTACACCCCCACGCCCACCCGTCGTATTGATCATTTCCTTTCCTTCTCCCGTGCCGTACCTGCGGTGGTTATTCAATAACCACAACAGAAAATAAATATTTGTTTAAGCTTTCGCTTAGTGAGTAAAACTAATCACATGTATGAATGTATGTCATATCCAATGCGCAAATCCACAATCAACATATCATTTAGTCTCCAAAAGACCAAATATCAATTCACCGTGTCGTCGCTCTTGCCTTTTTCCCTATGTGCATATAGCATCTCTAATTCACACCATCTCACATACCCTTCCACAGCTGGGTCGCCACCCATACACCTTTACACAGTTAGCGTGGTGAGTACCCTTACACCGTTGGGTTTTTCCACGTCTCCTTATTATGGAGTAAATCTACGGTGAATCAACATAAGGCTTTCTTCAACCCACATAACACATAATCACATAATCATCTCAACATGGAAATTCTTGCAAAATTAAGCATAATAAATTCCAATTTATACTATCATGCTTTAACCATCATAATTCAACACATTAACATCATAATCAACATAATACTTCATAAATTGTAACATTAAACACAATTATACATTCAGCCCATGAATTAGAGTCACTCACCTATTATAGATTTTACCCCAACAAGCAAATTCCTTAACGATTCTTGCCCAAATCCTACTCCGGAGTAATTCCTACAAGTTTTCGGCAACCGCGTGTCACCGATTAGAATGAGCTACCAAAATCCGAAGATTAAAACGTAAATAAAAGACATAGAATCGACCGTCTCACCTCCATGAGTCCGAAAATGGCTTCGATTCGTGAATCCGACAAACGACGGCGACGGAACGACGAGATTTCAACGTCGGTGACGGTTTCTCCGTTTCTCTCTCCGAGCTCTCTTCTTCTTTTCTTTAATTTCTACAGATTTTAAGAGTCTTAACTCTCCTAGTGACACACACACATCACATGCAAGTGATATGTCACTAGTTTTTTTTTTCCTATTTTCGTTTACACTCCCAAATTTCTTAAGTTCCTTATTATGAAATCCCCAAACAGTTCATTAACTATCCAATTATTTAATGAGTGTTTGTCTAAGTCCCGTATGGGTTCCAACGTGGGTCCCACATATTTTGTGAAATTGCTATCGCACCTACTAATTTTAAATCTTTTTCAATTATACCCTTATTTGGGTGTCAAATGGGAACACATAAATCATCATATAATATGAATGCATTTAAGCAAATATTCATATAATCACATAAATGCATTTAACATATAAAATGCAATTTCATTTTATCTGGGCCCTTCACTGGGTCCCACTCCAATACCTGTCCCACCTCACTGGGAACTTTTTCATATGGTGTCCTTCTCTGAACACTTTTTCCACGGGCGAGTCCAAGCCTCCCCTTAATCCATTTTATATACTAATTATATTAATTAATGCATATTATGAGATATTAAACCTTTTCCCCGGGTACGGGTGTTACAACGAGAGATTGATAATTGCAGTACATTAGTTTGCTATTGTGTACAGGAATTTATACAGAATGTACAGAGATAAAAAGGGAAAGCAATAAAGAAGAAGTAAAATACATAGTAAATACAGTCAAAGAAGCAGTCAGGGAAATAGGGAATTATGCTTTGGTTGTGGCTCTGACTGGGAGAGGTTCACTTTCATTCCTAATAATCAGAATAGCGTTTCTTTGACATGTATCATTAGAGCATATATGTTAAAATATAACATTTAACATTGTGGCATTGTCAAATATAGGTGAGTAATGCTATGCTTCCCAAATTAATTTTACCACAAAGTCCCAATACATATTGCAGTGGGTCCCTTTTCATTAATGGTAGGACCACTTTAACATCAACCAATTAAAATTAACTGGAGCTACTGTCACATGTGTTAAGAAACACTTTTAAAAAAAAAAAAATATTGGGAAACATATATAGCATTACTCAATATGGATTTCGCATAAACAAATATCATTTAATATTGAACATGCTCTAAAAAATGGCTGTCATAGAGGCAGAGATGGCGATTGACGATTGGCTCTAAAAACTGCATTTAGGACCTCCAAATGCAGAGGCAAACAGAACCTTAGGCGTGTCAAGTTGATGCTAACAGCATGATATATTAGTGTAACCAAATAATTTTGGTCCCAAATGATCGTTTCGATAAGAAATATTTATTCCTATCAAAATTATTCAGAATAAATGCTTTTTACTCGAAAATAAATAATTTTTTTTTTACTCAAAACCACTAAATTGTAGGTATGCCCAAACCACTTGGGTTTATACGAGCCAAGCCACTTAATAAGGGCTTGCGACTCGGCTAGGTAAAGGCTAAGCTCAGTTCGCTCAACAGAGCTTGTGAACACAAATGATTAAGGCTCGTTTATAGGCTCGTGAAAAAGTTTGTTAAGATGCTCGGTAAAGAGTTTATATACTAATATTTATATATATGTCTATTATAAAATTATATAATTTGGAGAGATAGTGAAAAGAATATAGTTTTGCTCACTCCCAAATTGCTCGCCCTCCTATCTCATTGACTAATGCAGTGGGGTCCAGTACTTTACACCATTAATTAATCTTAAGTCTCACTGCATTAGTCAATGGGAGAGGAGGGTGAGCAAAGGTGAGCAATTTTTGGGTGAGTAAAAATGTATTCTATTGAAAAACCTTGTAAATAGACTGGATAAATGACTTGTATAGTGACCTCTTTATATATACCTATTATTAAACTACATAGTTTTAAATGACTTGTGAAAAAGGTCGCAAACACTGAAATTAAAGCTCGTGAAAAAGCTCACGATGCCTTAAAAGGCTCGTAAAAAAACTTGCAATCAGCTCGACTCAGTTCATATATACCCACCCATGTACCCAAGAATTCTACTTTTGGACTACCTCCTCATATCAGCTTGCTTTGATGGAGGTAGCATCTCTCGTAGTTGTACATGCACAAACCTAATACTATGCGTCCCAATTTTTGTTTCCAAATACTTTAGTAGATGTACTACACGCTGTGATAATGATTGGTGGTATCACATACCACTGTAATAGTATTATAGTAAAACTGATAAAATATTTGAGAAGCAAATTTAAGATTCATATCGTTATGCTAAATAGATATAGTTGTATTTTTATTTTGTAATAATATATATATATATATATACATATATATAGTTTCAATTGTCCAATAACAACTAGGTATGAAAACTACAACCAGCACCATTCTCAAACTTGAAGAAATGAACAAATGAAGCTGATTAACAACAGAGAATCTAAAAGTTCCCTTTCTTCATTAATTAATACATGAGCAAGTGAAACACAGATACGTTTTTGACCTTATTGGAAATAAGTTCCGAATTCCGAAAATCCTTATTAAAAAAAAAAAAAAAGAATAAAACCTTATTGGAAATCAGAATGGTACAGGAAATTCTAAAAATTCAAAATATTATGAAGAATTTTCTAATAATAATATATATAGCTAATATGTTTATTCCCATAAGATATATATATATATATATATATTTATGGCATGGAGATCTTATATAATTTTCAACTAAAATTCTGAAAATTCCAAAGAAGAAAACCAAAAACTTCGAAAATAACAACAAAAGAAAATTAAAATAGGTTCCCAAATTTTTCGAAACATTCAACTTTGGAATATTTTATGAAGATCTCAATCCAAGATGGTGGAGCTCGGAGGAGGAGGTGTGGCAGGTGAGGCCGAGCTTCCGCCACCTCTTCCCATCTTTTCTACTGTTATTGCATTCTTCAGT
This sequence comes from Hydrangea macrophylla, assembly GCA_033977485.1. NCBI lineage: Eukaryota > Viridiplantae > Streptophyta > Magnoliopsida > Cornales > Hydrangeaceae > Hydrangea > Hydrangea macrophylla. The sequence goes on from CM066999.1 coordinate 31,134,292, forward strand.
TTCTTGGCCAATTCATCAAATATCTTAGCTTTGATCTGACCTCTCTGTGGTGTAACTATTGCATTTCCACTCTTTAACATCTTGGTTTCTTCATGTTCCACCATTTTCATAGCCAAAATTGGAGAGATTAAGCTAGTGAAGCAGAGTACGTAAGAAGCAATAAAGGAAAATTTGTGCTCTTTCTTGTATAGGAACAAAAGCAAGTGGGGAAGACTCTGGTGAAGCATTTATATATATATATATATATATATATTAAATTGTTTGTATGTATGTATTTACTATTTATGTGTGCATGTATGTAGGTATATGGATTCAAATATTGGTTAGTCAAAAGAATTCACATAGTTTGAGCATGACTTTAAAGTAGTTCAAAAATAATTCTTTGGTATTTAAAAAAATCTATAAGACAACTAAGTATGAAATATTCAATTTTTTGTCTCAATTTGTAGTAATTAAAAAGGTGTCATTTTGTTGTACCTTTAGTGGCAATTGGTATTAACTTTTCTAATGTGCCATGTGATATTAATTTTTAGGTGTCATTGTTAGTTACAACTTTATAATTGGTAGTAAAAGGCCCCAAAATGTTGTAACTAAGATGTATGTATCATATAATGGTAGAATATTTCTTGAGTTTTTGTATTAATATTTATAGCATTAGCTTAAGTATCATCTACACGAAAAATATGCATAAATAGACCAAAAAAATATCGATCTAAACTCAACTACCCATTAGTGCAACTTCTTGGCTTCGTCCTACCCCACCCCCTTCAAATTCCTGCACCCATCACTGGTTAGCAACCCTAAGGTTTTATATGAGATTGAGTATATTATGTGCCTTTGTATAATTGTATGGTTAAGCCAGAAGAGATAAAATTAATGTAATCTAGAAGAAATCAAGCCTTGGACTTTTTGAGGGTGGCAAAGTGAACAATATAAAAGTCAAGCTCACCAGCTTCTTGGTTCATGCATGTTTATCAATAGCTCTTTCCACGAGCTTACCCAACTCCTTACCAATTTGTGGAAAATGTGTGGAAATTAAAAGAAAGGGGATTTTTGGTGAAAACCACCTCAAAATGAGAAGTATACCAGCAAAAACTCTTTTTAGTTAATGCCCCTTCGCTACTTTTTGTTGGGGGTACTAATTAGAGTCACTTTTCAATTTTTTTTTCTTCATATTTCCAGTCATTTTTGCCCTTTAAGAGTTAGTTATGCCATATTATTAGTTTTTTTAAACTTTAAAATTTCATAACTTCCAATTTTCAAACTCGTTTTTTTTATAAAATTTATATTTTTGGAATTGTGAAATCGAGATCTTTAAAATAAGATCCATATGTGATGTGAAATTCTGAATATAAAAAAAAAATCAAAATTTTCAGTTGATTGTTCATCGATTTTATCTAGGTACAATTAGACAATTATCAGTTTTGCTGACAACTTTATATGGCCATAACTTGATCATTATTTTTTAGCCTTTTTGGATGTTTTTTTTTTGGGTCATATGTCCTGGTGATGCCAAAAACTTGTAGAAGAATAAAAGGAATTAAATAAGAGAGATTTGAGTGTGGTTCGGCCCCGTTAATTAGGTGACCTACGTCCACGGGTGCGTCTCGGCGCTTTCACTAACAAATCACCGGTGGCGGTCCTTGGTGAGCCAACAAAATGGGCGGCACTACCAGAGACCGGACGGGTATATGTGTGCGTGTATTGTTTATTGCTATTATGTATAGTCACAATGTCGTCCCTTCTAATGGGGATGAGTGATCTCTTTTATAGATGCAAGAGATCACTCGTACAAGGTAAGTGAATAGATTAGGAAGCCCAATCTGTTTACACGTGATTAGCATAGATCATGGAAGTTTCCTAAGTGTTTTAGGAAACTGCTCGAATTAGTCTTTTGACCGAGTTAGGGAACTGCTGGCAACCTTGTAGAGCCAGTTATGGAGCAGGCCCGGGTCGCACTCACTGGGGGACGATTCCGCTGCGTGATCCCAAGCTGTGGTCCCTGACCGGGCGGTATCGACTGATCCTCCCGAGATAACTGAATTCCAGGCACTTTTCTCGGACAATTCGGTGTCTATGTGTTGACGTGGCAATTTGACTTTGACCGAATGTTTTTTGACCTATCATGTTCTTTTTTTGAGATCTCGCATTGGAATTGAAAATCGTGCAAAATAGATAATTTAGAGCTTCATTTTGAGCATTTATCTATTTGATTCGATAATGTTATCTTTTTACAAACAGACATATATATATATATATATATATTTTATCTTTTTGAATTAAAGAATCACAACTTTCTATTTTTTCTATTTGCCTTTTTTGGTGATTTTTTTTTTTATTTTTTTTATTTCTTGTAATTTTGTAATTTTTTTTTAAATTTACACACATATGGATGTCAGTTTGACAAAAGAGGCTTGACTTTGTTTGTTGGCATAAGTTGTTGAGTTATGATTTTGTTTAAATTCAATAAACGATATAGGATCAATTTTAGGTGGATATTTTTGGTCAGGGTTTTAAGGTCTGATGGGGGTTGCAGCAGTTTCTTTTTATTATATTTATTTTAGTCGCGAGATTTCTCTATATGTAAGCCTGTAAGGCTTTAGGTGCTTTCAATTTTCGTTTGGGTTTTGGGGATACTCTATGCTTGGGGTCTGGTGGTTATGTCAGTTCTATATGAAAGTGTGTGGATGTGGAGAGTGATTTTGAAAGGATATGGTTTAAGGAAATAGTGCTATAATATATCCCAAGCTTTTTTAAAATTCTTTTTTTTTAATAAAATAAACTAAATCTTTAATGTTCATTTTTTTTTTTGGCAAAATCAACATATTTTTGTTAAATTAATGCACGAAATTTTTTTTTTTTGCCCCATGAATTCATAGTTAATATTGATATCATTTGATAGATTTCATTTTTTTGATTTGAAAAAATCAAATAAAAAAATGAATTTATAGATTAAAAGTTGTGATAATTTAAAGTTTTTTTAGATACAAAAGAATATTTTTAACCAAAATATATGCAAATGACGTATTTGAACAAAAGAGATCGGTATAGAATTTATGTAGGGTAGGACCTTCGGCTAAAGGCGCCAAAATAAAATGCCTTTTAGGCCTTTGACAAATATGTGATGACAAGCAAGCAAGTCCAAGTGTCCCACCATCTACTAATTCCGATGAACCTGTTTATGCCAATCTTGTAAGGGTCAAAATTTATGCAATGGATTGATTTATTTATAGGTCTATTGTCAAACTATGAGAAATGCCATGACCATCAAATATTCAACTCATTTGTTTGGTAGTAATACTTCCAAGTAAAAAAATTAATTTTAACAAAGTATAAATTAAATTAAACTTTTCACCTATTTAGGTTGCCCCTTGTGTCACTAGTCTTATCTACCTTTAAGGACGAAACTAGGAATTTGGAGTTGGGTGGCTTGGTAGGATGAAAGACGTAGCTAGTTTACAAGGGTTCGGGGGACGTTGCAATTTTTTTTTTTTGTGTCTATTTATACATATTTTTGGATGGATGAAGGAATTAGAAAAGTTAATACTGATTGGCACCAAATGTACAATACAATGACACATTGTTACTACAAATTGAGACTAAGAAGTTCAATATTTCATACTTGGAAGAGGGGCTTAAGTGTAAAAAAAAATATATATATATATTTTAAATATATATAGTATTTTTCAAAAATCAAGAGGGACTTGAGTCCCCCCTTGGCCCCTACATATGTCTGTCCTTGTCTACCTTGGTCCTTAATTTAAATTCAGTTGCAATCAAGTAAGTTGGTTCTTTTGGTTATGTTAGAATAATGGACTTCATCACATTCTATCACAGGAAGACAAGACGACTTCTCAACAAACATAGATTAGGATTTTAATTTCCTTTTGGGTTAATTAAGGTGTAAAACTTCTTTCAATGTATTGTTGTTTATGTTTCAAAGGGGGAGTTCGTTAGAACAATACGTAACAATATTTGTTTGTTGGTTAAATTCCATGAACAAAAACATGGAGACTGTAATTTTGGTATTGTAACCGAGTACCTGAATCACCACATCTACAAATAAAGACTGAAGGAACTACTTAGAAGATTTTACAGCTCACTCTTACTCCTAATTAATAGGTTGATAAGTGGGCTTAGATGCCAATGTTCTTAGTTTGACCCTAGGTTTTGGCTTTTTGTCTGTACTCACAAAATTCTTTACACTATTCTAATATAGGTACGTGACTATATTAAGACTTAGTTTGGCTCTCACGTATTTTTTTAAAAAAGAGTTTATAAAATTTATTACTAAGTTGTTTGATAATTCTATAAAAGGTGATACACTACTCGTCAAAAAGATATCATGAAACTAAAAAGCAATCTTGAGCTTTTAAAAGCTCTATTTTATAGCTTTTAAAAGCTCCCTCTAAAAAAGCCCTAAGTTTAGTTTTTGTAAAACTTATAAACTAGATACTAAATGAATTAACATAAAATTGTGTTTTAAAAAAGGAGAAGCACCAAAATGGAGCCAAACTAAGCCTAAATCAGTTGAAAATTTAGGGCTTATTGACTAACTAAAAAAAATTGAGGGATTGAAGTGACACAAGGAGGCCTATCAAAAAAATAATAATAATAAAATTTGGGCACGGGTTAAGTAACAAGGCCGAAAGTGTAATTCGACCCAAAATAAGGTGGAAAAAAAAAAGAAGAAGAAGAAGAAAAAGAAAGTAGTAGAGGACCAGAGGTGTAGTGGAACTTGGGAACCTCTGCGGACCTGATTTTGGGTCCTTTGCAATATTCTGTAGAACCTCTGCGGACTACTATGTGCTGTTTGAATTTTTCACACTTTTCTGTGCACCACTTACACAGCACAGGGTACATGTATTTAAAGCAGGGGTGTGATTTGGGGTGTGGTTTAAAATGTGTGTGTAGCATTTCTCTATTCTGTATGTCCAGTTTGTCGACTGTTTCTTTTTTGATAAAATAAATGAAAAATTATTAAAATATTTTAGCAAAAAAAAAAAAAAAACAGTTCACATGTGAGCATGGTTGCATGTGATGCAACTATTTGGAAAAACAAGTAAACTATTTGTTTTTATTTTATAAAGATAAGTCTGACTTGGTCTAACAATTATTTCCCACAAAATCTCTTCCAACTGATTGAGACTACCTTTTTCTCAAGGTTACGCCTCTTTATGACTTTGGATATATAGTAGTCACGGATACACAGTTTTAAGCATATTCTCTTTTCGTCCATATTGAGGAAATAAAAAATGAGTAAAGTTTGGGACACACTTACTCATATAATTTTTGGGACACAATTGAAAAGATGTGTTTATCTCTCTTATGTGATGTTAGTGGACCCCACAGTGACAGAGGAGAGAGACACATTTTTTGGGTTGTGTCCCAAAAGTTATGTGATTGAGTGTGTCCCAAGTATTACCCATAAAAAAAAAAAAAGTTTCTCCTCTATTTTTGTTTACTTTGCAAGTGCCTATGTCTATTCAATTGTGTGTTAAGAGAGAAATTCATAAGTTGCTTTGTATTTTCGTTTCTTTCTGTGTGTATCCGGGCAATACAGAATTGTTCGTTGAGTTTTTCGGTGTAGTTCGCTTCTGTTCAGTTTAGTGCATAGAGCTATACAGATATTCTTTGTTAATTGGGTTGCTGTCTCATGGGGGTTGATGCACCATCCTGTGCACCGGCGAGAAGACCGAGGAGGCGCGAAATCAACCTTAAAGAGAACGACCTGGTCCGTGCCTTGGCCCATTACTGGTTTGGATTCCAATTCTCAAAGCGTTTTCGGTACAGATTTTCAACAGTAATGCTATGCTTTCCAAATTTCTATTCCAAAAGTGCTTCTCAAATAATGTGGCAGTAGGGCCAAATTTAATAGAAATATACGATTTGATCCCTAATTATGGCCATTAATAGAAATTGATCCTTACTTGATTTGGTTTTCAAAAATTAATCCTTAATTTGCAATAGGAATCAATAATTAGTCCCTATTCCTAAATAGTTAGTTCAATTCTAGACCATTATACCCTTGTGATATATATAGATATCTATACATAACTGATTATATGTATTCACATATAAGCAAACATGTGAAATTCAAAAAGTCTAAATAAGGTAGTTAATAAATGGAGAAGATTTATAGGAGATCATGGATAATGTGTTGTATCCCAAAAATTATGCTGATTTGTGTTTCAAAAAAGATCCTTTTTAAATCTGCATGTAAACATGGTTATTTGTTTTGTATCAAAAAAATAACAAATAATCTTGCGTGGAAGTTTAAAGGTTGATAAGAAAAATGTGAGAATTTCTGTAAACAGTATGAGAAATTCACATGAATGTATTTAATTTCACATATCGTATGCATGGTTTTTCATTTTGTTTTCCAAGAAGTTTCCTTATTTTACTCAACTTTCAAATTTGTTTGCTAGTTAAGTGTCTATATTAGGACTAAATACTAAGTGCTAAAATCAAGAAGTTTCCTTATTGAAGGTTGCTGAGAAAAATATGAGAAATTCTCTTAATATAGTACGAAATTCATATATATATATATATATATATATAGAGAGAGAGAGAGAGAGAGAGAGAGAGAGAGAGCTGTGTATATTCAAAACACTTCCAAAATCGTGTATATATAGTTATGGGAAACGAATTTTTAGGAGATCATGGATAAGGGGATTAATATCCCTAAAATCAAGGGATTTCGGTTTAACAGAGTAATGTGAGAATTTCTCACCTTTTTTTTTTGTGTATATACTGTTTTGTAAGTTGAAAAAACTTCCAAAATTGTGTTATATGCAGTTTTGGGAAACGTATTTTTAGGAGATCATGAATAAGGGAATTAATATCCCTATAATCAAGGGATTTTCGGTTTTGACAAAGTGATGTGGGAATTTCTTATTTTTTTTGTGAGAAATTTCTCACTAATTTCATTTACATAACACATTATCGATTGATTACAGTCTATACAAGTGAAAAAATTCTCACTAATTTAATCTACATACAATGAGGAAGTAATTTCTTACAGCCTATAAAAGTGAGAAATTTCTCACTAACTTCATCTACATAACAAGTGAGGAATTTCTTACAGCCTATACAATAAGGAGATCCTCATCAATACTATATGAATGTATACAAACGGTTCGGATCTTAAGCGAACCTTAAAAATCGGACCTAAAGAAATTTCAAAATATGAGAAATTTGCACGTTTTTGTGAGAATTTTTCACTTTTTACACAGTTCGGACTGTATATACAAATTCATGGAAGTGAGTAAATCTATGGCACAACCGTCGATGAATGCATCAAATCCATGAACCATTTCGGAGTGATCGTCTTCTGTCTCGTCTCGCAATCGGTTGATTTTGTTGATGATAGGTTGCAAATTTGAAACCTTGCTTTTCACTCGCATTTTCGAGAACAAATGTGAAATCGAATTTTCGCGCCTAAAACGATTCGATTTCAGTGAGATATTTTGATTTTTTTTTCTCACGAATTAGTGAGTAATTTGTCCACATAGTGGTCACCGGTGGAGAGTGGTGGCCGGAGATGGTGGTGCATGGTTGATATAGGTGAAGGGAGGTAGAGAGGGGAGGAGGAGGAAGGTGGTGGGTGGTCGTCGGTGGCGGTGGAGGGGTTGCGAACTTGCGACCCTCTCTCTCTCTTCTTTCTCCCTCTCTGTCTTCATCTTTCTCTCTCTAGCAGATTTTCTCTCTCTTTCTCTCTCTCTCTCTATCTAAATATATAGACGGTCCGACTTTTAAGTGGACCTTAAAAAACGGACTGTGTAAAATGTGAGAATTTCTCACAAAAAAGTGAGAAGCGTGTTAAAAGTGAGAAATTTCCTGATTTGAATTTGAAACCCTGATTTCATACATACATATATATATATATATATACAGGGGCAGTTTTGTCCTTAAAATATTATAGGGACCTATTTCTAGATTCATTTGAAAAAGGAGCCTATTTCTAGTTAGATGCATATATTAGGACTATATATTAAGTTACCCCAAATTTAATACGGTGAGACCAATTGAATTTTGATTCGAAGTTATTTACCTGGAACCACTGCTCATCATTTAAAAAACACTTTTAGAATATAAATTTAAGAAGCTTAACACTACTCTTTGTATTTGGACCAATTAGACTATCCAAAATTTGGCAAAGTCCTGTCTTAAGCCTAGCATATTTTTCAGCCCAAAGATGAACACCTATTGAACTTAATTAGGCTTCCCTACCACAAAATTGGTTGGATCACGGGAGAGCAAATTGGGAATGAGAAAGTTAAAGGAACACATGCTGCTAGAAAAGAACATTAATACTGACCAATAATTTTGGATCCTCTAAAAAACAAAAAAAATAATGAAACTTTCATCCATTGCATTAAGGCTAGTGAAAAAGGCTGCCCATGAGATGGTTTGTCAAGGAGGCCGATTTGAGCCAGACCCAAGGCTGCCTAAGAATCTAAGATTAGTTAAAATTAACTTACTCTACCCAAACCCGAGCTCCACCTTTTTGGAAAACAGACTGCTATTTCTTGAACTTCAATTATAGTCTATTTTAGATGCACTTGGATCAAATTCCATTTTAGCACCAGAACAGAGCCGCTCGCTTTCTCTGGAAAGAAGACAACTCTTACTATTGCGAGGAACAACAATTTTAAAAGCATGGTCAAATTTTACAGCCAACAATACCATTACCATTGTGGTACATACGAGGTACAAGTGTGTGGACATTCCTAAGACAAGTAACAAAGGAAAGGTAAATATCGCCATCATTCAATATTTCAATGAGTCGTGTAATCCAATTAGGTCTAATCGGCCACAAAAGAAGAGCAATAACTAAAAGACTAATGCTATGCTTCACAAATCTTAATTCCAAATTTTCATACCAAATGATGAGTGGACCCACTGGCAATAATGATGGGACCATTTCAGCATCATCCAATCAAAACCAGTGGTCCCACTATCACATCATTTGGGATGGAAATTTAGGAAACATAGCATTACTCTAACTTAAAAATAAGCATGGAATACTAAATAATGTAACGGGACAAGATCAGAACATGCTTTTCCAAAAAAAAAAAAAAAAGACGACAAAAAAGATCAGAACATAAAATAGACAACTGAAAGTAAACTAAACTTGTTAATGCAACAAATACCCAAAGCTTCAGCACAATATAAAATAGAAATAGAAATAGAAATGATAAACCGTCCTTTTCATCACTTCAGTACACACAAATGGGTAATCATATCTGTGCAAAAAAAAAAGGGTAATCATACAAATGAAGTACCAGAGTTCATGAATGAACATTCAATAGGGAGAAATAGAAATAAAATGAACAGCAACTATCAATAACTATCAAGACAAACCTTCAATGTACGCAAATGCACTCATACACCGAGTAATTCTGGTCCACGCCACAGACTTTTGCTTTCATTGGCCACCTCAGCCATAGCCTCAAATTCCTACGAAACCGAGGGAGAAAGAAACCTCTTACGAAGGAATTGCTTATCCCATTCAATGCGTTTCCCTACATCAGAATCAACCCGTTCAAACAAATAAAACCCAAAACTCAGAATCACACCATAAAAGCCCAAAACTAAATAACACAAAACAACAACAGCAGCAGCCAACAAGGACACAGCCTGTCCACTACTGCGCACACGCATAGTACGGTGGACGCGTGGACCTGTCTTACAATTCATATCAGGGCGGATATCATAGCAGACGCGTGGACCCGTCTTACAATAGATAGCAAAATCCTCACAATTGTTCTGAAAAAGGTCGTAATCAGCAAAACCGTTTCGAATTTTGGTGTTACGATCCTTGGAAAGTAGGGATTTAGCTCGGTTGAGAACCTTCTCAGGTGGGTCCGATGGAGCGAGAGTACTGGTTCCACCTCTGAGTTTGGCTAGAAAATAAGCCACTGAGACGCCGTAGTGAAAGAGGTAGAGGTTGCCACCAGAAAGAAAGCAATCCATGCAGGAAGATATTACACGTACACCGCCTCGGTTTAATTGGACACCACATGTTGGGCATGGATTCATTGGCTTGTCCTTCGAATGAAAGGGAGATGAGTCGAATGCTGTTCCTATGCCAAATTTCTGTCCTCCCCCTCTAGTGAGGTGTATTACCTTTCCATCCTCACCGTATACACCTGGTGTCCAATAGCAGAAAATTAGTAAAAATGTTATTAAAAAAATTTCAACGCAGGATTATATTGAGCTCAAAAGTTGTTCAAGTGATGTTTTAAAAGGTAATAAAAAAAATAATGAAGTAGGAAGATGCTAAAGAAAAGTAAAACCAGAATTGGCTACATGGTCACGGCCAAATCTATGGTTATTCTATTTATAAATTTAATCTTTGTTTATGGTATTCAAGTACCAAGTACCAGTTTTAGTGTGAAACCAAGTTGTATGAGAGAGAGAGAGAGAGAGAGAGAGAGAGAGAGAGAGAGAGAGAGAGAGAGAGAGAGAGAGCATTATTCTGATAACAATAACCAAACTAGAATATCCTTTCCAACAAATATCCTATGTAATGATTGAGCTTGAATTAACCATTTTGTGGTTACAAATGTACGTAAAGCCACTTTCAGATCAATTAGACATCATCCCTTATATTCAACTAATTGTATGGATATCTTTCTCCAACTCCCCTCTACCTGGTAGACTCTTCAACATAGTCTTATTTACTCAGACTGTGTTATTTTTAACATCTTTAGTGATTGACCCATTGCCCACATTTAGTTTCTTCGTAAAATATCATTTTCCAGTCCTAACATTAGTTGAACTCAATGTCCTCTTCTCAACTATTAATAAAATTTTTATGATTCTTGCCAAGAATCATAAAAATTTCTTGGTAACACCTTATACCCCACAACATTGCTAGTCTCAACTGTCCTGTGGAAGTTATCTATGAAAACAATTTGAAAATTCACTTCAGAAGCATCTGCCCACTTTCATTAGAATTCTATAGGTGACAATGTGACAAAATTTACAACAAAATAGAAGCTCCAGCCTATCTCCTGGCAATCAATCGAATGGACTCGTTCTAACAATGATTGGTCCTCTTAAAATCCCCAACCTCTGTTGTTAATATCGTACGATACGCGATACGTATCGTACAATACGATTTGATTCACCCAAAAATCGATTCGATTCCATGCTATGAATCGCAACATCCCATTAATCATAGTAGATGAATCGATGAATCGTATGAGAATCGTGCAAAATGAATCGTACGAGAATCGTGTGAATCAAATCGAATCGAAATAGAGAATCATATGATTCTGCGCATTGGTCAAAATTTGCGAAATTTTCGCCCCATTAATGTTTCGGCCAACAGATCTGCAGCCCATTAGGGCTTTTAGTGAATTTTGCAGCCCACTAGGGGCTTTTTAGTCATTTTCAACCCTTTTGATGCTTTTCCTTGATTTGTAAACCTAAACAAAACAAAAGTTGCATATTCTTCAAGACAAAAAATGCACTAACCTCTCTCATGGCTGCCCACAAAGAGAAGTATCACTTTGTGGACCCAAGCTAGCCGCAACTCCCCCGACTCCATTTTTTAGGGTTTTCTTCTCCTTTCGTCTTTTTACCTTTGATTCTTACTTGGATGAAGCTTTTATTAAAGGCATTTATTGATCAACTTTGGTGGTTGAAAGTCGGAACTTCAAAGTTATTGGGTAAGTTATTCTACTTTAGTTTTTGATTCTAGTATAAATATTATTTATGGCTCCAAAGAAAAACTCAAGAAAAGTAGGAGTGACCCAACCTGGGATCATTGTAAAAGAAAAGATGAGGGAAAAGGCGGTAGGATGCACCTCTCATGTAATTATTGTGGAAAAGAATATTGGGGTGGGGTTATTCGAATGAAACATCATTTAGCATGCACTCATCATTATGTAGCAGTTTGTGCCCAAGCACCGGAAGAATTAAAAAGAAGTTCCAAGATATTTTGAAAGAGTTGGAAGGTGATGATGGTGATAAAATTGAAGAAAGTTTTGAAGAATTTAATGAGAGTAAAAAAAAAAGGGAACCTTACATGAATTTGTTTTGAAAGGCAAGTCAAAAGTAAAGAAATATACTCAAAAGACTATACACGAGATGCTTAAAGATAGGGAACCGCTGCTAAAGATATTTGCAGATTTTTATACTGGAATGCTTTAGCTTTAAATATCGTTAAAAGTCCGTTATTTTTTAAGATGATTAAATCGGTTGGTGAATACAGTAAAGGGTTGAAACGTCCAAGCTATCATGAAGCTAGAGTCACATTTAAAAAAAAAAAAGAAGTCGTTAGTGTCAATGCAAGTTCGGAGAAGTATAAAAGTGAATGGAAGAGGACCAGGTGTACCTTGATGTCGGATGGGTGGACCGATGGAAAAAGCCGATCACTTACAACCTTTCTTGTAAATAGTCCAATACTCCAAGTGGTACGGTGTTCATTACATCGATTGACACTTCCGATGTTATAAAAGTTGCAAAAAAGTTGTTCGAATTGCTTGATTCTTTAGTAGAAGAGATTGGTGAGGAAAATGCTGTCCAAGTGGTGACCGATAGTGCCACGGCTTATGTAGCCACCGGTAGATTGCTAGAGGACAAAAGGAAGAATTTGTTTTGGTCCCCATGTGCGGCCCATTGTATTAATTTAATTCATAGCGACATTGGTGATATCCCAACTTTCTTTGATACACTAGCGAAGGCACGGAGGATCACGGTTTACATCTATCGGCATACTTGGGTGTTGAATTTGTTTCGAAAGTACTCTAAGAATAGGGAATTGACAAGATCGGCGGTGAAAAGATTTGCCACGTCTTATCTTACTTTAAAGAGTATTATGGAAGCAAAAATTCCTCTACGGGTTATGTTTGCATCGGAAGAGTGGGCTACCAGTTCTTATGCAAGCAAAGATGATGCAGAGATCATATCACACTTTGGTTTGGGAGACCAAAGATTTTGGAAATCAATTAAGTATTATTTGAAATGTGTGCTTCCACTAGTGAAGGTTTTAAGACTAGTAGATGGTGATGCAAAGCCAGCAATGGGGTATATATATGAGGCTATGGCTAGAGCAAAAGAACCAATTAAGGCGAATTTCAAAAATGTGGCGGCAAGATATAATCGCATTTGGGGCATCATTGACGAACATTGGAATTTACAACTCCATAGACCACTTCATGCCGCGGCATTCTATCTTAATCCAAAGTAAGTTGTTATATTAATATAAATTATAGTATTCTAGAATCTAGAATCTAATTGTTATGTTATCTATATACTTGTATAACTTGAACTTTAATGAATTTTAAGATTCCATTATGATCCAAATTTTCAAGCGGATCTAGAAGTAAAGATGGGATTGTTTAGAGCAATTGAGAAAATGTACCCCGATGTGCAAACAAGAGTCATGATTGATTCACAACTTGAGAAGTTCAAGAGAGCCGAGGGTATGTTTGGAATGGAGATGGCCATCTTGACAAGAGACAAGAAACAACCCGGTAATCTCTTTTTGCAAATTTACAAATGACAAGGACTAATATTAATATATTTTAAAACCTAACCTCTTGTACTTTCTACTTGTTGCTTTATAGTGGGAAAATTATGGAGAAGAGCGCAAAGAGCTTCAAAGGCTAGCTATATGGGTGCTAAGCCTTACTTGTAGTGCCACCGGTTGTGAAAGAAATTGGAGTACATTTGACCATGTCCACTCTAAGAAAAGGAACCGTTTGGAGCAACAACGGTTGAATGCTTTGGTATTTGTAAAGTACAACCTTCAACTTGAGGTGAGGCATGCAAAAAGGCAAAAGAATAGGGAGGATCTTGTATGATCCAATTTGTTTGTCAGATATGGAATCGTATAATGAATGGATCACTGAAAGGGAAGATGCATGTCCAGTTGATGATTTATCATAGATGGATGTTCATGAATGCTCACAGTTGATGAAGGTCCAAGTAGCAACTGTAGAATTTTATAAATAAAGAGAGAGAGAGAGAGAGAGAGAGAGAGAGAGAGAGAGAGAGAGAGATTGTATGAATGTTATTCAGTATTTAAGGATTACAAAACTCTCAATCCGTTATATAGGGTGAGCATAAGAGAGATAACATGAGAATAATGGATAAGATCAAAGGAGATCATATCTCCAAGATTACAATAATATCAGTTTAAATCAAATATAAAATCTGAATAATCTCTATCAAATCTAGAATATTCTAGAATCATATCACACGATTCACACCCCATATCTTCCATAATTTCTTCCATAATTTCCAACACTCCCCCTCAAGTTGGCGCACAGATACTTGTTGAAGTGTCCAACTTGCACACGAATATGGAAGACAATCCTATACCGAACTATCCTCTCTAAAACTCAGCCTTGTAGACTGTTGCAGCGGCCCCTCTTAGGTAGTCTCTTGTCCACGTGCAACCCCTTCTTGGGTAGTCCACGTGAGGCTCCTCTTAGGTGGTCTCGTCATACAAACATCCAAAGCTCCAAGATCTCATGGAGAAAGGTGAGATGTGCCCACGGAATAATCCATTGTGCGACACATAAATAAAGGTAGTTGTTTTGTCTTCAACACTCCCCCCCAAGTTGAAGGGGGGGGGGGGGGGGGGGGGGGGGGGGCGTGTGTTCAAATACACCAATCCGTGCGGTGTAGCTAGACCCTCTTTGGGTGGTCTCGTCACCCGTGTGATATAGCGGGTCCCTTCCTCGGGGTCCCGTCACTTGATCCTGTCTCCTTATATTCTGCTCCTCGGTGGGAGTGAACACGAAGACCGAAGTTTGGAAGACATAAGAATCAAAACCCCATTAAGCCCAAAGCCAAACATGGCTTAAAAAAATCTGAAATTTTGAAATTGTTTGGGCTAATTTGTAATTTCTAAAATTTTTGGGGCAAAAATGTCATTTTAAAAATAAATGGGGGGAAATTTGCAAATTCTATAAACTGTTGGGCAGATTTGCAAATTCCAGAAACTATTGGGGTAGATTTAAAAATTCAAAGAAGATTGGTGGTCTTATTGAAAGTTAAGGAAAGCTTTGGGGTGTCACTGAAAAAATAAAAGCTTTTGGAGTGGGGGGTAACGTGAAAAACAAAAGATGTCCCCCACATTTTTTTTCTTCATTGGAGACCAAAAAGTCTCTTCCTCTCTCTCTCTCTCTATGATCTGTTTCTTCTTATTTTTTCTTTCCTTTATTTTTTTCTTTTTTCCCCCTTTCTTCGCCAGATCTCGCTAGACTCAAAGATAGGTCGTCGGAGTCTGATGAGGCTCTCGGTCATTTGTAGTCGCAGCCCTAGGAACCAGATCCAATCGCAAGTGTTGGGACCCAGCGAGACTGGCCGAAGCTTCGCCGATGGCTGGTGAGGGTCGCTGGAAGAAGGTCATCGGAGACTCTTGGGCTTCACCCTATTTTTTTCTTTTTCTTTTTTCTTCTCTCACTTCCCTTCTCGTCTTCCGAACTCTCCTTTTTCCTCTCTCTCTCTCTCTCTAATCAAGAATAAAAAAAGTTTTTTTTTTGGTGTATAAAACAACTTTCAACTTCAGATTTGGGTTGATAAAAAAATCATTAAAAAAAAGAAGAAAAATCTGGACAATTGTTACTGTCCAGCCGGAGGAAGACTGAAAAAATACCAGAAACTTATGATTGGCTCTGATACCATGTAGAATTTTATAAATAGCGAGAGAGAGAGAGAGAGAGAGAGAGAGAGAGAGAGAGAGAGATTGTATGAATGTTATTCAGTATTTAAGGATTACAACTCTCAATCCGTTATATAGGGTGAGCATAAGAAAGATAAGATGAGAATAATGGATAAGATCAAAGGAGATCATATCTCCAAGATTACAATAATATCAGTTTAAATCAAATATAAAATCTGAATAATCTCTATCAAATCTAGAATATTCTGGAATCATATCACACGATTCACACCCCATATCTTCCATATTTTCTTCCATCATTTCTAATAGCAACAAGAGAAAGAGAGGTATACCGTATACTAACTAAATTGATTTATATTATTTATTAAGAATAAGAGAAAGATATAAGTAATTTTTGTATATCATATTAATTCTTTCTTTATAATGATAATAAGACCAAGGAACTTGAATGCCTACAACAAAGGAAAAGGCAAAGGGGTTATCATTGATGAGATTGAAGATGAAGATGAAGATGAAGATGAGGAAGAGGAAGAAAGGGAATTGGATGAGGAGACGAGTAGGTAAGAAAGTGATGGTGAAGATGACTTTGATCTGGACGTTTTCAAGGATTTTTTTTTATGGAAATCCAACTATTTAGCTATAATTTTGTTTCTAGGTCCACACTTGGGGATATATTTTGTGGACATTTGTTACAAACTTGGGGTATACTTTTTTTGGTTAGTTGGGAATTGGGATATATAGCAACGTATATGAACTAATGAACTAATGGGATATATACCAACATTTTGTGCCATTAACGCATTGTCTTTCTAAAGCTTAGACGATGTAATCACGTAATTAGATGTGTCGTACATCATTCTTTGGTTGCTACTTTCTTCCATTTTTCATTCTACATAGTTTTCACCTTGTTATAGGGTTTTTTTTTTTAATTTGTTACCGAATCTTACGATTCACGAATCTCGATTTGATTCACTTGACATTTCGATTCACCATACAAATCCCGATTTGACAACTATGACCCCAACCATTGCTCCATATTCTAACCGATCATTTATAACCGTGTTTACCTTCCCAGTTAAAACTGTGATGCGCTGATGCTAGCAAATAACATGCCCACAAAACAAACCTATACGAGTCAGTTGGCTTCATGATAAACAAAATACATGAGGTCACGGCCATGACACTTTGAGTGGTTCCAACAATCTACTTTATTACTGATTTTTAAAGCTTGCTGCAGAGCAAATGAAACTGCTCACCCTAAACTCACCTAAAATGCAGAGCAAATCATTAGTAACTAAACAATTTGCATATGAGAATATTGTCATGTTACTGCTACAATCTGTGGGTACTTGATGTATTTTAACAATTTTTATGTCTAATTACTTTTAAGAGGAATCAAATGAACTAGTAACCCATAATCAACGAAATGCAAGTTTATGCTACCCATTTTCTATCCAGGACTGCAAGTGAGTCACGATAGGACCCCGTGTAGCTAGGAACCTTTTCCTATTCACAACATATTGTTCCATATGCTATTCCAAGAAAAAGAATCGTGGACTTTTGGTGTTCCATATAATTTTATATCAGGCCAAAACCTAACTCCATTTCCATTCTCAACGAGTAGGAAACATGCTTAAAAACTCTTACCACCGTTTTATGGCGCATTTAGAAGTTGAATTTGCACAATGCGTATTTGACACATTACATGTTACCTTCAAAGTTCGGTAAAAAAAAAAAAAAAGAGAGAGAGAGTGATCGGGAAAAATTACACAAACTCTTATTATGACGAAGCGTGGGAGACAAATTCAATTATAATTTGATTGACAAGGATCAAGTATTGGGGTGGGATGGAAATTATGATAAGACTTGAGTAGACTACGCTCGAGTAAGCTTTTGATTGATGTCGTTAATCTAAGATCATGGACTATTATTCTGTATTTTACAATCAAATTTTCTTTCAGATCTTTAATATCACCTAGACCCACACCGATTCAGCTTTAAAAGACGCGCTTAGAAATAAGGCAAAAAAGTGTAATGGTGTAAGTAATTTCACGAGAACTGAAGTCAAGCCACCAATAATAACCACCTAAGTAGCCTGAATTAACCAGATACACGTAGTCATCCTTAACCCAATACAAAAGGCGAAGTGTGAGTATATAACACAAGTATCGAATTTACTGATCCATTGCCCTAAAGAGAACATATGAATCATGAGATATGTTGAAGCAAACAACTTCAACCTTCCACCAAGCTTGTTTACGGTGTCTTTGGTACATCAAACTAAAGGGTTTTTATAACCAATGACACAATCTGCACATCAATAGAGAAAAATGATTCCTATCTCAACCCTCTCACTAAAGGGAAAGTCTCAATCGAGAGCAATTAACCCAGCTGAACTTCTAAAAGTAAACCATGTCCTCCAGTTAATTCCAGAGCCAATTCAATTTACGTTAGTAGAAAAAAACCAATTGCAAACTCCTACTCATGCGTAGAACTATAGCCGAGTATGCCGGGGGGGTTTGGGGCCTACCCTACAAGATTTTGGCCCGAGCCCCCGTGTGGGCCTCTTGGATAGCCTAGCTAGTAACATGGCCGCCCATAACCAAATTCCTAGTTCTGCACTGCCCTCACTCCTTCGCCTTGAATCTAAACACATATTTGTGCACATATAATCGCTAACAGCTCAAATGTCCAACCCAACCAAAAAATCCATCGAAGGAATTATGTGAATGTGAATCTGACACCATTTTCACAATCACTCTCTTGAGTCTCAAAAGCCGGAATTATGGCCAATACCCAACCATCTGATGGGCAGAAAATTTTTGCAAGTGCTCCAAACCTTTCTTAGCATTATGAGCCATAGTAATTAGTAAAGAAAAGAGGCTTTGAGGGGGATGTTTGTAGAAGCACAACTCAACCATATCTTCTTGGTTGGCATAAATCATAATTTCAAGGATAACATTTCAATGGCTGAAATTTTGTATCATCCATGTCTAGAAAGTTCAAGAAATAATTAAATAAGAGGAAAA
Organism: Hydrangea macrophylla; assembly: GCA_033977485.1. Taxonomy (NCBI): domain Eukaryota; kingdom Viridiplantae; phylum Streptophyta; class Magnoliopsida; order Cornales; family Hydrangeaceae; genus Hydrangea; species Hydrangea macrophylla. The sequence goes on from CM066999.1 coordinate 31,152,970, forward strand.
GAGTGCAAGAAAATTAAAAGCTTTGTCAGTGGAGCATCAAGGACTACCTAACATAATGATCATCTCATAGTTGGAGAGAATTCCAACATTCTTGTATCTCTAGAAACTCATTGATTGGCTAGTACGTTTGTCTCTTTTTTTCCTTTTTTTTTTTTGTATTAATGAAAACCCCTTCTCGAAAGGAACAGATACATATATGGAAAAAAGCATGTCATTTTTGGGTGGTAGATTACTTTATCAGAAGCTTTTGGTGTGGATATTTCAAAATTCTCTCAATAGTTAAACCAACCATATATCTTCGGGGAGATTGCAATTATGACAGTGTGTAACCAACAATAGGCAAGGAGTAAAAGGATAAAAGTAGGGAATCAAAAAGAGATATAAATAAAGCTATAAAAGATGAATTAAATACATAAGCGCTCCAAATCATTCCAGCAATCATCAAAGAGCCACACAACATCAAATAGTAGTAGCAGCAACTAGCAAGCCACTGATTGATTAGAGAAGGTAGAAAAATAAAATAAAAATAATATATATATATATATATATGGAGCTGAATTGGCAGAGAGATATAAAAGCTAAATTTAGGGCAAATGGAAAATTATGAGTATCAACTGAACAGACAGAGAGGAAAGAGAAAAGAAAAGAACGAACCATGGTGAGCGTAGGTGTAACCGTTCCTCCATGTGTATATGTGATCGCCTGCCTTTAGTTTGTCTTTGTCGATCCTGTTAGACAGTAATCCTCTTCCTCTCATCGTTTCTCTCTCTACCCTCCTCTTTTCTTTTTGTTTTTTTCCTCTAAAAAAAAGAGTACTGATTGCTATCATTTTCGTTGTCACCATAACTACGAAAATCACAGTCATGGTCAATTCAAACCAACACCTGGACAAACAAACCCACAAGAGACAGATCAAAGCGACAACGAATGAAGGAGAGAATCTCGCCATCTTCTCTGAAGACCGGTAATATGCCTTACTGACTGGTAGGAGTATTAGATTTTAGAGAGATGATAGGCAAAAAGCGAAAGTAGGGCGAAATTGAAGTTTCAAGAATTTCAAAATTGAGAGAAGTGGAGAGGAGAGAGAAAAATTATCAAGGGAAAGACAGAGAAACAAAAAGAGAAAGCGAAAGAGAGTTTGACTTTTCTCCATTATCTTCTGATAGACAATAAAGAAAGAGGAGAAAACAAGTGATGGAAAATATTAACTTTTTCTCCTTTGGTTAATTTTTATAGACAATTGCCAATAAATCCCTTAGTCTTGTACTTTTATGGATGAAGGATAACTAATATTCTAATTTAATACTAGATCCCTGAATCCTCGTTAACACAGCTAATCATGGTTAAAGATTTTTATATGACCTAAATACCCCTATACATAAACTTTTGTAAGATATATACATATACATATACATATATAATTTGCATTCAATAAATCATTTATTTTATGTTGACATTTATCACAAATAACTTCCATACATGGAAATAGAAAGGTGAATGAGAGGTTAAATGTGGTAGACCATTCTCCATAATCTGTGTGCCTTGATGATGCACATTGCTTGCAAAAAAGAAAAAACTTTCGCATGATTGTTGTATCATTTATGGAACATAATCAAAGAATGTGTTTTACAGCACCCTACCAAGAATTGACACATCGCCATTTTTATAAATAAAGTAACCAAACATTGTAGGGGCATTTGCATTGGATTGAATTTACTTATTGATTTCGTCCTCTCCGTCCATCAAGTTCTGTCTTCATTTTCACTCCGCTATTAGATCATAAAATTCTTAGACTAAAACTCTTATGGCACCCATGAAAATGCTTTTGGAGTTTTGTGTTTTTTGAGCTATGGTGACTGGGTGCATCGTAGATCCAGACAAATCGACGACATGAAGCATCTGAGCAGCACCCTCGTTCAATGCCTCTGCCAAATTGTTCAAAGATGTATACATATAGATATATGTACACACACACACACATATATATATATATATATAGGGGGCAGGTTAGTAGACTACTTGGTGGTGGGTACAATGGCGATGATGGTATTTAAGATTGGTGGTGGATGCGATGGTGGTTAATAGTGGTGGTCTCTCTCTCTCTCTCCCTGTTCCCATCTTCCATAACATGTTATGAGATTATTCACAAATCATGTTGTGTCTCTCTCTTTCATTTCCGTTTTTTTCCAGAACATGTTGTGAAATTCACAAATCATGTTGTGACTCTTTGTCGCTTTCATTTTCGTTTTTCAGAATATGTTGTGAAATTCACAAATCATGTTGTGACTTTCTCTTCCATTTTCATTTTACAGAATATGTTGTGAAATTCACAAATTATGTTGTGACTTTACGTCGCTTTCATTTTCGTTTTCCAAAACATATTGTGAAATTTACAAATCATGTTGGGACTCTCTCTTCTATTTCCATTTTTCTAGAACATGTGAAACTCATAAATCATGTTGTGTCTCTCTATTCCATTCTCATTTTCCAGAACATATTGTGAAATTCACAAATCATTTTTCTAGAACATGTGAAATTCACAAATTATGTGGGACTCTCTCTTCCATTCCCATTTTTCTAGAACATGTTGGAAAATTCACAAATCATGTGATTCTCTCTCTCTCTCTCTCTCATTTTCATTTTCCAAAACATGTTGTGAAATTCACAAAAACATGTTAGAACTCTCTCTTCCATTCCCATTTTTCCACAACATGTGCCTTTTCAATTTAGAATGTGTTCCACAAATCATGTTGTTGGACATGATTGTGGTTGAAAATAGCTGTCATTATGAGTAATAATGACTTTCAAATTTTGATCCCCATAATTTTTTATTCTCTTAATTTTTAGGAAGAAATTTTGGTTGAAAACATTAATGGAGGAGGTTACCATTTTTAAGAATACCAAACTTGATGAGGAAGGGGTATTATAGTCCCTGAAATTTTTCAGGGACTTAATTATAAACTTGTTTTAACTCAAGAATCTAAAGCTATTTAATTGCAATATTTAGGGATTTATCACTAAATCACCCAAATTTTTATAAGGGAAAAGAAAATAAAAAATCTTTTTTTTTGTCCTATATATATTAAGATGAAATAATAATAATATATTAGAACACATTTGTCTTTTACATATTATTTAATTAAGTTTATCTTCTTTTCTTTTCGGAATTTCTCCGATTTGGAGAAAAACAAAATTGGGCTATTTTCTTTCCACTTTCTTCTCACTTTATCTCCATTTCTCTTCTCTTCTCTCCATTTAAATTACTAAACGAGATAATTATTCGGAATCTCTGCGATTTAGAGAGAAACAAAACTGGGCTCTTTTCTTCCCACTTTTATCTCCATTTCTCTTCTCTCCTCTCCCCATTTAAGTTTAGTTATCTCCATTTCTCTTCTCTCCTCTCCCCATTTAAATTACTAAACGAGATAATTAGGGAGAAAGTGGTACTCTTTCTGTTCTCTTCTCTCCATTTCTCTCTATTCAAAATAAAGTGTTAAAGTAATTTCTAATCCAACTCTATCTTATCATATCTTAGAGTAATTCTTTAGAGATAAATTTCAACCCAACTTATACAACTTTATATAGCAGCAGATGTGGCATAGTGGAATCACAACTTAACTCTACATCCTAACCCAAGACACCTAACCTAAGAGCAACCCGGTCAAAACCCACCCACTTACCCACTTCAATTTCATCTTCTCTCTCTCTCTCTCCACCCCTGCGGTTTCCCTCTACTCTATCTTCTCACTTTCCTGCGAGAAAGCAACAGTCCCTCTCTTCTCACTCTACCGCAAATCTGTCCCTATTCTCTCTCTTCTGCGAAATCCCTCTCTCATCAGACTCATCCTCACATTTCTCTTTGATCTCAAACCACCCACCCTCAAGAATCTCCCTGAAAAACTCTCTCAAAACGGAGACTGTGAAAACGACGGGATCGGCGACCAGGAAGACGACGGCGACGACCTTCAATAAATTGTTCTTCTCATTTTTTCAGTAAGTTGCTAGCATTATTGATATATCTAATAGGTATGTCTGTGAGCAACATAGAAATGTAGTTGTATGTGCGAACTACCCATTCTTTTGTTACATCAGATTAATTGGTAATCATATTTGTTTGGATTTTAAGTTGGAAATGATCATAACATATATGTATCTATATATTTCATCAGTAATATTTACCAAAGCAAAGCAATGTCATGTGATGATCATCTAAATCAATCAACTGTGCATTGCCATTGATCATCCCCGATCCCCTTTTTCTTTGTTTAGGGAAATGTGTTTGCTGGGTATTCCAGTTTATGTGTATACAATGAACACTGCAATTAACAATTATTGCCACTTAAACCGAGTTGATTTTGGGTTTGCTCTGTTGGGCAGACTCTTCAAGTGTTATTACGTACCAACTATGGTTACTGTCACCACTCTAACAAAAGGGCTATTTTCCGAAAGTAAGATTGTAGAGGCGGGGGTTTATTCAAGAAGTTGATGACAGATAAGGATATTGAACATGATGGTTTTGTATGGCACCGTAGTAAATGGGCTTTGCAAAGCAGGGAACACTAGCATGGCTCTTGAAATACTCAGACTAATGGAAAAAGGAAGTTGTAAAGCTGACACGGTAATGTATAGCATGATTATAGACAGTCTCTGCAAAGGCAAAATGGTCGATGAAGCTTTAAATCTTTTATACGAAATACTAGAGAAACGTATAATGTCTAATGTTATCACTTACAGCTCTTTGATTCATGGCCTGTGCAAGTTTGGTCGATGGAAAGAAGCTACAAGATTGCTTACTGAGATGGTTGATCAAAAAATCACTCCAGACGTGTGCACATACAATATATTGGTGGATGCACTATGCAAGGAAGGGATGGTCAGAGAAGCTAAGCTGGTTTTTAAAACCATGATACAAAAAGGTGAGGATCCTGATGTAGTAATCTATAATTTACTTGTTGATGGATATTGTTTGCTAGGCCAAATGGATGAAGCAATGAAAGTGTTCAATAGCATGGTAGGTAGAGGCCTTCTCCCCAATGTTTTTACCTATAGCATTCTAATCAACGGATATTGCAAGGTGATGAAGGTCAATGAGGCAATGAATCTCTTTACAGAAATACCTCATAAAGGGTTGAAACCAACGGCTAAAACTTACAGCCCCATATTTTCAGGGCTTGTTTCGGGTTGGTAGATGTGTTACTGCTCTAGAGCTTTTCAATGAGGTGCAAGCTAGTGGCCAAATTCCAGATATTCATGCTCATGTTGTCTTGTTGGATGGTCTGTTCAAAAATGGGAAAATTGCTGAAGCATTGTCATTTTTTCCCTAATGCAAAGCAAGGGATTAGATACCAATATCACTTCTTACACAGTAGTCATTGATGGGTTGTGCAAGGATGGAAAACTTGATATTGCACGAGATCTTTTCCACAAGCTTTCCATCAAAGGATTGAAGCTTGATGTTGTTACATACACTACAATGATGAAGGGATTTTTATCTAGAAGGTTTACTAGAAGCAAAAGAGTTTCCCATAAAAATGGAAGAGAATTGTTGCTTGCCAAATGGTGTGACTTACAACACGATTGTCCGAGAATTCCTAAAATGAAATAGATTCTATGAAGCTTTGATACTTTTAGAGAAAATGGTTGGTAGGGGCTTCTCACCAGATGCTTCTACTTTTCCCCTGTTAGTGGATCTATTCGCTGCCAAAGATTTAGATTATTCTGTTGTGCAAATGATTGAGAAGTTTATGTCAGGGGATAGACATGAATCCAAATTGTAGAGTTAGTTTCTTAAGTTGTCATTGCGGATATTGTTTCAGTGGCAATATGTGTGGCGTGGTGTTGGTCTTTTACAATAGTATTCGGGAATATAAATATCTAATCTTTGTTGATGAGATTATGGCAGTCTCTGTGGATCTCTACTAGTTTCCCAAATCCTTTTTTGGTATTAAAGCTAACTATCTGTAAACTTTTGAAGATTGAATTGTGGTGTTACACTTTCCTGTTTAAGTTTGTCAAAGTGGTTATGATTTGAGTCTCTTATCTTTGCATATTTAGTTTAGAATCTCCAATTTAGAGTTTTGTTTTGAGGTCAAGTCATTTAAGGCATTGATGAATCTGAAAGAATATAGTGAATTATTTTTTAGCCCACTGAGATATATCTAATTTGCCCTACTACTGTGAATTTATATGGGGATTCCAATAAAAGTCCTTACGTCTCGTCTATGACTGTAAATTAAATGAAAAATGGATGAAATCAAGGAAAAAATCGAACAATTCAAGGAATGATTCGGAACAAAGAAATGGAAGAACAAAAGTCGTACAGATTCACTAAGACTCGGTCGATTGAAACTAACAAAGAGATATCGAAGTAGTTCTGATGATCCAATAATATTGCATCAATTCGAAGTCCTTGGTTACTTCGATGGGATGAATGTTAGCGATGGACTAATTAAGTCATAATTCATTTGTGGATTGTATGATTAACCAATTTTTTTTTTTTTTTTTTGGGTTCGAGGAACTTATCATGAATCCACTGATTTCTGCCGCTTCTGTTATTGCTGCTGGATTGGCCGTAGTCCTATGTCTTGCTTGACCTTCACCAATCAACTTCACAATTTATGAAATATTAATAAGGTTACTTAGTAGTTTTAGGTTTCTCTCTCTCTCTCTCTCTCTCTTTGAAAAGATAACTCCTTTACACTTGCGTTAGTGCTCTATGGCAGCATTCGATTGCTTACCAGAAGAGGTAGCAGTACAACAAAACAATCTGTAGGTCTAGACATAAGATGGATCCAGTTTATATGTACATTTCCAGATGGTATGTGAACATGAGCACATTTTCTCTGCTGAGTCATGTCAAACTGTTAGAAATCCCTTTTTCATTTTGATGAGCACGTTTATCGTGTTCTAAATGTTACTCCCATGCTAAGGATCTTTTAAAAGGGACATCTGTTTTATGCACTAATTGTGAAAATTCTCTGTTGTGACTACAGGACAACGCGTGGTTTTCTCCCCTCTCTCTCTCTCTCTCTCTCTCTCTCTCTCTCTCTCTCTCTCTCTCTCTCTCTCTCTCTTTCTAGGAGGTATTGAAACAACTTTTGAGCAGCATCCTAATCTTTCTCACACATGTACTCCCTTACTCTACAGTTTTTGACAATTTGATGTTGCATGAGGTTTTCACGAAGGGTTGCTTCCTAAATCAAAAGACAAGTGAATCTCTAATCTAGTTGAAATGGATGTTGTTTTCAATGCCAAGCTGTTAGGGATTATTGGAGATATTCAACAATTGGTCAAATAGACAGCACTTTGGGGGAAAGAATCTGCTTAGAAGGTAGGTAATTTTCCTCACCCACTTTTCCTTAGTCAAACTGTTACTTTCCAAGGCAGAGAACAACTGTTATCAGGCCTTACAATCCATCAAGTAAGACATCAGAAGAGATTGATCGGTAATCTGATAGTATTCAAATGATATCTTGTCCAGTCCTAAACGTACTATTTGGTAGGGGCAATGCTCACGAAGTTTTTAGGTAGACAAAGACTAAATCTTTGAGATGCTTTTTCTTTCTATACCTCTCACACCTGCTTTAACAAGTTTTCTCAATTGATATGTTGTATAGAGTGATAAGATAAGTGAAGAACATACTTGCTGGTGGAAAGAGTCTAAAGGTCTTCCTTGTGGCATTTTCTTAAAAACTGTTGATGCACTCGTTTTACGCACAACATTTTACGATACCTTTTAGGCTTTGTTTGGTTCATGGATTTCGTAAGGGGAAAGGAAAACAAGATGGAAAACTAATCCCATCCGTAAGGTGTACAAGGAACCAGTTTTCCATCGTGTTTTCCTTTCTCCTCTCTTTTCCCTCATGAAATCCATGAACCAAACAAAGCCTTAAGGTTTTAAGCTCAAATGGATAATTATGTGTGAATAAAGGTTTCTAGCTATCTCAAGAAGATATCTAATTAGCAAACCATAAAATAGGTGGATAAACTCATATGTGAGAGAGTTCCTAATTCTGAAAGTCTCTGGTTGTGTACTGTTAAATTTCCAAGTATTGCTTGTGAGCCATTTATCATATTTCTTTCCTTGTAAAAGATTCGTCCTGTCATTGTTTACCAAAAGGGTTGCGGGTCTTGTGATTTTCTCCTCTTAGTGGGTTTTTTGTTTTGTTTTTTTTTTTTTTGGGGGGGGGGGGGGGGGGGGGGAGGGGCGCGTTGAGGGGTGGGTAATATTATAAAAAAAAAAAGCATTTGGTATTATCTCGAACATAAGAAAGAATAAAAATAAAACAAAAAGAAAAGTTTGTTTCGCTTGGTAGAATGTGCAAAGATTCTCTTATTCAGTTATGTTAATTCTATCGAATCATAGCCGTTCCCTTAGCACTTACGCATGCAGTGGAAAAGTGCTCTTCACTTTGAGAACTTCAATTATATTTGAAATCCCATGTGACAAATTATCAAGGATTCCAAAATAGGACATGAACAGCTAATAAAAAGGAGAAACAGATCGTCGGTGGATTCCTATATATGTATATATATATATATGGTACTCTGCAACTGAAGGATATCAACCTTTTGCCAATGTTCAACATTATTGAGAGAGATGAGTGATTCCTATATATATGGTGCTCTGCAACTATAGGATATCAACCTTTTGCCAACGTTCAACCTTCTGTAAAAACAGATCATTATTGAGAGAGATGAGTAATGAATGTATGCATATTTTGTATTGAAAGTCAGTCATCATATACATGGACAGAGACTATGACGAAGAAGTCAAAATTCAAATTCTCCTCTCATTTCCTGTTTCCATATGAACATGCTTTCACCTCCTTGTCATTCCTTGAAGATATGAGACAGATGTAGACTGTTATTTTCATCTATTTACTTTGTATTTTTTTTTCTTTCCTCTGTGTTAAGTAGTGTCAAATTGTTAGATATCCCAGTTTGTTCATTTCGATGATAACTTTTTTCATGTTTTTGATGTATGCCCCTTGTTTACTATCTTTTAAAACTGATATTTTATCCATGCACTACTTGTGAAATTCTGTGTTACATTTGATCCATGCACATGCTATTTGTGAAAATTTGAGGCAATTATTATTCAATCAAGATATGAAGATACTTGCAATATATAAAAATGGCTTCTCAGTATAAGATAACTCTAGGAGTTCAGCAACGGACACACAAAGAATTATTGCCCAAGTAGGATCCAATTCCCCTTGGATGATGTTCAATATCAACATTTCCTTGCCTTAAGAAGTCTTCTCATGACATCTACTGAAAACATTATTTAACCAGATTGTTACCAACATAGAAATGGTAAATGAAAACATTAGATACTGAAATTAACCAGATTGTTGCCTCAACATAACTTTCATCCTTCTACAAGGATGGCAACATTCGTATTGTATAAAGAAAATTAAATCCTCAGCCAAAAAAAACGAAAAGAAAAGAACGAGAGAACATGGTGATAGAACGTACTCCATAAGATGCACATATTTAATAGGATGTATAGCAGGGTGGTTTTAATTTGCTATATACATTCAGATTCCACAGTTGAACAAGCTGATGAACTGCTTGAGACAACAATCAGCACAGGATAAAGCCATTTCCTCTTAGAATGACCGTCATTTCTTCAAACTGTAAAGGCACTGTTTGGTTCATGGATTCTGGAAAGGAAAATAAAACACAAACGATGAATGCACTTTGCCTCGTTTCATACCAAGGAATACAGTGAAAAAAAAAAAAGTTTCTTCTTCCTTTTTTATTAAAATTTGTTTTACATCTAATTTGTGTTCTTCTTTCTTGATTTTCGAATATTTTTTATAAACTTTACTAGTAATATTATCTTATTTGAGTACAAAGTAAAACTATAGGAATTTTGGTTTTCCTTCCCATTTCTCTCGTTTTTATTTTCTTTCACTAAATCCGCAAACCGCATAAAGCATAGCTTCAAAAACCAAATAAAGCATAAAGATCCAGAATGGTCCTATTGTACTTGTCTCTACCTATAAAAGAAAAAGAGGCCTGGGTTACAAGTCCGGTGCTCTGACTGCCTTTCAGGGTTTCAAAAAATTGGCTTTAAAATTAGCCCTAGAGAAAGCACTAACTTGGAGATGAAGGGTAAGAAAAGCCTCAATATTCTACAAGCAAAATATTGGGACACTTATGACTTCATATCTGGAATAGTTGCATATTGAATGCATTTCCATTGAGGAAAGCCAACTTCAAAGAGCCACCACTACTAGAAATTTAGAATGTGCAGCTCTATTATGATGCTACCACTGTCTAGCTGCTACATTCTAGAGTTATACGTTACAGGTTAAACCTCTACTCACACTTGAACCATTATTTTCACTTCAATTTTGTCATGGATGTTACTCAAAAACATCATTCCCTCCGTGACAATTTAGTGCAATTCGGCAGCAGACAAGTAGGATTGCAATAAAATGAATGCCATTTTGATATAAATTTTTTTCAACTCGATCTACAGCAATAAGTAATAAAGACTGCATGATCAACTTCCTCTCCAAAGTATGCAATTCTAAAAATGAATATGGAATTACCTAAATATCAGTGTAACATCACCAAGGTAAAAAAAGGTTTTGTCCAGTTAACAAAGGAATTTTTGAAACTAAATAGTTTTCACTCTCTATTTTTTGTTGATAAGTTGTGATTTCATAGAAAAGCATCAAAAGTTAGTGCATCATGTACACTGGAAATATCCAATAATAAAACAATACAATCTTAAATCATCCAAGAGCTTACAATTTTGACAGTGTCACAAGATCTAGAAGTATTCCCCTTGAGACGAAAAGAGAGAACAAATAATACATGTTTCAACCCCTTGACAAGTCAAAAATATAGTGTCGTACAATATACACCACAACGCAAGATGAGGCACAACCTGCATGAACTTACATATTTAAACAGGCTATGAATTTTATACCTCCATCTTCTTTCTCACCCTTTTCTTAACTCATATATGAATCTCAAAGATTATTGCTCATTTAACACGACGTGTGTCCGGCAGGATTTCATGAAAGATGTACAAATAGTTCGACAAATCCAGAGACTACTAAATCATGTTTGCCACCGTGCAAACACTGGATGAACCTACTAATGTGCTGCTTGACGCGGAAGAGTTTCTTATGAGAGCAATTTCAGGTCGTTGGTTGAAAAATGGAGATAGAAAGATTGCAATTTCACAGGTTTTTGATACTGAATTGTTGGGTTTATAGAGAAAGGTTTCAATCCGCCACCTAAGAGATGACACCCTAATTTGTATGAATAGCGCACACACTCGTGTCTCTTGAAAGGCTGCAGGGGTGTCCAGCTACTAGTGATGACGTAAAAAGACCCAAACAACTATAATGATGAAATAGAACACTGTAGCACTTCTCCTTTCATCCTGGTTGTTACATGTAAACTCGTACAGGAATGTGAATTCTATTATCTGATTCAATGAAGTAACACCTAATGACAGCCAGAAACAAACATAAGGTTTCAACCAAGGTAGCCAAGCTCCAAACATTAACAAAAAAAGGAAGCCAAACATTAGCAAACATTGACAGACATCAAATTTAAGAAGCAAAATGGCATGCATTTCCTAGAACTTGCGGAATCACTGCCATTAACAGGTGGTAAAATTAATCAAAAATGACTCCCCCTAAGGTTGAGAACTTCAAACTAATTAGAAACATTTAAATTCTCAGTTCTCAGTCAATAAAGGAAAGCGTATTCACCAAATGAAGCATAACAAATTTTGTAATAAAAACTAAGGTTTATGTCTAACTACTTTTTTCCACTAATGATTCAACAATTCAAGTATCAAATTCCAAGTCTCAATCACAGATCAAGCATTAATAATACGAAATTGCAACCCAGAGCAACTTGTCGTACATGGATTGACAACCATAATACCCAAGGCTCAAAAAATAATACAACTCGGATTAAATAATTCATTACATAAAATTCAGAAACCATACTTTTTGATTTTCCTTAAATAAAATTGGTATTCAGGGGAAAAGGGCACAATGACATAATGGTAAACAAAGAAATCAAATTGGTGGACTCACCTCGTTAATTTGTATAGCGTTTAGTTCCTGCTCATCCTGAATGTCTATACCTATATATACAAAGGAATTGATTAAATACATATAAACTCAATAAAAAGTAGATTAAAAAAAAGCATTTTAAAAAAAAGGGCCTAAAATGAAAAACAACCCAAAATAAGCAATTAAAAATATGTTTCTGAAGAAAAAAAAAAAGTAAATATGATTCGAAACTAAGGGCTCGCATGGTAACGTTGTGGTTTTTGGTTTTCAGTTTTTGTTTTCATTTTTTGTATTGATGCATGCCTCTAATTCAATACAAAAAATGAAAACGAAAACTGAAAACCAAAAACCACAACGTTACCATGCGAGCCTGTTTTCCCCTTCTCATATGCTTTAGTGAATGCACTGAATGGAGAGCTTGTATTCAAAGCTTGCCTCCACACCTAGATGGTACCTCACAATAAACAATCCACATGCTTCACAGTTTGCAACTTTTAAGCTGAACAAGACAAATATTTAAAGAGCACTTGTCACTTGCAAACAATCTCAGATCAATCAAGGGAGAATGAATTACAGCCAGCAAACAACATTTAAAGATGAATTAAGCCAATGAGCAATTAAAAAAAATTGGAAATGAAAAGCATTTCTTATACATCATTGAGACATGTTGCTATTAACTACCGTCTACCGCCCTTTATTCACGTGAAGAATCCCACCCAAAAAAGGAAGAACATAGAAAACACGTACACAAACTCGATGAACATACAACAAAAAACCTACCTTTTGCTTGATAAAAAGAAAAAAAGAAAGAAAAGAAAACGAGTAAAAAGATAACCACACACTGCACACATAAATGTTTTTTATTTTTTTTTTTCGTTTTTTGATTAAACAATTGAAGACAAACTCGAAGGGTTTTTTGAAAATATAAATAAAATTTAAAAAAATTTACTCAAAACCCAAATAAAAGAGAGCATGATCAACATATAATGAGAGTGATTTCGCTGTCATTTTGGAGTTGAGACTAGAGGTACTACCCTAGTGGTCATGTAGTCCACTCGCAATGTAATGTATCTATTGAAAAAAAAAAAAAATCAGTCATCTTCAGTTTGGCCAAAGAATAATGTATTAACAGAATTACTTTCTATGCATCCTATTGACCATATTTTCATATATATAAAAAAAAAGAAGTAAAGACCCTGTTTTTAATGAATAGACTAGGCAACAAATTGAAGTTGTTGGCTCCAATTTTGAAGAGACCAAACAAAGCTTATAGATCTTACCGTGACAGTGGGGTACTCTGAGATTGCAAATACAGAAACTGAATAAAGCACTCTTCTCTCCCTTTGGACAGCAGTGCTGCAAAGGATGTTTGAATGCATGTGGAGATGCATATTTGTTACGTTTTTCTCACTAAATAAAGCAAAAACACAATGAATTCTGCTTTGCTAGCTGAGAAGATGACTATTATACAAAAAAATAAAATTGCAAAATAGTATTAAAGCAGTTGTATTTGGTTGAATTGCCTCTCTTGGACAGAACAAATTCATACCTCTAATCCACTGCGGTCCAACTATTGATCTCTTCAAACACTGGAATCCTATACAAAGAAGCCCTGACAAACAGTCTTAAAAAATTGCACAAAAAAAAAAAAAAAAAAACTCCAAAAAAGTGATTGACTCCAAAAAACCAATTCACTCCTCTCTTAGGCTTTTAATATCAAACATCTGCTATGCACAAAGGGGAAAGATACCCCTAAGCACACGGCCAACACAAAAAAAAAAAAAAAAAAAATACCTACCCAAACCGTTCAATCCCATCAAAATAACACAATAAACCACAAAAAGTAACCACCCATTAAGTTTTCTCATGATCAAACATCAACTATCCATTCATACCTCAAAAATTTATGAAATCCTAGTACAGAATTAATTGGAGATGTGCATTGTTCCAAAGAAAAATCTGATTACAATAGCATATTGTCCTCCTATACAATTTTTCTATCCATTTTATCTACCCTAAAACTAACATTTATCAAATTACGGATTGATTCCGAAAGATGCAAGAGGAACAAGCCTAAGCATATCCTCAACAACACCAAGAGAACTAACCTGAACACAATCCGTCAGCAATTTTCTTCGCATCTGATGTGCGGTTCGATGAAAGAAAATGCGTGTATTTGTAGATCTAAGCATACTCCCAAAATTTATTTTTGAAATTCAAATAAAAGTGTGAGGTTTGCGTAAGGGTTCAGAGAAGAGAGAGAGAGAAAGATCTAGAGAGATGAAGAGATTTACAGACAGCGACGGCTTCTGTAGGGTGGTGACCGATGTGTGGCCAGGGGCAGCACTCAGCAAGCAGATTTAAGAATACCCTTCTCTTTCTTTCTTTCTTTCTCTACCTATTCTCTGATTTAGGAAAATGCTTGGAGGGAGGGAGGGGGAAATGTTTGGAGGGGAGTAATAGTGCCCAAAAAATTAGGGGTAAGTGAATTTGTCACGGTTTTAACAAGGACGATGACATACCGAGCGAAAATCAAAGTGACAAATTTGCTGTTTTGGTGTATTGTAGTTTGGTTGTATATACAATCAAACCATCATAATATACCGAAGTCTTTTCCCTAGATATGACTATATTTTTATTACACTCTAGCATTAAATGCACTTGGATCAAATGTCACACCCGTCTCGGAAAATCAATTTATTTTAAATGCATAATTCTTTTATTGAGAATTATTAACGTGGTTTAATAATTGTGGATGAGGTTGACCGTGGGTCAACTGTGGGTGTCAATCGAGGACACGAGAATTTGATAATCAATGAGGAATTGGCGTGATTAAATGACATTTATGTGATTAAATGTTATTTGACTTTATCTGATTTACGTTAATAGTGAATAAACATGTGTAGTGTATTTACTGTTAGTTTTGATCTTGTCTTAATATCATTTTGGATGTTGTAATGATAACGCATATGACACGTTGCTAAAAGGTTATCTAGAAATTTTACAGAAATAGTTATCGGAACGTAATTGCGGAGATAAACGAAACTTAGACGAAAACGTTTATGATTTAAAGATTTTCACTCATGAAACGATAACTTAGACGTTTATGACGTTTTGGGGAATAATTGGAAGATTAGAGAACTCGTGAGGAGCTAAACGCAATTTCAGGAAGTTTTGCCCATATATAGGAGAGGATGAGATATTTTCATTTTCAAAATATCCTAACCAAGTGAGAGAGAGAGAGAGAGAGAGAGAGAGAGAGAGAGAGAGAGAGAGAGAGAGAGAGAAGGGGATTTCTTTAGCTCTGGGCTTTGCGAGCCAAACGACGGCCGTTCGTCCGTCACAAATTCTCCTTGTTAATATTTCTGGAACCCTTGAGGTAAGACCTTCGTTTTGATACTTATTAGGCCACGTTTGGCAATAATTTTCCGAAAACCTAATTTTAGAATTTTGGGGAAAACCATGTAAAACTCGTAGGAATCTTTTGTCATCGGACATTTAGCGTGGATTTGGCATTCTAGAGTTCTCCCCGATGTTATAAGAGCTTTGCTTAAGGTGTGAATTCTAACCTATGTTATATAGGGATTTTTATGTGTTAAATATCAAGTGTGATATTATAGATCCGGGCAAAACTCATGCGTTACGCGAATTGTTGAAAAGCATGTCTATGTGATTATGTGTGCACGCTATATGTTATGTGCGTCAAAGGGGATGTTATACAACTTCATGCCCGGGGTAAGCTTCTCGATGTTTGAGAATTACGGTAGCGATGACTATAGTGCATGGTTTGGGAGAAGGCCATGCCAGGGCACTTGGATGCGTGGTTGGGAGAAGGCCTTCCACGACATTGATTTCATTACTGGATGAATGCGTATCTCTTTTCCTAGAGACTAATTGATGTGTTTTGATGATATTAAAGCATGAATTGTCATATATACATCTGTTAGAATTGTACACTCAGCATATAGCTGAGCAATGGAGCGTTACCCCATTGCAGGTACGAAGATGGAAAGAAGAACGTGAGGAAATGAGGCCGTTGAAATCATTCGGGGGATCGTCTTGGGTAATTACTTGTGTAATAGAATGTAATGCTCTCGGTAAGAGAATTCGTAAGACTTTGTAATTTAAATTCTTAAAGTTGTAATTCGGAGGATTTTAAAGTGTAGATCCTTGTAATCGAATCTTAGAAGCTCTGGAACTATATTGGTTGAGTGAGACTTAGGCAAAATCCATCAAGCAAGGACGGATTCTGCCCAGGTCCCATTCAACCGGTCGAAGGGGACAATTCGACCGGTTGAAATACCGGCTGCTAGTTTACTCTTAGCAACCTCTTACGGAAAATCTTTAAAGGTTCTAATTGGTTCTTAGGGTACCTTTGGGGTCCCTATTAACTAATATATTCTTATTTTGAAATATAATTAACTTTTCGATTTTACGGATTTTACGGACTCGTAGTTCAATGTTTTCCAAATGAACTTTGTTTTAAAGAGTTTTTTTATGTTTCTTTTCCGCTGCGTTTTCTTTTAGTGAATTGGATAAGCCTCAGTAGCGTGCCAAGTGTCCTATTTCCACCCGTAGCGGGTTGGGTCGTGACATCAAATTCCATTTTGTCACCAGAATAGAGCCGCTCGTTTTCTCTGGAAAGAAGATAACTCTTACTATTGCGAGGAACAAGAAGCTTAAAGTATGGTCAATTTTTACAGCCAACAATACCATTAACATTGTAGTACATCAAGATATTGGCCATTACTTTTGTCACTAAGATACGCTTATACCATATAAGAGGTACAAGTGTGTATGGACCTTCCTAGGACAAGTATCAAAGGAAAGGTAAATATCGCCATCATTCAATATTTCAATGAGTCGTGTAGTCCAATTAGGTCTAATCGGCCACAAAAGAAGGGCAATAACTAAAAGAGTAATATTATGCTTCACAAACCTTAATCCCAAATTTCCATTCCAAATGATGTAGCAGTGGACCCACTGGCAATAATGATGGGACCATTTCAACATCATCCAATCAAAAACCAGTGGTCCCACTGCCACATCATTTGGGATGGAAATTTGGGTTAGGATTTGGGAAACATAGCATTACTCTAACTAAAAATACAAGCATGGAATACTAAATAATGTAACAGGACATGATCAGAACATGCTTTTCCAAAAATGGAAAAAAAGATTGGAACATACAATAGACAACTGAAAGTAAACTAAACTTGTTTGATGCAACAAGTACCCAAAGCTTCAGCATAATACTCCCTCCGTCCCATAATAAGTGTCCACTTCCATTTTGCACAATGTTTAAGAAAGTTGTATTATATTATTTTTTTTTGGTTCATTAAAGAGTCACTTTCCAATTTTACCCTCAGATGTGATGGGTGTTTGATTTTTTGCTTGTTTTGGGACCACAAATAAATGCTACTTTGTCTTTATTATAAGGGTGGTTTTGGAAAATAAGTAAAAGCTATATGCCAATTTAGGAAAGTAGACACTTATTGTGGGAAATCCAAAAAAGGAAATGTGGACACTTATTATGGGACGGAGGGAGTATAAAATAGAAATAGAAATGATAAACTGTCATTATCATCACTTCAGTACACACAAATGGGTAATCATATCTGTGAAAAAAAAAAGGGTAATCATACAAATGAAGTACCGGAGTTTCATGAATGAACATTCAATAGGGAGAAACAGAAACACAATGAACATCAACTATCAATACCTATCAAGACAAACCTTCAATATATGCAAATGCACTCATACACCGAGTAATTTTGGACCACACCACCGACTTTAGCTTTCATTGGCCACCTCAGCCATAGCCTCCAATTCCTCCGAAACCGAGGGAGAAACAAACCTCTCATTAAGGACTTGCATATCACATTAAAGGCGTGTTCCTACATCAAAACGAACCCGGTCTGCAAAAAATAACCAAAAACCGATAATCGCACCACGAAAGCCAAAACTTAGAAAAAACAAAACAGCACTAGCAGCAGCCATCAAGCATACAATCTGTCCACTACTGCACACATGCGTAGTATGGCAGACACCGGTCTTACAATAGATAGCGAAATCCTCACAGTTGTCGTCCATAAGGTCGTAATCATCAAAATTGTTTCGTATTTTGGTGTTATGATCCTTGGAAAGTCGGGATTCAGCTCGGCCGAGAACCTTCTCAGGTGGGTCCGAAGGAGCGAGAGTACAGGTTCCACCTCTGAGTTGGACCAGAAAAAAAGCCTGTGAGACGTCATAGTGAAAGAGGTAGATGTTGCCACCAGAAAGAAAGCATTCCATGCAGGAAGATATTACATGTGTACCACCTCGGTTTAATTGGCAACCACATGTTGGGCATGGATTCATTGGATTGTCCTTCGAATGAGAGGGAGATGGGTCTAATGTTGTTCCTGTGGCAAATTTCTGTCCTCCCCCTCTAGTGAGGTGTATCACCTTTCCATCCCTACCGTATACACCTGGTGAGTGGTGTCCAATAGCAAAAAATTAGTAAAAATGTTATTAAAAAATTTTCAATGCAGGATTATTTTGAGCTCAAAAGTTATTCAAGTGATGTATTAAAAAGGTAATAAAAAAAAGAATGAAGTAGGAAGATGTTAAACAAAAGTAAAACCAGAACTAGCTACATGGCCACGGCCAAATCTATGGTTATTCTATTTATAAATTTACATATTTGTTTATGGTATTCAAGTTTGAATACCAAGTACTAGGTTTAGTGTGAAACCAAGTTGTATGAGAGAGAGAGAGAGAGAGAGAGAGAGAGAGAGAGAGAGAGAGAGAGAGAGAGAGAGAGAGAACATTATTCTGATAACAATAACCAAACTAGAAAATCCTTTCCAACAAATATCTTAGGTAACAATAACCGAACTAGAATATCATTTCCAACAAATATCCTATGTAATGATTGAGCTTGAATTAACCATTTTGTGGTTACAAATGTACGTAAAACCGCTTTTCAAATTAATTAGAAGTCATCCCTTGTATTCAACTAATCGAATGGATATCTTTCACCAATTCCCCTCTACCTAGTAGACTCTTCAACATAATCGCATTTACTCAGACTGTTATTTATCGTTAGTGATTGACCCATTGCCCACATTTAGTTTCTTCGTAAAATGACCATTTTTCAGTCCTAACATTAGTTGAACTCAATGTCGTCTTCTTAACTATTAATAAATATTTTATGATTCTTGCCAAGAATCATAAAAATTTCTTGGTAACACCCTATACCCCACAACATTAATATTCTCAACTGTCCTATGGAAGTTATCTTTGAAAACAATTTGATAATTCAATTCAGAAGTATCCGTCCACTTTCATTAGAATTCCATAGGTGACAATGTGACAAAATTTACAACAAAGACAACAAAATAGAAGCTCCTGCCTATATCTTGGCAATCAGTCACGTAGACTCGTTCTAACAATGATTGGTCCTCTTAAAATCCCCAACCACTGCTCCATGTTCTAACCGATCATTTATAACCGTGTTTACCTTCCCAGTTAAAACTGTGATGTGCTGATGCTAGCAAATAACATGCCCACAAAACAAACCTATACGAGTCAGTTGGCTTCATGACAAACAAAATACATGAGGTCACCGCCACGACACTTTATGTGGTTCCAGCAGTCTACTTTATTACTGATTTTTAAAGCTTGCTGTGGAGCAAATGAAACCACTCATTCTAAACTCACCTAAAATACAGAGCGAATCATTAGTAGCTAAACAGTTTTCATCAGAGAAAATTGTCATGTTACTGCTACAATCTGTGGGTACTTGATGCATTTTAATAATTTTTATGTCTAATTACTTTTAAGAGGAATCAAATGAACTAGTAACCCATAATCAACGAAATGCAAGTTTATGCTGCCCATTTTCTGTCCTGAACTGCAAGTGAGTCACGATAGGCAACCGTGTAGCTAGGAACCTTTTCCTATTCACAACATATTGTTCCATATGCTATTCCAAGAAAAAGAATCGTGGAGTTTTGGTGTTCCATGTTCTTTTATATCAGGCCAAAACCTAACTCCATCTCCATTCTCAACGAGTAGGAAACATGCTTAAAAACTCTTACCACCGTTTTATGGCGCATTTAGAAGTTGAATTTGCATGATGCCTATGTATTTGACACATTACACGTTACCTTCAGAGTTAGGTAGAGAGAAAAAAAAAAAAAAAAAAAAAAGCGATCGGGAAAATTTACACAAACACTTGTTATTAGGAGGCGTGGGAGACGAATTTAAGTAAAATTTGATTGACAGGGATCAAGTACTGAGGTGGGACGGAAATTATGATAAGACTTGAGTAGACTACGTTTGAGTGAGCTTATGATCGATGTCGTTAATCTATGATCTTGGACTATTATTCTGTATTTTACAATCAAATTTTCTTCCAATTTAATATCACCTAGACCCACACCGATTCAACTTTAAAAGACGCGCTTTGCAACAAGGCAAAAAGTATCATGGTGTATGTAATTTCACGAGAACTGAAGCCAAGCCACCAGTAATAACCACCTAAGTAGCCCGAAAACCTGATACACGTAGTCATCCTTAACCCAATACAAAAGGCAAAGTGTGAGTATACAACACAAGTATCAAAATTACTGATCCATTGCCCCAACGAGAACATATGAATCATGAGATATGTTAAAGTAAACAACTTCAACCTTCCACCAAGCTTGTTTACGGTGTTTTTAGTACATCAAACTAAAGGGTTTTTATAACCAATAACACAATCCGCACATCAAAAGAGAAAAATGATTCCTATCTTAACCCTCCTCTCACTAAAGGGAAAGTCTCAATCAAGAGCAATTAACCAAACTGAACTTCTAAAAGCAGACCATGTCCTCCAGTTAATTCCAGAGCCAATTCTATTTACGTTAGTAGAAAAAAAACCAATTGCAAACTCCTACTCATGTGTAGAACTATAGCAGAGTGCCGGGGGGGAGGGGGTTGGGCCTACCCTACAAGATTTTGGCTCGAACCCCCGTGTGGGCCTCTTGGGTAGCCTAGCTAGTAACATGGCCCCCCATAAGCAAATTCCTTGTTCCGCACCTGCCCTCACTCCTTCGCTTTGAGTCTAAACACATATTTGTGCACTTATATTTCGCCAACAGCTCAAATGTCCAACCAAACCAAAAAAATCCATTATGTGAATGTGAATCTGACACCATTTTCACAATCACTCTCTTGAGTCTCAAAAGCCGGAATTTTGGCCAATACCCGACCATCTGATGGGCAGAAAATCTCTGCAAATGCTCCAATCCTTTCTTAACATTATGAGCCATAGTAATTAGTAAAGAAAAGAGGTTTTGAGGGGGATATTTGTAGAAGCACAACTCAACCATATCTTCTTGGTTGGCATATATCATAATATCAAGGATAACATTTCAATGGCTGAAAATTTGTATCATCCATGTCTAGAAAGTTCAAGAAATAGTTAAATAAGAGGAAAAAAGTGCAAGAAAATTAAAAGCCTTGACAGTGGAGCATCAAGGACTACCTAACATAATGATCATCCCATAGTTGGAGAGAATTCCAGCGTTCTTGTATCTCTAGAAACTCGTTGACTGGCTAGTTTGTCTCTTTTTTCCTCTTTTGTATTAATGAAAACCCCTTCTTGAAAGGAACAGATACGTATATGGAAAAAGTAAGTCATTTTTGGGTGGTTGATTACTTCATCAGAAGCTTTGGTGTGGATATTTCAAAATTCTCTCAATAGTTAAACCAACAATATATCTTCAGGGAGATTGCACATATGACAGTGTGTAATCAACTATAGGTTGTACACTTACAAATTTGAATAAAAACATATGCCTTGATCACAAGAATCAACAAAAAAAAAAAAATTTAATTATGCTAAAAGAAATAAATTTTATGGGTGAATAGGCAAGTAGTAAAGGATAAAAGCTAAATTTAGGGCAAAAATGCACTGTGATATGATAAATCAAAAGGACCCACCCACCCAAATGGAAAATTAAGAGTACCATACCAACAGAAAAGAAAAGAGAGGAAATTAAAAGAAGAAAAGAAAAGAACGAACCATGGTGAGCGTAGGTGTAACCGTTCCTCCATGTGTAGATGTGATCGCCTGGCTTTAGTTTGTCTTTATCGGTCCTGTTAGACAGTAATCCTCTCATCGTTTCTCTCATCAAATTTTTTTCTCTAAAAAGATCAATACACAATACTATCACCCATTCTACCATCGTCACATACGAGGTAAATTCGAACCAACACGTGGCAAAACACCAAAGGGAAACCCAAAAGATACCCACATAAGCGAAAACATAAAAATAAAACATCATCTTTTTTTTTTTGCTAAAATGATTATTACAGAATGAAATCATACTCACTGTCACCAAAACTGCGAGGATCACATTCAGGGCAAGGACAGACCAACGCCTGTAAAAACACCAAAGGGAAACACAAAAGAGATCCAAAAAACGGTCAACAAATGAATAAGACGAACTCGCCATCTTTTTTTTCTTTCTAAAAAGATCAATACAGATTGATATCATTATCCATGTCACCATAACAACGAAAATCACAGACATGGTAAAGTCAGACCAACGCCTGGACAAACACCAAAAGGCTGCCACCAATAAACCGGTAAAAGAATCATACGAACTGTCCGTCAAATTTTTTCCTTCATGGGAACTCTCCATCATTTCTGAAAACCGGTAATATGACTGACTGGTATTAGATTTTAGAGAGATGATGATAGGCAAAAAGCGAAGTAGGGCGAAATCCAAGTTTCAAGAATTTAAAGTAACTAGAGAGGTCTATGCTAATCAACCCCAAACCAAAATCTTAAGAGCTGGGATTAGGCAAATACGCTAGGCAAAATATCAATTTGTTTAGTTGAATAGGAAAATGCTTAGCCAATATATCAAAGCCACTCCAACCACACTAGCCAAATAACTAGCCATTTATTTTGTTTTTCCATTTTTAAATTCAATCAATGACTTGGCCCACATCCCAAACCCAATCAAATTGAAGCACAAATGACCAACTATCATGATCATTGACACCCTTTTTTTGGCTCTCCAATTGGGAAAGAGGCATTTTGGCTCATGTGATGGCTCTTTGCATTGGAGACCAAATTTAAGGTTTTGGCTAGGCATTTTGATAGTTGAGGGTTTTGCCTAGGGTGATGGCTCTTCCCTTGGAGATGGCCTAAGCAGTAAGGAAAATTTTCGATTATACCAGAGAGGTCTATGCAATTAGGTCAATACTTTAGGGAAAGTCCTTATAATTTGGGGTAAATATTATCTAGATCTCCTGATATTTACTCTAATCACATTTAGACTCCCTCACGTTTCAGTAATATGACATACCTCTGAGGTTTGAAGCGCGTATCACCTAGACCCCTCTGTCAATTCACCATTAAAAAAGTGTCAAACTGACAAATAAATACAAAACATACTCCTGAAAGTTTGGTCCGTGTGCTATTTTGGTCCTTGTAGTTTTAATTGGGTCAATTTGATCCCTACAATTTTAAATTGAAGCAATTTGGTCCCTGTGAGAAATATTGACAGAATTTACTCATTGCTATACACAATTACGCTAATAAGCGGGTTGGGAGATTGGTGGTGTTCCATTTTTTACCTTCAAAAGTGTGACAATGCATAGTATGCGAGTAAATTCTGTCAATTTTTCTCACAGAAATGAATATTTTGAATCAAATTCCTTCAATTTAAAACTTTAGGACCCAAATTGACCTAATTAAACTATAGGGACTAAAATGACACAAGAACCAAACTTTTAGGGATATTTTTTTGTATTTATTTATGTCAATCCATCACTTTTTTAACGGTGAATTGATGGAGGAGGTCTAAGTGATACACGTTTCAAACCTCAGGGGATGTAAGTGATATTACTAAAACGTGAAGGGGTATAAGTATAATTAGAGCAAATCTCAGGGAGACTAGGTAATATTTATCCTATAATTTATTGTGTAATCAATAAGGCTATGCCTCAGAATGAGCCAAACTCGTCTAATTTACCAAGTAACCAGCAAGGCTATGCATAGAGACGCATTGGAAGGGACTGAACTCCAGACTTGTGAGTAATTTCAAAATCACGAGTTGTCCCCTTTTCAACTGTAACGTTTACACTTTGCAAAATAAGAAAGAACACAAACTATAATATACTGTAGCTGTTAAATTAGTGGGGAAACACACAAGGTTAAATGTTTTTAAACCAAAACATAACAAAAAACAAAAAATAAATAAATAAATAAACAAATAATAATAAACAAAAAGTCAAATAACAGTTATTCCTATTCATTCAAATTACATTTGAAAGACCCAAGTAGAGTTTCTCCATTTATACCAATAGTAATGTTCAATACATCCAAAAGTGGACCGCAGTCCTCTACATTCATATATGTTTTTTTTTTGGTAAATATCGCCTAGACCCCCTGAGGTTTGCACCGATCACAGACGCTACCCTCACGTTTCAAATATCACACCTACCATCCCTGAAATATACTGTGTGTATCACATACACCCCCTCCGTTAAACTGGCGTTAGTGTGTCTAACGATTTTGTGCTGATGTAAGTCAATTATTAGCGTAAATATCAGAATTGCCTCTCCATCACAACTGAAGGCATATATATTCTCACTTTTACCCTTTTATATTCTCTCTCTCTCTCTCTCACCATCTTCTCTTTCGCTCACTCTCTCAAACGAAGTTCACTCGGTACCATTGTCATCTCGGATCTCATCGGACAAAGGTAGTTCTTTGTTTCTCCATTTTTTGTCTACAATTTCTGTATATATCTTCTAATTCCTTCTAAAATAGTTATATCTTCTTTCTCTCCTCCTCTCCAAAATTCGAAATGAAGCAGCCCTAATTTGTTGTTATGAAATTTAGGGGTTTGTTTGGATCTACATTTTGGGGCATCTAAAATGTAAATGTAATAGCTTCTCTCACAGTATATGTAGTTGCCACCATGTCTACATCAAGTTCAAAAACAAGTGCATGTTTGGAGCTGAGGTACAGGAGCAGAACATGCATCTGTGGGAAAGTCGCAGCTATTAGGGTAGTTCAATCAGAGAAGAATAAAGACAAGTTGTATTACGTTTGTGACTCCGGAAAGTGCATGTTTTGGAGCTGGTGTACCCCTTATGCTTGGTTTCCTTCAACTACTAAAGTTGATAACCAGATTGAAAACCAGAGACCACCCCAGTCAGAGTGGAACTACTCAGTGAACTCAAAAGTTGAAGGGTTGACATCGAGGGTGCAATCGCTAGAGAGAAACGAAGTAATGGTGAAGTTGGTGTTGAATGTGTGTATGTGTTTAGCAGTAATTGCAATCCTGATGGCATTAGTGATGAAAGGATAGGTTTGTACATGGCTTGAAAGAACAGCCAGTAGTAGATGTTGATTATGCTGAAAGTTGGAATGGTAAATGTTGTTTTGGACAATATAAATGTGAATTCTAAATGTTTCAATGCTTATTGATATTTGTAAGATACACACAGCAAATGCTTATGGAATTTTGCATGATACACACATCAGTCAAAACCATATTGTAATTCATAGCAACAAAACATTGTAATTCATAACAGCAAAACCATTGTAATTCATACAAAAGCCATTGTAATTTGGAAGGAACAAAACATTGTAATTCATACAAAAAGTATCCCCATCTACACAAGTATGCCCATAATCAACAAAAATAGTATTCAAAATGTAGCAAAAAATAAGTCCAATGTTTGTCAACTTTGGCTTGTACCAGTTGTCACCCTTCCACCTTTGCTTATACCAGTAACTTCCCTTGCAGTCCCTCTTCCCCTTGTCACTCTTCCACCTCTGCTTGTACCAGTAACTTCCCTTGAAGTCCCTCTTCCCCTTGTCACTCTTCCACCTCTGCTTGTGCCAGTATCTGCCCTTGTAGTCCCTCGTCCCCTTGTCACTCTTGCTGGTGTGCCACCAGCTTGTGTGCTTTGTGTGCTAGCAGCATATGTGCTTTGTATGCCAGCAGCTTGTGTGGTTTGTGTACTAGTAGCATGTGTGCCAGCAGCTTGTGTGGTTTGTGTACCAGCAGCATGTGTGCTAGTAGCTTGTGTGGTTTGTGTACCAGCAGCATGTGTGCCACTAGCTTGTGTGCCACTTGCTTGGCCTCTTGAACAAGTCCTAGAATTGTGTCCAAGTATCTTGCATCGGGTACACCTAACACTGCAGGACCTTCTTGCATCACTAACCCCAGCTGATGGTTCATCAGGCCCCCTTCTCCTACTCACCTTGGGTCTACCAGGTAGTCTCTTGCTATTATCAGGTGGTTGGACCACATCACCTGGTGCTTCTCCCCACAAACTCTCATCATGTATAGGATGAATCATATCACTATATGCTTTCACATAGTTGTCCCTAGAAAAGTAATCATCACACAAATCCTCATGTCTCCTTCTTGTTGATGCACAACATGCAGCTGCATGTTTGCATGGGATCCCAGTAATGTCCCACTCCTTGCAGCAGCAACTTTTGTCCCTAAAGTTGACTATATATGTCCTAGTCATTTCTAACACCTCATACTCATCACCTCTAGCAAAAACAACTTTGCATTGTCTAGATTCCAAAATAGCTTCATCTAATTTCTTTATGGTCCC
Organism: Hydrangea macrophylla; assembly: GCA_033977485.1. Classification (NCBI taxonomy): domain Eukaryota; kingdom Viridiplantae; phylum Streptophyta; class Magnoliopsida; order Cornales; family Hydrangeaceae; genus Hydrangea; species Hydrangea macrophylla. The sequence continues at coordinate 31,179,654 of CM066999.1, forward strand.
AGGAGTAATCTTGCTCTGCCATCCAGAACATTTCACATACCTTTTGTGAAGTTTACTCATCAATTTCTTCCTGATTGAATCAACTAGAACCAATACAGGTTTCTCCCTTATTTTCACAATCCAATTGTTGAAAGACTCTACCAAGTTGTTTGTGATATGATCACACTTAACCCTACTATCATAAGTGTACCTTGCCCAATGATTTGAAGGATGCTTCTGAAGCCATGTGTATGCCTCTTTAGATATTCCCTCAATGACCTTCATAGCTTGTGTAAATTTGGCTTCTGTGTGTGCTCTGGCTGCAATCCAAAAGTGCTTCCTCAACTTTAATCCAGAGACCTTCACCTTCATGTTGTTGAAAATGTGTCTACAACACCTTCTGTGAGTTACCCAGGGCATCACCTCTAACATGGCAGCCTCAATTCCCTATGTCATAACAATCAGATTATATAAGATTTGAAGTTTTATAAGAATAAAGAAAGTGCTTAAAAGTGAGAATTTTAATGACTATGTACCTTCTGCCCATCAGACATGACAGTCCAGGGCTTTGATTGCTCTTCATCTCCAATGATATCCACCAAATGAGACAAGAAGAAGGACCAACTATCCTCGCATTCTGATTCTACCATAGCAATGGCCAATGGAAATAATCCATTGTTCCCATCAAGTGCAATTGCAGCCAATAAAACACCCTTATAGGGACCCTTCAGATGACAACCATCAACTCCTATAAATGGCCTACATCCTTGTTTGAAACCATTTTGAATTGCTGCAAAACTTATAAAAAACCTCTTGAAAGTAGGTAGATTGACATTAGGTGGAACCCTCTCCAGCTCTAACTTCACCAAACTCCCAGAATTTGTCTTAAGAATTTCATGTGCATACTTTGGCAACTTAGCATAAGCTTCACCATGGTTTCCCTCAATTACATCCAATGCCTTTCTTTTCCCTCTATAAAGTTGCATTCTTCCTACTTCAACTCCATAGTTCTCCACCAAGAAAGTATTGATAGTAGAAGCAGTTGCATCAGGATTGGTTCTTAGAGTTTCTACCAGCTTCTCCCCAATCCAAACTGAGTTGACCTCAGGATTTTTGGTTGCCCTTATGCATGTGTGTGCTGGTTGCAAAGTCTTGATCTTAAATGTGACCATATCAGGCAATGGGGAGGCATGTATCCTCCAGGAACAACCTTCATTGCCACAATGTGCTGTTACCCTACACTTTTCATTCTTATCTCTTACAAGTCTAAAACCTTGTTGTATGGCATATTCTCTCAAGACAGTCCTAAAATGTGCAACATCTGAAAACAACAGCCCCTCCTCAAGCACAATCTTTTGTCCTTCATTCATCTCAAATAACCTCCCTTTTATGTATCTATCCATGTTTAATGCCCCATCATCTTCTCCATCAGTTGAATAATGTCCAGCATTATCATCTGATCCATAATCTGAAAATTCACCATGACTGTCACTATCATGCATTTCAGCCTCAACATCCCCATCCATGGCTTCAAAGCTGCTGCTTTCACCCTCATCCTCACTCTGAAAAATCCATTCATCATCAGAAGTACTCATACTTCCAACTGAGTCCTTAGAACCACCAGAGTCTGAATCATCAGAATGATGTATTTCAGCCTCAATATTTGGCCTCATACTCTCAACTCTCGACTTCCTAAATGGCCTCCTTACTAATGCTTTCACCCTTTTACCTCTCCTAACTCCAACCCCAACACCCATTGATTGGCCTAGACTAGGTCCTTGCACAGCAACTATCCCACCACCCCTACCAACTCCAACTGTCCCACCAGATGTCTCTAAAAACACACAAATCTTCTTATAGCCCTTGTTAAGATCAAACATTTTCAACACATCATCTTCACCTTCTATGATCTTTCTAGTGGTTGAACCAGGTACAGAATGGTGTAGGGTCATTGTCACTCCTAAGGTTGTGGGAAGATCTTTAAGGGACTTTTCACATGCATCAAAAAGTAAGTCGAGATGACTGTACCTGTCAGGGACAACATCCGAGATTGTGTACACAGAACCACAACAATGAACCAGCAAATCGTGCTTTGCATCATCCATAGTCTGTGAAGATTAGAATAGAAAATAGGGTTTCCTAGCTTCGAACGCAAGATTTAGTTGGGGACTTGAGTAAAACGATAAGGAAAATTGAAGGACGTGAGGTGAATCGAAGCTGAATCGATTCGATTCTACCAATGAGAGAGGGAATAGAAGTTTCCAACGATTTTTCTAGGGTTTTTTTTGGGATTATGCAGAGTCTTTTTAGATTCTCAATGTCACGTGTGTGGGTGTTCCAATGATATTCTCTTTTATTTATAATTATACAACAGGTTGGTTCATAAGGTTATTTTGGTCATTTCACAATTTATGTTAGCTCCGTTTAACTCTGTTAATTGACAAGGATGGTAGGTGTGATATTTGAAACGTGAGGGGTGGCGTCTGTGATCGGTGCAAACCTCACGGGGTCTAGGTGATATTTACCCTTTTTTTTTTAAATGCCATAATCCATCTCTGCCCTTGCATTTTATATAACTTTTCATGTCATGTCATGTCATTATAGGTGTGACAAGTTTTTAGCTTCTAGAGAACAACTCCAAGTGTTTGAATTGAGAAACCAGAACCTGAGAAATCAATCAGGAACATCAGGTACCTGCACAAATAAAAATAGAATTTAGATACTCGAACACACAAGTTCATGTAGGAAGCACGAGCTGAAATTGAGTATTGAGATGTAAGGGTGCAAATTGTATCTTACAAATAAATATTCTTACCAAGTGAACTTTACACAAAGGGCCAAAGAAGATGCAAATTATATCTGTATCACAATAACTGTAACCATAAAAACAGAACAATCAACTTCCCATAAAATATGTTTAAGCCCCCACAATCAGGAAAAATAAGACAAAACATACAAGGGCATTCAAAAAATAGCTTCTAAATGAACATTAAGGAACTTACATTCCGAGTCTGTCTTTATCCATTTACTTCCATCATTTGCCTTATCAAGCCCTTCACTTTCATTGTCCATTTCGAGCATGTAATTATTCTCTACGTATTTCTTTGCAGTAGACTTTGGAGTATAGCCCTCAATATTTGTTGACATACATTATCAACAAAGAATGAAATAACTAATCAAGTGTGAACCAATGATCTAGCTACTTTCCGAGATTCTTGCAGCATATGATCTGTATTTACGAAAAAGAATGGCGTGAATAGAGGTCTTATAGCAGTTTTATTCTTCTATAAAAGGTGTTGGAAGAAGTGTAAGTGGGAAAAAATAACATTGAACATATTTCATAGAAAGTCTTATTTCTAGTACCATCATGCTGTTTCCACGATAAATATAGGAGAGAAAAAAGAACAGAAGAAATGTAATAGAAGGAAATCAATTCAAATAGGGAGGTCACTGTAACCACAAATTGAACTTTTTTTATTAAAAAAAAAATTAAAAATAAAAATCTGCACCACCAGCATTTACTCCATTGATCGCAACAGAAATAAGCATCCCCAGATAAACATCCAAGTTATTATTCATTAGGACATTAACTTGATAGACTTCGACATACAAGAATAACATAATTATTAGAAGAAATGGAAAAAAAAGATCACAATTTGTTTCCGAGAATTTTTCCAAATAACAGAAGAGAGAGTAAAAAGATCCCAAAACACTTACGGTTGGCTAAGATTGGGTTTGTTTTCTGGTCCTAAAATGGGTCCGCCATTAAACTACTGTCTGTAATGCGGAGAGAAAACATGACCACTTCCAAAACGAGAAGAGAAACATAAAATACTAAGGACGCAAATCTCAATATTCATCGGCATTTGGCAATTATAAAGTCTTGAAGCCACAATGGCTAAAGATTAGGCAGAGCACAATATGTTTCATACGTCAACGACGAACCTGTATCTAACATAAGCTTTCTCAAGACGCTCCATAGCTGTTTTGACATAGTTCATTGGAATAAACTCAATGTCTGCTGTTATGTTGTGTTTGGCTGCAAAATCAAGCATTTCTTGCGTCTCTTTCATACCCCCATTAATGCCACTCCCGGCCATTATCTTCCTCCCTGTCAATCCATATTCATGTTAGCGACGACCTCTTATGTGCATGGTATATAAAACCAAGTGATAAAGTGGGAGGACTAAGGGCCCATTTGGATTGGCTGTGGTTTTTACAGTTAAGCAGAATAAAAGCCGGATAGAGTCCCATTTGGATTGGCTGTGGTTTGTATAATGAAAATTAAATCCTCAATGGGAAAAAAAAAAGAGGAAAGAAAGAGGGAATATGGTGATAGAACGTCCATAAGATGTACATATTTAATAGGATGTATACCAGGGTGGTTTTAATTTGCTACATTCAGATTCCACAGTTGAACAAACTGATTAACTGCTTGAGACAACAATCAGCACAGGATAAAGCCATTTCCTCTTAGAATGGCTATGTCATTTCTTCAAACTGTAAAGGCTATGTTTGGTCATGGATTCCGGAAAGGAAAAGAAAACACAACGACGAATGCACTTTAACTTGTTTGATACCAAGGAATACTGTGAAGAAAATATGGAAGGAAAGAAAAAAAAAGTTTCTTCTTCCTTTTTTTTTTTTAATTTGTTTCACATCTAATTTGTTTTCTTCTTTCTTGATTTTCGAATATTTTTTATAAACTTTACTAGTAATATTATCTTATTTGAGTACTACAAAGAGAAACTATAGGAATTTTGGTTTTCCTTCCCATTCTTTCGCTTTTATTTTCCTTCACTAAATCCGCAAACCACATAAAGCATAGCTTCAAAAACCAAATAAAGCATAAAGATCCAGAATGATCCAATGTACTTGTCTATACCTATAAAAGAAAAGGTGGCCTGGGTTACATGTCCAGTGCTTTGACTGCCCTTCAGGGTATCAAAAAATTGGCTTTAAAATTAGCCCTAGAGAAAGCACTAACCTGGAGACGAAGGGTAAGGAAAGCCTCACTCTACAAGCAAAATATTGGGACACTTATGACTTCATATCTGGAATAGTTGCATATTGAATGCAATTCCATTGGGGAAAGCCAACTTCAAAGAGCCACCACTACTAGAAATTTGGAATGTGCAGCTCTATTATGATGCTACCACTGTGCAGCTGCTACATTCCAGAGTTATACGTTACAGCTTAAACCTCTACTCACACTTGAACCATTATTTTCTCTTCAATTTTGTCATGGATGTTACTCAAAAACGCCATTCCCTCTGTGACAATTTAGTGCAATATATTCGGCAGCGGACAAGTAGGATTGCAATAAAATGAATACCATTTTGATAGATATTTTTTTCGATCTACAGCAATAAGTGAGAGAATACATGATCAACCTCCTCTCCAAAGTATGCAATTCTAAAAATGAATATGGAATTACCTAAATATCAGTGTAACATCACAATGCAAAAGGTTTTGTCCAGTTAACAAAGTAATTTTTGAAACGAAACAGTTTTCACTCTCTATTTTTTGTTGATACGTTGTGATTTCATAGAAAAGCATTGAAAGTTAGAGCATCCATGTACCCTGGAAGTATCCAATAATAAAATACAAGAATCTTGAATCATCTAAGAGCTTACAATTTTGACAGTCACAAGATCTAGAAGTATTCCTCTTGAGACCAAAAGTGAGAACAAAAAAATACATGTTTCAACCCCTTCACAAGCCAAAAATATCGTGTCGTACAATATACACCACAACGCAAGATGAGGCACAACCTGCATGAACTTACAGATTTAAACAGGCTATGAATTTTATACCTCCATCTTCTTTCTCACCCTTTTCTTAACTCATATATGAATCTCAAAGATTATTACTCATTTACATGACATGTGTGTCTGGTAGGATTTCATGAAAGATGTACAAATAGTTTGACAAATCCGGAGACTAATAAATCATGCTTGCCACCATGCAAACACTGGATGAACCTACTAATGTGCTGCTTGACGCGGAAGAGTTTCTTATGAGAGCAATTTCAGGTCTTCAGTTGAAAAATGGAGATAAAAAGATTGCAATTTCTTAGGTTTTTGATACTGAATTGGTGGGTTTATAGAGAAAGGTTTCAATCCGCCACCTAAGAGATGACACCCTAATTTGTATGAATAGCGCACACACTCGTGTCTCTTGAAAGGCTGCAGGGGTGTCCAGCTACTAGTGATGACGTAAAAAGACCCAAACAACTATAATGATGAAATAGAACACTGTAGCACTTCTCCTTTCATCCTGGTTGTTAAATGTAAACTCGTACAGGAATGTGAATTCTATTATCTGATTCAATGAAGTAAAACCTAATGACAGCCAGAAACAAACATAAGGTTTCAACCAAGGTAGCCAAGCTCCAAACATTAACAAATAAAACGTAGCCAAACATTAGCAAACATTGACAGATATCAAATTTAAGAAGCAAAATGGCATGCATTTCCTAGAACATGCCGAATCACTGCTATTAACAGGTTGTAAAATTAATTTTAAAAAATGACTCCCCCTAAGGTTGAGAACATGATGAACATCAAACTAATTAGAAACATTTAAATTCTCAGCTCTCAGTCAATAAAGGAAAGCGTATTCACCAAATGAAGCATGACAAATTTTGTAATCAAAACTAAGGTTTATGTCTAACAACTTTTTTCAACTAATGATTCAACTATTCAAGTATCAAATTCCAAGTCTCAATCACAGATCAAGCAATAATAATACGAAATTGCAGCCCAGAGCAACTTGCAGTACACGGCTTGACAACCATAATACCAAAGGCTCAAAAAATAATACAACTCGGATTAAATAATTCATTACATAAACTTCAGAAACCATACTTGATTTTCCTTCCCCCTTTGCCTTGCCAGAACAACTTGCCGGAACAACTTGCCGGAGCTTTCCCCTTAGCTACCCTTTTTGCAATTTCCTTAAATAAAATTGGTATTCAGGGGGAAAGGGCACAATGACATAATGGTAAACAAAGAAATCAAATTGATGGAGTCACCTCATCATGAATGTCTATACCTATATATACAAAGGAATTGATTAAAGGGAGAGTTGGTGTAAGGCCCCTAAGGTTGGGCTAAGTTGGACTAAAAGACAAGTCATAATTAAAAACCCACACAAGGACACACTCTAAAAAAACTTTCCCTCCCAAAGTCTTCTAAAATTTGAACTATCCCTCTTAGTCCTATAAAATTTTAAATTTCACTACAAATGGCAAATTTGCCCATAGAACCCTAAGAGACCACCACTGCCATCTCTCTTCTCTCTCTAACTTTCTCTCTCCTCCCCCTCCATAGCCACCACCACCACCATCTCTCTCTCCTCCCCCTCCATAGCCACCACCATCACAACCACCACCACCACCATAGCCACCATCTTCTCTCCTCCCCCTCCATAACCACCACCACCACCACCACCATCTTCTCTCCTCCTCCCTCCATAGCCACCACCATCACAACCACCACCACCGGAGCCACCACCGAAGCCGTCGTCGCCGGATTAGTAGCCGGAGCAGTCGCCACTACCAACTCTCTTCTCTCTCTAACTTTTTCTCTCCCCCCCCCCCCTCCATAGCCACCACCACCACCATCTCTCTTCTCTCTTTAACTTTCTCTCCTCCTCCCTCCATAGCCACCACCATCAAAACCACCACCACCGGAGCCGTCGTCACTGTCGCCGGAGCCGGAGCAACTTCCACCAACTCTCTTCTCTCTCTAACTTTCTCTCTCCTCCCCCTCCATAGCCACCACCACCATGCATCTCTCTCTCCTCCCCCCTCCATTGCCACCACCACCGCCGGCCACCACCACCACCAACAAAACAAATCTCCACGGCCAACTGATCTTAAGAGAAATTTCTCTTAAGATCAGTCATATTAAGAGAAATTCTTAAGATCAATCATATTAAGAGAAATTTCTCTTAATATGACTAAAACTTTGAATGAAGGTGGGATGATAGGTATGGTCGCCGAAAGTGCTAGTGGTGGTCGTCGGAGGTGGTATGAGGTCGCCGGAGGTGGAAGTGGTGGTGGCCGGAGGTTAGGCATGGGTGGTGGCAATGGCGGATGGTCGCCGGAGGTGCTAGTGGCGGTCGCCGGACGTCGCCGGAGATGGTAGTGGTGGTCGCCAGAGGTGGAAGGTCACCGAAGACGGTAGTGGTGGTCGCCGGAGGTGGAAGTGGTGGTGGCCGAAGGCTAGGTATGGGTAGTGGCAATGGTGGCTAGGGGTTGATAGTAAGGTTAAATGATGAAGATGAGGATGTTTTGGTCCAAAAAAAAATTAGGAGTAAAAACCAAGGTTTTTTATTAAGTGTCCATTCCAATTTAGTTTGTTTTAATGCCCTTTTCACCAATTTCCCCTTGATTAAATACATATAAACTCAATAAAAAGTAGATTAAAAAAAAGGCATTTCAAAAAAATGGCCTAAAATGAAAAACAACCCAAAATAAGCAATTAAAAATATGTTTCTGAAGGGAAAAAAAGAGTAAATATAATTCGAACCTTAATGTTTTCCCTTTCTCATATGCTTTAGTGAATGCACTGAATGGAGAGCTAGTATTCAAAGCTTGTATCCACACCTAGATGGTACCCCATAATAAACAATCTACATGCTTCACAGTTTGCAACTTTTAAGTTGAACAAGACAAATATTTAAAGAACACTTCACTTGCAAACAATCTCAGATCAATCAAGGGAGAATGAATTACAACCAGCAAACAACATTTAAAGATGAATTAAACCAATGAGCAATAAAAGAAATGGAAATGAAGAGCATTTCTACATCATTGAGACATGTTGCTATTAACTACCCCGCCCTTTATTCACATGAAGAATCCCACCCAAAAAAGGAAGAACGTAGAAAACACGTACACAAACTCGATGAACATACAACAAAAAAAAACTACCTTTTGCTTGATAAAAAGAAAAAAAGAAAGAAAAGAAAACGACTAAAAGATAACCACACAACGCACACATTGACTCCACAAAACCAATTCACTCCTCTCTTAGGCTTAATATCAAACATCTTCTATGCACAAAGGGGAAAGATACCCCTAAGCACACGGCCAACACCAAAAAAATACCTACCCAAATCGTTCAATCCCATCAAAATAAGACAATAAAGCACAAAAAGTAACCACCCAATAAGTTTTCTCATGACCAAACATCAACTATCCATTCATACCTCAAAAATTTATGAAATCCTAGAACAGAATTAATTGGAGATGTGTATGGTGCAAAGGAAAAATCTGATTACAATAGCATGTTGTCCTCCAATACAATTTTTCTATCCATTCTATCTACCCTAAAACTAACATTTATCAATTCCGGACTGATTCTGAAAGATGCAAAGAGGAACAAGCCTAGTCATATCTTCAACACCACCAAGAGAACTAACCTGAACACGATCCATCGGCAATTTTCTTCCCGTGTGATGTGTGGTTCGATGAAAGAAAATATATGTATTTGCAGATCTGAGCATACTCCCAAAACTTGTTTTTGAAATTCAAATAAAAGTGTGAGGTTTACTTGAGGGTTGAGAGAACCAGATGTGAGAGAGAGAGAGAGAGAGAGAGAGAGAGAGAGAGAAAGATCTAGAGAGATGAAGAGATTTACAGACAACGACGGCGACGGTGGGGTGGTGACCGATGTGAGGCCAGGGGCAGCTCTCAACTAGCAGATTTAGGGATACCCTTCTCTTTCTTTCTTTCTCTACCTATTCTCTCTTCTCTAGGGATTTAGGAAAATGTTTGGAGGGAGGGGAAAATGTTTGGAGGGGAGTAATAGTGCCCAAAAAAATTAGGGGTAAGTGAATTTGTCACGGTTTCTAACGAGAACAAACACACCACAAAATTTGTCACCGAGCGAGAAAATCAGAGTGACAAATTTGTTGTTTTGGTGTAGTGTAATTTGGTTGTATGTGCAACCAAACCATAAGTACCGAAGTCTTTTCCCTAGATATGACTATATTTTTATTACACTCTAGTATTAAATGCACTTGGATCAAATTCCATTTTAGAACCAGTGCTAAGGGCCGCTAGTTTTCTCTGGAAAGATGATAACTCTTACCATTTTTTTGGTCCTTCTATGGACCAGTGATTACAGGTAATTTTTGGGCATCCTTTATGGTGCCGTGACCTTTTTCTTTGTGTGCTATCTCTCCGTTGGTACCAGTTCCTATTCCATCTTCTGTGATTGTTGCGGGTATTCATTGCGAGCATATTCAAGATGTCGGATAATTCTAGAAAATCGACCGTGAATTCGCAGCCACTTAGGACTAAGAACATTGTTGTTGCTCATCCTGATAACCCGAACTTAAAAATCACTACTTCTCTCTTCAATGGCCAAAACTTCCTGGCTTGGTCCCAGTCTGTGACATTGTTTCTTAAGGGCCGAGGAAAGATGGGATACATCAACGGTAAAATCAAAGCACCTAGCACCGAGGATGCCACTTATGACAAATGGGAGATGGAAAACTCCATTGTCATGACTTGGCTTGTTCATTCTATGATCCCAGAGATTGGTGAGGGGTTTCTAGACATGGCGACTGCCTAGGATATTTAGGAGACCATGGCTAGTACTTATTCCAGAAAGGGCAATTCTGCCCAAATATTTGAGTGAAGGTGGTTAATTGGTCGATCTGAACAGGGGGAGATGAGTGTTCTCCAATATTTCACGTCCCTATCTACGAATTGGAAGCGCCTCGATCATCTCTTGGACTACAAGCTAGTTTGTCCCACTGATTCCACTACTTATAACAAACTAGTTGCTGAAGAAAGGGTTTTTTAATTTCTTGAGGGCCTTCAATCTGAGTATGATCCAGTTCGTAGTCGTGTTCTGGGTATGGATCCTTTGCTTTCTCTTCAGGAGGCCTTTGCTTACATACAGAACGAGGAAAGTCGTCGTTCTACCATGCTTCCACCTGCATCTACAGAGAGATCTGCTTTAGTTTCTGCTCCTCATCGAGATGGGAACCGTGGTCGTGACACTACGAGTGAGTCCGGTTCTTCTGACAAATCAAAGCAGTTTTGTGACTACTATAACACCAAATATCACACCAGGGAGACATGCTACAAACTTCATGGTTATCCACAAGGAGGTCAAGGGGGTCGTTCGGGAAAGTCTAGGGGTCGTGGTGGACGTGGAAGTAACATTGGGGGCCGTAGTTCTCGTGCCCATCATACAGAGGTTGTTGATTCCTCCATTGTTGCTGATACACCTCTTGATTCATCCACTGCATTATCTGCCTCAGATTTGGAGACTCTCCGTCGCTTGATGTTTAGACTGGATCCACCTACTGCTGCCTCATCATCTTTTCCTCATTCAGGTAACTTAGCCTCTTTTGTGAGTGCATTCCATTCTCAATCTAGTCACCCTTGGATTATTGACTCCGGGGCATCTGATCATATGACTGGTTCCTCTTATGTGTGTTCCGATTATAAACCATATTCAGGACAAGATAAAGTCAAGATTGTTGATGGAACCGTTTCTTCGGTTTCAGGCAAAGGTTTAGTCCGTGTCTCTCCCTCATTGTCCTTATCTTCTATTTTTCATGTTCCTAGCTTTGCCAATAATCTCTTATCTATCAGTCGTATTACTCGTGATCATAATTGTAGCGTCACATTTTTCCCTTCTCATTGTGTATTTCAGGATCTTACCACGACGAGGACGATTGGCAGTGGTAAAGAGGAGAATGGTCTTTATCTTCTGGCACCGCAGGAACGATCACATCTGGCACATCACACTACTTTTGCTGGCTCTACATCTGGTGATATCATGCTTTGGCACAGAAGTCTTGGACATCCTGCCTTTAGTTTACTTCAATTTTTATTTCCCCGTTTCTTGTCAAATAAAAATGTATCCACCTTTCGGTGTGAGGATTGTGAACTTGGCAAGCACCACCGTGCTTCTTTTTATCCCAGTAATAATAAAAGTACTGCTCCTTTTTCTTTTATTCATTCTGATGTTTGGGGTGATTCTAGAATTGTTGCACTTAAAGGTCATAGGTGGTTTGTCACATTCATTGATGATTTTTCTCGTGCTTCTTGGGTATACATGATGAAAGAGAAGAGTGAAGTTCACTCAATCTTTAAAAATTTTCATAAAATGATTTGTACTCAATTTGATGCTCATGTCAAAATTATTCGGTCAGATAATGGGGGGGAGTATTTTAAAGCTGGTCTTGAAGATTATTTTTTAGATCATGGCATAATTCATCAATCATCTTGTACTAACACCCCACAACAGAATGGGGTTGCTGAACGTAAATATAGACCTCTCTTAAACACTGCTAGGTCTATGTTATTCTCTGTTCAAGCTCCAAAGTCTTTCTGGGGAGAAGCAGTCTTAACGGCTGCCTATCTCATCAATCCGTTGCCTACTCAAGTACTCAACAAAAAGTCTCCCGTTTGTTTTCTATCCCTCCTAAAGTCTTTGGCTCTGTGTGTTTTGTTCATAACCATGCCCCAACACGAGGGAAACTTGATCCTCGTGCTATTAAATGTGTCTTTGTTGGTTACTGACCTACACAGAAAGGCTATAAGTGTTACCATCCTCCTACCCGGAAGTGGTGTGTCTCCATGGATGTTACCTTTTTCGAGGAACAATCTTATTTCACCCCTCCAACACCTCTTCAGGGGGAGACGAGTCATATAGAAGAGTTACCTGATAGTGTTGAGATTTCTACTACCCCAAGTGATGTTATTAATGTTCCTGTGCCGATGCCTAATGTTACTGTGTCGAATCCATTTGAGATATTGGGGGTTCTTGAAAATGAGGATGAAATTGAGAGAGAGGCAGACGAGGAACCCACCAGAAAAAGGAGATGTAGTATATCAGCGAAGAACTTGGAGGATGAAAGATAAGACCATTGCTCCAGATCTGCCACTTCCATCCCCTTCTCCTGATGAGAACCTAGGTAACACTGATTCTACTCCTGTTATTGATTCCCCTATCATTGATTCCACTCCTGCCATTGATGATTTAGATATTCCAATTGCTACACGTAAAGGTGTTAGGTCATGTACTCAACATCCCATATCTAAATTTGTCTCTTATAGTCGCCTCTCTCCTTTCCATCAAATTTTTGTGTTAAATCTTGCTTCTTTGTCTGTACCTAATCATGTACAGGATGCACTCACTGATCCCAAATGGAAACATGCTATGAATGAGGAGATGAAAGCACTCCACAAGAATAGCACCTGAGAATTGGTTAACTTACCTAGAGGGCACAAGACAGTGGGGTGCAAGTGGGTGTTTGCAGTCAAACATAAGGCAGACGGATCCATTGAAAGGTATAAAGCTCGGCTAGTTGCAAAAGGTTTTACACAAACTTATGGGGTAGATTATAAGGAAACATTTGCCCCAGTTGCTACGATGAATACTGTGAGAATCCTGTTATCCCTTGCTGCAAACTTAAATTGGTCTCTTCATCAATTTGATGTTAAAAATGTGTTTCTACATGGAGAATTGGCAGAAGAAGTATATATGGATATTCCTCCAGGTTTTGAAGACACTAAAACCAAAGGGAAAGTTTGCAGGCTTAGAAAGTCTCTGTATGGGCTTAAACAGTCTCCAAGAGCATGGTTTGAGAGGTTTACTCAAGCTAGGTTGAAATATAGCTTTAAACAAAGCCAAGGTGATCATACACTCTTCATTAGGCATTCCTCACAAGGGAAAGTTACTGTTCTCATAGTGTATGTGGATAATATTGTCTTAACAGGAGACGATGGGGAAGATATGCAGGAATTGAAAAAATACTTGGCCAAGGAATTTGAAATAAATGACTTGGGAAACCTCAAGTATTTTTTAGGAATTGAGGTGGCTCGAAGCAAACAAGGAATCTTTATCTCCCAGAGAAAATATGTTCTTGATCTTCTCCAGGAAACTGGCATGCTAGGGAGTAAGGCGTGTGATACTCCCATGGAAGCGAATCAGAAGCTAGGGGATAACATCGATGGAGCAGTGGTTGACAGGGGGAGATACCAAAGATTGGTGGGCAAGCTTATTTACTTGTCACATACGCGTCCTGACATCGCTTTTGTTGTAAGTGTTGTTAGTCAATTCATGCATGCTCCCCGTGAATCCCACTACAACGTTGTTCTTCGAATTCTTAGATACTTGAAGTCAGCACCTAGAAAAGGATTGTTCTTTGGTATACATAATCATCTTCAGGTGGAAGGTTATACAGACGCAGACTGGGCAGGTTCATTCGGATAGGAGGTCTACTTCAGGCTATTGCACCTTTGTTGGAGGAAATCTTGTTACCTGGCGTAGCAAGAAACAGGCCGTGGTTTCTAGATAGAGTGCTGAAGCAGAATTCCGAGCCATGTTTCAAGGAATTTGCGAACTATTGTGGATAAAAATTCTTTTGAGAGATCTTAGACTTGAGACTACTGATTCGATGAGGTTGTACTGTGATAATAAAGCAACCATCAATATTGCCCATAACCCAGTACAACATGACCGAACTAAGCATGTTGAAATTGACAGACACTTCATCAAGGAAAAATTGAGCAGCGGAGTGATATGTATCCGGTTTGTGAAGTCTAGTGAACAACTGGCAGATGTCCTCACCAAAGGTCTTGGAAGTAGGCATCATCATTACTATCTCAGCAAGCTGGGAATGAGAGATATCTTCGCACCAGCTTAAGGGGGAGTGTTGAAAAATCTTTTTTATTATTTGTATTAGCTGTCTATTATGAGTTGTTAAGGTATTATTATTGCCTAAGGGCATCATTGTAATTATGCTACTCTGTGATTAATATAATTAGGGTTGAGACTCTCTGTCTCAACCAAGCCTTTGAATCATATTTTTTCTACAAGTGTAACTCTATTTCTTTTTCTTAATTACAGCACACACACAGGGTAGAGATGCGCCAACGGTTCAGGAGAATTCTTCCATACAACCAAGTGGTTTGGTTGTATGGTACAACTAAACACTTGACATACATTGGTAACAAATGTTTGGACTAAGGTAAGAAATGATTGTATCTTTTATAAAAATGTTTGTACCAATGTAAGAAATATTGTAACCTTTAAGAAATATTGTACTTGGTAAGAAAACGTTGCATTCTTATAAGAAATGTTTATACCAAGGTAAAAAAAATGTTGTACCCGTATAAAATGTTTGTACCAAATCAAAACCACTTGTGGTTTTACCCGTGGTAAGAAATCTTTATACTTATTGTAAGGGAGCTTTGTACACATGATAAGGAAATTTTGTACTTGTGACATTTTGTACCTGTGGTAAGGGAGCTTTGTACTTATGATAAAGAACCTTTGTACCTATGGTAAGAAACATTTGTACCAACAGTAAGGAACCTTTGTACCCGTGGTACAAATATATTTCTTACCATTGCATGTCACGTAGTTTGGTTGTACCATACAACCAAACCACTTGAATGTATGGAAGTATTCGCCACGGTTCCATGCTCTGCAAAATGGTTCGCGAAATTGGGGCTCTCCATTTTTCTGAGCAAGATGGCTCGTTTGTTGGAGGAGTGTTTTTGGGGGTTGGACTAGGCTTTTTGGCAGTTCGAGCTTTTGCCTAGGTTTGATGCCTCTCCCATTAGAGATGGCCTAAATTGCCCTACATTAAATTACACAAACCTCCAATGAACTATGGTCTAACAATACGGACCTCCCTTGTGTATTAATTACATGGACCTCCCTTATCACCCATAAAAACCTAACTATATTTACAGTTTGTGCAAATGTATTACTACACCCTCAAATTAAATATTCGTTTGTAATGAGAAAGAGTGTGTGTTAAACTTTTCATATCCTAAGAAGTTGTTATCTTTCAATTTCATCAAATTCCTTCCAGCTCCAATATCTGCAATTTCTTCAAGCATGTCTTCAAATTATTCAATGTCATAATTAATTTAAATTTCTTGGGTTTGTTTTTTTTCTTCCACACTTTAGTTCTCCTGTTTATGGAAGGAATATGATGGCAATCACAGGTTAAAATTGCAATCTTCAATTTGGTTTGTTGGAAAGAATTTTTTGTGCTTCATGTAGAATTAAAGGGAATGTGAACAATGTAAACGGTAAAAGCATCTCCAACCATGCTCTTCATTGCACCTTCTAAGCTTTTTTGGAGGGTCATGATACTTTTTGGGTGCTCTAACAGACTCTCCAAACAACTCTCTATAAGGAGAACCCCCTATGTGCTAGATAAATCTGATGAGACATTTTTTGTATATGTGGATACTTGTCCCACATCGCGCCTGGGGTGAAGATCTCAGACTAGGGCGAGTAAGCCCTTGGGAAGACCTTTGTGTTTAGGCCTAAAGAGGACAATATTCTTGGTAGATGGGGAGATGTGTCGTTACAAATAGTATCAAAGCGAAAACCTTTCGGAAGTGTGGCCTTTGAGGAGGATGGATTGCGATGACCAAGAGCCAAGATTCCCGAGGCATGATGGCCAAGATGGATGAGGTGATGTGCAGATACTCATCCCAAATCGCCTGGGGTGAAGATTCTGGACTAGTTTATTAGCCTTAATCGTCATCTATATGCAACAAGGCCTTTTAATACTATGAGGGTGCTAAACACAAAAGAACTCCACAGCTAAGTGTGCTGCTGCTATAGTAAATACTGAAAACATCTACTGACACATTAGCTACTGAAATTAACCAGATTAGCTACTGACATCTACTGAAAAGCCTTAAGAAGTCTTCTCATGACATCTACTGAAAACATTAGCTACTGAAATTAACCAGATTGTTGCCTCAACATAACTTTCTTCCTTCTACAAGGATGGCAACATTCGTACTGTATAAAGAAAATTAAATCCTCAACGGAAAAAAAAAATTTTAATCCTCAACGTACTCCATAAGATGCACATATTTAATAGGATGTATATCAGGGTGGTTTTAATCTGCTACATTCAGATTCCACAACAATCAGCAGAGGATAAAGCCATTTCCTCTTAGAATGGCTATGTCATTTCTTCAAACTGCAAAGGCTCTGTTTGGTTCATGGATTTCGGAAAGGAAAAGAAAACACAAACGACGAATGCACTTTTCCTTGTTTGATACCAAGGAATACAGTGAAGAAAATATGGAAGGAAAAAAAATAATTTCTTCTTGCTTTTTTAAAAAAAAAAAAATTACATCTAATTAGTTTTCTTCTCTCTTGATTTTCGAATACTTTTTATAAACTTTACTAGTAATATTTGTTAAACTTGATAATAGAGACTAATCCAAAGCTTTGGGTTAGACAACTTGTCTCACCCCTTTTATATAAACAAAAGAAATATATTACAATATGACCCACACTCAAATAACAAAATAACAAATAAACATAAAATAACTCTAACACTCCCCCTCAAGCTGGTACAAAAATATCTCTCATTCCCAGCTTGTCTAAGATAGTGTGGAAAGGTCGAATCCCAATAGCTTTGGTAAGAACATCCGCAACTTGATCGCCAGTCTTTACAAAGGGAACACAGATAGTACCATTACTAATCTTCTCTTTGATGAAGTGTCGATCGATCTCCACGTGCTTTGTTCTATCATGTTGAACAGGGTTATGAGCTATACTAATGGCTGCTTTGTTGTCACAAAAAAGATTCATAGACTCTGTCTGATCAACATTCAGATCCTTTAGTAATGATTTAATCCACAACAATTCACAAATACCTTGGGCCATAGCCCTGAATTCAGCTTCTGCACTCGACCTGGCCACTACATTCTGCTTCTTACTTCTCCAGGTAACGAGATTACCTCCAACAAATGTACAGTACCCTGAAGTAGACCTCCTATCAGTAATAGAGCCAGCCCAATCTGCATCAGTGTACCCTTCCACCCTTAGGTGGTCATGTTTTGCAAAGAACAGGCCTTTCCCTGGAGCAGACTTCAAATATCGAAGGATTCAGAAGACAGCTTCTTGGTGTGACTGTCGTGGAGAATGCATAAACTGACTGACGACACTAACCGAAAAGGCAATATCCGGACGAGTATGAGAGAGATATATGAGCTTACCAACAAGTCTCTGATAACTCCCCCTATCAACTAACTCCCCACTACTGTCCTCACCAAGTTTCTGATTCTGCTCCATAGGCGTATCACACGCTTTACTGCCCAGCATTCCTGTCTCTTTTAACAAATCTAGGACATACTTCCTCTGGGAAATAAAGATCCCATATTTGGATCGAGCAACTTCGATCCCAAGAAAAAACTTGAGGCCCCCCAAGTCTTTTATCTCAAATTCAGTGGCTAATTGCTTCTTCAATCGATCCATTTCCTCCAGATCATCTCCTGTCAGAACAATATCATCAACATACACAATAAGAGCAGTAGTTTTACCCTGTGAGGAATGTTTGATGAACAATGTGTGATCTGCATGACTTTGTCTAAACCCAAACCGAAGCATAGCCTGCGTAAATCTCTCAAACCAGGCCCTTGGTGACTGTTTGAGACCATACAGAGATTTTTTAAGTCTACACACCTTCCCATCTGTCTTGGAGTCCTCGAACCCTGGAGGGATGTCCATGTAAACTTCTTCTAGGTCACCATGCAAGAAAGCATTCTTTACATCAAACTGGTGAAGAGGCCAATTCCGATTAGCTGCCAGAGAAAGGAGAACTCTAATGGAATTCATCTTTGCGACTGGGGCAAAGGTCTCCTCATAGTCCACCTCGTAGGTCTGAGTGAACCCTTTTGCTACCAACCGAGCTTTATATCTCTCAATAGAACCATCAGCCCTGTGCTTCACAGTGTACACCCACTTGCACCCCACAGTCCTCTTTCCTGTAGGCAACATGGTCAACTCCCAAGTACCAATCTTTCGAAGAGCTTTCATCTCTTCAATAATGGCATATTTCCACTTGGGATCAGCAAGAGCTTCCTGGACATGGTTAGGAATACTAACAGAGGAAATTTTGGAAAGAAAGGCTTTATAGGAAGGAGATAGATGAGAATAAGATACAAAGTTAGATATCGGATGTTGAGTGCAGGATCTAACACCCTTTCTAACAGCAATAGGGACATCTAAATCATCTATGTTAAGAGAGGGTGTATCAGAGGAATTACCTGGATCTTCATCACTAAGAGAACACGGCAATGGCAGGGAAGAAACAGGAGCAATAACTTCTAGAGTCTCGCTGGTCTTTCTTTTACTCCATGTTCCCCTGGAATATACCCTCAGCTCATCCACCCTTGGTCCCTCAATTACTACTTCTTTTTCAGGCACTCTCCTCTCACATCTCTCTCTTTCTCTTTCTCCCTCGGATTCAGGTTCCTTTTCTATCTCTACTTCAACCATAGGTTCCTTTTCTGTCTCCATCTCAATCACTATAGGTAAAACTGGTATCTCTTCACACCTCGGCTCCCCCTGAAGAGATACCGGAGAGGCAAGAAAGTAGGACTGTGACTCATGAAATGTGACATCCATAGTAACAAACCATTTCCTAGATGGAGGATGGTAGCACTTGTAACCTTTTTGAGTGGGTAAGTAACCGACAAACACACATTTAATAGCACGAAGGTCTAATTTCCCACGGGTTGGACTGTGATTATGAACAAAGCAGACACATGAAGAAAAAGAAGAGTGAGAAAGAACCTGAAGAGGTGTTTTCTGGTCCAACACACGGGTAGGTAGGCGATTGATAAGGTAAGTTGCGGTTAACACTGCCTCACCCCAATAAGAACGAGGGGCTTGAACCTGAAAAAGCAAGGACCGAGCTACATCTAAAAGGTGACGATTCTTACGCTCGGCCACGCCGTTTTGTTGTGGGGTGTCAGTACAAGAACTCTGGTGAAGAATGCCATGAGAACTGAAAAACTGACCTAAACCCGAATCAATGTACTCACCCCCATTATCAGACCTTAAGACTTTTACAACTGCCCCAAACTGGGTACACACCATTTTATGGAAACTTTGAAATATAGAAAAAACTTCCCGCTTTTCTTTCATCATATACAACCATGTAGTACGGGAACAATCATCTATAAAAGACACAAACCATCTATGACCTTTCAAGGACACAGTACGGGAAGGGCCCCAAACATCAGAATGTATTAAAGCAAAAGGAACAGAACTTTTATTATTGCTGGGAGCAAAAGAAGCACGAAAATGTTTACCAAGTTCACATGCATCACAAGAAAGCTTGAAATTAGAAATACTATTATTCGTAACAAGAGAAGGAAACATATATTTAAGTAGAGACAAAGATGGGTGTCCTAATCTCCTATGCCAAAGCACCAAATCTTCAGCTTTATTCTCCAAAACGACAGAATTATTAGCAATCTTCTCCCTCTCATCCAGATTCTTCTCTCCCTCATCCAGAATATAAAGCCCCTGTGTTTCTCTACCACTACCAATCACCCTCTTCGTGATAAGATCCTGAAAGACACAATGAGAGGGAAAAAAGGTTACAGAACAATTCAAATCTTGAGTAATACGACGCAAGGATAAGAGATTATGAGAAAAACTAGGAACATGTAAAACTGAGTTCAGGGATAAAGAAGGAGTAACACGGATAAGACCTTTTCCTGAGACAGAGGAAAAAGTACCATCGGCAATTCTAACTTTGTCCTGACATGAACAGGGCTTATAATCACAAAAAAGGTCAGAAGAACGAGACATATGGTCCGAAGCACCTGAATCTATAATCCAATGGGGTGAAGAAAGAGAGAGAAAAGCTCTTGCTGGCGCGACAATATTACCTGATTGTGCAAAAGAGGATGAGGCACTAGCAGCTGGCGATGAAGAACACCTGGACATCAAGGTTCTGAGAGTATCAAGCTCGGCAGGAGATAAAGGGGCCATATCAGTAGTTGGAGCAGCCTCAACACTAACTGGGGTCTCAGTATCAGTAGTAGTATGATGGGCACGAGGACCACCTCCTCGGCCCCCTCGACCCCCACGGGCTCCTCCACGACCCCCACGTCCACCAGGGGGACGTCCATGAAGGCTCCAACAATTTGCCCGAGTATGATGAGGCCGATGACAATAATCACAAATCACAACAGGCCGATCTGAAGGAGCACTCTGCTGGATCCCCTCTCTAGGTGGGACAGAAAGAAGAGCGGAACGCACAGTGGATACAGGCGGAAGCATAACAGAACGTCGACTCTCTTCGTTCTGAACATAAGCAAAGGCCTCCTGAAGGGGAGGGAGAACATCCATCCCAAGAACCAGACTACGAACAGCATCATAATCGGAATGAAGCCCTTGTAGAAATTTGAAGACCCGTTGTTTCTCAAGTAGCTTCCGGTACTCCTCTGCATCAGTGGTACAAACGGGCTGAAAGGACTGTAGATGATCTACTCTGTCCCAACTGGTAGTAAGGAAGGTATAATATTGGATGACTGTCATCTCCCCCTGCTCAGAACGGTCAATGGAACGGATAAGCTCAAACTCCTGAGCATAATTCCCCCTTCGAGAGAAAGTGGAAGCAACGGTGTCCCAAATAGCCCTAGCTGTCTTCATGCGATAAAAGCTCTCACCAATCTCAGGGACCATAGAATTGATGAGCCAAGACATAATAATAGAGTTCTCAATCTCCCACTTGTCATAACCTGGATCGGTAGTGGAAGGGGCCACAATACGCCCATCAAGATGACCCATCTTCCCGCGTGCCTTCAAATAAAGTTCTACCGCCTGTGACCACTTCAAGTAATTTTGGCCATTGAAAGGAACGGTAGTAATTTTTAGACTGGAATCCAAGGGAGTAACCACAGTCTGAACTGTGGTGGAACTTGCAGCCGCTGGTTTCTCCAAGTCGGTCATTGTTCCGGATAATAGATGGAAAACCCACAACAACGTGAAGGAAAACGAGGGAAGTTGGGTATTTGGAGACCAACTAGGTCAGTTTAAAGGTCCATATAGGGACCTAAAAAACTGATGGAACTGAAACACCAATCAAACAGTGTATCGTTTGATTGTGAGTTAGATTCAGAAGGCTAAATAATTGGTAGGAGAGATCTCGGTTGGTCTATATGATCATGGAAAGGTGGCGACTGGTAGGAGAGGTAGGGGAGGATGTGCGACTGGTTCTTGGGGCCTTCGGTGGTGTGCGACTGGTGGGAGGGAGGTTGGTGGTGGTGCGGCTAGGTGTGGATGGCCATATGGTGGTGTGATAGGGGCTGGGTGGAGTTGTGGTGTTGCGGCGCAGGTGCTGGTGGGGTTCTGTAGTTGCGGCGAGGCAGGGGGGTGTATTGGTGGGGTGGCGCAGGTGGTAGTGGGGTGGCGCAGGTGGTGGTTAGGGTTAGGATTGTGGTGTCGGCTCTGATACCATGTTAAACTTGATAATAGAGATTAATCCAAAGCTTAGGGTTAGACAACTTGTCTCACCCCTTTTATATAAACAAAAGAAATATATTACAATATGACCCACACTCAAATAACAAAATAACAAATAAACATAAAATAACTCTAACAATATTATGTTATTTGAGTACAAAGTAAACCTATAGGAATTTTGGTTTTCCTTCCCATTTCTTTCGCTTTTATTTTCCTTCACTAAATCCGCAAACCAATGTTACCCAGACTCGGGTACGAGTGTCGGGTACGTAGATGTATCCGGAGGTCGGACTTGTCAAACTCCCAAATATGAGGATAAGGGGACTTGGCAAAAAAAGGATCCATAACGGGGTACGGGTACGGGGACATGTCTATATTTAAGTAAATATTATAAATTTATATAATAGTTTTGCATATTATGCAAGAAAAAAAAATCAAGTATTTTTATTTTAATTTTAATACTTTTAAAATACGGTCGTAGTTTAAATATTTTTAAAATAGGGTCATAGTTTAAAAATAGTCTAAATATGATGAGAAGACTTTTGAGTCTAGAAAACAATTTTCCTCTTTAGATTATATTTTTGACAGCAAGCCATGTCCGACATGGTACGAAACAAGTCCGACACATATCCCATGTCGGTATCCTCGTCATACCCACGTCGACACGGGTACGGCACTTTTGATGCCAAGTCTGGGTAACATAGCCGCAAACCACATAAAGCATAGCTTCAAAAACCAAATAAAGCATAAAGATCTAGAATGGTGCTATTGTACTTGGGGGTGGGCATACTTCGGGTCGACCCGAATAACCGAACCCGAAATTTTATCACAATTCGGGTCGGATAAAAACTGAACCGAAATTATTTCAGTTCGAAACCGAACTGTATTCATTAGCTTGGTTCGGTTTTCGGTAAGGTAAAAAAAATTCGGTTCGAAACCGAATATCCAAAATTTTATCACATATATATAAAAACAAACTTCTAGTAAATTATGGCTCAAAGCCTCAAGAGTCAAAATCAAACTCTCAGACCCCTAACCGTTGAACCCAAGTTGCAGACCTCACTCCTCTCCTTCCTCCTCTCGGCGACGGCGTCCCTTCCCGGCGGCGGCGGCGTGGCTCTGTCCAGAGGCGGCGAGTCGGCGACTGCGCCCTCTCTCTCTCACCACGACTCCACGAGGTGCGCAGATCTCTCTCTCTCTCTCTCTCTCTCTCTCTCTCTCTCAATATCTCTCTCTCTCTATGTGCAACTCTCAGACTCTCACTATCTCTCTCTCTCAGTCCAAAGGGCAAAGTTGTGTATATATGTATATATGTATGTGTGTGTGACTGTAAGTGTACGTGTGTGTATATATATATGTATATATGTATATATGTATGTGTATGTGTGACTGTGAATAAATGAGAGAGAAATGGGTATATGTATGTATATATTCGATGTGGCTCAAATTGGGTATTTGGGTTTTCTTGGGGGTCTCTCTCTCTCAATATCTCTCTCTCTATGTGCAACTCTCAGACTCTCAATATCTCTCTCTCTCGGTCCAAAGGGCAAAGTTGTGTATATATATGTATATATGTATGTGTGTGACTGTGAGTGTACGTGTGTAAATATATATGTATATATGTATGTGTATGTGTGACTGTGAATAAATGAGAGAGAAATGGGTATATGTATATATGTACGTATATATTCGATGTGGCTCAAATTGGGTATTTGGGTTTTCTTGGGGGTTTTAGGGAGAGAGAGAGAGAGAGAGAGAGAGAGAGAGAGAGAGAGAGAGAGAGAGAATGCCACCCCTAATTGTACTTTTCTACCTATAAAAGAAAAAGAGGCCTAGCTTACAAGTCCAGTGCTTTGACAGCCCTTCAGGGTTTAAAAAAATTGGCTTTAAAATTAGCCCTAGAGAAAGCACTAACTTGGAGACGAAGGGTAAGAAAAGCCTCACTCTACAAGCAAAATATTGGGACACTTATGACTTCATATCTGGAATTGTTGCATATTGAATGCAATTCCATTGAGGAAAGCCAACTTTCAAAGAGCCACCACTACTAGAAATTTAGAATGTGCAGCTCTATTATGATGCTACCACTGTCTAGCTGCTACATTCTAGAGTTATACGTTACAGCATAACCCTCTACTCACACTTGAACTATTATTTTCTCTTCAATTTTGTCATGGATGTTACTCAAAGACATCATTCCCTCCGTGACAATTTAGTGCAATTCGGCAGCAGACAAGTAGGATTGCAATAAAATGTATGCCATTTTGATATACATTTTTTTCAACTCGATCTACAGCAATAAGTAATAAAGAATACATGATCAACCTCCTCTCCCAAAGTATGCAATTATAATATGGAATTACCTAAATATTAGTGTAACATCACAAGGCAAAAGGTTTTGTCTAGTTAACAAAGGAATTTTTGAAACTAAATAGTTTTCACTCTCTAATTTTTGTTGATAAGTTGTGATTTTATAGAAAAGTGCATCCATGTACCCTTGAAGTATCCAATAATAAAACACTACAATCTTAAATCATCTAAGAGCTTACAATTTTGATACTGTCACAAGATCTAGAAGTATTCCTCTTGAAACAAAAAAAGATAAAAAAAAAAATACATGTTTCAACCCCTTCACAAGCCAAAAATATTGTGTCGTACAATAAACACCACAACGCAAGCTGAGGAACAACCTGCATGAACTTACAGATTTAAACAGGCTATGAATATTATACCTCCATCTTCTTTCTCACCCTTTTCTTAACTCATATATGAATCTCGAAGATTATTGCTCATTTAACATGACATGTGTGTCCACTGTCCAGTAGGATTTCATGAAAGATGTACAAATAGTTTTGACAAATCCAGACTACTAAATCATGCTTGCCACCGTACAAACACTGGATGAACCTACTAATGCGCTGCTTGACGCGGATTGATCCTGAATTGTTGGGTTTATAGAGAAAGGTTTCAATCCGCCACCTAAGTGATGACACCCTAATTTGCATGAATAGCGCACACATATTCATGTCTCTTGAAAGGCTGCAGGGGTGTCCAGCTACTAGTGATGACGTAAAAAGACCCAAACAACAATAATGATGAAATAGAACACTGTAGCACTTCTCCTTTCATCCTGGTTGTTACATGTAAACTCGTACAGGAATGTGAATTCTATTATCTGATTCAATGAAGTAAAACCTAATGACAGCCAGAAACAAACATAAGGTTTCAACCAAGGTAGCCAAGCTCCAAACATTAACAAATAAAACGTAGCCAAACATTAGCAAACATTGACAGATATCAAATTTAAGAAGCAAAATGGCATGCATTTCCTAGAACATGCCGAATCACTGCTATTAACAGGTTGTAAAATTAATTAAAAAAAAATGACTCCCCCTAAGGTTGAGAACATGATGAACATCAAACTAATTAGAAACATTTAAATTCTCAGCTCTCAGTCAATAAAGGAAAGCGTATTCACCAAATGAAGCATGACAAATTTTGTAATCAAAACTAAGGTTTATGTCTAACAACTTTTTTCAACTAATGATTCAACTATTCAAGTATCAAATTCCAAGTCTCAATCACAGATCAAGCATTAATAATACGAAATTGCAGCCCAGAGCAACTTGCAGTACACGGCTTGACAACCATAATACCAAAGGCTCAAAAAATAATACAACTCGGATTAAATAATTCATTACATAAACTTCAGAAACCATACCTCTTGATTTTCCTTCCCCCTTTGCCTTGCCAGAACAACTTGCCTGAACAACTTGCCTTAGCTTTCCTCTTAGCTACCCTTCTTGCATTTTCCTTAAATAAAACTGGTATTCAGGGAAAAAGGGCACAATGACATAATGGTAAACAAAGAAATCAAATTGGTGGACTCACCTCGTTAATTTGTATAGCGTTTAGTTCCCGCTCATCATGAATGTCTATACCTATATATACAAAGGAATTGATTAAATACATATAAACTCAATAAAAAGTAGATTAAAAAAAGTATTTTTAAAAATGGCCTAAAATGAAAAACAACCCAAAATAAGCAATTAACAATATGTTTCTGAAGGGGAAAAAAAAGAGAAGTAAATATGATTAGAAACATAATGTTTTCCCTTTCTCATATGCTTTAGTGAATGCACTGAATGGAGAGTTTGTAACTAAAAATACAAGCACGGAATACTAAATAATGTACGGGCCAAGATCAGAACATGCTTTTCCTAAAAAAAAAAAAGAAAGAAAGAAAGAAAAAAGGAAGGAAAAAAAAAAAAGATCGGAACATAAAATAGACAACTGAAGTACCGGAATTTCATGAATGGACATTCAATAGGGAGAAACATAAATACAATGAACAGCAACTATCAATACCTATCAAGACAAACCTTCAATATACGTAAATGCACTCATACACCGAGTAATTCTGGTCCACACCACAGACTTTTGCTTTCATTGGCCACCTCAGCCATAGCCTCCAATTCCTCCGAAACCGAGGGCGAAACAAACCTCTCACGAAGGACTTGCTTATCACATTCAAGGCGTCTTCCTACATCAGAATAAAGCCGATCCAAAAAATAATTCCCAAAACCCATAATCACACTAGGAAAGCCAAAAACTAGAGAACCCAAAACAGCAATAGCAGCAGCCAATAAGGACAGAACCTGTCCACTACAGCGCACACGCATAGTATAGCGGATGTCCGTCTTAAAATAAGTATTAGGGCAGATATCAAAGCAGACGCGTGGACCCGTCTTACAATAGATAGCGAAATCCTCACAGTTGTTATCCATAAGGTTGTAATCAGCAAAACCGTTTCGTATTTTGGTGTTACGATCCTTGGAAAGTAGGGATTCAGCTCGGTCGAGAACCTTCTCAAGTGGGTCCGAAGGAGCGAGAGTACAAGTTCCACCTCTGAGTTTGGCCAGAAAAAAAGCCACTGAGACGTCATAGTGAAAGAGGTAGAGGTTGCCACCAGAAAGAAAGCATTTCATGCAGGAAGATATTACACGGACACCACCTCGGTTTAATTGATAACCACATGTTGGGCATGGATTCATTGGATTGTCCTTCGAATGAGAGGGAGATGGGTCTAATGCTGTTCCTGTGCCAAATTTCTGTCCTCCCCCTCTAGTGAGGTGTATCACCTTTCCATCCCTTCCGTATATACCTAGTGTCCAATCGCAGAAAATTAGTAAAAATGTTATTAAAATTTTTTCAACGCAGGATTATATTGAGCTCAAAAGTTGTTCCAAGTGATGTTTTAAAAGGTAATAAAAAAAATAATGAAGTAGGAAGATGTTAAAGAAAAGTAAAACCAGAACTGGCTACATGGCCACAGCCAAATCTATGATTATTCTGTTTATAAATTTACATATTTGTTTATGGTATTCAAGTACCAAGTACCAATTTTAGTGTGAAACCAAGTTGTATGAGAGAGAGAGAGAGAGAGAGAGAGAGAGAGAGAGCATTATTCTAATAACAATAACCAAACTAGAATATCCTTTCCAACAAATATCATATGTAATGATTGAGCTTGAATTAACCATTTTTGTGGTTACAAATGTACGTAAAACCACTTTTCAGATTAATTAGAAGTCATCTCTTGTATTCAACTCATTGTACAATATCTTTCTCCAACTCCCCTCTACCTAGTAAACTCTTCAACATAATCGCATTTACTCAGACAGTGTTATTTTTAACATCTTTAGTGATTGACCAATTGCCCACATTTAGTTTCTTTGTAAAATGATCATTTTTCAGTCCTAACATTAGTTGAACTCAATGTCCTCTTCTTAACTATTAATAAAAATTTTATGGTTCTTGCCAAGAATCATAAAAATTTCTTGGTAACACCCTATGCCCCACAACATTGCTAGTCTCAACGGTCCTGTGGAAGTTATCTTTGAAAACAATTTGAAAATTCACTTCAGAAGCATCTGTCCACTTTCATTAGAATTTTATAGGTGACAAGTAGGGGTGCATACGAGACGAGCCGGTCAACAAGGGCTCGAGGCTCGGCTCGACAATGGCTCGGCTCGGCTCGGCTCGTTTAATAAACGAGCCAAAGCTCGAGCTCGAATGCCAAGCTCATTTAGTAAACGAGCCAAGCTTGAGCACACCTGAAAGCTCGTGAGCAAGCTCGTGAACGGTTCGATTAAGGCTCGTTAGTAGGCTCGTGAAAAAGCTCGTTTACAAACTTAAATATATATATATATGGACATATGTATGAATTAATTATAAAGTTATGGGGGTTCAAAAAGCTTATTTATATATATACACATTTATAAATAAATATAAATGTGAAATTATATATATATAGACACATTTATGCAATTAAATTATACATATACACACTAATTTACATACCAAACATGCCTTAAGAAAGTCAATGAAGAGAAAAGCAACACACACAAAAAAAGATTCCCTTTCCAACTATCCCACAATCCCACATCGGCTAGAAAGAAAAAATGTGGCAGCGGTTAAGTCTATAAGAGAGAGGGCGAGAGAGTTTGATAGAGTAAATGGCTTGCTTGGAGAATTGGGCTGGCCCGCTGGGCTCCTTTTGAGCCTAATGAGTTGGTTGGTTTATTGCTTTTAATTAGCCAAGTTATTTTTAAGATTGATTTAATTGTAATGATTAATGAGCATGATTGGCTGAGCTTAATGAGCCGAGCCCGAGCTGAGCTCGAGCTTAATCATTTCTTAACGAGCCGAGCTCGAGCCAGCTCGTTTAAGATTTTATCGAGCTCGAGCCGAGCTTGAGCAGGGTTTTGATACTTCGAGCTCGAGCCGAGCCTGCAAAGCTCGGCTCATATACACCCCCAGTGACAAGGTGACAAAATTTACAACAAAGACAACAAAATACACGCTCTTGCCTATATCCTGGCAATCAATCGTGTGGACTCGTTCTAACAATGATTGGTCCTCTTAAAATCCCCGACCATTGCTCCATGTTCTAACCGATCATTTATAACCATGTTTACCTTCCCAGTTAAAACTGTGATGCAGTGACGCTAGCAAATAACATGCCCACAAAAAAACAAACTTATACGAGTCAGTTGGCTTCATGATAAACAAAATATATGAGGTCACCGCCATGACACTTTGAGTGGTTCCAACAGTCTACTTTATTATTGATTTTTAAAGCTTGCTGGAGAGCAAATGAAACCACTCATCCTAAACTCACCTAAAATGCAAAGCGAATCATTAGTAGCTAAACAATTTTCATCAGAGAATATTGTCATGTTACTGCTACAGTATGTGAGTACTTGATGTATTTTAACAATTTTTGTGTCTGATTACTTTTAAGAGGAATCAAATGAACTAGTAACCCATAATCAACGAAATGCAAGTTTATGCTACCCATTTTCTGTCCTGGACTGCAAGTGAGTCACGATAAGCAACCGTGTAGCTAGGAACCTTTTCCTATTCACAACATACTGTTCCATATGCTATTCCAAGAAAAAGAATCGTGGAGTTTTGGTGCTCCGCATTTTTATATCCGGCCATAACCTGACTCCATCTCCATTCTCAACGAGTAGGAAACATGCTTCAAAACTCTTACTACCGTTTTATGGCGCATTTAGAAGTTGAATTTGCACGATGCCTATGTTTTGACACATTACACGTTACCTTCAGAGTTCGATAGAGAAAAAAAAAAAGATTGGGAAAATTTTCACAAACACTTGTTATGAAGAGGCGTGGGAGACGAATTTAAGTATAAATTGATTGACAAGGATCAAGTATTGGGGTGGGACGGAAATTATGATAACACTTGAGTAGATTATGATCAATGTCGTTAATCTATGATCTTGGACTATTATTCTGTATTTTACAATCAAATTTTCTTTCAGATCTTTAATATCACCTAGACCCACAGTGCCACACCGATTCAACTTTAAAAGACGCACTTAGCAACAAGGCAAAAAGTGTCATGGTGTAAGAAATTTCACGAGAACTGAAGCCAAGCCACCAGTAATAACCACCTAAGTAGCCCAAAATAATCTGATACACGTAGTCATCCTTAACCCAATACAAAAGGCAAAGTGTGATTATGCAGCACGAGTATCGAAATTACTCAAAGAGAACATATGAATCATGAGATATGTTGAAGTAAACAACTTCAACCTTCCACCAAGCTTGTTTACAGTGTCTTTAGTACATCAAACAAAAGGGTTTTTATAACCAATGACACAATACGCACATCAAGAGAAAAAAATGATTCCTCTCACTACAGGGAAAGTCTCAATCAAGAGTAATTAACCAAACTGAACTTCTAAAGCAGACCATGTCCTCCAGTTATCCAGAGCCAATTATATTTACGTTAGTAGAAAAAAAAAAACCAATTGCAAACTCCCACTCATGTGTAGAACTATAGCCGAGTGTGCCCGGGAGGGGGGGGATTTGGGGCCTACCCTACAATATTTTGGCCAAACCCCCGTGTGGGCCTCTTGGGTAGCCTAGTTAGTAACATGGTCCCCCCATAAGCAAATTCCTAGCTCCGCACCTGGCCTCACTCCTTCGCCTTGAATCTAAACACATATTTGTGCACTTATATTCGCCAACAGGTCAAATGTCCAACCCAACCAAAAAATCCATCGAAGGAATTATGTGAATGTGAATCTGACACCATTTTCACAATCACTCTCTTAAGTCTCAAAAGCCGGAATTATGGCCAATACCCAACCATCTGATGGGCAGAAAATCTCTGCAAATCCTCCAATGCTTTCTTAGCATTATGAGCCATAGTAATTAGTAAAGAAAAGAGGTTTTGAGGGGAATATTTGTAGAAGCACAACTCAACCATATCTTCTTGGTTGGCATATATCATAATATCAAGGATAACATTTCAACGGCTAAAAAATTGTATCATCCGTGTCTAGAAAGTTCAAGAAATAATTAAATAAGAGGAAACGAGTGCAAGAAAATTAAAAGCTTTGTCGGTGGAGCATCAAGGACTACCTAACATGATGATCATCCCATAGTTGGAGAGAATTCCAGCGTTCTTGTTTCTCTAGAAACTCATTGACTGGCTAGTGTTTGTTTCTTTTTTCCTTTTTTGTATTAATGAAAACCCCTTCTCGAAAGGAACAGATACATATATGGAAAAAAGCATGTCATTTTTGGGTGGTTGATTACTTTCTCATACGCTTTAGTGCGGATATTTCAAAATTCTCTCAATAGTTAAAACCAACATTATATCTTCAGAGAGATTGCAATTATGACGGTGTGTAATCAACTATAGGTTGTACACTTACAAATTTGAATAAAAACATATGCCTTCATCACAAGAATCAACAAAAAAAAAACCTTTTAATTATGCTAAAAGAAATAAATTTTATGGGTGAATAAGAATAAGCAAGTAAAAGGATAAAAGTAGGGAATCAAAAAGAGATGTAAAGCTATAAAAGATGAATTAAATACATAAGCTCCAAATCATTCCAGCAGTCAAAGAACCACACAACATCAAATAGTAGCAACCAGCAAGCCACTGATTAGAGAAAGTATAAAAATCCAAGTTATATATGGAGCTGAATTGGCAGAGATATAAAATAAGAGCTAAATTTAGGGCAAAAATGCACTGTGATATGATAAATCAAAAGGACCCACCCACCCAAATGGGAAATTAAGAGTACCATACCAGCAGAAAAGAAAGAGATGAAAAAGAAAGAAGAAAAGAAAACAACTTTACCATGGTGAGCGTAGGTGTAACCGTTCCTCCATGTGTATATGTGATCGCCTGCCTTTAGTTTGTCTTTGTCGATCCTGTTAGATAGTAATCATCTTCCTCTCATCGTTTCTCTCTCTACCCTCCTCTTTTCTTTTTTTCCTCTTCTAAAAAGATGATGATCAATACAGAATAATATCATTTTCAATGTCACCGAAACTACGAACATCGCATACATTGTAAATTCCAACAAAACTGTGGAAGAAAAACACCAAAGTAAAATACTGATAAAAGCGAAAACAAATGAGGACTCAACTCGCCATCTTCTTTTCTTTTTTCTGTTTTTTGCTAAAAAGATCAATACAGAGTGGCATCATAATCAGTGTCACTGTAACTACGAACGTCACATACATGGTAAGGTCAGACGAAAGCCTGGAAAAACACCAAACGGAAACCAAAAAGAGATTGGAAAAATGGTAAGCAACATATTCGGACCAACTCTCCCATCTTTTTTTCCTTTCTAAAAAGATCTGTACAGATTGATATCATTATCGATGTCACCGTAACTACGAAAATCACGGACATGGTAAAGTCAGACCAACACCAAAGGTAAAACCAAAAGATACCTATAAAATCGTCTGCTGATAAAGAATACGAACTCCCCATCTTTTCTCAAGACCGACCGGTAATATGGCTGACTGGCTGACTGATAGTGGAGTATTAGATTTTAATTTTAGAGGGATGATGTCAAAAAAGCGAAGTAGGGGGGCGAAATCGAAGTTTCAAGAAAACATAGGGTTCGGTTCTATGACCGAAGCACCCCAAAAAAAAGGGTTCGGTTCTATGACTATCCTCTTCTATTAAAAGAGAAGGCAGGGGCCCTCTCTTTATTAAAGAGAAGGCTTCTGTTTTGGCCATCGGATCATATTTAAAAACTGTGAAATGACAACACTGCCATTAATAAAAACACGATCTGACGGTCAAAATTGAGGCCCTCTCTTTAATAAAGAGAGGGCGCCCTCTTTAGAGAATTTTCGTTATATATTATATTATATTATATATATATATAAAAGACAAAACCAGAAGCCTTCTCTAAGCTATGCCAAGTGGCACCCCTTTCTTTCTTCCAAATTTCCTATGTGGCATTCTCATATTGCCTATGTGGATTTTTCCTGTTAAAGAATCAGTCCACGTGGCTTAGCTTAAGTTCCTCCCCAAGAAAAGCCTCTCTCCTCTGCCTCATGGCCTCCTCTTCTAGGAATTCATACGGCTCCTCCTCTACTGCAAATCAATGGGTATTAAATTCCATCCTTTCATCTACCTCTCAGTGTGTATATACATGTATTAGTTCAACCTCCTTTGCCTAATCTGTCTGTCTTCCATTCTTTTCTCAGGTAAGTTTTTCTCCCTTTTCTTCCATGTTTTAGTCGGTATATCTAAGAGATGGATTTGTTAACTTTCATTCTCTTCTGCCTTTTTTCCCCTGGTATGTTGTTGCACTACAGTGTTATTGAATTGTTACTGTTTTGATAGTTTCTGTAGTGACTTGCAATTGCACATTAATTATTTGCGTTTATTTTAAAAGAGAAGAGTTGCTGAGCATAGATGAATTCCACTTTGGTCCTTTTGTACCATGGTCATTTCACTTTGGTCCTTTCGTACCATGGTCATTTTTTTTTTTTTTTAATATTTCTTCCATGTATAAACCAGAATTTATATTCATATATATATACATATATAAATAAATATATGCAGGTTTGGAGAGATGTGGAAAGAGCTGTAGACCGAGATGAGGCCTTAACATAGTAATGTTCTCACAACAAGAGGACGATCTATTTCTTAGTCTCCATGAAGTTTTGGGTAACAGGTAATTAGTATCTTTAGCATAAAATTTCAAATGGGCACTCTTATTTTGAAGTGTTCTTGATGTATTGTGGGAACAAAAAAAATTCAATCAATCAAAAATAGTATCTTTATCATTGAAATTGATATGGGTAGTTTTATTTTGCACTGTTCCTGATGTGTTTTGGAAAGAATGGAAAATCAATCAAAAATAGTATCTTTAGCATAAAAATTAAAATGGGTACTCTTTTTTTCTTTTCTTTTTGTTTTTACTGCTGTTGGTTTGTTTTGGGGCAAACAACAACAAAAAAAAAAAAAAAAAAAGAAAAAGAAAAGGAAAATCAATCAAATGTGTTTTGGGGAAAAAAATCATAGGTGGGCCCAAATTGCTGCACATTTACCAGGAAGAACATATAATGAAATAAAGAATTTATGGAACTCAAGTTTAAAGAAGAAGCTAATGAAGCAAGGTATCGATCCGAACACTCACAAACTTATGAAAGAAATCAAGTAAGAGATGAGAAGAATCGTACAGAGAAAGCTTTATTGCAATTTCAAGAACTTACTGGAATTCCAATTCTGCCAAGCTCAGCAGAAATGGATCAAGAATTTCAAGTTAACGATGCAAGTGACTATGATCCTTTGTTTTCGTTCGATTTTCATGAAAGTGTTTCTATTGATTTAATCGGGTACAGTTTAAATGTCTTACGACCAGTTTGTCAAAACCAGTTTGTCGCGAATCCCAACTTTGGATTTGCTTCGATGCCCACCTTAACGAATTTTGATTATTAGACGGACTTCTCTGATAATTCAGCATCGAGAATGAGTTCGTTTGTGTTGAATGAAGCAAATGAGGGTTCAAGTAATAGTTCAAATGCGAACAGTTTTTTTTGGGATAGAGGCCAAGTTAGATTCACTATTTCATAATCAATTCAATGGATTCAAATGTGAGGATTTGAAGTCAAGTGTATGGATGGAAGAGCAGCTTCAAACTCAAATTTCTGAAGATTTCAGTAGCTATCAGTTGTCTGAAGATCTAACAGTGGCAAATTTGGATGTTTTCAAGTAAATATGAACTGTAATATCATTTTTTTTATCTCCCATAAACACACACACACACACACACACACACACATACACACACACACACACACACATACAGATGTTGATAAGTAGAGGGATACACACAAGTTTGAGGTCAGTGAGAATTTTTATCCCTCCCCCCATTTTTCACCCAGAAATAAGATAAAAGTTTTTTGTAATCTCTGTAATTCAGTCTCTGTATTGTGAAATAATGCTTTTACTTTTGTATGTATGAGTGAGTATTTTGTGGGCCATATCTTGCTGTCAAGTATACCAATTCTATAATTCATGTGTATCGTGTCCCGTAACAGATTCCAAGTTGGTGAGGTTTAGTTTTTTTTCAGGCTTCCAGCATAATAATACAAACATGAAAGAAATGTAATGTGTTTTTTTTTTTGGTGCAAGGAAAAGAAATGTAATGTGAAAAGGGCATGACATTTGTTTTACCAAACCAGAGTTAAACGCTGATGAAAAAAATTAGTTCTCCTTTCAAGCTTAGATAGCTTGCCATTTATTTGGATGGAGATAAGCATTTGTCAGGATCTTACATCAGAATGCATATAACTTTCAGCTCCTCACTATTCTTGCATTTTTATGGTATTGCATTAAGAGAAGTTATTTGTTTCATCAAAAGCTCAATGTTGTCCGATAATTGCAGCTCTGTTTCAAGTTGTTTCACAATTTTTTTTAATACCGTCCACGAACTAACTTTACTGACAGATACTATAATTTTTGCTTCGTATTTGGCAATGGAATCCTATGGCATACAGCCCGTGCGTAGCACGGGTTATCGACTAGTTTTAATGAGAAATGATAGTGAAACGCTCCGAAAATTAGGGCACGTGGGCGAGGTCAACAAGTCAAAACAAAACAAAGGAACGCAAGGAATAGTCTTAAGTGGACCATTCCAACAAAGTGGAAGCATATGAGAATCCTACGTGAATTTTAAAGAAAAGTCAATAAGTCAATGGTTAACCCTCGAGGACCAAACGGGTCGAATAGGGTCAAACAATATTAATTTAGATTTTTAAAAAATTATAAAGTATGGTGGTTTAAAGTCTCAATAGGTTATGAAAACAAGAGTTTTATTAGTTTAAAACACAATATATATATATATATATAAGTTTTGGGAGATTTGATCATTTTTGGACTAGGACGAAGATTATTCATCCCGGTCCAAATTATGGGGGTCAAAAATGGGCTTCAGCTCTTTTTGAACTGGGATGAACCCGGTCCAAGACTTGGAGTCAAAAATAAAAAAGCATCGGCACTTTTTGGACTAGGTTGAACGCGGTCCAAATCCTGGCCATGTTCCCACATTATGAAAACTATATAAGGACAACAAAGAACATAATTTAACATGAATCCAAGAGGATCTAACTAACAAGTTCATGATCAAGGGGGAAATACAAGGGTTCCCCAAATATACAAGATCAATCAAATCCAAATGGAAGAGTTATATAACAAGGGCTAAACATATGCCCCATCACAAACTACTATGAATTAAATGTAAATCATTGCAATTCAATCTACTAATAAGATAATGAATTACAACTAGTATAATGTTCCTACCATGAACTATATCATTTGGAACATTAACAAGTCACAAGACTTCCTCGTAAGGGATCTTCCAAAACGAGACGCCGTGCGTCGGATAACTCTTGGGCCTTGCCCTAATCAACATTTCCTGGAAAAAAAAAAAAAGGGGAGGGGGTGGGGGGTGTGGTGGGGGTGGGGTTTATAGATTCACTTAGCACGACGGCTAAGTAGAAGATATTGTACAAGTGCACAATCATCTCTAAGTGCATGCAGTGCTATGCCGTGCAATGCCGTCGCCACCAAGGCTATGCAACTAGCCGAAAGGCCAACAATGAAATGTCCCAGTGTCTCATGCCCAATGCATCACACACTCTCAACACCGGATAGCGAGACATTCAAAACGTGAATGTAGCATACAAAATCTCCAGTAGCTAGCCAGATATGATTTTGCGTTTTCAAATGTTTTAAGGATCACAAATAACCTTCCTCACCTCACACCCGCTTCCGGAATTTCCAACAATTCAATCCTCCAATGAAGGGGATTTCAACATTTCCGTTCCCTAAACGTGGGAATTTCCACAATACTATCCATGCCCGAAGACCATGCAATGAATGTTTGCCGACTTGGCGAGCATGTCGTGAAACTACTCGTGACAATGCAACATCGAATGCAAGTGTCAAAATTATCAAACCTTTGAAATTATTCAAATGACAATATCACATTCAAGAGTTAATTAACATGAATAGCATGGATTTCATAGTCACATAATAGACAATTATGTAAACAACTTCACCAATTAACATTTTGAACATATAAGCACATAAAAACACTTAGGTGTTGTCATGGATCCACATAAGCATTTAAGAGCAATTAAGCAAAATAAAAGTCAGCAGTTGACCAGGGTACTGAGGATACAATATCTGTGTACGTCATTACATGGTGTAACTGAAGTAAGGTTCTTGATTTTTTGACATTTAGATATGCTGCTAATTAATGTAATCTTGATTTCTTCCACAAGGGTATCAATGTGTGCTACAAAAGAAGTAAGAGTTGCCTTGATGGTTGTGATAATTGTTATGACAAGCAACTCTATGGATGGTACGGCCAGTTCAGTATCAAATGCAATATAGTAGGCCAGTTCAAGTACTTGTTTGGAGTGTTTTATTCTCCTCTTAAATACTACTCCAGATATTCTCTTAATTTAGTAATGGTTTGTGTTTTCTGAGTGTGGCATTGAGAATGCATCTTTAGAATCTAGTTATTTACCTGCAGCATGTGACTGGTGACTGGTAAGTATTGTCAATTAGAATGTGGTTTATATTGCAAGGGCGTGCGAGCTCTACAGTTTAGGTGTTTTCAAAGAATTTCTTTAGCGGTTAGTTTTTTTTTATAAGTTTTGGTTGTATTGCAGTGGGAATTAGTGAGGTCTTGGCTCATGTTTTGATTGGTCTTTCATTTCTTTCTTATCCCTTTTTTATCGTTGCCCCCGAACAAATTTTTTATTTTTTTTGACAATGTATTCTTTTGGTGAGCCAAAACAAGAATAATAGATCTATCTAATGGAGAACAAAAATATGGATATAGTGATGGATATACTGCAATTCTATTCTAGTCATCTGTTTAAAGCCAACATGCTATACCCACTGGGGTGCTGAAGACCCACCATACTTCTCCCTCCCCAAATGACCTCGTCTTCACTGCTAAAATATACTCAGTTTTGTAAGATATTAGCCTATTCTAGAAAGTTCAGTTTGTTTAGTTTTTAAGAGAGTCATCTGTTAAAATCCTACCTAATTGTTATGACAGTGCATGTTATTTTTCTATCTTATCATGTTTATTGTTTACAAGCTATTGATGGGTTATATTTGTACATCATAGTGGGTTAATGGACGGTGAGTTGCATATCTGAAACCGAGTTGTATCCAAAGTTCACCAGAAGTGAAAGCAAGTCCAAATAAAATGTTTCAGTTTGTTAGGGATCTCAAGTTTCCAAATGAAAGCCCAAGGAGTGGTAGACACATGGTGTTGACCGTTGATCAGATGGTATGCACTGCTAATGCTGAATTTGCCATTAGCCCAAAGACACCAGGAAGGAGTATCATTTAAGGAAGTATCCCTGATGGGAAGGGGAGTATTTAAAATAGCTTTCCTCCACTGAGGGGTAAGGAAATGATCAATAAGGGAAAGATCCCAATCGCCATTGTTGTTAATAATGTTCTTAACCCAGAGATTAGGGATGCACACATGAGATAAATCCATCCCCATAGGTCTATCACCACCCCCACCAACTCCTCCAAAGTGGGTATCAAGACCATTACAAATGGCCCATTTAATCCACAAATCGATGAAAGGCTTAGCAACAAGGATGCCTCTCCAAATATTGGACTTTAGAGTCCTGGAATTCCAATCATCCTATCCTTCCCGAATATATTTAGATCGAAGAACCTTGGCCCAAGGGGATTGGTCCCTGTTGATCATGGTCCAAACAAGCTTGCCCAGAAAGGCAATATTATTAGTTCTAGTTTTGCGAAGACCCAGACCACCATTCTTTTTGTCTTGACAAACAGTGTCCCACTTGACCAGATGAATCTTTTTGGAGTTATCCGTATCCCCCCAAAGAAAATTGCGATTAATCTTATCAATGAACTTGCAAACACTACTCGGGAGAAGCATGGTTTGCATAACATGGGTAGGGATGGTAGAAGTCACAGATTGGATCAGCGTAGCTCTACCAGCTCTAGACAAAAGCAAAGATTTCCACCCAGAAAGGCGGATTTTAGTAACAGTATCAGTGAGATTGAGAAATACGTTGATGGATTAGAGGAAAACCCAAGTATCTCCCTAGATCCCAAGTCC
The DNA here is from genome assembly GCA_033977485.1 of Hydrangea macrophylla. Lineage (NCBI taxonomy): Eukaryota > Viridiplantae > Streptophyta > Magnoliopsida > Cornales > Hydrangeaceae > Hydrangea > Hydrangea macrophylla. The sequence goes on from CM066999.1 coordinate 31,218,904, forward strand.
TAGGTATTCCAGAGGACCTACTGACCGTATTAGCAATATGGTTGGGAACTCTTTTGGAAAAGAAAACTTTAGACTTTGAAAGATTAACCTTTTGGCCTGGGAGTTCACAAAAAATTTTGAGAGTATCCATAACAATATTGCATTGGTTCTCAGTAGCTTCAGAAAACAAGATAAGATCATTCGCGAAAAAAAAATGGGAGAATATGGGACCCCCTCTAGAAGCCTTCAGCCCTTTCCACTTTTCACACTGGACAGCCTGTGAAATTAAGGAAGAAAGGATTTCCATACAAAGCACAAAGAGGTAGGGGATAGAGGATCACCCTGTCTAATACTGCGATGTGGATTAAGACCCTCTAAAACCTCACCATTAAAATTAACGGCCAGATTAGAAGCGGAAATACAACATTTAATAAATTTGACCCAATTTTCTGGAAAATTGAACCATAAGAGAGCATTTTCCAAAAAATTCCAGTCAACTCTGTCATAACCTTTAGAGCTCTTATTGTTGGTAAGGGAGTTAAGAATCTCCTGAGTAATGATAACTTTATCCTTGGTATTTCTACCTGGGTATAAAACTACTCTGGCAGGGATGAATAAGAGAATCCAACATGGGTCTGATGCTGGTGACCAGAACTTTGGTCATGATCTTATATGTGACATTGCATAAACCAATGGGTCTGAAGCTGCTAACCCTTTCAGGATTATCCACTTTTGGGATAAGAGCAATGAGGGTTTTATTAATGTCCTCAGGAAACTTCCCTTGGTTCCAGCAATCAGAAACAAATTTGGTCACCGAAGAGTTCACAATATGCCAATATTTCTGGTATAAACGGGGATTGAAACCATCCGCCCCAGGGGCCTTGGAAGGATACATATCAAAAAGAGCTTTCTTAATCTCCCAATTAGATAAAGGTCTGGCCAAAAAATCTTTGTTAGTCTGCTTAATGGACTTAAAGAGGAGGAAAAGAACTCAGGTCTAAGTTAGTGTGATGATCAGAGGAACTGGAAAGATCTTTATAAAAATCATTCACAAGACTTTTCAGTTCCACTGGATTTTCAATCCAAACTCCAGCATCATTGCAAAGTGATTCAATTTTGTTCTTTTTCCCACGGATAATAGTGGAAACATGGAAGAGTCTCTTAATGATGTGTGTGGGAGTACACAAATATCATGTACTGGATTTGAGAGCTTTTTAACATATCAACAGAATGTAATAATGCTACAGTCACTAATTGAAAATTTGAATAATGAAAGTGAAAATCTTTGACATGCAATTGTTATTTTTGGGAAATATTGCTTTCAACTTAGAAAATGTATGATGCATCATTTCCAATTCTGTTTTCGGGATGTTAGCTTTTTATCAGGTATCAGTATCACCTAAATGGTAATACAGCTGCAAATTGAAGAGTGAACTTGTCCCCTGAACTTTATAAACCTTGCAGATATTGAAATGCCCTTACGAGGCAGCATTAACTGAGTATTGCTTATTAAGTGGTAATAAAGACAAAGCCAACATGTGAAATGGATGTGACCATGGTTGTTAGAATCGTACGATTTACGATTCGATTCGATTCTCATACCGAACGATTCGAATCATGCCTATGAATCGGAAATCTCGTTGAATCGGTCTGAATCGTCCGATTCACGATTCGATTCATAAAATTTTTGAGGTTTGCTTAAAAAATAATAATAAATAAAAATAAAAATAAAAAGGTATTGTCTTAACTTTAGCTTGTGTTACATGTCCTATTCTTCACTTTTTATTAGTTTACAGGTTGTTAATTTGTGATACAATTTCTTCTACATTTAAAGCTTCTGCTTGTGTGCAAATAAAAAGGTGACAAATCAAATAATGCCAAGCTTTTTATTAGCAAATCAGCAGTATGAGAATTGTCCTAATGTTTGTTACTTTTCCTTTTCACATTCATGTATTTGAAGTGTTGGGCTTCACATCCTAAAAAAAGCACACATTGTTATAGGTATATACAGACAACTATGTATATACATGTTTTCATATGCATATGCAAATATATTATTATTTATTTTCTAAAAAAAGTGAATCTTACGATTCACGATTCATAATTTGGCAAATCGATTCACGATTTAACAACATTAGATGTGACAACTTCCCTATACTAAGAGACACTCATGTGATCAATTTTGTTGAAAGCTTGTGTTATCTTTTGAAAAAAGATACAAAGATGGATTTTTACACTTTTTGGGTACTTATTATGTGTATTGGTTTTTTACGTATGGTACAGTCTAATCAATGGGTTCAACGATGAAATGCTATAGGGTCATGCTAGGCGACGATAATAAAGGTACCATTGAAATCATTGAAGTGGAACATGAATTGATGGTGATACGCTATAGGGCCATGCTAGGCGACGATAGCAGTATCCATCTGAACATTGAATGCAATAGTTACCTTTTATAATGCTATAGGGTCATGCTAGGCGACGATAACGCTGTAACTATTCTACTCTCCAGGCAAGGTCACGAGGACCTAAGAGTCCAATGATTACACTCTTTTTAAAACCAAAACTGCTATAGGGCCCTGCTAGGCGACAATAGCAACGTAAGCATTCTACTCTGAGCTAACGGCGTTACACTGATAATGTAACAAGTCACATGAGTCAGTTGTAGTGTCTGTGGTCGAGTAAAGTCGAATATATCGATGATGCATCATATCGTACCTCATTCATATTATCATGTCATAAATCATACGTATTGAGATAATGCATATCAAATGTTTATTTTTCAAGACATTCGTTGTACTTGTATACTATTGTTGTATTAGGATTGATCAGTTAGGTCAACTCACTTAGCTTCAAAAGCTAACAGCTCTTCCCTCTGCCCTGGACATATCACGTCTAGATTTCACAGATGACGACTATCAAAATGAGGTCTACCCAAAGGGACACGGCAGATGTACAAGTTGAAGTGAAGGATTCCGACATTGTTGTATCTAGAATTACTTAATTTGTTTTATTGTCTTCTATCTAAGGTAATACTTTAGTTCCTGGTGGACTCACCTCATTAATTTGTATAGCGTTTAGTTCCCGCTCATCATGAATGTCTATACCACTATATACAAAGGAATTGATTAAATACATATAAACTCAATAACAAGTAGATTAAAAAAAGTATTTTAAAAAATGGCCAAAAATGAAAAACAACCCAAAATAAGCAATTAACATTATGTTTCTGAAGGGGAAAAAAAAAAAGAAGAAGAAGTAAATATGATTAGAAACATAATGTTTTCCCTTTCTCATATGCTTTAGTGAATGCACTGAATGGAGAGTTTGTAACTAAGAATACAAGCACGGAATACTAAATAATGTACGGGCCAAGATCAGAACATGCCTTTCCTATTACAAAAAAAGAAAGAAAAAAGAAAAAAAAAATCGGAACATAAAATAAACTGAAGTACCGGAGTTTCATGAACATTCAATAGGCAGAAACATAAATACAATGAACAACAACTATCAATACCTATCAAGACAAACCTTCAATATACGCAAATGCACTCATACACCGAGTAATTCTGGTCCACACCACAGACTTTTGCTTTCATTGGCCACCTCAGCCATAGCCTCCAAATCCTCCGAAACCGAGGGCGAAACAAACCTCTCACGAAGGACTTGCTTATCACATTCAAGGCGTCTTCCTACATCATAATTAAGCCGATTCAAAAAATAATTCCCAAAACCCATAATCACACCAGGAAAGCCAAAAAGTAGAGAATCCAAAACAACAAGAGCAGCATCCAATAAGAACAGAACCTGTCCACTACTGCGCACACGCATAGTATAGCGGATGCCCGTCTTAAAATAAGTATTAGGGCATAAATCAAAGCAGACGCGTGGACCCGTCTTACAATAGATAGCGAAATCCTCGCAGTTGTTATCGAAAAGGTCATAATCAGCAAAACCGTTTCGTATTTTGGTGTTACGATCCTTGGAAAGTAGGGATTCAGCTCGGTCGAGAACCATCTCAGGTGGGTCCGAAGGAGCAAGAGTACAGGTTCCACCTCTAAGTTTGGCTAGAAAAAAAGCCATTGAGACGTCGTAGTGAAAGAGGTAGAGGTTGCCACCAGAGAGAAAGCATTCCATGCAGGAAGATATTACACGTGCACCACCTCGGTTAAATTGGTAACCACATGTTGGGCATGGAATCATTGGATTGTCCTTCGAATGAGAGGGAGATGGGTCTAATGTTGTTCCTGAGCCAAATTTCTGTCCTCCGCCTCTAGTGAGGTGTATCACCTTTCCATCCCTACCGTATATACCTGGTGTCCAATAGCAGAAAATTAGTAAAAATGTTATTAAAATTTTTTCAACACAGGATTATATTGAGCTCAAAAGTTGTTCAAGTGATGTTTTACAAGGTAATAAAAAAAAAATGAAGTAGGATGATGTCAAAGAAAAGTAAAACCAGAACTGGCTACATGGCCACAGCCAAATCTATGATTATTCTGTTTATAAATTTAAATATTTGTTTATCGTATTCAAGTACCAAGTACCAATTTTAGTGTGAAACCAAGTTGTATGAGAGAGAGAGAGAGAGAGAGAGAGAGAGAGAGAGAGAGAGCGCATTATTCTGATAACAATAACCAAACTAGAATATCCTTTCCAACAAATATCCTATGTAACAATAACCAAACTAGAATATCCTTTCCAACAAATATCCTACGTAATGATTGAGCTTGAATTAACCATTTTGTGGTTACAAATGTATGTAAAACCACTTTTCAGATTAATTAGAAGTCATCTCTTGTATTCAACTCATTGTATCGATATCTTTCTCCAACTCCCCTCTACCTAGTAGACTCTTCAACATAATCGCATTTACTCAGACTGTGTTATTTTTAACATCTTTAGTGATTGACTCATTGCCCACATTTAGTTTCTTCGTAAAATGATCATTTTTCAGTCCTAACATTAGTTGAACTCAATGTCCTCTTCTTAACTATTAATAAAAATTTTATGATTCTTGCCAAGAATCATAAAAATTTCTTGGTAACACCCTATGCCCCACAACATTGCTAGTCTCAACTGTCCTCTCGAAGTTATGTTTGAAAATAATTTGAAAATTCACTTCAGAAGCATCTGTCCACTTTCATTAGAATTTTATAGGTGACAATGTGACAAAATTTACAACAAAGACAACAAAATAGATGCTCTTGCCTATATCCTGGCAATCAATCGCGTGGACTCGTTCTAACAATGATTGGTCCTCTTAAAATCCCCAACCACTGCTCCATGTTCTAACCGATCATTTATAACCATGTTTACCTTCCCAGTTAAAACTGTGATGCGCTGATGCTAGCAAATAACATGCCCACAAAACAAACTTATACGAGTCAGTTGGCTTCATGATAAACAAAATATATGAGGTCACCGCCATGACACTTTGAGTGGTTCCAACAGTCTACTTTATTATTGATTTTTAAAGCTTGCTGGAGAGCAAATGAAACCACTCATCCTAAACTCACCTAAAATGCAAAGCGAATCATTAGTAGCTAAACAATTTTCATCAGAGAATATTGTCATGTTACTGCTACAGTATGTGAGTACTTGATGTATTTTAACAATTTTTGTGTCTGATTACTTTTAAGAGGAATCAAATGAACTAGTAACCCATAATCAACGAAATGCAAGTTTATGCTACCCATTTTCTGTCCTGGACTGCAAGTGAGTCACGATAAGCAACCGTGTAGCTAGGAACCTTTTCCTATTCACAACATACTGTTCCATATGCTATTCCAAGAAAAAGAATTGTGGAGTTTTGGTGCTCCGCATTTTTATATCCGGCCATAACCTGACTCCATCTCCATTCTCAACGAGTAGGAAACATGCTTCAAAACTCTTACTACCGTTTTATGGCGCATTTAGAAGTTGAATTTGCACGATGCCTATGTTTTGACACATTACACGTTACCTTCAGAGTTCGATAGAGAAAAAAAAAAGATTGGGAAAATTTTCACAAACACTTGTTATGAAGAGGCGTGGGAGACGAATTTAAGTATAAATTGATTGACAAGGATCAAGTATTGGGGTGGGACGGAAATTATGATAACACTTGAGTAGATTATGATCAATGTCGTTAATCTATGATCTTGGACTATTATTCTGTATTTTACAATCAAATTTTCTTTCAGATCTTTAATATCACCTAGACCCACAGTGCCACACCGATTCAACTTTAAAAGACGCACTCAGCAACAAGGCAAAAAGTGTCATGGTGTAAGTAATTTCACGAGAACTGAAGCCAAGCCACCAGTAATAACCACCTAAGTAGCCCAAAATAATCTGATACACGTAGTCATCCTTAACCCAATACAAAAGGCAAAGTGTGATTATGCAACACGAGTATCGAAATTACTCAAAGAGAACATATGAATCATGAGATATGTTGAAGTAAACAACTTCAACCTTCCACCAAGCTTGTTTACAGTGTCTTTAGTACATCAAACAAAAGGGTTTTTATAACCAATGACACAATACGCACATCAAGAGAAAAAAATGATTCCTCTCACTACAGGGAAAGTCTCAATCAAGAGTAATTAACCAAACTGAACTTCTAAAGCAGACCATGTCCTCCAGTTATCCAGAGCCAATTATATTTACGTTAGTAGAAAAAAAAAAACCAATTGCAAACTCCCACAGTCCCACTCATGTGTAGAACTACAGTGGGGGGGGGGGGGGGCAATGTGGGGCCTACCCTACAAGATTTTGGCCCCAACCCCCCGTGTGGGCCTCTTGGGTAGCCTAGGTAGTAACATGGCCCCCCATAAGCAAATTCCTAGCTCCGCACCTGCCCTCACTCCTTCGCCTTCTAAACACATATTTGTGCACTTATATTCGCCAACAGCTCAAATGTCCAACCCAACCAAAGAATCCATCGAAGGAATTATGTGAATGTGAATCTGACACCATTTTCAGAATCACTCTCTTGAGTCTCAAAAGCCGGAATTATGGCCAATACCCAACCATATGATGGGTAGAAAATCTCTGCAAATGCTCCAATTCTTTCTTAGCATTATGACTTATGAGCCATAGTAATTAGTAAAGAAAAGAGGTTTTGAGGGAAATATTTGTAGAAGCACAACTCAACCATATCTTCTTGGTTGGCATATATCATAATATCAAGGATAACATTTCAACGGCTAAAAATTTGTATCATTCGTGTCTAGAAAGTTCAAGAAATAATTAAATAAGAGGAAAAGAGTGCAAGAAAATTAAAAGCTTTGCCGGTGGAGTATCAAGGACTACCTAACATAATGATCATCCCATAGTTGGAGAGAATTCCAGCGTTCTTGTATCTCTAGAAACTCGTTTTGCCGGTGGAGTATCAAGGACTACCTAACATAATGATCATCCCATAGTTGGAGAGAATTCCAGCGTTCTTGTATCTCTAGAAACTCGTTGACTGGCTAGTGTTTGTTTCTTTTTTCCTTTTTTGTATTAATGAAAACCCCTTCTCGAAAGGAACAGATACATATATGGAAAAAAGCATGTCATTTTTGGGTGGTTGATTACTTTCTCAGAAATTTTAGTGCGAATATTTCAAAATTCTCTCAATAGTTAAACCAACATTATATCTTCAGGGAGATTGCAATTATGACAGTGTGTAATCAACTATAGGTTGTACACTTACAAATTTGAATAAAAACATATGCCTTGATCACAAGAATCAACCAAAAAAAAAACCTTTTAATTATATGCTAAAAGAAATAAATTTTATGGGTGAATAAGCAAGTAAAAGGATAAAAGTAGGGAATCAAAAAAGAGATATAAAGCTATAAAAGATGAATAAAATACATAAGCTCTGAATCATTCCAGCAGTCAAAGAACCACACAACATCAAATAGTAGCAACTAGCAAGCCACTGATTAGAGAAGGTATAAAAATCCAAGTTATATATGGAGCTGAATTGGCAGATATAATATAAACAAAAATGCTACACACACAAGCTATTTCACAATTGCACATCCTGGCCATTGATTTGCCATTGATTTTGGTGGATCCCGTGGAGGACCCATGTGGGATCCTCATGGAGCCCATTGAAATCAATGGTCAGGATGTACAATTGTAAAATAGGTTGTTGTGTGTAGCATAACTCATAAAAGAAAAGCTAAATTTAGGGAAAAATGCACTGTGATGTGATAAATCAAACGGACCCACCCAAATGGAAAAAAGAAAGAAGAAAAGAAAACAACTTTACCATGGTGAGCGTAGATCCCACCGTGCCTCCATGAGTAGATGTGATCGCCTGGCACTAGTTGGTCTTCGTCGATCCTGTTAGACAGTAATCCTCTTCCTCTCATCGTTTCTCTCTCTACCCTCCTCTTTTCTTTTTTTCCTCTTCTAAACAAGAATAATATCATTTTCAATGTCACCGAAACTACGAACATCACATACATTGTAAAATCCAGAGTAAATTCCAACCAACACGTGGAAGAAAAACACCAAAGTAAAATACTGATAATCAGTGTCATTGTAACTACGAACGTCACATACATGATAAGGTCAGACGAACGCCTGGAAAAACACCAAACGGAAACCAAAAAGAGATAGGAAAAATGGAAAGCAACATATTCGGACCAACTCTCCATCTTTTTTTTCTTTCTAAAAAGATCGGTACAGATTGATATCATTATCGATATCACCGTCTGTACGAAATGCACATACTTGCTAAAGTCAAGCCAAGTCAATGACCAACACCCAAAGATACCTATAAAATCGTCAGCTGATGAAGAACACGAACTCCCCATCTTTTCTGAACACCGACCGGTAATAGGAGAAAGCTGTGATGCGGAATGGTGGTATCTCCGCATGGGAGGATTTGGTGCGGATAAATAATGAATGGACAAGATTGATCAGGGTATACCATCCAAGGGTGGCTGTTAATCCAACACATGGTCACTGACAGCATTTACTTTACAGCTGGCAGGTTAAATGTGCATTTAATGCCCACTAAACTGGTGCAGCCGGTTGTTGTAACAGATTGTAATATATTTCGTTCCTTCTGTAATAAATTGTGTTCCTCGTGTAAGAAATTGTGTTCCTCTCCAATAAAAATTGTACTTATAATGTATGTAACTATTGTAGAATTTAAGGTTGTTGGAGTGGCTGTTTATTAAATAGGAGCAGGTTGTTTATTAAATAACACATACCAACCACATCATTTATTAAACCCACTAAACTGGTGCAGCCGGTTGTTGTAACAGGTTGTAATATATTTCGTTCCTTCTGTAATAAATTGTGTTCCTCGTGTAAGAAATTGTGTTCCTCTCCAATAAAAATTGTACTTATAATGTATGTAACATTTTGTTGTACCATACCAACTACGTAGAATTTAAGGTTGTTGGAGTGGCTGTTTATTAAATAGGAGCAGGTTGTTTATTAAATAACACATACCAACCACATCATTTATTAAATAACAACACAAATGTTATAAAACAACCTAAAACAAAACACACAGATTGTTTCTTCCATTTATTTTTCTTCATTTGTTCATTTGTTGTTTAACATTTCAAGCATAAACAGATTATTTCTTACTTTCATTTTAATTTTCATTTCAAGCATAATCCAAGTATAGACATTTAGATTATACTTGAAGCCAATTGGATTACAGTTGAAGCCATTTGAAGCTCTCCCTACAAGAGAAGACAATAGTGTTTTGTGAAGTAGGTAATATTTATATTTGATGACTAATTTTTTTTTTTTTTGAAGTGTTCATCCTTTATTAGGTATTTGTTTCAACATTTTTGAAGTTACTTTAGTGTAGTAAAATAAAAAATGTGATACATACAACACTTTTTTATGCATTCTCTTACAAAACAAACATGATGTGAAAACAAATGTGATAACCCACTCGTACAAACATTTGTAGTAATATGAGTGTTTTTACATGTTTACTAAATAGTTTAAATGGAACAATAAGGGTACAATATTTCTTATTTATGAAACAATATGGGTACAATATATATTAAATATGGAACAATACGGGTACATAATATCTTTATCATAGAACAATAAGGGTACAGAATATATTAATCATGAAACAATAAGGACACAAAATTTCTTCATCAGAGAACAACAAGGGTACAAAATATATTAACCAAGGAACAACAAAGGTACTGAATTTACTAATCATGGAACTAAAAGGGTAATATATTACATGCATACTTAAATAGCTCACTACACAACCTTGTCTTGAAAATACATACTTAAAGCTAAACAAAGCATACCGTAACGAAACTAATCAGAAAGGAGGTCCAAACCAGATAAATCGCCATAGTATTCATAACAACAGAAAGGTTGTCCATCATCTCTTATTAGACACCCAGGAAGAAAACGTTGAAAATCCCGATCAACATCATCTTCAGTATAATCCGGTAGATTGGGATATACATCAGCATAAGATGGATCATCTTCAATATCTTGTATAGCAAAGACTGGGGGGTCATAATATTTTTTTACATCTTCGATTGCATGAAAACGCATCAATCGTCGTTTCATCTGTCGAATCTCTTGCTTCAGCAAATGTATGACCCGATCATCATCCCTATTAGGATTTTGCATGAAATCAGGAGCGCGAGAAATCGGTACTGGTAACCCGTGCCAACGACAATATACTTCGCACTCACACCTTATGCTAAACAATTTTGTCCATCGCAGATCATCTCCAATAAGAACTGCATTGTTTGGTAGTTGAGTGTGAGCGTCACCAATGATTATGTGTCCAACATTTGAGAAAGAGAAATTATAAGGTATTGGGGTGTTGACAAAAGAACGTCTTTTTCCGTACCAAGTTTGACCTTTAGGATCTGTGTAAGAGCAATATATATGCCATACATCGCTAATTGAAGGAGCATTACTAGCTCTTCTTCCCCTTCCTCCACTTCTCCCTCCACCTCTACCTCTTCTCATCGTTAGGAGATTTGCTACACATTATGTTACTTGCAACCCCTCTTGCTTTTTATAGAGTAGGAATTGTGCACTGTCAATAGATTTTAACTTGGAAATGACTACACTATGAATGAGGTTTCGTAGGAGGGACAGTACTATGTATAGGATACAGTGAATTGTCGACTTCAATCACTCACTCAGAAAGTTTAGTCACATCACTGAGAAATCGGAGCCTTTTCAATTTATTGAAAGCTACAGTAGGTTTTGGACATCATTAATCAGACAATTTAGTCACATCACTATTGACATTTCCAGTGAAAGTTAGTCACATCACTCAGCTTTCAAACTTTTTGTAAAATTAATCTTTAATTAATTAAAAAATAGTATATTGCTAAGGAACTATTCCGAAGTAGGCAACAATAAGTGTTTTGGTGAGTAAGCAGCAAGAAGGGTATAGAATTTTTTAAGCATGGAACAAGAAGGGTACAAAATTTATTATCACTGGAACTATAAGGGTACATAATTTCTAAATCTTGGAACAAGAAGGGTACAAAATTTATCATCAATGGAACTATAAGGGTACATAATTTCTTAATCATGGAACAATAAGGGTACATAATTTCTTAATTTTGGAACAACAAGGGTACATAATTTTTAAATCTCGGAACAATAAGGGTACATAATTTATTAATCATGGAACAATCAGGGAACATATTTTCTTAATCTTGGAACAAGAATGGTACATATTTGCTTAATCATGGAACAACAAGGGTACATAATTTATTAATCATGGAACAAAAATAGTACATAATTTCTTAATCTTGGAACAAGAAGGGTACATATTTTCTAAATCATGGAACAATAAGGGTACATAATTTCTTAATTGGAACAACAAGGGAACATAATTTCTAAATAATGGAATTTCATTAAACATAGTTCATATTACACGCATACTTGTCATTTATTAATTCTGTTTGTTTTTCTAACAGCGTAAATTCCAATGGATGGTATGCGGAGATCCAAGGGAAAGTCGGTATGCACAGATTTGGATGAAGAAACTTGTTTGGGGAATGATTTACATGATGAAAGCGGAATAGATCACACATATAATGTTCGCACGGGGGTTGACAGTAATGACCCAGAAGCTGTACAGAGTAATGTTGTCGAACAAACCTTCGAATGTGGTTCAGATCAAGCACTACATGAAATGACCGAAGATGAAGTCCTTCGCATGACATTCAAATCCGAGGGTGAAGGGGCCAAATTTTACAATACTTATGCGAAAGTGGTGGGTTTTAGTGTACGAAAGGATGAATTAAAATACGGAAGGGACCAAATAGTCGTATCGAGACGTTGGGTGTGTTCGAGAGAAGGGGAAAGATGCCAAAAATATTTAGACCGTGAAGACAGGTCGAGGGAGCCCAAGGCCCTTACTAGAGTTAAATGTGGTGCATGCCTCCGTATTCGATTGGATAGAGCTAAGCAATATTATGTTGTGACAAATTTCGTTAAAGACCATAGCCATCCGCTATGTCCTCCTCAATGTGTGCCTTTCCTTTGGTCACACCGGCAAGTCCAGAATTCAGATAAAGCTCAGATTAGTTCAATGCGCAGTGTCGGTATCAGACCTAGTAAGATTATGGACTACATGGTACATCAAGCTGGTTCATATGAGAAGGTTGGGTTCATTCAAAAAGACTTGTACAATTATGTTGATGTTGAACGTACATCGGAGCTTGCAGATGGTGATGCCGAGGGAGCACTGGCATATTTGTGTTCTAAAGGTGAGACCGATGAACAATTTTATTACAAGTTTGAGGTGGATGAGGAACATCAATTGTCTAGGTTGTTTTGGTCAGATGCAAGATCCCGTATCGACTATGATAGATTTGGAGATGTCCTAGCATTTGATACAACTTACCGTACAAATGCCTACAGGAAACCATTTGTCATACTTGCAGGCGTCAATAATCATTTCCAAACTACAATTTTTGGTTGCGCATTATTGGTCGATGAAACCGTAGATACCTACATTTGGGTTTTGGAGACCTTACTTGAAGCAATGAAGGGTAAGGCTCCGACTTCGGTACTAACTGATGGAGATAAGGCGATGCGGCAGGCCATTGCTAGCATTCTTCCTAACTCATCACATCGGTTGTGCCAATGGCACATACAACGGAATGCCGTTACAAACATTCGTGTCGCAGGGTTTGGTAATGATTTTGACAAATGCATGAAGAGAAATTGCACGGTCGAAGAGTTTGAAGCATCATGGCAAGAGTTAGTTGACAAGTATGGGCTACACCATAACAAATGGATGAAAGAGATGTATGAAAAGCGTTTGATTTGGGCTGAGGCATACTTGAGGGGCCAATTCTTTGCCGGTATGAAGACCACGCAAAGGTGCGAAGGGATTAATTCATTTTTAAAAGGCTTTCTTAAAATCCGAATGCGGCTTTACGAGTTTGTTAAAAATTACGATAGAGCACTTCGACGTCTTCGCCACAATGAAGCTAAGGCGCACAATGACACGGAACAAACATATCCAGTTATGTCCACAAACTTGAGGCCCATTGAGACGCATGCTGCCAACATATTCACTAGATCGATTTTTATCATGTTTCGTGGTGAAATTAACCGTGAGACTAAATACTTTGTCGCAGAAAGGGTGAATGGACCGACGTACGTTAATTTTTACTTGTCCAAATATCCACAGCCCACTTCGCGATGGAATGTTATTTCCAATCACCATGAGGGGACAATTAAGTGTTCTTGCATGCGGTTTGAGTCTGTTGGAATACCTTGTTGCCATATGATATGTGTAATGAAAAATGAATACATGCAGGAAATCCCTTTTAGTTGTATCACACCAAGATGGTTGAAAAGTGGCCTTGAATGGGCGGAAATGGCAAACTGCTCATCTCTAAATTGTAATAATTTTCAGCACACTCAAAGTCAACTTGCACGTCTCCAATTGTTCAATAAGAGGTGTGAAGACATGGGACACTATGCTGTCTTAACGGAGGAAGGATGGACCGATGCAAATGATACAGTCACAGAACTAACATGTCGTTTGAAGGACCTATGGAAGAAGAAGAATGGGACAGCAAGGTGTACTACTGGTTTTGGTGTAAAAGACCCAGCCCCAGTTGAGACAAAGGGAAGTAAAAGGCCAGGCAGCAACAAACAAAATTTAAAGCGCTGTGGTTATTGCAGGTAATAAATTATATACAACTTCTATTAATCTAAAATTTACATGTACATCAGAGGCACAATATTTCTTATCACATAAAGAAAAAGGGTACAAAAAATCATATCACAGAAACAAAAATGGTACAAAACATCTTACCACAGAAACAAAAAGGGTACAAAATATATTATGACAGAAACAAAAAGGGTACAACAAATCTAAATTTTTTGGTGATTCCCCCCTAAACTTATATTTACCAAAAAGTTACAGTTACATGTGTTTCTTATAACAAAACAAGAACGGAACACAGTTTCTTATAACTGGAACAAAAAAAGGTCTATCTATCCAACCACAAGCCTTATAACCACAACCTGTACCAAAAAAACCATTCAACCCTTACAACCAACCCTTAACAAAAATTTCATTCAACCCTTACAACCACAACCAATTCATTCATTGATGACCCGTTCCAAACTAAATGAAAACCTGCAACAACAAAAAAAAAAAAAACCAAAAAAACAACATTACAAGTTATAAGTAGTAAAATGAAAGTAAATAGATTAGCATTTTACATCCTCTATGTGGTATAGAAATTAACATTGATATTTACAGATGCGTTGGACACACAAGAACAACATGCCCAAAAAATCAACCTAATCGGTCCACTCAACAAGATGATGTTGAAGTTGAAGGTGGTGGACGGGTTACTGCTAGCCAAAGAAAGAGCTTATTTTGTAGCCCAAATAAAAAACGATCTACAACGCCTGAATTTGGGATGCATACTCCATATAAAAAGGATACCCGCACACCAAATATGAACAACTACAGCGAATTCGATGATGGAGCAACTACATTGAACACTCCGTCGAGTTCAAGAATCGACATTAACAATATTGATGAGGTAAGCATTATCGATTGCTCATGTTATTTGGAAGTGTACACTGCAGTCTTAGTTTAGTCTTAAACAATCATGTCTTTCCACCTATCAGCACAACATGAATTACACATGGGATTTTGAGTTCAATGGTGGAGCAACTACAATGAACAATCCAACGACCACAAGAGTCGACTTAAACAATATCGATGAGGTAGGAATCCCCTCTTGCTGATATTTGTTACCAAAATTGTGCTTTTGGTTGTGGTTGTCAGGCCTCTAAATTGTACGCTGCCCACTGAGTATAGTAATTTTAAACCATGTCTTCTACCCGTGTAGCCCAACAGGAATTACACATGGGATTTTGAGTTCAATGGCGGAGCAACTACAATGAACAATCCATCGACTACAAGAGTCGACTTAAACAATATCAATGAGGTAGGAATCCCCTCACACTTGAGTAAGTGAATTCATGTTTATTGAAGCATTTGTTTTTCTCTTTTCTTTTTATTGTCCACCTATTTTTAGTCTTTTGGCTTAAGTTGTTAGGCCTATAAATTGTAATTATAAACCATGTCTTGTACCCTTGTAGGCCAACAGGAATTACACATGGGGATATGAGTTCGATGAAAACAAATTTTGAGGAAAGAAGACAAGTGAGTCCTTACTTTATTACCTCTATCCTTGCTGCTGGGATGTGTAGGATGCAACTTTCTGTAGTACCTCTTCCTTAATTGTGTTGTATTCACTTGTCACTAGATCTACAAGAATCCTTTGTCGGGCTTCTTCAGATCCAAACTACAAAGTTGTTATAATTAACGTAGTGAATTAATATGTTAATTAAGTTGCACTACCATTATCACAAAGTTTTTAGGATGAATATTTACCGTGAACTTGGTTCCGGGGTTGAGGTCAAGGAGTTGCATGTACATTATCACATATACCCCACAGTCATACCCATTCTTCTGTTTAGGGATCCAGCCTACCCTATGGTGTTCAAATAAGCTTATTGAGCTACTATATTCATTCCCATAGTACTGGATCAACATCATATCCACAAAGCTTACAATCCTTACAACCAGCTTGTCACGAGCTCTGAGTTTTTGCTTATCAGGCAGTGAGTCTAAAATAAAGATCTTTTGCAAGGGCAAGTCAATGACACACAGAAACCAATGGGCATTGTTGTCATTCATGGGTATAAAAATCTGCATTACAAGCAATATCATTTAACAGCAATGCTACCAACGATAAACAAATATTTTTCATAACAAGATTAAGACCATACCCTCTCAACACTTCTGAATGCGGAAGTATAACGACCAGTTCCAAAGTAATTCCTTGACATTTCACTACAAGAGGGCGGGGTGCGAGCAGTAATTTGTGTCTGTAAAGGAAACATTTTTATTATCTTGGTATTTTTAAATTAGTTTGAAAGTTTCAATTGTCTTACCGAAAAGTATGTCGGTAAATACCATCTTCTGCATTTCCCATCATCGTGCCGACACCTCTCTTCATATGTTAGCCTCACAACCGCAAGGTTGATTATCTACACAATTCGTAGCATGTTAATATTCTTATTCGGTGAAATGCTAACTGTAGGGCATTGGAAGGGTATTACAAAATGTTAATGAATTTTCTTGAATACTTACAAGGTCAGTGACCCACTCTCCTTCCCGTAGCCACAAGAGCGTCTCACGGTCCCCCTGCTCCAACTCATATCTTACAATGACATCCCTGCATTTTTTTAAAGAACAAATTAATGAAATGAAAATTAATGTATATTGGTTAGAATGGTCACTTATGACATACTTTAGAGGCTGACTCTGGTCGAGAACGTAGTCGACAATGTTCCTCTCTTCTTGTGTGATTGCTGGAAGCGTAAGCTCAATAGTTGGGGGATCGGGCACTAACTGCTGAACACGTTCAATAGTTGGGGGATTGGACAATAGTTCCTCAACCTGAATAAATGGAAATTATCAATTATTAAATATTAAATCCAAGATTTTATTAGTTCATGCCTCCGGTAAATTTTCTCACTAAATTATGCATCATTGGAACATGTGTATTCTTCTAACAACAATGTATTTGGTTTCTCTATGTATTCTTCAACCTTGAAATTTGAGCCTTACAATAAAAAAAAAAGCTTTGAATTAAATACCATCTCCTTCTTTGCTGAAATTCAGCCCCTTTTTTGGTTGAATGACAAAGTTCTATGAGAAAAAAATAAAAGGAAACATGAAACAATTCCTTATATTGGCATAAAAGTGACTGACCTTCTTCTTAACCTGCCCCTCGAAAACAGCCACTGGCACTCCCCTCTTCCTTGGCTTTGACGTACCGGCAGTGTACGGAGAACGTGTATATCTGCTAGGTAAACGCTTGTCTTGTACACGCGTGCGAGGGGGGGGGGGGGGGGGGGGGGTTTGAGGTTACTTCATGTTCACCCTCCATTTTTCGCGTGGCTTTTTTCCTGGGGGATCGTCGAACTTGACTGGTGTTTTCTAAACCCTTGGGTGGGGGGTGCTTGCGTTTCTTAGCAGCTAGGGGAATGCTTGACAATTCATCTACAGGAGTAGAAGCTTTAGTCACCTTCTCTGCTGGCCTCAATGAATCGGGGTCAATCTTATAATTCTTTGCTGCAACTTTGGCTGAATTATTAAAAGAACCGCGCGGGGTGGAGTACTTGCTTTTTGTAGCAACTGGGGGGACTGGAGAATAGAAACGTTCATTAGGAAATGAACGTGACTGATTTCTTTCATATTCTTCATTTTTTGGTGATTCCCTAAATGATGGTGATTTCTCTCTTTCACGTTGTTGTTGGTGTCTACAGGCCACCAAATTATTCACCACCCTGATAGTGTCACCCAGTTCCTCTTTCACAGAATTGAAGTTTTCTAAAAGAGATCGAATGTCCCTTTTCATTTGGACAAGTTCAATGTCAACCTTGTCCATCCAAGTGTGCAGCCCATCCTTTCGAGGGGTTTCCTTCAATGGTTCGGTTACGATTGGCGGGGTATCCTTTGGTGGTTGTTCATTGGGCGTCACCAACAAAATCTGTTATTCAATTCAGAATATTAAATGATGTATACTTAAGATAATGCATCTAAACATTTAAGTATTAATAACAAATAGTTCAATGAATGGTACATTATTATACCTTTTATTTGTAAACAATCCCTTGTTTTGAAGAAATCTCACTCGGGCATTTACTTCTTGATTCCCCCACATCCCAATCAATGGATACGAAGCAGTTTTGGTAAAAGATGAAGGCAGCCCAACAGGAATAAAATTTTCAAGGTAGAACAACTACAAATATTAGAAAAATTAAGAAGTTAGTTAGATTTAGGTTAATTTACTTTGAATGGATACATCAATAAATTATAATAGGACATCGAAAGAATGTTACCATCAAGAAGAGCACGCAACCACTCACTCCGACTTGCTTATTTTCCTTGTAATTATGGATGCCCCTCACAAGGAAGTCCAACACTAACTTCGCCCAATTCTTCTTCGACAAACTCGATACATCCAATAGTGCGTGTAGCAAGTTTTGATTAATGCCCGGCTTCATGCTCGGGCATAAAAAGCCTCCCAAGGCAAGCAAAGCGACCTTAACCTTAAACTCATCGCCATGTTCTTCAGTTGATTGTAAGTCTTCCCTCAAGTCTTTTAGACTCAACAACCCACTTTTGAAGCCATACTTTACACTCATTTCAGTGATGGCATTTGATGACAGCCCTTCTATAATTACTTCAGACCCTTTGGCACTGACACCCATGATGTGCTCGACATCGAGAGGGGTCACCATAAGTTTTCTGCCATGTGCAGTCAATGCACATTCTGCGGGATCAAAATTATTCACCAACCACTCACAAAAACGGTGGTTTACTCTTGTACACCGAAGGTGTATGAGAGAACCAAATCCAATGGCCTTCATTGCCTCCAATTGTTGACGTGTAAACTTTGACACAGTGTTGACAATTACGGGCAACGAAATTCGTGTATCTATCCTAGATTTTTTCTGTTAAGCAAACATAAATAGTTCCTGTTATTACTTTGACATAAATGTCTACAATGCCATTTAAATAGACGTTGACAACAGAATTGTATACCTTTTGAGTAGACATCCAGTCCTGATAAACTTTGGACGCCTCCTTAACCTGTTCCTCAAATGGCCGCTTGTCAACCTCATTCATTTCATTCCACATGCGACTGCATTCTTGTTGTATCTCATTTTGTTTCTTTTTGTCTCGACCATCAAGCTTCACTTGTTTGCATCTTACTTGACTGCATTACACCATAATTAACATTGTCACATGCTGTGGAATAAAACACCACATAAGGATACACAATGAATTTTACTTACTAAAAGAGCATGTACGCTGATAAAGGCTTCTTTGGTTTTTTAGCCACTTGTGCACCCTTTCCCTTGTTTGCCCTCTGCTTTATCCTATATTTATAGATAACAGTTATACTCAATTTCATTCGATAATGGTGTTATGATTTTTGAAATTTGCTGAATACCTCATATTTCAAGTTGGTTTCAACCACAACAACTTTAAACGAATCAATGCCTCCAAGCAACAGATTTTCCTAAAGTTCAGAACAATAAGGGTACAAAATTTATTATCTCTGGAACAAAAAAAGAACATAATTTCTGATAACTGGAACAAAAAGAGTGCAAAAATTCTTATCAAGGGAAAAATATTTGTTACTCATGGATGTTAGTGCTAGAAGGTGTAAAAGCCCCAGAAGGTTTACCTAGTTTCACTCTTTTCTTAGCTTGAAATTTATTGAAAATCAATGGAGTGAAACAAAGAAGCATTTTATTTTTCTCATCTTTCTATGTTTTAATATCATATTTATCATCTCTCTCTAATAATTTCTGGAGGAAGGATTGCAGGCTTAGCTCCCTAGAAGTCCAAGCATTTTGTCTATTGTGCAATTCACATATACCAATTCAATTATGAATAAACAACTGTATTATTAAATATAATATCCCATCTTAATGTAATTATAACATCTACTCAAAAGTTACAACAAGCCAACTTGATCATGTTTTAAAGCTTATTATTTATCCACAGCCAAACTGGAGAACTTCAATACTGTCCACTCGATTGTCTCTCCAATACACACACAAAATACTGAACAGAGAGAGAATTATGAATTATCACTCTGCCTGAAACGTCCATGAAAACAACCATACAACCCCCGTTGTTTCAGTACATTATGGAACAGAGGCTGCTAAACGGAGAAATAAAATAATATGCATAAAAAAGCAAGCAATTGATAAATTGGATTGAAGCTTACTTCTGGCTTCCTGATTATTCCCTTCGTTGTAGATCAAGGTTTATTACTTTGGTCGTCTTCGAAAAGGATATAGGATATCATCGAGTGTTTAAGTCACTACTTATTCATAATAGTAAATTTAAGTCACGTTGTACAATTGCTCTCATATTGGAAGTATATTCTCAATGTCTACTCAAAGATGTAAATATATGTTCAACCAAACATTTCTGTTGGAACTAATTGTACCTTTCTCAGGACTATGGAGCCATTAATTCATCTACGCTAACAGTTCTAAGTTCTCTTGAACATAATGGAACAATTAATCGATCTCCTCTAATATATTTACAACGTATCAATAATTAGAGTGGATATGCCAGGATTACACATTTGTGAGAGAGTCATAAAATCACTACCAATGAAGCATGGATTATTCTAAAAGTTGAAGTATCCGCACCTACATCTGTACTTGCGTGAATTCTTAGGAGTGCTTGTTCTAGATTGTGTTGTCCGAAAAAAAGGGGTTCTCTAACATAATTTAAAACTTTCGAGTCACTTTCAGAATGCTAAGACTTATGTTACATGTCAAAAGACTAGTACTTCGTATGTAGCCTGTAAGCTTGTTATTCATGTCTTAATTACATAAAAATGTCAATACTATAGAGTTTTAGAATAGTTAACATAAATAAATAACAACATATTTTTATAAATACAAGGACGGCACCCGCACCCGCATCCTAAATTTTTGGGAAATTGACAAATACGCCGCACGGTCCGCACCCGTACCAGTGCTGCTTAGGTCACTACTCAGCCCGCTCACCTAGGCATAGCTAAATGATTTCGCCACACCAAAACAAGTGCATGAAAAAATCTTACAACAAATCTATGTCATTACCTTCTCTATTATTATAAGAAGTCATTTCTTGGAACTATATCTTACAAAAATTTTTATAGAAATTATCATAACAACTGCAGAGAAAGTGTTAGTTTCAACACCATTTACGTCTCAGTGATGAAATTACGAGCAAGACGAGTATAGGCTATAGTTTTTTCATCCAGACTTTAGGATTATAAAAACTTAGAACATTGTATTCACCTAAGCTAATGCGAATGATACTTAAGAAGTCATTTCTTGGAACTATAACACAATCTGAACAAGGGTGTCTTTGTAAGATATCTTTACACTGATAAACATAAACCAATATGTTAAGCAATTAGATGAATTAAACTCTATGCACCCTTCTTCTACTTTTCTTGGAACAGAGTCGGCATTGGTTACTCTTTTGTCCACTAAAACATGCAGCAAAGTTTAATTAATTATGTGAGTAAGACAACAGTCATGGAATAGAAGCAAAAACAGTACATCATCCAGATATTTCATGTATTTGTATTAAGACAGACAGACCACAACTTTCATTTGGCATAGTTTAATCTGAACATAGAAGGCCCCCTTCAATTTGCTTCAGAAATTCACAATCCCCCTGAACACACACACACATACATGCATATTTATATGTATATGCACATATAGTTTTTATTAAACATAGAAAAAAAAAAAGGCAAACTGACCACAAAAAACCCATTTGCCAAATGTGTGTGTGTGTGTGTGTGTGTGTTTGTGTGAGTGAGACAGAGAGAGAAAATTACCCCAATACTTACCTCAATGGAACTAGAAGTACTCTGCAACAAAAATACCCACTTCACGTGGCGGTGCTAATGGTGCTCGGAATGGTGGTCGGACGATGATGTGGTAGCTTGGTTAGAGAAGACAGAGAGGGAAGGGTTTGGGCATGGGCATGGGCATGGGCAGAGAGAGAGAGAGAAATTAGAGAGTGGTTGGATGGTGGTCGGATGGTGGCGGGATGGTGGTCGGACGGTCCCCACAGCCGTGCCCACTGCTTGGTTAGAGAAACCAGAGAGCTCTTCTTCTTCTTCCTTGGTTGGAGAGAGAGAGAGAGACAGAGAGTGAGTGAGAGGAATTTGGGCGGGATGTTGTGGTAACTTGTTACCGGTTGGGTGGGTATGAGAGAGTGAGAGAGAGAGAGAAACCACTGGTTTTGATTTCTTTTGAATAAAGAGCCTAGATTAAAAGAACCATCAATCCAATGGTCAAGAAATGTCCGCACCCATGCGGATGAAACCACTCTCTGTATCACAGCATTCTCCCCGGTAATATGGCTGACTGACTGGTAGTACTGTTAGATTTTAATTTTAGAGAGATGAAGTAGAGGGGGTGGGGGGGCGAAATGAGAAATCGAAGTTTCAAGAAACATAGGGTTTCGGTACTATGACTATCCTTTTTTTTTAATGAGAAATGATAGTGTATTGCCCAAACGTGGGTGAGGTCAATAAATCAAACAAAACAAAAGAACGCAATGAATAGTCATAGGTGGACCAATTCGACAAAGTGGAAGCATATGAGAATCTTACGTGAATTAAAAAAAAAAATCAATAAGTAAAGGGTTAACTCTCGAGCACCAAACGGTCGAATAACAATATTGATTTAGATTTTTAAAAAATTATAAAGTATGGTGGTTCAAAGTCTCAATGGGTTATGAAAATAAGAGTTTTATTAGTTTAAAACACAAAAAAAAATATATATATATATATATATGTAAGTTTTGGGAGATTTTATCATAAGGGGTGGGGGTGTTTATAGATTCACTTAGCATGACGGCTAAGTAGAAGATATTGTAAGAGTGCACAATCATCTCTAAGTGCATGCAGTGCTATGTGGTGCAATGAAGTTGTCACCAAGGCTATGCAACTAGCCGAAAGGCCAACAATGAAATGTCCCAATGTCTCATGCCCAATGCATCACACACTCTCAACACCGGATATCGAGACATTCAAAACGTGAATGTAGCATACAAAATCTTTGGTAGCTAGCCAGATATGATTTTGCGTTTTCGAATGTTTTAAGGATCACAAATAACCTTCCTCACCTCACACCCGCTTATGGAATTTCCAACAATTCAATCCTCCAATGAAGGGGATTTCAACATTTCCGTTCCCTAAACGTGGGAATTTCCACAATACTATCCATGCCCCAAGACCATGCAATGAATGTTTGCCGCCTAGGCGAGCATGTCATGAAACTACTCGTGACAATGCAACATCGAATGCAAGTGTCAAAACTATCAAAGCTTTGAAATTATTCAAATGACAATATCATATTCAAGAGTTAATTAACATGAATAGCATGGATTTCATAATCACATAATAGACAATTATGTAAACAACTTTACCAATTAACATTTTGAATATATAAGCACGTAAAAACACTTAGGTGTTGTCATGGATCCACATAAGCATTTAAGAGCAATTAAGCAAAATAAAAGTCACTTAGAGATTTATTTAAAATCTACTAAAGATGTACCTCTATCTATACCTTACACATAACAAAGCAAGAAAATAAAGATAATAGTGCATTAATACAATATAATCTACCTTTGGTGTTCTTTCTTCAAGAAACACCCCAAATGGAAACCAAATTGGAAAATTAAAGCACCCAAGAGAAGGTCTTGTTCTTTCGAAGCTTACAATTTATCTAGAATCAAAATAGCAACATCAAAATAAAAGGCTAGAGAAACCGGTGCGACTTTCCTTTTCGTAGGATTGAAGTCGCAGCGCCCTTTACACATGCCTTTAAAACCAAACCAAAATAATACATTCATCAATATACACCAATCTCAAACAATTAAATACAAAATTTAAAAGTCTTGGCGCCATGGGAGATAGCGGACTAAGCTTGCTGCAAAAGGGTTAGTCGCATGCACAACCACGCATATATAACAAATATATGTACCATTGGAACCTTTAATTGATTCACACAGTATATAAACTTTTTACATACTGAATTAGAACTTAAAACAGCATCACAGTTCTCTGTCACACTTCGATCGATCGACAAAGGTTCGATCGATTGAACCTTCGATCGATTGAACATAGTTCAATCGATTGAACTTTCAGTTTCATAGAATGCCTTGAAAAACTTCCAGAATAAAGAAAATTTTAAAGAAAATATTTTAAAACCTTTAAATCTGTAAACTGAACATCTAGACAGAAGAGCAGTCTCGATCGATCGACTAACATTCGATCGATCGAACAGAACCAAAGTTCGATCGATCGAAACTAGTTCGATCGCTTGAGAACAGATGATGTTCGATCGATCGAGACTACTTCGATCGATCGAACCCATCTTGTATCCAATGCAACCACAGATTTGTATTCTGCTGCATAAACATTGCAGAAACGGATCTGTGACGATGCAGTTTTGAAAACAGTCCTAAAATCAACATGCAAATCAAAACTAGTGTTCCAAAACCGCATCTATAGATCCAAACAAGCGAGGCTCTGATACCAATTGTAGGAAAACATGTTTAAAATTGTTTTAAATGCGCAGCGGAATAATCGAGTTACAAAAATCTTTTACTGGTAGCCCGGATCTACTACTTGTTAACTCTACAGATGCGTAGAATAAGAGGGAGAGAATGCGATGCCTTACGGTCTTGAACCCAATTCTGAATATGGCTTCCTTTAGCAATATCCAGCAGCAACCTCTAGGTGATCTTCACTCTTATGTCTCCTCGAACGCTTCCCGGAGAAGCTAGAGATGGTGGGATCTCCAATGGAGAGGATGAAGAAGGTTTGGAAACCCTAAAATAGTTTCAGCAGCTTAGGGACGTTAAAAATGACGAACCACCTTTTCTGGACGCAGCTGCCCTATTTATAGATTCCCAGAACCGACTTTACTTTCAATCGATCGAAGTGACTTTGATCGATCAAACCTGTCTAAACTTCAAACGATCGAAGAAACTTCGATCGATCGAACCAGTCTTGACAGCATCCTCATTTGCCTTTCCAAGTATTCTGGCGGAGCTATGAGTGAGACCTCCTAGGTTCTTAATTACTGGCTCCGATTAATTATTATTCCATCTAGTCAATACTCTTAACTAAGGAATCAACAATTAATCAATTATCATTAATGCCACTATAAAATGATAATTGCACTCCAGTGCATAAGAACATAATCACACATACATAAGCGATTGCTAGACTTGTATAATATGATACGGATGTCCCTCTACTAGGCAGTATTCATATCTATCATTAGGATGTATGTTTTAAGATACTGTCGACCCAATATGTCACGACCCATCCCACTACGCGTGGAAATAGGACACGTGGCACGCCACCAAGGCTCATCCAAACATCATATCACTATACGCAGCGGAAAGAACTTTAAAACAACCCTAGGTATTTAAAACTTTAGGGAACATTACCCTCTGTGTTGAAAAAAACATTAAAATCAGAGTTACAAAAAGGTTTTGCCCGAGTATAAAGTGCTCACAAAATCCATTTGAAAATACAAAGGTTCAGTCGACTGCCCAGTCGACTGTCATAGAGTCCAGTCGACTGATCAGGAAACTCAGTCGACTGTACTGGTTACTATTTGGATCAGTAACTAAAATCTACAGTAGATCAGTCGACTGCTCATTTCCCTCAGTCGACTGTGTTAAGCAGAACTAAGAATGCAACAATTTCAGAAGGGGGTCCAGTCGACTGATCAATGGTACAGTCGACTGGTTCTGCCATTAATAGAAGCAGTAGCCAAAAACCAACAGTGTTCAGTCGACTGATAAAGGGTCCAGTCGACTGCTTCGCTTACTATTCACTTTCAGTGTCTCAATCCCACGAGATCCAGTCGACTGATCCTGGGTTCAGTCGACTGCTCCCCTGCTGGGAAGCCTGAAATGAAATATGAACAACTCATGCTTCTCCACTCCAACTACAATCACAACCATAACTGATTTTCAACATACTAAACATAATTACAGACGTTCAATTACAAGATTACAATACTGTGAAACTAATCTATGGTTCTATTACAACATATTACCAATTCCCAATCCTTACACCAGTTTAGGAAATAGACACAAAAACATATACAAAGTGATTCCCCGGCTGTCATTTAACGGCCTCACTCATCACGCTTCTTCTTGTCTTTCTTCTTACCTGCAATGGAGTACATCTCCACTGCTCAGCTATATGCTGAGCGCACAATTCCAAATGTATGCTTATATGACAGTTCATGGTTTAAGCATCTAAACATATAGAAATAGTCTCTAGGGTGAGTGGTACGCATTCATCCGGTCGATGCCGTAGGAGGCCCACCTCTCCTACACATCTCGTACACTGGTTGGGCCTTCCTCCATACCAGGTACCGTGTACTGGTTGGGCCCACCTCCAATCCAGACACAACCACAATTCCAATTCCATCACAATCACAATCCTCAAGGTTCGAGGAGCTTACCCCGGATGAATTTGCACCAAACTCCCCTTTGACCCAAGTAGACACATAACATGCTCACATAAACAGTTATATGTGCGTTTCACATAATTTCACGTGCATAATTAACGGGCCTAATTAATACATGAATTTCGCCCGGATCCAAGAATATCAAAGTTGATGTTCAAAACATGGATATCCATATATTTCATAGATCAAGAATTCATACCTCGTGCGATTCTCTTCAAACTTTGAAGGATCGTCTAGGGGGCTAATTAATCGTTGGATTTCAAATTTGGGACGATTCCTACAAGTTTTTACTGGGTTTTCCCCAAAAGTCTAAAATTAAGATTTTTACAAAAATTGGCCAAACACGGCCTAAGTAGTATCAAAACGTAGCTCTTACCTCCACGAGTTCAAATCTAAAATCTGGAGACAATCAGACGGACGAACGGTCGTCGATCGGCGTCGCAAAGCCTGTGGCCACCAAATCTCCCTTCTCTCTCCTCTCTATAGATATTTTGTAAAGTGTTTGGATGAGATTGAAATCTCATCCTCATCTATATATAGGCAAACTTTCTGGAAATTACGTTTACCTCCCCGCAAGTTTCTCAAACTTCTAATTAGCTCTCGAAACTTCGCACACGTCCATTTTATGCCTTTACGAGTAAAAATAATAAATTTCAAAAGTTTCCGACTAGGTTTCGTTCGGGTCCAGAATAACGTCCGAAAACTATATTCCGTGGAATCTCTACACAACCTACCTTTTTAATTAACGTATCACTCACGTTCTCACCACAGTTCTCAAAATGATATACTAAAATATCCAAATACCAGAATTATACTATACAGGTATAATTACTATTCACAGGAATATCAGATAAAGTCAAATAACATTTAAATCATATAAATGTCATTTACTCATGCTCATGCAATATGAACTGCCATGTTCCCGTGTCCTCACTGACACCTTACCGTTGACTCACAGTCAACTTCAACTCAAATTATTAATAACATTAATAATTTCACAATCTCAAATGATGCATTTTCAAAAATCATAAATTTCTGGAACGGGTGTGACAACTCTCCCCTCCAAAAAGGAAGTTTGTCCCCAAACTTTACCTCATGCGTCGAATAAGTACGGATACTCATTCTTCATGTCTTCCTCACTTTCCCATGTAGCCTCTTCCATCGTGTGACTACGCCACAATACTTTTACCATCGGAATCGTCTTAGTTCTTAAGACTTGTTCCTTTCGATCTAGAATCTCGACCGGTTGTTCTACATAAGTCAAGTCTCCCTGAATTTGTAGCGGTTCAGGTACAATGATCTTACTCGTATCAGTCATACATCGTCTCAACATTGGTACGTGGAATACATTGTGTACATGTTCCAATTCTGATGATAAAGCCAATCGGTACGCTACTGGACCTACCCTCTCTAGGATCTCAAAAGGTCCTATAAATCTCAGATTGAGCTTTCCCCTCTTTCCAAATCGTACAATGCCTTTCGAAGGCGATGCTCGCAAGTATACAAAATTTCCAACTTCAAACTTCATCGGCCGTCGTTTAGAGTCCGCATAACTCTTATATCGGCTCTGGGCTACCTTAAGTCGCTCCTGAATCAACTTCACCTTCTCAGTAGTCACCTGTATTAACTCAGGTCCTAACAACTTTCTTTCTCCCACCTTGGTCCAACAAACCGGTGATCGACACTTACGGCCATACAAAGCTTCATTCGATGCCATTCCGATACTTGACTGAAATCCGTTGTTATACGCAAATTCAATTAATGGCAAGTAGTGCTCCCAATCATTCCCAAAGTCTAAGACACACAATCTCAACATATCTTCTAAGGTCTGAATCATACGCTCTGACTGTCCATCGGTCTGAGGATGAAATGCAGTACTGAAACTCAATTTCGTACCCATAGCTTTTTGTAAACTTCCCCAAAACCTTGATGTAAAACTACTATCACGATCGGATATAATCACCACTGGTACCCCGTGTAGTTTTACAATCTCTTTCACATACAATTCCGCTAATTTGGACAGCTTAGTAGTCTTAATTGGTAGAAAATGAGCTGACTTGGTTAATCGGTCGACTATAACCCAAATCTTGTCATTCTTGCTACGCGATTTCGGAAATCCAGAAACAAAGTCCATCGTGATCTCGTCCCACTTCCATTCCGACACTGGCAATGGTTGTAGTAACCCCGCGGGTACTTGTCGCTCTGCTTTGACCTGTTGACATGCCGAACATTCGGATACAAACTTAGCGACTTCACGCTTCATACCCTTCCACCAAAAGTTTTCCCTCAGGTTTCTGTACATCTTATTACTTCCCGGGTGCACTGAATATTTTGTACTATGAGCTTCTTCTAAAATCCTCTCTTTCAAGTCTTTCACATTCGGTACACACAATCGATTTCCCAGTTTCAACGTTCCTCGTTCTAACACAAAACCATGTCGTCTCCCCGAAGGTATCTCGTCTCTCATTTTGCACAAATAGACATCGTTAAATTGTTCTTTCTTGATCTCATCAATAACATCTGGGTGTGCCATGATCGCCATCATTAAGCCATCACTAGTCTATGGAATCACATCTAATTCCAAACGTTCCATCTCTTTTATCAATTATTTTTGTTGTGTCAGCTCGTCTGCTAAATTCCTCGGCGTCTTCCGGCTTAATGCATCGGCTACTACATTCGCCTTTCCCGGATGGTACTCAATCAAAAGATCATAATCCTTCATCAACTCCAACCATCTTCGCTGTCTCATATTCAAGTCCCGTTGGGTGAAAATATATTTCAAACTCTTGTGGTCCGTGAATATCTCACACTTTTCTCCGTACAAGTAGTGTCTCCAAATTTTCAAAGCATGAATTACCGCGGCTAATTCTAGATCATGAGTCGGATAATTAATCTCATGTGTCTT
Organism: Hydrangea macrophylla; assembly: GCA_033977485.1. Classification (NCBI taxonomy): domain Eukaryota; kingdom Viridiplantae; phylum Streptophyta; class Magnoliopsida; order Cornales; family Hydrangeaceae; genus Hydrangea; species Hydrangea macrophylla. Next base: position 31,248,401 of record CM066999.1, read on the forward strand.
CAACTGTCTAGAAGCATAAGCAATCACTTTACCACCTTGCATCAACACGCACCCCAACCCTTGATGCGACGCATCACTATAGATCACAAACCCCTCAGTTCCGGATGGTATTGTCAAAATAGGTGCTCTCGTCAACCGTGACTTCAACTCTTGGAAACTGTCTTCACATTCCTGACTCCATTCAAAAATAACATCCTTTCTCATTAACTTTGTCATCGTCAATGAAATCTTCAAGAAATGTTCAATAAAACGGCGGTAGTATCCCGCTAATCCCAAGAAACTTTGAATTTCAGATACGGATGTCGGCCTCTGCCAATTAGATACAGCTTCTACTTTGTGAGGATCAACTGATACTCCATTCTTGTCAATTACGTGACCAAGAAAAGTAATACTAGACAACCAAAATTCACATTTCTTAAATTTACCAAATAATCGCTTCTCTCGTAATCTCTGAAGTATCAACCTCAAGTGGTTCTCGTGTTCTATCTCACTCGGCGAATAGATAAGAATATCGTCGATGAATACAATCACAAAGTCATCTAAATAATCCTTGAATACTCGATTCATAAGATCCATGAACGCAGCTGGTGCATTGGTAACTCCAAATGGCATAACTAAGAACTCATAGTGTCCATAACGCGTTCTAAAAGCTGTTTTCTCAACATCTTCGGCCTTTACTTTCAACTGATGATAACCCGATCTCAAGTCTATTTTGGAGAATACTTGTGCCCCACGAAGTTGATCAAATAAGTCATCAATTCTGGGTAACGGGTACTTATTCTTAATCGTTAACTTGTTCAGCTCCCGATAATCAACACACATACGCATTGAGCCATCTTTCTTCTTTACAAACAACACTGGAGCTCCCCATGGCAAAATACTTGGTTGAATGAAACCCTTGTCAAGAAGTTCTTGTAGTTGAATTTTCAGCTCTTTCAATTCTATGGGTGCCATTCTATACGGTGCCTTTGATACGGGTCTTGAGTCTGTTATAACCTCAATAGTGAATTCAACCTCTCTCTCAATAAGAACATCTGGTAGGTCATCAGGAAATACATCGGGATATTCCCGCACTATCGGAATGTCTTTTACTTTTAATTCGGTCGCTGAAACATCAGTCACTGAACATAGGAATCCTTGACATCCTTTTTTCAAAAACTTTCCCGCTCGGATAGCTGAAATCAAGTACGGCGGCAGTATAACCCCACTCCCTTGAAAACAAAAGTTCCCATACACCGATGATCGAAAATTAACCTCTTTCCATTCACAGTCTATGGTGGCTTGGTTAAGGGCTAACCAATCCATCCCCAATATCACATCGAAATGATTCACTACAATCGGTATAAGGTCTACGGTCATCAACTTCTCGCCTAGTTTGATCGCACAGTTCTTATATATAGTAGACGTTATTATTGATTTACTAAGTGGCACAGCAATAGACAATTCATATCCTAACGGTGCCGATTCAACATTCAAATGTTCAACAAAAGCATGCGATACAAATGAATGCGTAGATCCCGAGTCGACAAGTATGCGTGCTAAGTGTGAACATACAAGCATCATACCTGAGACTACTGTCTCTGAAGCAGTCATATCTCTTGGGTTCATCTGATATGCTCTTCCTTGACGTTGATCCGTCCTTTGTCCCCCATCATTAGTCTGCTTAGGCTTCGAACCACTAGAAGCCATAGAACTTGCCTCTTGTTGAGAATGCTTCTTTGGACAATCCTTCACTCGGTGTCCTAAGGTACCACAATAAAAGCACTTGAGTTGCGAGTAGGTCGCAGAACTCACACTGTTTCCCCCTGTAGATCTGTTTTGAAAGTTGGTCAGAAAACATCGACCGGTGTGTGGTCGGTTGCAAAGCGTACACAACGGTATATTACTTGGTACTCTCCTGGAATCATTAAAACCAGAACTAGAGCCTCGTGAAAACGACCTCTTAAAAGATCCCCCCTGACTTCGGTCACCACCCTCATGACTTCGCTTTCCTTGGTGATTTTGTCTCGATCTCTCTATTCCACTTTCGGCTACAAGTGTCGTCTGCTGTACTGCGACAACAGTCGAATGCTCGTAGCTCTCTACTCTCAACCAGATATTATCCCTTAAACCCTCTTCAAATTTTCTTGCCCTATCTTCCTCTTCGGGCACTGAACCCTTACCAAATCTCAACAACGCGTTATACTTGAAAGTATACTCCGTTACAGTCATGTCTCCTTGCTTGAGATTATCAAACTCTCGTTTCTTTGCATTATAGGCGACTCGCGGAAAGAATCGGCGATTGAATTCTGCCTTAAACCCTTCCCAAGTAATCGGTGCTCCTTGATCTAAAACGTTTACCCACCAGTTCTGCGCTTCACCCCTCAATACGTCACTTGCGTTCTCAATCTTCTCCCTATCTGACATCGAAATAGATCAAAAAATTCATTCCATGTCCATGACCCAATGTTCTGCCAATGTTGTATCAGGTGCCCCATGAAATTCCATTGGTTTTTTCCTCGCAAACTGTTCGGATATGGATCTCATGCCTCTAGTTTCAGGTGCATGTACTACAGTTATTGGTTCCACTTCGATTTGAGGTGAGGGAGGCAGTCGCTCCGCTATATTCCGTATCATTTCCCCCATATTCCCAATCATTTCTGCCATTTCATTCATACGTCGAGTGTGGGGCGATAGATTTTGCTCTTCGTCACTCATGATCACAATCCTGTAGTTCTCAATGCATAAACACTATGCATGTACAACAATAACAATATCATGTATGTAAAACATCATACATATGCATCAAACATCTCTAATATGTATGGATGCAATTGAGAACATGTGCTAAAACACTCAACACTCCACTCGTCGTCGAACGTTCCCAAAGTTTTGTTACCTATAGCTCTGATACCAATAAATGTCACGACCCATCCCACTACGCGTGAAAATAGGACACGTGGCACGCCACCAAGGCTCATCCAAACATCATATCACTATACGCAGCGGAAAGAACTTTAAAACAACCCTGGGTATTTAAAACTTTAGGGAACATTACCCTCTGTGTTGAAAAAAACATTAAAATCAAAGTTACAAAAAGGTTTTGCCCGAGTATAAAGTGCTCACAAAATCCATTTGAAAATACAAAGGTCCAGTCGACTGCCCAGTCGACTGTCATAGAGTCCAGTCAACTGATCAGGAAACTCAGTCGACTGTACTGGTTACTATTTGGATCAGTAACTAAAATCTACAGTAGATCAGTCGACTGCTCATTTCCCTCAGTCGACTGTGTTAAGCAGAACTAAGAATGCAACAATTTCAGAAGGGGTCCAGTCGACTAATCAATGGTACCATCGACTGGTTCTGCCATTAATAGAAGCAGTAGCCAAAAACCAACAGTGTTCAGTCGACTGATAAAGGGTCCAGTCTACTGCTTCGCTTACTATTCACTTTCAGTGTCTCAATCCCACGAGATCCAGTCGACTGATCATGGGTTCAGTCGACTGCTCCCCTGCTGGGCAGCCTGAAATGAAATATGAACAACTCATGCTTCTCCACTCCAACTACAATCACAACCATAACTGATTTTCAACATACTAAACATAATTACAGACGTTCAATTACAAGATTACAATACTGTGAAACTAATCTATGGTTCTATTACAACATATTACCAATTCCCAATCCTTATACCAGTTTAGGAAATAGACACAAAAACATATACAAAGTGATTCCCCGGCTGTCATTTAACGGCCTCACTCATCACGCTTCTTCTTGTCTTTCTTCTTACCTGCAATGGAGTACATCTCCACTGCTCAGCTATATGGTGAGCGTACAATTCCAATTGTATGCTTATATGACAGTTCATGGTTTAAGCATCTAAACATATAGAAATAGTCTCTAGGGAAAGTGGTACGCATTCATCTGGTCGATGCCGTAGGAGGCCCACCTCTCCCACGCATCTCGTACACTGGTTGGGCCTTCCTCCATACCAGGTATCGTGTACTGGTTGGGCCCACCTCTAATCCAGACACAACCATAATTCCAATTCCATCACAATCACAATCTTCAAGGTTCGAGGAGCTTACCCCGGATGAATTTGCACCAAACTCCCCTTTGACCCAAGTAGACACATAACATGCTCACATAAACAGTTATATGTGCGTTTCACATAATTTCACGTGCATAATTAACGGGCCTAATTAATACATGAATTTCGCCCGGATCCAAGAATATCAAAGTTGATGTTCAAAACATGGAAATCCATATATTTCATAGATCTAGAATTCATACCTCGTGCGATTCTCTTCAAACTTTGAAGGATCGTCTAGGGGGCTAATTAATCGTCGGATTTCAAATTTGGAACGATTCCTACAAGTTTTTACTGGGTTTTCCCCAAAAGTCTAGAATTAAGATTTTTACAAAAATTGGCCAAACACGGCCTAAGTAGTATCAAAACGTAGCTCTTACCTCCACGAGTTCAAATCTAAAATCTGGAGACAATCTGACGGACGAACGGTCGTCGATCGGCGTCGCAAAGCCCGTGGCCACCAAATCTCCCTTCTCTCTCCTCTCTCTAGATATTTTGTAAAGTGTTTGGATGAGATTGAAATCTCATCCTCATCTATATATAGGCAAACTTTCTGGAAATTACGTTTACCTCCCTGCAAGTTTCTCAAACTTCTAATTAGCTCTCGAAACTTCGCACACGTCCATTTTATGCCTTTACGAGTAAAAATAATAAATTTCAAAAGTTTCCGACTAGGTTTCGTTTGGGTCCAGAATAACGTCCGAAAACTATATTCCGTGGAATCTCTACACAACCTACCTTTTTAATTAACGTACCACTCACGTTCTCACCACAGTTCTCAAAATGATATACTAAAATATCCAAATACCAGAATTATACTATACAGGTATAATTACTATTCACAGGAATATCAGATAAAGTCAAATAACATTTAAATCATATAAATGTCATTTACTCATGCTCATGCAATATGAACTGCCATGTTCCCGTGTCCTCACTGACACCTTACCGTTGACTCACAGTCAACCTAAACTCAAATTATTAATAACATTAATTGATACGCCCAAAATTATGGGCAGTTTACTACTCAAGCTAGAAGACTAATGGAAAGTGCATCTATTTCCTAATCCAATTGGGAAACCTCCACAATTAATGTCAATCAATCCTAATACAATTAGGAAACCTACTTGATTGGTGTCAATCACACCCTAATAGGATTATATTTCCTTATCCATGTACGAGTAGGTCTCTTACATCTATAAAAGAGACCACTCACCCCCCATGGGAGGGGGCCAACTCTTTAGTCTACACAGCACCTCTACAAAATTCACCATTATATGCATACACCCGGCCGGTATTACTGGTAGTGCCGCCCCTCTTTGTTGGCTCACCAGGCCCGCCGGTGATCTGCTAGTGAACGTGCTCAGACACACCCGTGGACGTAGGTACCTTCATTAACAGGGCCGAACCACATACAAAAAATAGTCTCTCACTCTCTCTCTCTCTCTCCTAAATTGCTTTACTTTACTGTTACCAATTTTTGGCATCATCATTAATAATTTCACAATCTTAAATGATGGATTTTCAAAAATCATAACTCGAGTATCATTCACTATGCTTGGATTACTAAAACATGTCAACAATAACACTTTGTTGACAAGGCTGGCCAGCTCTCAGTAATCACTCTTAGTGACATTCTCGAGGGAATACTTACTCTTCGTTTTACAGAAGAGGGTAGAATTCCATCTTAACAATATATGTTCGTAACATTGTATACCTGATTTACCCAAGATACCCAGGTGTTGATATTGCAAGACCTCACTGATTGGTAAGTCAAAGCAACCAAGCATACAACTTGCGTCCATAACTGTCTCAGGATTGAGGACATGTATCCCTATGTCACGACCCATCCCACTACGCGTGGAAATAGGACACGTGGCACGCCACCAAGGCTCATCCAAACATCATATAACTATACGCAGCGAAAAAAAAATTCTTTAAAACAACCCTGGTAGTTTAAAACTTAGGAACATTCCCCTCTGAGTTGTAAAATTCATTGAAATCAGAGTTATAAAAAAAAAAATTTGTTCAATTGAAAGTGTTCACAAGAATCCATTTCAAAATACAGAGGTTCAGTCGATTTCCCAGTCGACTGTACAGAGGTCCAGTCGACTGTGCCTGGCAGAAACTAAAACCCTAAATCCTCAACAGAGGTCCAGTCGACTGCCCAGTCGACTGGGTTATGCAGAACCAAAAATACATCAGTTTTAAAAAGGGGTCCAGTCGACTGATCTGAGGACGCAGTCGATTGCTTTTCCATTATTAGAAGCAGTAGCCAAAATCTACAGTGTTCAGTCGACTGACAAAGGGTCCAGTCGACTGCTTCCCTCACTATTCACTTACAGTGTTTCAAACACACGAAAACCAGTCGACTGATCCTGGGTCCAGTCGACTGCTCCCCTGCTGGCAGCCCTGTGTTGAAAAATTAACAACCCATGCTTCTCAATACCCAAAACAATCACAACCATAACTGATTTTCAACATTTTAAAACACAATTACAGACGTTCAATTCCAAGATTTCAATACTGTGAAACTAATCTATGGTTCTATTACACATATAACAAATTTCCAATCCTTATACTAGTTTAGGATTTAAAACAAAAACATATACAAGTGTGATTTCCCCGGCGTTCATCGGCCTCACTCATCGCGCTTCTTCTTGTCTTTCTTCTTACCTGCAATGGAGTACATCTCCACTGCTCAGCTATATGCTGAGCGTACAAGTCTAACATGTACAATATATGACAAATCATACTTTAATCTCATAAATCATATCAATAGTCTCTAGGGAGGAAAATACGCATTCATCCGGTAGCGGCAAGTCCAAGCCTTAAACCGCGATACCAATGGCAAGTCCAAGTCTATCAACCATTGTATCCACAAGTGCCATGGCAAGTCCAAGTCTATCAACCATGCACAGTAGCCGTCGCTACTAAATTCTCAAACATCGAGAAGCTTACCCCGGCATGAATTTGTATAAGGCTCCCCTTTGACCCACATAGACAACTCAACGTGCTTGCGTAAATTTAGACATGCTTTTCACAATTTAGCGCGTACATAATTAACGGGCCTAAAATTAACACATGGATTTTGCTCGGATCTCAATTTCGTCGTCGAAATACAAAACATGTATTTCTCTATATTTCACAAGTTAGGACTTCATACCTCGTGCAATCTCTCCGAAACTTTGAAGGATCGTCTAGGAGGCTAATTAATCGCTGGATTTCGAATTTGAGAAAATTCCTACAAGTTTATACCTGTTTTTCCCAAAAATCTAAAATTAAGATTTTTTACAAAACTTGGCCAAACACGGCCTAAGTAGTATCAAAACATAGATCTTACCTCCACGAGTTCAAATCTTGAATTTGGTGAAAATTTGACAGACGAACGGTCGTCGTTTGTCATCGCAAAGCCCGTTGGCTCAATCTCCTTTTCTCTCTCCTCTCTCACAAGATATTTGTGTTTGGATTTGGATGAGATTGAAATCTCATCCTCATCTATATATAGGCAAACGTTCTGGAAATTACGTTTGCCTCCCCGCAAGATTCTCAAACTTCTAATTAGCTCTCGAAACTTCGCACACGTTCATTTTATAACTTTACAAGTGAAAACTATAAATTTCAAAAGTTTTCGACTAGGTTTCGTTTGGGTCCAAAAATAACGTCCGAAAACTATATTCTGTGGAATCTCTACATAACCTACCATTTCAATTAACGTGTCACTCACGTTCTCACCACAATTCTCAAACTGATATATAACAATATCGGAAATATCAGAAATTATACTACACAGGTATAATTCACTATTCACAACATACCATATAAGTCAAATAACATTTAAATCATATAAATATCATTTACTCGAGTCAAAGAAAATCTCAATTACCAATTCCTCGTGTCTATACTGACACCTCACCGTTGACTCACAGTCAACTCCAGCTCAGATTATTAATAACCATTAACAATTCCACAAATTTAAATTCTTGTATTGTAAAACATGCAATTTATGGCACGGGTGTGACACCCTATACAAGTTTTGAGTTCCTATTGACGGTGACAGTGTGTAGGTGTCAATAGGTTTAACTCAGGCCCGTCAATGCACCGAGTGCACTAGCATATTAACCAAGAGTCAAAGACTCTTATGAATGAGATTCATCATTCTACCCCATAGACGTTAATCACGCTATAGTGTATACCTGATAAGTTATCCAGACTTATCATCCACTGTGATTTATTTGAAACAACAAGGATTTGTGATTCATATCTCACATGTGTAATCACATACACAAATGAACCACATACAATGTTGTTTAAGGATTTCAGTCTAATATTCATCTCATGAACTAACATGCATAAATGCATTATGCTATTCCATTGTCCAACTATTTGGTTTGAGGGCATATTCCCAACACGTAGTACTATAAATCTGGGACAGAGTAGTCCAAAAATATAGAAATGTGTAAGTAAAATAAATATTTTGAGAAACTCAAAAAGGTAATTGAAGCTAGAATTTTTTTGTACACGAAGCTAATCCAATTATCTACAATGTTCTAGTTTTAAGTTTGATCTACAAAGCAATTTATCATGCCCAAATAAATCATATCAATTCAGTCGACACAGTAAAATTAATTCCTGGCAGATTGTACAACTACTTGTATGATGTGTTTATTGATGATGCTTGTTCTCCGATACCTGTGTGGTTATGAATATCTTATGCTATGGTAGTGCTATCGAGTAGATGAGTATGTTAAGGGTCTGTGTAGTTTTGTTAGTTTTATAAACATAATAATGAACCCATGCATATATTTTACAAGTATAACCAAGATGATGCTTTGAAATCTTAACATAAGTTTGAATTAGTTGTACATAGACCCATGCTTGGATATATATGGAGTATCTACACTATTGTAGACATGTATACTACTCATAGGAGTATATAATTTGCGTACCCTGAGCTTAAATGATTGTACATTGCATAGAAATAGAGGATTTGAGAATCTGGCACCAGAAATCGATTTATGGGAGAAACCGATTTCTGGGAAGTTTTTTTGAGAAAAATTTCCTTAAGGAACTATTAAAGCCGTAAGTTGAACGACGACGTAAATTCTGACTTCATGGGTATATTATGACATAAAACAGAACAACGGACGTAGGAACGCAATCTTGTATGTGTAAATGAAAGTTATTAACAAATTAAACCACAGAACGAGTGATGCGAATGCGGTCAAGGATATGTAAGGATTGATTGTGCTTGGTTAGGACCAGCGTATGTCAAGGATAAGTGTTGGATAGGTAAACCAAGCCGCGAAGCCCGGGATAGTGAGCACAGGATGTGTTTGATGGGTTTGTGAAGTGATGAGTATTGTGTATCCTTTCGGGTCTTCGTAACAAAAGGGGTACGGTTAACGCTTCGGTTCTTCATGATGGCGAAGTGGTGGTTCTTAGAGTGAAGACTCCTTTCAGTTCTTAGTGATGGAATGGATGTTCTTGCACTCTGTAAATGCTTCGGTTCTTCGTGATGGCGAAGTGGTGGTTCTTAGAGTGAAGACTCCTTTCGGTTCTTAGTGATGGAATGGATGTTCTTGCACTCCGTAAACGCTTCGGTTCTTCGTGATGGCAAAGTGGTGGTTCTTAGAGTGAAGACTCTTATTGGTTCTTCGTGATGGAATGGATATTCTTGCACTCCCTAACACTTCGGTTCTTCGTGACGAGGTGGTTGTTAAAAGATGTTTCGGTTGGTGGAAGGTGTTTTGGTTAATGAAAGATGGTTTAGTTAGTAAGAGATGTTTTTGGGTTAGTAAATGATGTCGGATGTTGGCATCAGATGATAGTGGCGTTAAGAATGTCGAGACGAGTTTTCTCAGTTGGACGTTTTCTTTTCGAATACGTGGTCGGGTATATTGGTAGTTATAACCTGATGATGAGAACGCAAAGATCTTAAAAGACGTGTTAAAAAGTAATAAGGGTATCTTTGTTGTGCTTTACTATATACGTTCTAATTGATTTTGTAATACCCGTACCCAGAAAATGGAAGTAATATTTATTTCTCATGTGTTAATTAGTATAATTAATTGCATGTGATATTTGGGTAAGTTCCAGTTACCCCGATGTGATAAGTGCTTCGAGAAGGGCACAGTTGAATAGATGTGAAATGGGACCCACGGGAGGTCCAGATTAGATAAATTGCATTTAGTTGCATTTATGTGATTAAATGAATAATTGTTTAATTGTTTTTAATATTTTATTGCTACTTATGATCTTTTATGGTGCCAGTTTGGGTACCCATGTGAGGACGAATTGGAATTGGATTCATAACTAGTGGGTTAATTAGCAACTTTATAAAATTTTCGGGACCACTTTTGGGACCCATACGTGACATAGCATATACCCACTTAGATATTTGGTAGTTAATATGAAGTTTAGGGGGGTTTCATAATAGACTTTAGAAACTTATGGGGGTGTAAATAGAAATATGATAAAAATCATAATATATATCCTCAAGTATGAGTTAGTCGGCTAGTGAGGATAAAAAAAAAAATAAAGCAAACAAAAGTTTAAAGTTTCAGAGAGTTCAACGAGAGAAAAAGAAAAAGAGAAAAAAAGGGTTTCGCGCCATTTTGTCGCCGTAGCTTCGCCGTGTGACCTCTATTTCGCGAACCGAAGCCATATTCGGACTCGTGAAGGTGAGAGGGTTATTTCTATGTCTTTCTTTTTCAATTTTGGTAATGTTTTTTCCGCGACCCATTTTAAGGGATGATACATATATGTGATATATATATGTAGGAATATCATTGGGAGTATATAGAGCTAGTATTGCGAAGGAGTTTGGAATTTCTAGGCTTATTTGGGACTTATTTGTGAGGTGAGTGTCCTAATCCCAAAATTGGATGTTTAATGTCTTTCAATTGTTATTAAATGCTTAGAATGCTTAATTTATAATTAAGTAGAAAAGCATGTGATAATTTATTATTTAACATGTTCAAAAATGTTGAAATTGCCATGTTGACATGTTGAATTGCTTATGTGCTTATTTGGGTCAAAGGGTGTCAATTGATAATCACCATTATTTAGCCCGTATATAAGGGACGCCCATTCCTCAGAGAAAAGGGGGATGATGATGAAGTCCTCAGAGAAAAGAGGACGTGGTGACGACCACAACGAATTGACTACGGTCACATGAGAGTGAGTGATATCGCTTTAAAAGCGACGAAAGTGAGAATGGCCCGGAATATGGGGTCCAGAATGATGGTGATTGGTTACTTGACACGCCTGCGACCATTTATTGTTGTGATGTTTAATTGGTGTTATAAATCATTAAATACTCCAATTGCATGATTAGCACCACGTACTCACTAAGCGAAAGCTTAATAAATTTTTTGTGGCTAATGACCACGCAGGTACGGACGAGCACCACAGTGAGAAGCGTTGAACCGTGGGGGTTCTGGATAGCTCGAGATTAATGGCTTTGTTTAATATGTTGATATGTAAATGAATTTAGATGGGTATTTATATTCCTAGTGTTTGGATTTTCGGAGATGAGTTTATGTTTTAGTTTTTATTAAATCCCTGTAATATAAATTGTGAATGGAAGTTTTTAAAGTATTTTCCAAATGTTTTGGTGATATTTTGGTATTTTAATTTCTTGTTTAACAGGGGGAAATGGTGCTATAATAGGAAAACTCTGTCCAAGTACCATTCGATGGCTTTAAAAATTTTATTTTTTTTATTTCGTTCAAATAAGGAATATTTTACCCCTGGTATTTCACTTTAATAAAATGTTATTTTTGGGACGTTAAAAATGATTGTTTGGTTTGTTGGCTTGTTACACGTGTCCTAGCCCGCGGGGCGAGTTGGGGTGTGACAGATTTAGTTTTCTGACTCAGCTTTCATAAGCTGACGACGTTCATGTCGCTGGACATTCCCATGTCCAGCTTATCCAGGTGACAAGAACACAGGCTATGGAGCTACTCAAGAATATAACGTGGAAGAAGATTATACTGAAGAGGATTATGGTTATGCGAGTTAGGAAGAAGACCAGTAGCTTCCCTTTGTAAATATTTTTGTTGTAATTAGAAGACTTATCATATTTTGTAATAGTTTTTGCAAGGCCGAGAGCTATAAGACTCTTATGTATTTAATTGGCCAGTACCGTTGTAGCCTTTCATTGTAATATATTCCAGTAGTAGATGTTGCTTTTACCCTTTTGTCATACCATTTAGTTATTATTATTTTGGTCATGGACAATTCGGTACTTCCACCAGTCACGTGCCTCAGGGTCCAAGATGGAAAATTTAAAAATTTTCCCTATTTTGGCTACGCCGGGGCGTGACATGATCACATTTTCTCTGCTAAGTCATGTCAAACTGTTAGAAATCCCTTTTTCATTTTGACGAGCACGTTTATCACGTTCTAAATGTTACTCCCATGCTTAGGATCTTTTAAAAGGGACATCTGTTTCATGCACTAATTGTGAAAATTCTCTGTTGTGACTACAGGACAACGCGTGCTATTTTTATGGTTTTCTCCTCTCTCTCTCTCTCTCTCTCTCTCTAGGAGGCATTGAAACAACTTTTGAGCACCATCCTAATCTTTCTCACACATGTAATCCCTTGCTCTACAGTTTTGAAATAAATGATTCAATGATCTGATCAAATAATATTACTATGTTTAGAGATAAAGTAACAACATCTTGTTTGGGCAATTGGATTTATGTTCTTAATTTCCTGGCGTGGATATTGGCAGGAATTGATTGAAACTTTAGCATGGGCTCTTCCTTGAATCTGCGTTGGGGATTGCCTACCTGTCTAGTTAGCTTGAAAGCATAACGCAAGTGGCTTTCTAGGTACCACGGGATCTACTAGTCATCGCCTTTGAGGTGGGAAAAGCATTCTATCAGCAGCGGACAATCCGTTGTCGGAAATCCGCTTTTTGATTGAGATTCATCTAAACCAATTGACTTCCTCTTACCCCTTTTTGTCTGGATCCCAAATTGCATTCTTTTTCTTTTGGCAATTTGATGTTGCATGGGGTTTTCCAATATCCTTTCTTCCAGAGGGTTTACTGTGACGACCAAGAGCCAATACTCCTGAGGCAGGATGGCCAATATGGATGAGGTGAGGTTGAGTGTGGGGGCTTGTCCCACATCGCCTGGGGTGAAGTTCCTGGACTAGTTTATAAGGATTAATCGCCCCTCTATATGCAACAAGGCCTCCTTGCCCGAGTGGTGAAGGAACAAAACCTTGAGGGCAGGCGCCAGTGTTCGAAACCTGGTAGGCACCCAAAGAGGACAATATTGGATTATCTCGAACATAAGAAAGAATAAAAATAAAACAAAAAGAAAAGTTTGTTTCGCTTGGTAGAATGTGCAAAGATTCTCTTATTCAGTTATGTTAATTCTATCGAATCATAGCCGTTCCCTTAACACTACGTATGCAGTGGAAAAGTGCTCTTCACTTTGAGAACTTCAATTATATTTGAAATCCCATGTGACAAATTATCAAGGATTCCAAAATAGGACATGAATAGCTAATACAAAGGAGAAACAGATCGTCGGTGGATTCCTATATATGGTACTCTGCAACTGAAGGATATCAACCTTTTGCCAATGCTCAACATCATTGAGAGAGATGAGTGATTCCTATATATATGGTGCTCTGCAACTATAGGATATCAACCTTTTGCCAACGTTCAACCTTTTGTAAAAAAAGATCATTATTGAGAGAGATGAGTAATGAATGTATGTATATTTTATATTGAAAGTCAGTCATCATATACATGGACGGAGACTATGACGAAGAAGTCAAAATTCAAATTCTCCTCTCATTTCCTGTTTCTATATGAACATGCTTTCACCTCCTTGTCATTCCTTCAAGATATGAGATAGATGTAGACTGTTATTTTCATCTATTTACTTTGTGTTTTTTTTTTCTTTCCTCTGTGTTAAGCAGTGTCAAATTGTTAGATATCCCAGTTTGTTCATTTCGATGAGAACTTTTATCATGTTTTGATGTATGCCCCTTGTTTACTATCTTTTAAAACTGACATTTAATCCATGCACTACTTGTGAAATTCTGTGTTGACATCTGATCCATGCACATGCTATTTGTGAAAATTTTAGGCAATTATTCATCAATCAAGATATGAAGATATGAGATACTTGCAATAAAAATGGCTTCTCAGTATAAGATAACTCTAGGAACAACAATTGACACACAGAATTATTGCCCAAGTAGGATCCAATTCCCCTTGGATGATGTTCAATATCGACATTTCCTTGCCTTAAGAAGGATTCTCATGACATAGACTGAAAACATTATTTAAACAGATTGTTACCAACATAGAAATGGTAAAAGAAAACATTAGATGCTGAAATTAACCAGATTGTTGCCTCAACATAACTTTCATCCTTCTACAAGGATGGAAACATTCGTATTTGTAAATAAATATGCACGCAAGCATACGAGTCGGGTATAGGTTCGTTACCTAGCGGAATAGCCCGACGGATCGCCGAACGGTGTTGTTACGAGCTCGGTGTCTTCACCCACGAACTGCTACTCCATGTTGCCTCCGTGTACTCTCTTATGCATCGCCTAGGTCGTAGAGGACGCTTCTTGAGCCATCCCCATGACAGTCACGCGCTAGATCCCAAGCTCTTGTGGTGATAGGCTAGATAGAGAAACCGTAGGGAGAGAGATAGAGAGAGACTGCATGAGATAGAGAGAGAGAGGCTGAGATTTTATGTCTCCTTAGGTTTTCAATGTGTAATACACACACATATACACAACGAAAACCTAACAGGCTTAGGACTCCAAAGCCCGTAACTTGGTGTCCAAGCCAGGTCTTATTGGACCCAGTCCAATAACATGTGGGTGCCCATATGGCCCGACCACAATATGTGTTACATCTCCCACTCACCCACATAGGGTTAGTTCTAAAACTAATCTCTCAACACAACGGAACTTCTCAACTCTTCATACAGGGAAATAGGAAAGTACAGCGACAGGAGTGTAATGTCAAATATCACTATAACCATCAAGACATATCACTCGGAAACTTCTCGTGTATGCCTTAGACGATTCAACCACACCAGACACAGCATTCTCAATCCCTCGGTGAAAAGAATTGCTGCACCACCTCAATGTAATGTACTCATGACATATCAGTAACAAAATACGATTGTCGCAGGCCTGCTAATGAGTCACAAAAACATAGTGTGTTATTGAATGGTCTTCCCTGAGCCCACATGTCAATCCGACTAACTTGACCGCTTGCCCAGACACGCCCCATAGAACGCAATTGTCTCGTCGTCCTAGGATAGCATGCTAAAGTAGTTGTCATCAAGCGTCCTCTTCATGACATAGTCTCAAGTCATGAAGGCAACCAGTTTGTAGGATAACCAATGTCTTGGATATGCTACATGGCTCACACAGCAATGAAGAGGAATCCATTCACTGCTCCACAATCGATCGCAAAAGCACATACAATATGAAATGTATGCTATGGCGTTCTTCCATAAAAATGGGCATGTCACTCTATGTTTGGAAAACAAGTAACGCCATACGAATCTTAGTCTAGACGTTACACAAAACATCTAACCAGAGTTTTCCATCATAGTCGCCACTCCTGGCGCCCGTCTAAAAACTCACATTCGGCTATAAACAGGCTACATAGAGTCGTGGGTATCTCTATGTTCGACCAAGTATAAGGTCTCATCTTAGATCCATCTAAGGAGACATATAGAAATAATAGGGTTTATCTCTAGCTCGCTATTCTTATACTGCGTAGATATAAGTATTCAAGCTCGCTTTCTAAGCGCTATGGACACACATGTCCTAGCTAGCTATCTAAGCGCCATGAACACATGTCTCATCTTGCTCGCCATCTAAGCGCCATGGACACGCATGTCCTAGTTCGCTATCTCGGTGCCAAGGTGAATCACCTCTGTGA
Organism: Hydrangea macrophylla; assembly: GCA_033977485.1. Taxonomy (NCBI): domain Eukaryota; kingdom Viridiplantae; phylum Streptophyta; class Magnoliopsida; order Cornales; family Hydrangeaceae; genus Hydrangea; species Hydrangea macrophylla. Next base: position 31,264,416 of record CM066999.1, read on the forward strand.
GCAGGTCGATTTAAGCCCGGTGACATATATATAAGAAATGCTCATTCATTCCATTTATAACAAATATATATGGAAACCAACTAGTTTATAAAAAAACTTGAATAATAATGTCAATACCACAATAAAATGTCTAAGCACATCAAATCCCCCAATGGAGATGTGTCTTAAGACAAATTCCCTTTGCGCAAACCACATCTCAAATGTGACACGTGCTAGAATGGTTTTGAAATCTTTTGTATATGCTCATGCTTACGTGCTATCACCTTCGATGAGCACAACCTCATCACAATGAGATAAAGAGCCTAGCCACTGCAAAAAATCTTTAACCAAAACAGCTTCTCTAACAGCTACAGAGCACACCACTATTATGCTTCCATCATGGAGAGCATAAGGCAAGGTTCACAGTACTCCTGCGAACATATTGCAAGATACTCTTCACTCCTCTCTAGTGATAGGACCATGGTTGCTATGGCAACAACTAATTAAACAAACCGCATAGCAGACATCTGACCGAGTACACACATGAGCATACTTCAGATTCCCCATTACGAACGCATATGGCAAACTGGACATTTGTTTCCTCTTCTCAGTATTCTTAAGACATTGATCTAAGGTCGAGGAGAGTCCCTAAAAAATGGGATGTCTATGGATTTTCAGTTTTTCATGTGAAAACGTCAAGAACCTACGTCTTGTAAGTCCCTCGAGACAAACAGAGGAGCTTCTGAGAACAATATCTCACAGTCTAAACTTCCAACACATAGTTGGAATCACCCATGTCCTCAATCTCAAACTGAGAGGACAACCACTCTTAAGTGGCGACAATAAAACTCATCTCATTCCCAGCTAAAAGGACATCATTACCAAATAAAGAATTAGAACACTTTCCTTGGACCATTTAATGTACACACATTGTACCACTGCCTAGATGATTGTTAACTTGAGATAATAAATAGATCGTTTGAGACAGCACACTTTTGCGCTCATTCCCTTTGGTCATAAGGATAAGGCAAATGGAGTCAGGTCTCACCCTTTGGGAGAGCATGTTTCCATGGTCTATACCCTTTCTGGGTACAAACTATCGCCACAAGGCGCGCCTAATACTTGTCAATTGAACCATTTGGCTTGCGTTAGATTTTGAAAACATACTTGTCTCCAAAAGTCTTACGCACAGGCAGAATGTCAACTAACTCCCAGACTTTATTTGCGTCCATAGAGCTTATCTCATCTGGTATAGCAACTATCCACTCAGTTTCAACAAACGAAGAGAAATTCTTCAACAAAAGAAGTAGGCTCGTCCTCATCCACTTGTGCATACATTTGCACACATATGAAAATGTCTTCCTCAATTTCAAAACAGCGATAGGGAACTTTTTCCTCATCACCATACTGTGTACTACCTAAGAATCTTGAGTGCTTAGTGGTGCACTCCCACTATGTGGTACACTCCCACTAGCGTCTAGCGGTGTACTCCCACTCGGGTGGAGACTGGTACCATTTTACAGTGATTATTGGATGTGGATTCTCAATCTTCCCACCCTCTCTTAAAGATGGTATGTTGTCTTCAACATCCTCCAACTCATAGAGGTCAAGATATCTCTAGGTAATACAAATTTGAGGAAGTCATTCTCAATATCATATGGTACCATTTGTCATTCCTATACCCGTTTGTTCATTATACAAAACATAGGCTATCGAGCTATTCGAATACCTTATAAAGGTATACTTTCCAGCTCTTGAGCATAGTTTCTCGCACTTATACGAGGTATAGTGAACATGACCTCCTAAGCTTCACGGGCGCAAATGCTCTAAAATGAGCTTTTTGCCTTTCCATAGCTCATAAGGGGGTAGAGGGAATTGACTGAGAAGAGGCACTCTAGTATGTAGGCAACAATCAATAGTACATCCCCCCAAAACAACTTTGGGAGGTTGAATTGTGCCATCATAGTCCTAGCCATATCTAGGAATGTCATATTCATTCTTTCTGCAACACCATATTGTTGCGGAGTTTTCGGAACAGAAGTTGTCTGCGTTTCCCCTTTTTTCCTCATATAGTTCCCAGAACTGATTAGATAAATACTCGCAATCCTCACATCGCGCGAAATCATCTATAAAAGTGAGAAAATAAGAGGCGCCATGACGTGCCTTTACAACCATAGGTCCACAGATATTTGAGTGAACTAGCTCTAATGCTTGAGTAGCTCTAATAGCCTCTCTAAAAGGCTTTCAACATGCTTTGCCAACTAAGCAAGACTCACACATAGGCAGGTCAACCCCAGCGAGTGTGTAATACCTGTAATTTCCTTTTTCTTTAATAATAATAGTTTCTGAATTTTTTTGGCATTTGACTGTCTAACTTTATATTATTATTTTAATATTGAGATGATTTTGACGTATCATAAGATTACTGACTAGATTGTAGTAACCATACCGACTCGACCGTAATTAGAATTAACTTAGTCCCGTACCTAGACCTGGACATTAGAAATAATACCCGTCTGCACGTAAATTGAGATCAACGCGTATAACGAGGAACTTATGCACGCAAACCGAGAAAGTAGCACAAAACTCGAGGTGGACCCCACATGGTCGGCCACATGGAAGCCCATGCACCACATGGCACCACCTCCCTTGCCACTTGTCCACCTCTAGGACTTGTCCATGCATGTACACTCTAGCACATGCATGTTGACACATATCCCACCACCATCTCTATATAAACATGCCTATATTCATGCATTACACCTTTGGGGCCATTTACAATCTGCATATAGAGTTAGAGAGAGCTAGGAGATGAACTCCATGGAGAGATAAGAGATACATGGAGATGGAGAAGAAGAACTAGGAAGAAGTCTCCACCATTGAGGTTGTGTTCAAGCTTCCTAAGCTCAAATCCAAAGCCCAAGCTCAATTTCAAGTTTAAGTGAGTATTCTAACTCACTTTAGAACCTATAAAGTATGTAGTAATATTTATTAAGTGCTTGATGTTGATAGTTTGAGAGATCCATGCCATGCAAGATAAATTTTCAAATCTGGGAGGCAGAAACTTCCAGCAGAATGTTGTTTAGTAAAACAAACATTTCGAGCAGTTCAAAAATGGGAATGAGGCTAGGTTTTTTTGTGGAGAAAGCTAACTCATTTATCTACAATTAACTCTTATATAGTTCAGTCTGAAAAGCAATTCTTCATAGGTGAAATGTACATTCAACAAAGTGCTTTAAATCTGAGAAACAGAAACCTCCAGCAGAATGTAGTTTAGTAAAATGAGTGTTTCAAGCAGCTCCGAAATCTGAATTAAGCTAGGTTTTTTTTGTGGAGAAAGCTAACTCATTTATCTACAAATAACACTTCTATAGCCTGGTCTAAAAATGACTCCATGATAGGTGAAATGCACATGCAACGCGGTCCTATAAATCTGGGACAGAGCAGTCTGAAAATATAGAAATGTCTAAGTAAAATAAATATTTTGAGTAGCTCAAAAATGCAATTGAAGCTAGATTTTTTTGTACATGAAGATAATCCAATTATCTACAATGTTCTAGTTTTGAGTTTGATCTACAAATCAATTTATCATGCCCAAATAAATCATATAAATTCAGTCGACATAGTAAAATTAATTCCTGGCAGATTGTATAACTACTTGTATGATGTGTTTATTAATGATGCTTGCTTACCGATACCTGTGTGGTTATGGATATCTTGTGCTATGGTAGTGTTATCGAGTGGATGAGTATGTTAGGGGCTTCATCTTTATATTATTGGTATTAAATCCACGAGCTACACGCTAGGTTTCCGTTGTTATGAATATAGTGTGATGACCATAGAGAGTTCATACCCAAGCTATAAGTATGTTGTACGGCATGATTATGGCGTTGATAGTGATTGGATAAGTTTCTATTGTAAGTATATTACGACATAAAACAGGATGACGGATGTATAAACGTAACTTCGAAAGTATATTCGGAAGTCCTTTAATGAACTAAATTCCCAAATGAGTGACGAATGCGCGGTCGGGAAAATGTAAGGGTCGGTTGTGCTATGTTAGAAGCAGATTATGATACGGATAATTGTCGGATAGGTAATCTGGGCAACGGAGATCAGGATAGTAAGAAAAAGGGATGTGCTGTTGAGTTGTGATGCTGTGATTGTTTGAGTAAAGACTCCTTTCGGTTTTTCGTGATGAAATGGATGTTCTTGTACTCCGTAACGCTTTCGGTTATTCGTGACGAAGCGGTGATTCTTTGAGTAAAGACTCCTTTCAGTTCTTCGTGACGAAATGGATGTTCTTGTACTCCGTAACGCTTTCGGTTCTTCGTGACGAAGCGGTGGTTCTTTGAGTAAAGACTCCTTTCGGTTCTGTGTGACGAAATGGATGTTCTTGTACTCCGTAACGCTTTCGGTTCTTCGTGACGAAGCGGTGATTCTTTGAGTAAAGACTCCTTTCGGTTCTTCGTGACGAAATGGATGTTCTTGTACTCCGTAATGCTTTTGGTTCTTCGTGACGAAGCGGTGATTCTTTGAGTAAAGACTCCTTTCGGTTCTTCGTGACGAAATGGATGTTCTTGTACTCCGTAACGCTTTCGGTTCTTCGTGACGAAGCGGTGATTCTTTGAGTAAAGACTCCTTTCTGTTCTTCGTGACGAAATGGATGTTCTTGTACTCCGTAACGCTTTCGGTTCTTCGTGACGAAGCGGTGATTCTTTGAGTAAAGACTCCTTTTGGTTCTTCGTGACGAAATGGATGTTCTTGTACTCCGTAACGCTTTCGGTTCTTCTTGACGAAGCGGTGATTCTTTGAGTAAAGACTCATTTCGGTTCTTCGTGACCAAATGGATGTTCTTGTACTCCGTAACGCTTTCGGTTCTTTGTGACGAAGCGGTGATTCTTTGAGTAAAGACTCCTTTCGGTTCTTCGTGACGAAATGGATGTTCTTGTACTCCGTAACGCTTTCGGTTCTTCGTGACGAAGCGGTGATTTTTGAGTGAAGACTCCTTTCGGTTCTTCGTGACGAAATGGATGTTCTTGCACTCCTTAACACTTCGGTTCTTCGTGACGAAGTGGTTGATGAAAAATGTTTTGGTCGATGAAAGATGTTTTGGTCGATGAAAGATGTTTTGGTTGATGAAAGACGAAGTGTTTGATGAAAGATGTTTTGGTTGATGAAAGATGAAGTGGTTGATGAAAGATGGTTTGGTTAGCAAGGGACACTTTGGGTTTGTAAATGATGTCGGATGTTAGAAATGAATGGTAGTGGCATTAAGAATGTCTAGACGGGTCTCCTGAATTGGTTGTATTCCTATTGAATATGTAGTTGTGTACGCTACTAGTTATAATTCGACGGTGAGAACGTAAAGATCCTAAAAGACATGTTGAAAGGTAGTAAATGTATTCTTACTGTATTTTACTATATACGTTCCATTTGATTTAGTTTACTCACTCAGCTTTCACAAGCTGACGACGTTCATGTCGCTGGACATTCCCATGTCCAGCTTATCCAGGTAACGAGTACACGGGTTATGATGCTACGCAAGCGGAGAACGTGGAGGAAGAGTACACCGAAGATGGCTATGGTTATGCTAGTTAGAGAGAAGACTAGCAGTTATCCCCTATGAATGTTTTTGATTATAACCAGAAGACTTAGCATATATTTTGTTATAGCTTTTGTAAGGTCCTAGAGCCATAAGACTCTGATGTATCTACCCTGATGTAATAGTTAACTAGTACTGTGGCCTTTCTTTGTAATATATCAATGTGAGCAGATGATGTTTTTATCCTTTTATTATATCGTTTAAATATTATTATTTGGTCATGGACAATTCGGTACTGCAACCAGTCACGTGCCTCAGGGTCCAAGATGAAAATTTTAAATTTTTCCATATTTTGGCTATGCCGGGGCGTGACAGGGATTTTTGGTATCCGAGCTTTAGGTTAAGACGTGTACACCGATTGTCCTACACCCTTAAGTTATAAACTGTTAGACCTTTTTCCATCCATGAATACATAAACCTTACGGTAGCTTTGTGATTAGCATGGCTCCTTATTACATCCCTGATGGATATGGAGGATGGGGTTGATGAGGAGATTGACCTGGCAGTGGGTATTGACCTAGCAGAGGATGTTGACCCAACAGAGGGTGCTGGTGAGGGGGAAGCAATGATAGTCATGGTGGCTGGAGAGCCAGAGGTTGAGGATGACTTTGAGGATGACTCTAAGGATGCAGATATAGAGCCTTTGGATAAGGATGAAGATGAGATGGTTGATAAGTTTGACCCGTACTTGGACTGGGTTCCACCTATGGAGATTCCAATCTTGGATGATGTTCTACCATATAAGTCAGATATGAAGGACTTTTGGGATAGGACTCCCAGGATCTAGAGCTTTACTTGTATTAGGACTAGTAGCCTATCTTTTTGTGTATATAGTATGTACCCAGGCATATAACACAAACTAGTGGTAGCGTGTACTCCTTTCAATGTAAATATTTGAAGTTATCTATAAAGATTTGTTTCCTCTACTTGATGAAATGTATTGATGTGATATGTACTCATATTAGAATTGTTAACTATACCTTATATCGTTTATATATCTCGTAACCATAGTTAGGACTGGAGGGTAACCAGTAGTTATTCAGTTAGGTTCATAACACACAAACAGATGACAAGTCAGCCACCTCAGTTTAGGAATGGACCAAGGGGAAGACCTCCGACCTGTTTCCAAGGAAATAAACACCCGTGGAACAGTGGCAAGAAACCAGGACCCACACTTCCCCGGGACAAGAACGTAGTACCTGCTGCACCACAAGTATCGACCACTATTACCGAGAACAACAAGGATGGATGTTTCAATTCCCCGGACTACACAACCCCCAAAACCAACAACCGAGCTAATGTTATATGCTATAATTGACGCAAAAGAGGACACATGAGCATGGATTGTAATGCACCAAGATAAAACTATCATGGGCCTACTACTTAAGGTTAAACTAGCAAAGGTCGACTAAATCCTATCATACCCGAGGCGGCCAGCTAAGATGAAAAGGAACAACAGAACTTGGAAGGTACACTCTCACTATACGCTAGTCGAGTTAAAGTACTGGTGCTACAAGTTCATTTATTGCCTTCAAGATTGTACGACAATTGGGTTTAGTACCTCAAGTACTGGAGGTAGCCCTGAACGCTGTATCACCCTTGGGAGTGACCGTAAAGCTGGAAAGAGTGTGCAAGGACTGCACTTTGACATTGGAAGATAGGAACCTATCCGCAGGTTTAATTATTCTATCAATAAAGGAATTCGATGTAATCCTAGAAATTGACTGGCTTACTAAGTATCATGCGAGGTTAGACTGTGCTAGTAAGTTGATCACATTTTCCGTACCTGGGAGCACACCCTTTAGTTTCCAATGCAACCCTATTAGTGACGCCTTTCTTATAAGTCGCTTAGCTGCTATGGAAACTACGAGCCTAGAATTGATGATCGTTCAGATCCCAATAGTTCGACACTATGAAGATGTCTTTCAGAACATTTTCGCATTCCCACCTAAGTGTGAGATTGACTTTTGCATTGAGCTAGTACCCAGAATGACACCATTATCCAAGACCATTTATCGTATGGCCCCAACAAAAATGCTAGAGCTGAAGAAGCAAGCACAAGAGTTAGAAGATCTTTGACTCACCAGACCGAGCACGTCACCTTGGGGAGCCCCAGTACTGTTTGTTAGAAAGAAGGATGGAAACCTCTGACTCTTTATCAACTACAGAGAATTGAATAAGGTCGCCGTCAAGAATAAGTACACCTTCCCAGGATAGATGATTTATTTGATCAACTGTAAGAAGCAACAACCTATTCGAAGATCGATTTATTATTCGGATACCACCATTTACTTGTTAGGCCTGAGGATATACCGAAGACGGCTTTCATGATAAGATATGGGCACTACGAGTTCTTAGTTATGCCTTTTGGATTAACTAATGCCCCGGCGGTATTCATGGATTTGATGAATCGGGTGTTCAGACCCTTCTTGGATCAATTCATCATCGTGTTTATCGACGACATCCTTATTTATTCAAAGAGTGATGAAGAACACGAGAAACATGTAAAGATTGCACTTCAGACACTTAGAGAAAATCGTCTCTATGCTAAGTTCAGTAAGTGTGAGTTTTGGCTGAAAGAGGTCAAATTCTTGGGACATATAGTCTCACAGAATGGAATTTTGGTAGACTCAACCAAGACGGACGCAGTTTCTAGTTGGAATAGACCAACCAATGCATCAGAAGTACGAAGTTTCCTTGGATTGGCTGGATACTATAGGAGATTCGTGGAAGGTTTCTCAAGGATCGCGTCCCCTTTAACCGGACTAACAAAGAAGGATTCAAAGTTTGAGTGGAAGGACAAGCACGAACGCGCCTTTCAAGAATTAAAGGAGAGGTTGACCTCAGCGCCAGTGCTAGCCATACCCAAGAGTGGTGAACAGTACACTATCTACAGTGATGCTTCATATCAAGGACTAGGATGTGTACTCATGCAGAATGGTCAGGTGATCGCTTATAGATCCAGACAATTAAAGCTACATGAGTTGGACTACCTAACGCACGATTTGGAATTGGCTGGAATTGTCTTTGCACTTAAGATTTAGAAGCACAGTCTCTACGGAGAGAAGTTCGACTTGTTTAGCGATCACAAAAGCTTGAAATACCTGTTCTCTCAGAAGGATTTAAGCATGAGACAACGACGTTGGATGGAGCTACTTAAGGACTACGACTTTAGTTTGTAATACCACCCCGATAAGGCAAATGTAGTCGCAGATGCTCTAAGCAGAAAACCCCAAAAATTGCCTCATTTTTAATCAGGGAATGGAAAGCCTTAGAAGCTTTAACAGAATTTGACTTCCAGACTACAAGACCAGGTATTGAACGACCTTTTGGATGTCTTATGGTGCAGCCAACCCTCATTAACTGAATACTTGAAGCTCAAAAGAAGGACGAAGGATTGAGAAAATGGTTTGAGAAGGCGAAAGCAAAGGATCCGGCTGAATGGAATATTGGAACAGACAGGGCATTCAGATGTAAGGACAGGTTATGTGTACCCAACACGGATAATTTGAGGGAAGACATTTTGAATGAAGCCCACAAGTCAAGGATGACTATACACCCCGGCGGAACCAAGATGTACAAAGACTTGAAAATGAACTTTTGGTGGGAAGGCATGAAGAGAGAAGTCGCAGAATATGTAGTAAAATGCCCTACTTGCCAGCAAGTCAAGGCGGAACATCAACGACCTCCAGGATTACTACAACCTCTACCAGTCCCAGAATGGAAATGGGAGCATATCACCATGGATTTTGTTATGGGATTGCCAAGATCTCAGCAGAACCATGATGCCATTTGGGTAGTTGTTGATCGACTGACCAAATCAGCCCATTTTATTGCATATAATATGACCTATCCTGTCGAGAAGATGAGTCGACTATTTCTGCAACAGGTTGTGCGGTTACATAGGGTACCGGTGTCAATAGTATCAGATCGAGATTCAAGATTCACCGCTGGATTTTGGGAGAGCCTTCAGAAAGCGATGGGAACATCTCTGAAGTTAAGTTCTGCATTTCATCCACAAACTGACAGTCAAACAGAAAGGACGAATCAAGTAATGGAGGACATGCTTCGAGCTTGTGTAATCGATTTCGAAAGTTCGTGGTAAACTCACTTACCGTTGGTTGAGTTTGCTTATAACAGTTTTCATTCGAGCATAGGGATGGCACCATTTGAAGCACTATATAGAAGGCCGTGTCGATCACCTTTGTGTTGGGCTAAAATTGGGGATGGCAAACTATTGGGACCAGACTTAGTCCAGGAGACCAATAAAGGAATCAATACAGTAAAGGAAAGAATGAAGGCAGCACAAAGTAGATACAAGAGCTACGCGGATAAACGACGTCGAGACCTAGAATTTGAAGTGGGAGATCATGTTTACCTGAAAGTTTCCCCGGTTCGAGGCGTGGTAAGGTTTGGACAGAAGAAGGGAAAGCTATCACCACGCTACATTGGACCATTTGAAATTCTGGATCGCGTAGGAAAAGTCGCCTATAGATTGGCGTTACCACCCAAGATGTCGGGAGTTCATAACGTATTCCATGTAAGCATGCTAAGGAAATGTCTTCATAACCCGGCACACGAGATTGACTTCAAAGATATCGAAGTAAATGACAATGCTACATTCATCGAAGGACCTATAAAGATTCTGGATCATGGAATCAAGAAGTTGAGAAACAAAGAGATTCCGCTGGTAAAGATTCAGTGGAAACACCATGACGAAGGAGAAGCCTCTTGGGAGCTGGAATCGGAAATGAGAGAGAAATTTCCTTTTCTTTTTAGTGCCTAGATAGCTCAGATTTCGAGGACGAAATCCTGTAATAGGTAGTGGAAGATGTAATACCTGTAATTTTCTTTTTCTTTAATAATAATAGTTTCTGAATTTTTTTGGCATTTGACTGTCTAACTTTATATTATTATTTTAATATTGAGATGATTTTGACGTATCATAAGATTACTGACTAGACTGTAGTAACCATACCGACTCGACCGTAATTAGAATTAACTTAGTCCCGTACCTAGACCCGGACATTAGAAATAATACCCGTCTGCACGTAAACCGAGATCAACGCGCATAACGAGGAACTTATGCACGTAAACCGAGAAAGTAGCACGAAACTCGAGGTGGACCCCACATGGTCGGCCACATGGAAGCCCATGCACCACATGGCACCACCTCCCTTGCCACTTGTCCACCTCTAGGACACTTGTCCATGCATGTACACTCTAGCACATGCATGTTGACACATATCCCACCACCATCTCTATATAAACATGCCTATATTCATGCATTACACCTTTGGGGCCATTTACAATCTGCATATAGAGTTAGAGAGAGCTAGGAGATGAACTCCATGGAGAGATAAGAGATACATGGAGATGGAGAAGAAGAACTAGGAAGAAGTCTCCACCATTGAGGTTGTGTTCAAGCTTCCTAAGCTCAAATCCAAAGCCCAAGCTCAATTTCAAGTTTAAGTGAGTATTCTAACTCACTTTAGAACCTATAAAGTATGTAGTAATATTTATTAAGTGCTTGATGTTGATAGTTTGAGAGATCCATGCCATGCAAGATAAATTTTCAAATCTGGGAGGCAGAAACTTCCAGCAGAATGTTGTTTAGTAAAACAAACATTTCGAGCAGTTCAAAAATGGGAATGAGGCTAGGTTTTTTTGTGGAGAAAGCTAACTCATTTATCTACAATTAACTCTTCTATAGTTTAGTCTGAAAAGCACTTCTTCATAGGTGAAATGTACATGCAATGAAGTGCTTTAAATCTGAGAAACAGAAACCTCCAGCAGAATGTAGTTTAGTAAAATGAGTGTTTCAAGCAGCTCTGAAATCTGAATTAAGCTAGGTTTTTTTGTGGAGAAATCTAACTCATTTATCTACAAATAACTCTTCTATAGCCTGGTCTAAAAATGACTCCATGATAGGTGAATTGCACATGTAACGCAGTCCTATAAATCTGGGACAGAGCAGTCCGAAAATATAGAAATGTCTAAGTAAAATAAATATTTTGAGTATCTCAAAAATGCAATTGAAGCTAGATTTTTTTGTACATGAAGATAATCCAATTATCTACAATGTTCTAGTTTTGAGTTTGATCTACAAATCAATTTATCATGCCCAAATAAATCATATAAATTCAGTCGACATAGTAAAATTAATTCCTGGCAGATTGTATAACTACTTGTATGATGTGTTTATTAATGATGCTTGCTTACCGATACCTGTGTGGTTATGGATATCTTGTGCTATGGTAGTGTTATCGAGTGGATGAGTATGTTAGGGGCTTCATCTTTATATTATTGGTATTAAATCCACGAGCTACACGCTAGGTTTCCGTTGTTATGAGTATAGTGTGATGACCATAGAGAGTTCATACCCAAGCTATAAGTATGTTGTACGGCATGATTATGGCGTTGATAGTGATTGGATAAGTTTCCATTGTAAGTATATTATGACATAAAACAGGATGACGGATGTATAAACGTAACTTCGAAAGTATATTCGGAAGTCCTTTAATGAACTAAATTCCGAAATGAGTGACGAATGCGCGGTCGGGAAAATGTAAGGGTCGGTTGTGCTATGTTAGAAGCAAATTATGATAAGGATAATTGTCGGATAGGTAATCTGGGCAACGGAGATCAGGATAGTAAGAAAAAGGGATGTGCTGTTGAGTTGTGATGCTGTGATTGTTTGAGTAAAGACTCCTTTCGGTTTTTCGTGACGAAATGGATGTTCTTGTACTCCGTAACGCTTTCGGTTCTTCGTGACGAAGCGGTGATTCTTTGAGTAAAGACTCCTTTCGGTTCTTCGTGACGAAATGGATGTTCTTGTACTCCGTAACGCTTTCGGTTCTTCGTGACGAAGCGGTGATTCTTTGAGTAAAGACTCCTTTCGGTTCTTCGTGACGAAATGGATGTTCTTGTACTCCGTAACGCTTTCGGTTCTTCGTGACGAAGCGGTGATTCTTTGAGTAAAGACTCCTTTCTGTTCTTTGTGACGAAATGGATGTTCTTGTACTCCGTAACGCTTTCGGTTCTTCGTGACGAAGCGATGATTCTTTGAGTAAAGACTCATTTCGGTTCTTCGTGACGAAATGGATGTTATTGTACTCCGTAACGCTTTCGGTTCTTCGTGACGAAGCGGTGATTCTTTGAGTAAAGACTCCTTTCGGTTCTTCGTGACGAAATGGATGTTCTTGTACTCCGTAACGCTTTCGGTTCTTCGTGACGAAGCGGTGATTCTTTGAGTAAAGACTCCTTTCGGTTCTTCGTGACGAAATGGATGTTCTTGTACTCCGTAACGCTTTCGGTTCTTCGTGACGAAGCGGTGATTCTTTGAGTAAAGACTCCTTTCGGTTCTTCGTGACGAAATGGATGTTCTTGTACTCCGTAACGCTTTCGGTTCTTCGTGACGAAGCGGTGATTCTTTGAGTAAAGACTCCTTTCGGTTCTTCGTGACGAAATGGATGTTCTTGTACCCCGTAACGCTTTCGGTTCTTCGTGACGAAGCGGTGATTTTTGAGTGAAGACTCCTTTCGGTTCTTCGTCACGAAATGGATGTTCTTGCACTCCTTAACACTTCGGTTCTTCGTGACGAAGTGGTTGATGAAAAATGTTTTGGTCGATGAAAGATATTTTGGTTGATGAAAGACGAAGTGGTTGATGAAAGATGTTTTGGTTGATGAAAGATGAAGTGGTTGATGAAAGATGGTTTGGTTAACAAGGGACACTTTGGGTTTGTAAATGATGTCGGATGTTAGAAATGAATGGTAGTGGCATTAAGAATGTCTAGACGGGTCTCCTGAATTGGTTGTATTCCTATTGAATATGTAGTTGTGTACGCTACTAGTTATAATTCGACGGTGAGAACGTAAAGATCCTAAAAGACATGTTGAAAGGTAGTAAATGTATTCTTACTGTGTTTTACTATATACGTTCCATTTGATTTAGTTTACTCACTCAGCTTTCACAAGATGACGACGTTCATGTCGCTGGACATTCCCATGTCCAGCTTATCCAGGTAACGAGTACACGGGTTATGATGCTACGCAAGCGGAGAACGTGGAGGAAGAGTACACCGAAGATGGCTATGGTTATGCTAGTTAGAGAGAAGACTAGCAGTTATCCCCTATGAATGTTTTTGATTATAACCAGAAGACTTAGCATATATTTTGTTATAGCTTTTGTAAGGTCCTAGAGCCATAAGACTCTGATGTATCTACCCTGATGTAATAGTTAACTAGTACTGTGGCCTTTCTTTGTAATATATCAATGTGAGCAGATGATGTTTTTATCCTTTTATTATATCGTTTAAATATTATTATTTGGTCATGGACAATTCGGTACTGCAACCAGTCACGTGCCTCAGGGTCCAAGATGAAAATTTTAAATTTTTCCATATTTTGGCTACGCCGGGGCGTGACAGAGTGGGCCCAAAAGGGCTTCTCGAGCTAATCAAGTCATCCTATTACATCCTATGCATTCAAGTCCAGCATGTCATGTCTCAGAATAAATGAATAACAGAGGAAACTAGAATTATATAAAACAACTCTTAAGTAGTTATCCCTAGATAACCATGTCCTAGTAACACTACCACAAAAAGTATCCATCCTATTAATATCGAACTGGAGAACGCCCTCGATTACGCTCTTCCACCTTGTTAGCCTTGGGCGCAAACTTGCTGGCCCCACCCTACCTCCAGGTGGGTTTACCCTAACCATTGCGTTTAGGCCGACTGGCCTTGCACTTACTTCCACTTATGGAAGTAGTGGTCAAGAGTAAGCTATACGGTTCACCTTACCTTTTTGGCGCTCCGTATTCAGCTCAACATATCAGAAGATGTCAAAACCAAAAATTTAACATTTCCGTTGTGGATCATGATTTATTTTCTATGGACCCGCGAATCAGGCAAGGAACTAATCATAGCCTGAAACTGCAGTTCGCCAGTAAAGATGTTCCGAGTATTTTGAAATCACGAATCATACCTGTCATCGACCTTAGATGTCCAGTCATCGTGTACTTGGAACGTTTCCTTTACTTCCCCGAACTTCATAACCAGATGCTCAATCTAGTTGTGAAAGTGCCATCGAAAACAAATTTGAGCTGATCTCATAATACTTTGGCTATTGGGTAGTACATATACTTCCCAACAAGATCATGGTGCATGCTGCTTATTACAAAGCGCATGCTATGATCCTTCTCGAGCCAAGTATTATAGGCAATTAAGGTTATAATGATATTGGGCCGGAGGCCCATTATTCGGTTTAATGGGTTGGACTATAAAATAAGCATAAAGCCCATAAGTTGTTACTCATTCTATCGGTGTGTTACTTTGCAGTCCCATATTACAAAAATTAGTCCCTTTTAAACTTGTGACTTTTATAAAGATCGACAAAGTGTGGTTTAGAAAACAATTGTTTTTGTGAATCCAAAAAATTTGAAGAATAATAGTTGAGAACATGCGCAAAGGATTGACATTATTATTTTCACATTTCATAAGGTTTGTTTTAAAATCCAATTACAAATGAGTTTTCTCCTTTCTACAATTTAAGACCAAAAAACTCGTTATTGCTCATTAATCAAATCTTAATTTTGTAAATCAAGAAAAACCTTTTATAATTGATTTTTCTAAACAAACATCAATTAGATGGTACAAATACCTATCTAAGATCATCCACAAGATATAAAGTGCGCCATACAACAAACAATGCGCATGGACCCCTACGTGGGTCCGAATTGACAACTTAGAGCTCATGTTAAGGTAATTCAAGTGTATGATGTATGAACAAAGAAAATCATCCCTTTACAAGTAGGCTTTTCCAATACAAGAAATAAAACTCTCGTCCTCATATTACATTTATAGCCCATAAAAAATAGGGATGCTTTGTTCATACACATATACAAGAACAGCCTTAAACATACATCGTGAGGACACAAGCTCTATAAATTGTCAATTATTGTCCATTCATTTAAGCCAGATTAAAATGTATTAATCACACACATCAATCACTCATGTAGTCTTATTCTAAAATGAATGGACTCATCCGTCACTCCACTTAAGGAGGAGGAATTAGAGGTCATAGGGTCAACCAATCACAAACAATAGTAATTAAACGTGACCAACAATGCAGTGAGCCTCTAAAAATAATAAAATGTGCAATAAAATGATTATTGCACAGCCCGAATAGCTCCCATAAGCTAAGTAAAATCAATGAAAAAATCCTAAATTTTTCATTAATTTTAACCTAATTTTAGGTCTTAAAACCAATTTATTAAGGGCCCATTAAATTAACAATTAATTTAAAACCTTATGGAAAATTTAATTAATTGAAAAACAAAATTTTCATTATAAATAAAAATTTCCGGAATTTCACCAAGGCCTAAAAACAGTTTGCATCAATTTAACATAATAAATTGATCTTAGTTAAATAAAATTAACTATGAGCAACAAAACTCCTAAAAATACAAAAAATTTCAAGAATTTGTTCTCCAAAGATTTTCAGTGGTCTAATATGGTGTTCCAAACACCCCATATTAATTTCAAAAATTAATAATCTATTTTGGTTATATTTTAAGCAATTAATATTGCACACTCAACACAACATATATGCTCTAAAATACGTCCCAAAGAGCGAGAAAATACACTAAAATAATTTTCTCAAGCTACCACTAGTGTTCTAAACACATTGTGTTAATTTCCTGAACTAATAATCAATAAAAATATTTTAAGCAATTTATTATGTGTACAAAAACACACAATTATATGCTCTAAAATATTAATATGATTGAGATAATTTACCAAAACTTACCTGTGGGTCCACAAAATTTTACATGGTCCTAAAACAATGTCCCTTATGTCCCACATTAATTACAAAAATTAATAATGTATTATGGTCATTTTAAGCAATTAAATAAACGTCCATAAACATTAATTATATGCTCTAAAATACCATAAATACATGATAATTTACACAAAAAATTATCTTAGAGTCCCTTACAGTGTACTGGACACTATATATTAATTTCAAAAATTAACATGTAATTTTGGATATTTTAAGCAATTAAAAACATATATAAAACACATATTTTATGCTCTAAAATACCAAAATCAATGAAACAATTTACCATAAAATTATTTCTGGTCCCACACAATGTCCATAAGATAGGAAAAATAAAAAATTAATTTTCCACTTTTTTCATAATTTTTAAGCTATTAAAACAGATTTAAAACATTAAAACTATTTATTTTAATTGCAGAAACAATTTTAGTTATAAAATAATTAAATGCTTTTTTGGAATATTTTAATAAAAATATATTAAGGACCGGGACCCCGAGGGGGACCCACACTCGCCGGAATCATTGCCGCTGGACCATCGTAGGCTGGCGAGTGGGACCCACTCTCCCCGGCGCGAGTGGGCGAGCCCTGCTGGGTCTTCTTCTTCACCTAAAAATGCAGCCCTGGGCTGCGTGAACCCCCAACTTTGCCGGCTTGTATCTCTTTCGTTATTTATCCAAAGTTTACAAATTTTATATGGTTGGAAAGATCTCACGGAGTACTTGAACTTTGAACCAAAAAAACACCTATTGCACGTCTCAATCGTCTATAAAATGAGGGCAAAGTTGCTGAAAAATTTCGATTTTACAAGCCCAGAAATTTAGGGTTTGCGATTTCTCCCTCACCGGAGATAATCAAGCCGTGAGACTTTGTGGGGGGACTCTAGGGACCATATGGGACACATCCATGTTAAAAAAATTAGACCCCTATTGGAGTTTGGTACTAGACCCACTTGAAAATCAAAAATTTCAAAGTTTTTTTATAAAAGCTTGAAAATACAACAATGGCAGATTCGGTTTGGGCAGATTTACGGGCGAATCAACACCTACAGGCTCTAATACCAATGTAAATAAATATGCACAAAAGCATACAAGTCGGGTATAGGTTCGTTACCTAGCGGAATAGCCCGACGGATCGCCGAACGGTGTTGTTACGAGCCCGGCGTCTTCACCCACAAACTGCTGCTCCGTGTTGCCTCCGTGTACTCTCTTATGCATCGACGTAGAGGACGGTTCTCGAGCCATCCCCATGACAGTCACGCGCTAGATCCCAAGCCCTTGTGGTGATAGGCTAGAGAGAGAGAGAGAGAGAGAGAGAGAGAGAGAGAGAGAGAGAGAGAGAGAGAAGAGACTACGTGAGATAGAGAGAGGCTGAGATTTTATGTCTCCTTAGATTTTCAATGTGTAATACACACACATATATATAAGCACAACGAAAACCTAACAGGCTTGGGAATCCAAAGCCCGTAACTTGGTGTCCAAGCCAGGTCTTATTGGACCCAGTTGTGGATATCGCAGGTGATTTCAAATTTTACCCACTTTTAAAACATTTTTCAAATTCAAAGAGTCGCCACTTAATTTTTAAAAGGAAAACTAAGAAACCATTTTAAAGCAAACTGATCCTTTGCGAAACCAAAGATAAACTGGGTCCGGGGATTATGGAATGAAAGGGGAAGGAGCCCGGCGGACTAAAACACCCCCTTTCATCCTATCTCGCGATAGGCCTCTACTCAACATCCTTTTTAATCAAATTATTAATCTAAGCATGCCCTCAACTAATACATATATACATATACATTACACAAGCATATTGGAAATGGTGTAAAATTGCTAACGACAAAATGTCATTCATAAGCCACGTAATTCAAGTAGCAAGCAACATGGTATGCAATAGAGAACTAGAAAACATACCCGGGATCCGGCCGCGAATATTAAACGTGCAATGCATGCAAGAACCAAATAAATCTAAGAAAAGGTCTCTAACACATATATACACATAAGGCAAAACCTAGGCTAAGGTGTCGCACATGGAGTCGAAAATCAATTCAAAATCAAATAAATGAATTAAACTAGAGAAGAGTTGAGGAATTGTACCTCAAATGCGCTACAAAACAAAGGTTAGTACACATGCCTTAGACAAGAAATAATATCATAAATAAGTAAATCCTAAGTCATGTTCAATTAGATACATCTTAGACGAGAGATAAGTCCTATTTATGGATGTTAACATGTATGAATGAATGCATGAATATGAACAAGAATGGGACATGAATTTATTCACCAATTTGGATCACTAAGCCTCTGGATTTAATCTAAATTATCATTATTTAAAGCATGGTTTGGGTCTCAAGACATTAGGAGACCATTTGAGTTAAAATAAATAAGATTAGACAAAAACAGTAGCAGTTTTTCATGAATTCCAGAGAGCAGACCCGACGTTCAAAAATAGAAATAAAATACTTTCAACGGTTGGATCTTAATGATTTTTGAATATGTTATGCCTCTGTGAGTCTAGTTTCTAACCCAAAAAGAAAATCGAGGTTTCAACGGTTAGATCTCCGGGAATACTGAAAATACTAGACCTCACTCAGGATTCTGCAACTCTCTGTCCAGAGATCTTGTATGATTTTCTAAAAATAGTAAAAAAATGAGAAACACTTAGATCTTTTTAGGGTACCTTCCTAACACATTAAGGTACTTATAAAAAATTATTTGAGACCCCAAAAACTTAATTAAGGTTCTGATTTATTAATTCCAAAACAGACTTACTATTCTGAAAGTATTTTAAAACTCTGGACAGATTATGATTAGCTCACAAAAACCATGATCCAACCCTTCTAATCACAAGATCTTTCTAAAACAAAAATCACAGTGGTAAAACGGTGTGTTATTGACATTTTCCCGTTGGTTTCATTCGATTCCAACGGTTAGATCTTGAACTAAAAATCTTTGATCAAAAACAGTTTGTAAACTCACTGTTTTCTCTTTGCTAGTTCAACTTTGTTGGTTGACCCCAACTATTAAAAACATGAAGTTGGGGTTCAAACCAAACTACTTCTTCTACCATTTGATGGTCATTGAAGACTAAGAGGCATATATGCTCATAGATTTTAATAAAATATAGCATGGATTTCACAAGATCCAAAGAACAATGAACTTAAATCCATGGATAAGAGTTTGGATTCAAATCACTACTCCTACCACTTAATGGTCATTGGAGTTTTAAGACACCTTACACTTATGGATCTTGATGAAGTGTTGAAATGAACTTCACAAAATCCTCAAATAAAGAACTCGAGCCTATGGACCCAAGCTTGAATTCAACTTATCACTCCTACCATTTGATGGTCATTGGAGTCTAAATGAAGTTAAAAATCTACTAAAACCTCATTGGAATATGGTGAGGATTCCATAAGATTTCTTAATGAAGAGGTTCAAGTTATGGATTACAACTTGAATCTCACTAATTATATGTAGATTAAGACTATGATTCATTCTAATCTCCATATAGATCATGAGATCTTAGAAATTAAGGAATCAAACTCAAAGAGGTTCAATGAGATATGGAAGACCTCATGCACCTTTTGAATGAAATAAAAGTAAGGAAAATCAAAGATTACTTAGAAAACTAAGAACACAAACTTTTCAAAGTTGAATTTGTCTTAAATCCAAAGCATTAATTAGATCCAAATTGATGAAATGTCATGAGATTCAATCACAAGTTCTTGGTGGTGTGTGATGAAATGGGATAAGAAGAGAGGTTTTGAAAATGTGAAAAAGTTCCTAGATCTATGAACTTGTGATTGAATTATCCTAATTCTATCAAGGATTAAGAGGTTACCTCTATGACCTCAAGGATTTCTTCAACTTTCTTGTGAAGTTCTTCCAAGATCTTCAAATTCTTCTAAAAAACTCTTCAAATTCTTCAAGAAATTCTTCTCTTCTTCTCAATTCTCTCTATATGATTCTTGTTTCTCTCTCTAAATTCAAGTATATGTGTGTGTATTGATTCAAGTATATTCCAAGTCTATCAAAAATGAAGATGAAAGTTTGTTTATATAGACCATTATTTCAAGGATAAATGGGTAAATTCGGGTGGAGACCCATGTGCAAAGATTTCTTCTAGAACATGTGAGAAAAGCAGTCTGTTACAGCCAGCGGCAAACGACGGCATCCGGCGGCACTCGCTGAGTGCCGGGCGGCACTCGCTGAATGCCAGGCGGCATTCGCTGAATGCCAGGAGGCACTCAGTGAGTGCCGCCGGGTTTTCCGGGTGCCGGGGCTAACTGAATTTTGCCCTACTTTTAATTTTCAAAAGATATGTTGGTGTAAACCAAAATTTTTTATTCCATGTATATATATATTTGCATTAAGATCCCCCATGTGCATGGTATCAACCATGTGCATGGTATATATCTAAATATACTACTCTCTTTTTGTATTTTCTCCTTTTCCAAGATTTTTATTTTTTTATTTTGTCCTCCTATCTCTTTCAAAAGAACTCTTTTTTTTTATTTCATCCTCTTAAAAATTGGTTCCCAGACTGTGTTTCTCACACGTTCTTCATTGTTCGGGTTTCTCCCGAATACCCAAACTCTCTCTCTTCTTTCTCCTTTTTATATTTTCTATTTTTAATTTTGAAATTTGTCTTGAAGAATCAATTGAAGATTTTGAATTTCCTGGAAAATCTTCGAATGTAACCGGCCATTGTCATCATGGGTCTTTTGAGAGGTAACCAATCCCTAGATTTGACGTTTGGTCAAAATCGGGGTGTCTACACCAGTCCAATAACATGTGGGTGCCCGTATGGCCCGACCACAATATGTGTTACAGTATTGTATAAAGAAAATTAAATCCTCAACCAAAAAAAAAAGAACGAGAGAACATGGTGATAGAACGTACTCATAAGATGCACATATTTAATAGGATGTATAGCAGGGTGGTTTTAATTTGCTACATTCAGATTCCACAGTTGAACAAGCTGATGAACTGCTTGAGACAACAATCAGCACAGGATAAAGCCATTTCCTCGTAGAATGGCCGTCATTTCTTCAAACTGTAAAGGCACTGTTTGGTTCATGGATTCCGGAAAGGAAAATAAAGTACAAATGACGAATGCACTTTGCCTTGTTTAATACCAAGGAATGCAGTGAAAAAAAAAAGTTTCTTCTTCCTTTTTTTTTTTAAATTTGTTTTACATCTAATTTATTTTCTTCTTTCTTGATTTTTGAATATTTTTTTTAAACTTTACCAGTAATATTATCGTATTTGAGTACAAAGTAAAACTATCGGAATTTTGGTTTTCCTTCCCATTTCTCTCGTTTTTATTTTCTTTCACTAAATCCGCAAACCGCATAAAGCATAGCTTCAAAAACCAAATAAAGCATAAAGATCCAGAATGGTCCTATTGTACTTGTCTCTACCTATAAAAGAAAAAGAGGCCTGGATTACAAGTCCGGTGCTCTGACTACCCTTCAGGGTTTCAAAAAATTGGCTTTAAAATTAGCCCTAGAGAAAGCACTAACTTGGAGACGAAGGGTAAGAAAAGCATCAATATTCTACAAGCAAAATATTGGGACACTTATGACTTCATATCTGGAATAGTTGCATATTGAATGCAATTCCATTGAGGAAAGCCAACTTCAAAGAGCCACCACTACTAGAAATTAAGAATGTGCAGCTCTATTATGATGCTACCACTGCCTAGCTGCTACATTCTAGAGTTATACGTTACAGCTTAAACCTCTACTCACACTTGAACCATTATTTTCACTTCAATTTGTCATGGACGTTACTCAAAAACGTCATTCCCTCTGTGACAATTTAGTGCAACATATTCGGTAGTGGACAAGTAGGATTGCAATAAAATGAATACCATTTTGATATAAATTTTTTTTCAACTCGATCTACAGCAATAAGTGATAAAGAATACATGATCAACCTCCTCTCCAAAGTATGCAATTTTAAAAATGAATATGGAATTACCTAAATATCAGTGTAACATCACAAGGCAAAAGGTATTGTCCAGTTAACAAAGGAATTTTTGAAACTAATTAGTTTTCACTCTCTATTATTTGTTGATAAGTTGTGATCTCATAGAAAAGCATCGAAAGTTAGTGCATCCATGTACCCTGGAAGTATCCAATAATAAAACACTACAATCTTAAATCATCTAAGAGCTTACAATTTTGACACTGTCACAAGATCTAGAAGTAATCCCCTTGAGACCGAAAGAGAGAACAAAAGAATACATGTTTCAACCCCTTCACAAGCCAAAAATATCGTGTCGTACAATATACACCACAACGCAAGATGAGGCACAACCTGCATGAACTTACAAATTTAAACAGGCTATGAATATTATACCTCCATCTTCTTTCTCACCCTTTTCTTAACTCATATATGAATCTCAAAGATTATTGCTCATTTAACATGACATGTGTGTCTAGTAGGATTTCATGAATGATGTACAAATAGTTTGACAAATCTGGAGACTACTAAATCATGCTTGCCATCGTGCAAACACTGGATGAACCTCCTAATGTGCTGCTTGACACAGAAGAGTTTCTTATGACAGCAATTTTAGGTTGTGGGTTGAAATTTTGAGATAGAAAGATTGCAATTTCATAGGTTTTTGATACTGAATTGTTGGGTTTATAGAGAAAGGTTTCAATCCTCCACCTAAGAGATGACACTCTAATTTGCATGAATAGCGCACACATACTCATGTCTCTTGAAACAACTATAATGATGTGTAACACATATTGTGGTCGGGCCATACGGGCACCCACATGTTATTGGACTGGGTCCAATAAGACCTGGCTTGGACACTAAGTTACGGGCTTTGGAGTCCCAAGCCTGTTAGGTTTTCGTTGTGCTTATATATATATATATATATATGTGTGTGTGTGTGTGTGTGTGTATTACACATTGAAAACCTAAGGAGACATAAAATCTCAGCCTCTCTCTCTCTATCTCACGCAGTCTCTCTCTCTTTCTCTCCCCACGGTTTCTCTCTCTAGCCTATCACCATAAGGGCTTGGGATCTAGCGCGTGACTGTCATGAGGATGGCTCAAGAAGCGTCCTCTACGACCTAGGCGATGCATAAGAGAGTACACGGAGGTAACATGGAGCAGCAGTTCGTGGGTGAAGATGTCGGGCTCGTAACAACACCGTTCGGCGATCCGTCGGGCTATTCCGCTAGGTAACGAACCTATACCCGACTCGTATGCTTGCGTGCATATTTATTTTCATTGGTATTAGGTTGTTGATTTGCCCTTAGATCACCCGAATCAGTTCTGCCATTAAAGCTTCATGCAAGCTTTTATCAAAACTTTAAAATTTTAATTTTCAAGTGGGTCTAGTAAAAAACTCCAATGTGGGTCCGATTTTTCTACATGATTGTGTCCCATATGATCCCTAGAGTCCCTCCATAAAATCTCATGGCCTGATTATCTCAAACGAGTGAGATATTGCAAAACATAATTTTTTGGATCAATAAAAACGAATTTTTTTTCCAACTTTGATCCAATTTTCTGGAAGATTTACTCGATCAATGTCTCTGTTTTTTGGCTTAAAATTGTAGTACTATGTGAGAACTTTCCAATGATATAAAAATTGTAAACTTTGGATCAATATTGAAGGAGATACGAGCTTGCAAAGTCGGGGGGGCACGCAGCTTTTGCTGCAATTTTTTAGGGTTTTTGGTGAAGAAGAAGACCCAGCAGGGCCTCGCCCACTCGCGCCGGGGAGAGTGGGACCCACTCGCCGGACTACGGTGGTCCGGCGATAATGATTCCTGCGAGTGTGGGTCCCCCTCGGGGTCCCGGTCCTTAATATATTTTTTAAATATATTTTCCAGAAAAAATTTTAATTATTTTATAATTAAAACAGTTTCTGGTTATTAAAATAAATAGTTTTAATGTTTTAAATCTGTTTTAATAGCTTTAAAATTCTAAAAAATGTGGAAAATTAATTTTTTATTTTTCCTATCTTATGGACATTGCGTGGGACCAGAAATAATTTTATGGTAAATTGTTTCATTGATTTTGGTATTTTAGAGCATAAAATATGTGTTTTATATATGTTTTTAATTGCTTAAAATATCTAAAATTACATGTTAATTTTTGAAATTAATATATAGTAACTAGTACACTGTAAGGGACTCTAAGATAATTTTTTGTGTAAATTATCATATATTTATGGCATTTTAGAGCATATAATTAATGTTTATGGACGTTTATTTAATTGCTTAAAATGGCCATAATACATTATTAATTTTTGTAATTAATGTGGGACATAAGGGACACTGTTTTAAGACCATGTAAAATTTTGTGAGACCCACAGGTAATTTTTTGATAAATTATCTCAATCATATTAATATTTTGGAGCATATAATTGTGTGTTTTTGTACACATATTAAATTGCTTAAAATATTTTTTATTGATTATTAGTTCAAGGAATTAACACAATGTGTTTAGAACACTAGTGGTAGCTTGAGAAAATTATTTTAGTGTATTTTCTCGCTCTTTGGGACTAGAGCATATATGTTGTGTTGAGTATGCAATATTAATTGCTTACAATAATCAATTAAAGTTGTTAATTCTTGAATTTAATGTCTAGTGTGTTTTGTACACTGATTGGAGACTTGAGAAAATGTTGTGTATTATCTCATTTTTTGTTTTGGTATTTTAGAGCATAAAATTTATGCTTATGGGCATTTATTTAATTGCTTAAAATAGCCAAAATAGATTATTAATTTTTGAAATTAATTTGGGTGTTTGGAACACCATATTAGACCACTGAAAATCTTTGGAGAACAAATTCTTGAAATTTTTTGTATTTTTAGGAATTTTGTTGCTCATAGTTAATTTTATTTAACTAAGATCAATTTATTATGTCAAATTGATTCAAAATGTTTTTGGGCCTTGGTGAAATTCCGGAAATTTTTATTTATAATGAAAATTTTGTTTTTTAATTAATTAAATTTTCCATAAGGTTTTAAATTAATTGCTAATTTAAAGGGCCCTTAATAAATTGGTTTTAAATTATGTTTTAAGACCTAAAATTAGGTTAAAATTAATGAAAAGTTCAGGATTTTTTCATTGATCTTACTTAGCTTATGGGAGCTATCTGGGCTGTGCAATAATCATTTTATTGCACATTTTATTATTTTTAGAGGCTCATTGCATTGTTGGTCACGTTTAATTACTGTTGTTTGTGATTGGCTGACCCTATGACCTCTAATTCCTCCTCCTTAAGTGGAGTGACGGATGAGTCCATTCATTTTATAATAAGACCACATGAGTGCTTGATGTGTGTGATTGATACATTTTAATCTGGCTTAAATGAATGGACAATAATTGACAATTTATAGAGCTTGTGCCCTCACGATGTATGTTTAGGGCTGTTCTTGTATATGTGTATGAACAAAGCATCCCTATTTTTTATGGGCTATAAATGTAATGTGAGGACGAGGGTTTTATTTCTTGTATTGGAAAAGCCTACTTGTAAAGGGATGGTTTTCTTTGTTCATACATCATACACTTGAATTACCTTAACTAAGCTGTCAATTCGGACCCACGTAGGGGTCCATGCGCATTTTTTGTTGTATGGCGCACTTTATATTTTGTGGATGATCTTAGATAGGTAATTGTACCATCTAATTTATGCTTGTTTAGAAAAATCAATTATAAAAGGTTTTCTTGATTTACAAAATTAAGATTTGATTAATGAGCAATAGCGAATTTTTTGGTCTTAAATTGTAGAAAGGGGAAAACTTATTTGTAATTGGATTTTAAAACAAATCTCATGAAATGTGCAAATAATAATGTCAATCCTTTGCGCATGTTCTCAAATATTATTCTTCAAATTTTTTGGATTCACAAAAACAAATGTTTTCCAAACCACACTTTGTCGATCTTTATAAAGTAACAAGTTTAAAAGGGACTAATTTTTTTGTAATATGGCACTGCAAAGTAACACACCGATAGAATGAGTAAAAGCTTATGGGCTTTATGCTTATTCTATGGTCCAACCCATTAAACCGAATAATGGGCCTCCGACCCAATATCATAACAACCTTAATAACCTATAATACTTGGCTCGAGAAGGATCATAGCACGCGCTTTGTGATAAGCAGCATGCACCATTATCTTGTTGGGAAGTATATGTACTACCCAATAGCCAAAGTATTATGAGATCAGCTCAAATTTGTTTTCGATGGCACATTCACTACTAGATTAAGCATCTAGTTATGAAGTTCGGAAAAGTAAAGGAAACGTTCCAAGTACACGATGACTGGACATCTAAGGTCGATGACAGGTATGATTCGTGATTTCAGAATACTCGGAACATCTTTACTGGCGAACTGCAGTTTCAGGCTATGATTAGTTCTTTGCCTGATTTGCAGGTCCATAGAAAATAAATCATGATCCACAACGGAAATGTTAAATTTTTGGTTTTGACATCTTCTAACATGTTGAGCTGAATACGGAGCGCCAAAAAGGTAAGGCAAACCGTATAGCTATACTCTTGACCACTACTTCCATAAGTGGAAGTAAGTGCAAGGCCAGTCGGCCTAAACGCAATGGTAAGGATAAACCCGCCTGGAGGCAGGGTGGGGCCAGCAAGTTTGCGCCCAAGGCTAACAAGGTGGAAGAGCGCAATCGAGGGCGTTCTCCAGTTCGGTATTAGTAGGATGGATACTTTTTTGTGGTAGTGTTACTAGGACATGGTTATCTAGGGATAACTACTTAAGAGTTATTTTATTTAATTCTCGTGTCCTCTGTTATTCATTTATTCTTAGACATGACATGCTGGACTTGAACGCATAAGATGTAATAGGATGACTTGATTAGCTCGAGAAGTCCTTTTGGGCCCACTCGCTGAGGTTGACCTGCCTATGTGTGAGTCTTGCTTAGTTGGCAAAGCATGTTGAAAGCCTTTTAAAGAGGCTATTAAAGCTACTCAAGCATTAGAGCTAGTTCACTCAAATATCTGTGGACCTATGGTTGTAAAGGCACGTCATGGCGCCTCTTATTTTCTCACTTTTATAGATGATTTCGCGTGATGTGAGGATCGCGAATATTTATCTAATCTGCTCTGGGAACTATATGAGGAAAAAGGGGAAACCCAGACAACTTTTTGTTCCGAAAACTCCGCAACAATATGGTGTTGCAGAAAGAAGGAATATGACATTCCTAAATATGGCTAGGACTATGATGGCGCAAGTCAACCTCCCAAAGTTATTTTGAAGGGATGTACTATTGATTGCTGCCTACATACTAGAGTGCCTCTTCTCAGTCAATTCCCTCTACCCTTTATGAGCTATGGAAAGGCGAAAAGCTCATTTTAGAGCTTTTGCACCCTTGGAGCTTAGGAGGTCATGTTCACTATACCTCGTATAAGTGCGAGAAACTATGCTCAAGAGCTGGAAAGTATACCTTTATAAGGTATTCTAATAGATCGACAGCCTATGTTATGCATAATGAACAAACGGGTATAGGAATGACAAATGGTGCCACATGATATTGAGAATGACTTTCCCAGATTTGTATTACCTAGAGATATCTTGACCTCTATAAGTTGGAGGATGTTGAAGACAACATACCATCTTTAAGCGAGGGTGGGAAGATTGAAAATCCACATCCAATAATTGCTGTAAAATGGTACTAGTCTCCACCCGAGTGGGAGTACACCGCTAGACGCTAGTGGGAGTGTACCGCATAGTAGGAGTGCACCACTAGGCACTCAAGATTCTCAGGTAGTACAATGTATGGTGATGAGTAAAAAGTTCCCTATCGCTATTTTGAAATTGAGGAAGACATTTTCATATGTGTGCGAATATGTGCACAAGTGGATGAGGATGAGCCTACTTCTTTTGTTGAAGAATTTCT
Source organism: Hydrangea macrophylla (assembly GCA_033977485.1). Classification (NCBI taxonomy): domain Eukaryota; kingdom Viridiplantae; phylum Streptophyta; class Magnoliopsida; order Cornales; family Hydrangeaceae; genus Hydrangea; species Hydrangea macrophylla. The sequence goes on from CM066999.1 coordinate 31,292,738, forward strand.
CTTCGTTTGCTGAAACTGAGTGGATGGTTGCTATACCAGATGAGATAAGCTCTATGGACGTAAATAAAGTCTGGGAGTTAGTTGACATTCTGCCTGTGCGTAAGACTTTTGGAGACAAGTATGTTTTCAAAATCTAACGCATGGCAGATGGTTCAATTGACAAGTATTAAGCGCGCCTTGTGGCGATAGTTTGTACCCAGAGAGGGTATAGACCATGGAAACATGTTCTCCCAAAGGGTGAGATCTGACTCCATTCGTCTTATCCTAGTAATTGTCGCATATTTAGTTTTTGAATATTTTTTAGTTGAATGTTTAAACTGTTCTTTTCTCAATGGAGAACAAGACGACGAGATAAATATGGATCATCCCATTGGTGTTGTGACCAAAGGGAATGAGCGCAAAAGTGTGCTGTCTCAAATGATCTATTTATTATCTCAAGTTAACAATCGTCTAGGCAGTGGTACAATGTGTGTACATTAAATGGTCCAAGGAAAATATTCTAATTCTGTATATGGTAATGACGTCCTTTTAGCTGGGAATGAGATGAGTTTTATTGTCGCCACTTAAGAGTGGTTGTCCTCTCAGTTTGAGATTGAGGATATGGGTGATTCCAACTATGTGTTGGAAGTTTAGACTGTGAGATATTGTTCTCAGAAGCTCATCTGTTTGTCTCGAGGGACTTACAAGATGTAGGTTCTTGAACGTTTTCACATGAAAAACTAAAAACCCATAGACATCCCATTTTTTGGGACTCTCCTCGACCTTAGATCAATGTCTTAAGAATAATGAGAAGAGGAAACAAATGTCCAGTTTGCCATATGTGTCGGTAATGGGGAATCTGAAGTATGCTAATGTGTGTACTCGGTCTGATGTCTGCTATGCGGTTTGCTTAATTAGTCATTGCCGTAGCAACCATGGTCCTATCACTAGAGAGTAGTGAAGAGTATCTTGCAATATGTTCGCAGGAGTATTGTGGACCTTACCTTATGCTCTCCACGATCGAAGTATAATAGTGGTGTGCTCTATAGCCGTTAGAGAAGCTGTTTTGGTTGAAGAGTTTTTGCAATGGCTAGGCTCTTTATCTCATTGTGATGAGGTTGTGCATATCGAAGGTGATAGCACGTAAGCCTGAGCATATGCAAAAGATTTCAAAATCATTCTAGCACGTGTCACATTTGAGATGTGGTTTGCGCAAAGGGAATTTGTCTTAAGACACATCTCCATTGGGGGATTTGATGTGCTTAGACATTTTATTATGGTATTGACATTATTATTCAAGTTTTTTTATAAACTAGTTGGTTTCCATATATATTTGTTATAAACGGAATGAATGCGCATTTCTTATATATATGTCACCGGGCTTGAATCGACCTGCTCATAGAGGTGATTCACCTTGGCACCGAGATAGCGAACTAGGACATGCGTGTCCATGGAGCTTAGATGGCGAACAAGATGAGACATGTGTTCATGGCGCTTAGATAGCTAGCTAGGACATGTGTGTCCATAGCGCTTAGAAAGCGAGCTTGAATACTTATATCTACGCAGTATAAGAATAGCGAGCTAGAGATAAACCCTATTATTTCTATATGTCGCCTTAGATGGATCTAAGATGAGACCTTATACTTGGTCGAACATAGAGATACCCACGACTCTATGTAGCCTGTTTATAGCCGAATGTGAGTTTTCAGACGGGCGCCAGGAGTGGCGACTATGATGGAAAACTCTGGTTAGATGTTTTGTGTAACGTCTAGACTAAGATTCGTATGGCGTTACTTGTTTTCCAAACATAGAGTGACATGCCCATTTTTATGGAAGAACGCCATAGCATACATTTCATAGTGTATGTGCTTTTGCAATCGATTGTGGAGCAGTGAATGGATTCCTCTTCATTGCTGTATGAGCCATGTAGCATATCCAAGACATTGGTTATCCTACAAACTGGTTGCCTTCACGACTTGAGACTATGTCATGAAGAGGACGCTTGATGACAACTACTTTAGCATGCTATCCTAGGACGACGAGACAATTGCGTTCTATGGGGCATGTCTGGGCAAGCGGTCAAGTTAGTCGGATTGACATGTGGGCTCAGGGAAGACCATTCAATAACACACCATGTTTTTGTGACTCATTAGCAGGCCTGCGACAATCGTATTTTGTTACTGATATGTCATGAGTACATTACATTGAGGTGGTGCAGCACTTCTTTTCACCGAGGGATTGAGAATGATGTGTCTGGTGTGGTTGAATCGTCTAAGGCATACATGAGAAGCTTCCGAGTGATGTGTCTCGCTGGTTTTGGTGATGATTTGGCATTACACTCCTGTCGCTGTACTTTCTTTTCGTAAGGTCGCACGTTCTATTTCCCTGTATGAAGAGATGAGAAATTCCGTTGTGTTAAGAGATTAGTTTTAGAACTAACCCTATGTGGGTGAGTGAGAGATGTAACACATATTGTGCATGGTCGAGCCATACGGGCACCCACATGTTATTGGACTGTGTCCAATAAGACCTGGCTTGGACCAAGTTACGGGCTTTGGAGTCCCAAGCCTGTTAGGTTTTCGTTGTGCTTATATATATGTGTGTGTGTATTACACATTGAAAACCTAAGGAGACATAAAATCTCAGCCTCTCTTACTATCTCACGCAGTCTTTCTCTCTCTCTCTCCCCATGGTTTCTCTCTCTAGCCTATCACCACAAGGGCTTGGGATCTAGCGCGTGACTGTCATGAGGATGGCTCAAGAAGCGTTCTCTACGACCTAGGCGATGCATAAGAGAATACACGGAGGCAACATGAAGCAACAGTTCGTGGGTGAAGATGCCGGGCTCGTAACAACACCGTTCGGCGATCCGTCGGGCTATTCCACTAGGTAACGAACCTATATCCGACCCGTATGCTTGCGTGCATATTTATTTACATGATGAAATAAAACCCTGTAGCACTTCTCCTTTCATACAGGAATGTGAATTCTATTATCTGATTCAATGAAGTAAAACCATATGACAGCCAAAAACAAACATAAGGTTTCAACCAAGGTAGCCAAGCTCCACACATTAACAAATAAAAGGTAGCCAAACATTAGCAAACATTGACAGATATCAAATTTAAGAATCAAAATAGCATGCATTTCCTAGAACTTGTGGAATCACTGCTATCAACAGGTGGTAAAATTACCAAAAAGACTCCCCCTAAGGTTGAGAACATCAAACTAATTAGAAACATTTAAATTCTCAGCTCTCAGTCAATAAAGGAAAGCGTATTCACCAAATGAAGCATGACACAAATTTTGTAATAAAAACCAAGGTTTATGTCTAACAACTTTTTTCAACTAATGATTCAACTATTCAAGTATCAAATTCCAAGTCTCAATCACAGATCAAGCATTGACAATTCGAAATTGCAGCCCAGAGCAATTTGCCGTACAGGGCCTGACAACCATAATACCAAAGGCTCAAAAAATAATACAACTCGGATTAAATAATTCATTACATAAACTTTAGAAACCATACTTCTTGATTTTCCTTCCCCCTCTACCTTGCCAGAACAACTTGCCTTAGCTTTCCCCTTAGCTACCCTTTTTGCATTTTCCTTGAATAAAATTGGCATTCAGGGGAAAAAGGCACAATGACATGATGGTAAACAAAGAAATCAAATTGGTGGATTCACCTCATCATGAATGTCTATACCTATATATGCAAAGGAATTGATTAAATATATATAAACTCAATAAAAAGTAGATTCAAAAAATGCATTTTAAAAAAAATGGCCTAAAATGAAAAACAACCCAAAATAAGCAATTAAAAATATGCTTCTGAAGAAGAAAAAAAAAGAAGTAAATATGATTCGGAACTTAATGTTTTCCCTTGCTCATATAGTCATATGCTTTAGTGAATGCACTGAATGGAGAGCTTGTATTCAAAGCTTGTATCCACACCTAAATGGTACCTCACAATAAACAATCCACATGCTTCACAATTTGCAACTTTTAAGTTGAACAAGACAAATATTTAAAGAACACTTGTCACTTGCAAACAATATCAGATCAATCAAGGGAGAATGACTTACAGCCAGCAAACAACATTTAAAGACGAATTAAGCCAATGAGCAATCAAAAAAAATGGAAACGAAGAGCATTTATACATCATTGAGACATGTTGCTATTAACTACCGCCCTTTATTCACATGAAGAATCCCACCCAAAAAAGGAAGAACATAGAAAACACGTACACGAACTCGATGAACATACCAAAAAAAAAAAAAACCTACCTTTTGCTTGATAAAAAGAAAAAAAGAAAGAAAAGAAAACGACTAAAAGATAACCACACAAATCACAATGCGCACATAAATGTTTTTTTTTTTTTTAATGAAACAATTGAAGACAAACTCGAACGGTTTTTTAAAACTATAAATAAAAATTTTAAAAATTTACTCGAAACCCAAATAAAAGAGCATGACCAACATATAATGAGAGTGATTTCGCTATCATTTAGGAGTTGAGACTAGAGATACTACCCTAGTGGCCATGTAGTCCACTCCCAATGTAATGTATGTATTGAAAAAAAAAATTACTGTCATCTTCAGTTTGGCCAAAGAATAATGTATTAACAGAATTATTTTCTAAGCATCCTATTGACCATATTTTCATATATATATAGATATAAAAGTAGTAAAGACCCTGTTTTTAATGAATACACTAGGCAACAAATTGAAGTTGTTGACTCCAATTTTTGAAGAGACCAAACAAAGCTTATAGATCTTTACCGTGACAGTGGGGTACTCTGAGATTGCAAATGCAGAAACTGAATAAAGCATTCTTCTCTCCCTTTGGACAGCGGTGCAGCAAAGGATGTTTGAATGGATATGGACATGCATATTTGTTACATTTTTCTCCTTAAACAAAGCAAAAAAACAATGAATCCTGCTTTGCTAGCTGAGAAGATGACTAATTATACAAAAAAAAAATTTGCAAAATACTATTAAAGCAGTTGTATTTGGTTGAATTGCCTTTCTTGGACAGAACAAATTCATATGTCTAATCCACTGCGGTCCAACTATTTGATCTCTTCAAACACTGGTATCCTATACAAAGAAGCCTTGACAAACAGTAAAAAAAAAAAAAACCTCCAATAAAGTGATCGACTCCAAAAACCCAATTCACTCCTCTCTTTGGCTTAATATCAAACATATGCTATGCACAAAGGGGAAAGATACCCCTAAGCACACGGCGAGCACCAAAAAAATACCTACCCAAATCGTTCAATCCCATCAAAATAAGACAATAAAGCACAAAAAAGTAAGCACCCAATAAGTTTTCTCATGACCAAACATCAACTATCCATTCATACCTCAAAAATTTATGAAATCCTAGAACAGAATTAATTGGAGATGTGTATTGTGCCAAAGAAAAATCTTATTACAATAGCATATTGTCCTCCTATACAATTTTTCTATCCATTCTATGTACCCTAAAACTAACATTTATCAAACTATGGACTGATTCTGAAAGATACAAAGAGGAACACGCCTAGGCATATCTTCAACAACACCAAGAGAACTAACCTGAACACGATCCATCGGCAATTTTCTTCCCATGTGATGTGCGGTTTGATGAAAGAAAATGTGTGTACATTGCATATCTGGGCATACTCCCAAATTTTTTTTTTGATGTACATACCCGGATGACTCACGCCACACACACACGCACGCACACACACACCCACACACCCACACACATACACTATCCAAGTAGTAGAATCCAAGAGATAGACCTGACAAGCACACGGGGCGTTCTACAATGAAGGAGGGAAAAATCCCTCACACTACCCTTGGGGAGATTTGAACCCATCCCCTCCACTTGAGAGAGAGGATGTGATGTCACTTGACCACAAGGGTCTTGGCGAGGGGGAAATGTTTGGAGGGGAGTAATAATGCACAAAAAAATTGATGGTAAGTGAATTTGTCACGGTTTTTGAAAAGGACAAACACACCACAAAATTTGTCACCATCCAGAACGATGACAATTTATGCCTTTGTCGCCAATTCATCATTGTCACTGTTAATTATAGTGACAATGATGTCACTAATGAGGACATGACAAGCTGAGCGAAAATCAGAGTGACAAATTTATGATGGTTTGGTTGTATATATAAGGAAACCATCATAAAGTACCAAAGTCTTTTCCCAAGACATGACTATTTTTATTACACTAGCATTAAATGCACCTGGATCAAATTCTATTTTAGCACCAGAATAGAACGGCTTGTTTTCTCTGGAAAGAAGACAACTCTTACTATTGCAAGGAACAACAATTTAAAGTATGGTCAATTTTTACAGCCAACAGTACTGCTACCATTGTGGTACATCAAGATATTGGACATTAGTTTTGTCACTAAGATACGCTTATACCACATAAGAGGTAGAAGTGTGTATGGACCTTCCTAAGACAAGTATCAAAGGAAAGGTAAATATCACCATCATTCAATATTTCAATGAGTCGTGTATTCCAATTAAGTCTAATCGGCCACAAAAGAAGAGCAATAACTAAAAGAGTAATGTTATGCTTCACAAATCTTAATCCCAAATTTCCATCACAAATGACATAGCAGTGGACCCACTGGCAATAATGATGGGACCATTCAACATCATCCAATCAAAAACCAATGGTTCCACTGCCACATCATTTGGGATGGAAATTTGGATTTGGATTTGGCAAACAGAACATTACTCTAACTAAATACGAGCACAGATTACTAAACAATGTAACGGGACAAGATCAGAACATGCTTTTCCAAAAAAGAAAAAAAAGATCGGAACATAAAATAGACAACTGAAAGTAAACTAAACTTGTTTAATGCAACAAGTACTCAAAGCTTCAGCATAATATGAAATAGAAGTAGAAATGATAAACCGTCGTTATCATCACTTCAGTACACACAAATGGGTAATCATATCTATGCAAAAAAAAAAAAAAAAAGATAATCGTACAAATGAAGTACCGGAGTTTCATGAATGAACATTCAATAGGGAGAAACAGAAATACAATGAACAGAAACTATCAATACCTATCAAGACAAACCTTCAATATACGCAAATACACTCATACTCCGAGTAATTCTGGTCCATGCCGTAGACTTTTGCTTTCATTGGCCACCTCAGCTTTAGCCTACCTCTCCAAGTCCTCCGAAACCGAAGGAGAAACAAAACTCTCACGAAGGACTTGGTTATCCCATTTAAGGCGTCTTCCTACATCAGAATAAAGCCGTTTGAAAATAAATTCCCAAAACCCATAATCGCACCAGGAAAGCCCAAAACTAGAGAACCCATTGTTGGAAATTGAAGGATGAAACTATGATATTTGGTTGAGGCGTGCAACGTATTGCACTGTCCTTAAGAACAATTCCGCCCCTCTAAGTCAGTGACTTGATGCAAAAGGTCACAGCGCTATATTCTCCAGGATTCAACAACCAACTCTTCCAAACATGCACTTGAATTGGAAGAGAAAAGTGAGTACTCAGATTTGCTCCAGAAAATATAGAAAATACAGAGAAGAACAGAAGAGAGGATTGGTTTTGTTGTTTTTATCTGGAAGAGTGTGATCAAGTATATATAGTAAAACAGATTTGAGATTATAATGACTCTCCAACAGTCATATTCTCTTCAACAGTCATATTATTTAATATATAAAATAAATAATGACTTCTAACAGTCATATATTGGATTAATACTCCAACAGTCATATTGTATATTTTAGCATGTGCAGGATACTGAGCATTCGTGTCCGCAAGACGTGCACGCGCAAGTCACAATTTTTAAGCCAAACCGGATGGTCCGAACCCAAGATTTGCACACCCCCCCTACGCGCGCGTGAGAAAGCATTTCCCCAATACAAGCTTACTAGCTTATGAAAGGAGAGTATATAAAAGGAGTAAAAAAACTCTTGTAAAATTTCAATGTGGGATAGAAGTATAAATCAAACTTTAGCTTGGGTTTGGGTTTTTGAAATAAAGAGGCCCATGGCCCAATTACTTGGTTTTAACAAATACTATAACCCAAACAAATAATAACCCACACATATTTAGACCCAATAAACTAATCCAACAATCCCCCTCTATTTCAAAAATTCAAACAAACAAAAAGAATAATGGAGCATGAGACCTCAATGCATCAGAACTGGTGCCTTTAGGGCTATGAACCAGTCCCTAGGAATATAAGAAGTGATATTACAGGAATCTGGTGAAATAACATTTCTATGAACCATAATCCCTTTATCGTAAATCAATCGTCTTACACCCACATTGATCTCTCAGAATCTGAGCAACTCTAATCGGTGTGGCACCTCTAGGCCCTACGCCTGTCCTGGTTTTTCATAAGTGCTCTAGAAAACTTGCCTAAGTTTTCATAGAAAGCGGCCCACTTTCACACTTATATAGGTGAATTCATCAAGTATGTATTGCAATTAAACATACCATCCAAATAATATGGACTATGAATTTCATTAAGAGTTTAACTCAACCTTTACACATTGCAATTGCACTATACACCATAGGAATGGACAAAAGATAATTAAATTATAGTGCATCTCAAATCAACCAATGACTTGTTATTACCCATATGAACCTATTTCTTGGGTTCTCCAATTACATAGGTTGGGTTACCATCATTGTTGATTTTTGTTATAGGCATAAGCCCCATTCCCCTCGATGTTTCATACACTAGTTTTCTCCCTAGTGGTTTTGTTAAAGGGTCAGCCAAATTAACTTCTGATCTTACAAAATTAAGAGATATTACTCCATCATCAAGCAGCTGCCTTACAATATTGTGTCTTAGGCGTATATGCCTACTCTTGCCATTATAGGACTTATTCATAGCTCGACCAATGGCGGTCTGGCTATCACAGTGTAAAGATACCGATGGAATTGACTTATTCCAAATAGGAACATCTGCTAAGAAGTTTCTTAACCACTCAGCCTCGGTACCCGGCTTTCTCAAGAGCTACAAACTCCGATTCCATCGTTGACTTAGCTGTGCAAGTTTGCTTGGACGACTTCCAAGAAACTGCACCTCCACTAAGTGTAAAGATAAACCCACTAGTTGATTTCCTCTCATCTGAATCTGAAATCCAGTTAGCATCGCTATATCCTTCTAAAACTGCAGGCAAATCAGAATACATTAATCCATAATTATTTGTTCCTTTCAAATATTTAAGTATTCTGTTTAAGGCTGTCCAATGCTCTCTGTTTGGACTTTGAGTATAGCGACTCAACCTACTAACAGCATATGCAATGTCAGGACGAGTACAATTCATCAAGTACATTAAACTACCAATAACTTGTGCATACTCGTTCTGAAAAACACTAGCTTCTTTATTCTTCTTTAATTTAGAATTAGCATCATATGGAGTAGAAACAGATTTACAATCAAAATGATCAAATTTCTTTAAAATTTTCTCCACATAATGCTCTTGTGAGAGCATAATCCCTCTATTGGATTTTCTGATTTTAATGCCAAGTATAAAATCTGCCTCACCCATATCTTTCATATCAAAGCTAGAGGAAAGAAACTTTTTAGTTTCAATCACAACATCTAGATTAGTACCCATAATAAGCATGTCATCAACATATAGGCAGATAATAACACCAACATAGCCATCAAATTTACTGTAAACACATTTATCTGCCTCATTGATCAAAAAACCATTAGATAATAAAACTTGATCAAATTTTTCATGCCACTATTTTGGTGCTTGTTTAAGACCATACAAAGATTTCACAAGTTTACAAACCTTATGTTCATTACCAGAAACAATATATCCTTCCGGTTGATCCATATAAATTTCTTCATTCAAATCACCATTTAGAAAAGCTGTCTTAACATCCATTTGATGAATAACTACGTTATGAATAGCAGCTAAAGCAATTAAAATTCGAATAGAAGAAATTCGAGTCACAGGAGCAAAAGTATCAAAATAATCAATATCTTTCTTTTGCGAATATCCTTTAGCTACTAATCTAGCTTTATACTTATCAATGGACCCATCTGGTTTAAGCTTCCTTTTAAAAATCCATTTACATCCAATAGCCTTAGAACCAGGAGGTAGGTCTACTAACTCCCAAGTATGATTAGATAAAATAGACTCTAATTCATTGTTTATAGCTTCTTTTCAAAATGTTGAATCATGAGAAGTAATAGCTTGTGTGTAAGTAAGAGGATCATCTTCAACAAGAAAAGTATAAAAATCATCTCCTAGATTTGTTTCTTTTCTATCCCTTTTACTCCTTCTCAATTCAACTTCAACATTTTCATTATCAACAGATTCATCCAAAGAAGCAATTTCAGGTACATGAGCAATTTTATCTACACGAGTTTTTAAAGGGAAAACATGCTCAAAAAAGTCTGCATTCTTAGATTCAACTATTGTATTATGATCCATAACATCACTTTTAACAACTAAAAATCTATAAGCAGCACTATTATAAGCATAACCAATAAACATGCAATCAAAGGTTTTAGAACCAATTTTTCTCTTTTTAGGTTCAGGTAATAAAACCTTAGCTAAACAACCCCAAACTTTTAAATACTTTAAATCAGGTGCATAACCTTTCCATAACTCGTAAGGTGTTGTACCAGTTTTCTTAAAAGGTACTCTATTTTGAATAAAATATGCAGATAAAATAGCTTCTCCCCATAAATTAGGAGGAGCTCCAGAACTAATCAACAAAGCATTCATCATTTCTTTTAAAGTTCTATTTTTCCTTTCGGCTACCCCATTAGAGGCAGGAGAGTAAGGAGGTGTAGTCTCATGAATAGTACCATGTTTCTCACAAAAATCACTAAGAAGTCCATCTTCATATTCTCCTCCTCTATCGGACCTAAGCCTTTTTATCTTTTTATTCAACTGATTTTCAACTTCTGATTTATATTTAATAAACATATCGCATGCTTCATCTTTAGATCGAAGTAAATATAAAACAGTGTATCTAGAGTAGTCATCTACAAAAATAATATAATATTTTTTACCACCTCTAGTCATCGTATTTTTTAAGTCACCTAAATCAAAATGAATTAATCCTAACAGTTCAGATTCTCTTTCCACAGATTTGCACGACTTCTTTGTTGATTTGGATTCAACACAAACTTCACATTTCATATTACTAGAATCTTTCATATTATGAATTAATCCTAATTCTTTCATTTTTTTAATATAAGACATATTCACATGTCCTAGTCTAGCATGCCACAAATCAATAGAGTCCACCATATAAGCAGAAGAAGATGCAATCTCATTAACAACATTAAGGACATTCAAAATAAACAGTCCTTGGTTACAGTACCCCTTAACAATAAACAAGTCATTCTTAGTCATAACTATTTTATCGGACTCAAAAGTGAGCTTAATTCCAACCTTACCAAGCAAAGCAACTGACACTAAATTAGCACGAATATTAGGAACATGCAACACATCACTAAGAGAGAGGGTTTTTCCTGAAGTGAGTTTAAGAAGAACTTTCCCTTTACCAACCACCGGTGCAGCAGAAGAATCTCCCATAAAAACTTGCTCTTCACCATTTTTAAGAGGAGTATATGAGTTGAAGGCACTTCTGTCTCCACAAATGTGGCGTGTTGCTCCAGAATCAATGACCCAATCCTTGGAAGTGGCTGCCATAAGGACTTGTGAAACAACAGCAGCTATGATATCTCCATCGTTCACTTCTACCAAATTTGCCTTAGGAGGAGGAAGAGGTCCCTTTCTGAATTTGCATTGGGAGGCATAGTGACCTGGGTTTCCACAAACAAAGCAATTTCCTTTCTTCTTGAAAGAAGGAGGAGTAGGAGCTTGGAAGCTCCGATTAGTCTTATTTTTATTAAATTTAGAAAAATTATTTTTTCCTTTGAAATTTTGTTGGGAACGAAATTGAGGTTTACTTGAACCACCCTCTATCAAATTAGCCTTGTATGCAATTTTCTTAGCAAGAATAGCCTTGTCCCTAAGCCTATTCTTTTCTTCAATACGTATGTGGACAATAACATCTTCAAGTGTCATGTGCTTCCTCTTGTGTTTAAGATTATTTTTATAGTCTTTCCATGACTCCGGCAACCTCTCAATAAGAAATCCGGCAATAAAAGTTTCGGGCAAAGTGATTTCTTCAATTTTGAGATCATTGACAAGAACGTGAAAATCATGTATTTGGGATGAAACATCTTTTTCTTCATTCATTTGGAAATTTGAAAAATTGCCTATGGCATACTTTTGATTTCCGACATCTTCTACTATATATTTTTTATGTAACAAATCCCAAATTTCTTCCGCATTTTTATAGTTGCAATATATGTCAAACAATTCATTAGAGAGGGTGCTAAGAATTGTATGACGACATATTTTGTTACCTTTCTCCCAAATCGGAAAATTTTGCTCATATTCTTCGGACCCAAGGATCGGTTGCTTTTGTGTCAGAATATGCGCCAAGTTGTGCACGTCTAAAGTGGAGCGCACCTTTTGTTGCCAACGCTTGAAACACGTACCATCGAAGCGATCAATCTTGGAAACATCAGGTAGTGACTTTGCAGCAATCATAGCAGCATCCATTTTGTTCTTAAGATTGTTAGAAATTGAAGGATGAAACTATGATATTTGGTTGAGGCGTGCAATGTATTGCACTGTCCTTAAGAACAATTCTTCCCCTCTAAGTCAGTGACTTGATGCAAAAGGTCACAGCGCTATGTTCTCCAGGATTCAGCAACCAACTCTTCCAAACATGCACTTGAATTGGAAGAGAAAAGTGAGTACTCAGATTTGCTCCAGAAAATATAGAAAATACAGAGAAGAACAGAAGAGAGGATTGGTTTTGTTGTTTTTATCTGGAAGAGTATGATCAAGTATATATAGTAAAACAGATTTGAGATTATAATGACTCTCCAACAGTCATATTCTCTCCAACAGTCATATTATTTAATATATAAAATAAATAATGACTTCTAACAGTCATATATTGGATTAATACTCCAACAGTCATATTGTATATTTTAGCATGTGCAGAATACTCCAACAGTCCAAAAAAAAAATTTAATACTAGTTGCAAAAACGTGACAGTACCACCCCTATGCGCGAGTGTACAATTCGAGGAGCATTCGTGTCCGCAGGACGTGCATGCGCAAGTCACAATTTTTAAGCCAAACCGGATGGTCCGAACCCAAGATTTGCACCCCCCCCCCCCCTGCGCGCGCGTGAGAGAGCATTTCCCCAATACAAGCTTACTAGCTTATGAAAGGAGAGTATATAAAAGGAGTAAAAAACTCTTGTAAAATTTCAATGTGGGATAGAAGTATAAATCAAACTTTAGCTTGGGTTTGGGTTTTTGAAATAAAGAGGCCCATGGCCCAATTGCTTGGTTTTAACAAATACTATAACCCAAACAAATAATAACCCACACATATTTAGACCCAATAAACTAATCCAACACCCATAACAGCAATAACAACAGCCAACAAGCACACAACCTGTCCGCTACTGTGCACACGCATAGTATGGCGGACGCCCAGCTTAAAATAATTATTAGGGAGGATACCAAAGCAAACACGTGGACCCCTTTTACTATAGATAGCAAAATCCTCACAATTGTTGCAAAAAAGGTAGTAATTAGCAAAACCGTTTTGAATTTTGCCGTTACGATCCTTGGAAAGTAGGGATTCAGCTTGATCGAGAACCTTCTCAGGTGGGTTCGAAGGAGCGAGAGTATAGGTTCCACCTCTGAGTTTGGCCAAAAAAAAAATCCACTAAGACATCATAGTGAAAGAGGTAGAGGTTGCCACCAGAAAGAAAGCATTCCATCCAGGAAGATGTTACACGTACACCACCTCGGTTTAATTGGTAACCACGTGTTGGGCATGGTTTCAGTAGATTGTCCTTCGAATGAGAGGGAGATATTGGTCAAATGCTATTCCTGTGCGAAATTTCTGTCCTCCCCCCCCCCCTGTGAGGTGTTTCACTTTCCATCCCTACCGTATATACCTGGTGTCCAATAGCAGAAAATTAGTAAAAATATTATTAAAATTTTTTCAACGCGGGATTATATTGAGCTCAAAAGTTGAACAAGTGATGTTTAAAAGGTAATAAAAAAATGATGAAGTACGAAGATGTTAAAGAAAAGTAAAACCATAACTGGCTACATGGCCACGGTATGGTTATTCTATTTACAAATTTACATTTTTGTTTATGGTATTCAAGTACCAAGTACCAGTTTTAGTGTGAAGCCAAGTTTTGTGTGTGTGTATGTGTGTGTGTGTATGTGTGTGTGTGTGTGTGTGTGAGAGAGAGAGAGAGAGAGAGAGAGAGAGAGTGCATTATTCTGATAACAATAACCAAACTAGAAAATCATTTCCAACAAATATCCTTTGTAATAATAACCAAACTAGAATATCCTATGTAACAATAACCAAACTAGAATATCCTTTCCAACAAATATCCTATGTAATGATAAGCTTGAATTAACCATTTGTTGATGAGATGGTATAAGGTTGGGGACAAACTTCCTTTTTGAAGGGGAGAGTTGTCACACCTGTCCCGGAAAATGTACTCTTTTTAAATGCATAAGTGAATTTCTGAGAAATATTAATGTTGATTAATAATTGGAATGAGGTTGACTGTGAGTCAACGTGTGTCACGCCCCGGAGCAGCAGAAATTAGCAGGAAATAAAATTTTCCTTTCTGGGTCCGTAAGCCATGACTAGTTACATTAACTGATTGTCCACAAACATACTAGATAAATAAGAGAGTAACTTAAGCGGAAGCGTAAACTGGATATACATCAAAGATTACTAGCTATTACATCAGAGTTCGTAGTTTCAAAAGATAAAAGCACAAAATAGATTAAGGCGTTGGACGCCATTTTACAACTTAGTACGAATAGACAAAAATCTATAAAGAACAACTAAGTCTTCTTTCTTGAAGCCGCGCCTTCAACTGGCGTAGCCTAGACCTTCAGCATAGTAGGCTTCCCTTTCGAAGGCTCCTTCCTAATAGTCCTCCTCCTGACAATCA
The DNA here is from genome assembly GCA_033977485.1 of Hydrangea macrophylla. NCBI lineage: Eukaryota > Viridiplantae > Streptophyta > Magnoliopsida > Cornales > Hydrangeaceae > Hydrangea > Hydrangea macrophylla. Next base: position 31,307,771 of record CM066999.1, read on the forward strand.
TATCATGTATAGTCTAGACATGGGAATGTTCAGGGCGTAGTATGCAGTTAGCTTTAATAAAAGCTAAGTGAGTGTCCTAACCGAACACTCCTAATATAAATTACGTATCTGAAAGTACACAGCGACTAGTTATGACGGTTGAGCGAATTATAATGAGACCCTGCGTGAACTATGCATCATCGATATATCAGACTTCACTCGACCTAACATCCGACTTACTTGACTTGGTTACATTACCAGTGTAACGTCGTTGGCTTAGAGTGACTAGCCCAGTGGGTCGAGCTATGGTTACTTTACTATCGTTGTCTGCCTCTCTGTGGCCATAGTAGTAATCTCACTTTACAAGCTAACCATGTACTCTAAGTCCTCGGGACCTTGCCTTATGAATATCGTCGCCGATTTGCGAAACGGTTACTTTACTATCATTGGTCGTCGCGACCGCAGTAGTAATCTCGCCTTACAGGCTAACCGTGTTTATTCATTTCTCGATGCATTCTTATCAACATGGTTACTTTGCTATCGTGTTTGCCTCTCCGTGGCCATAGTAGCAATCATCTCCGGTATGCGATCCTGTAATTCCATTTGACAGTACCAACTCACTACATATCAACTTTCGGACCTCCGCGGTTGACTACACATATTTCCAAATGCATACGGGACTTGGTCTCCGCGACCGTTTGACTCTATACCCATACACGTCGACTTGACGTTGCGACACCGACTCCTACGTATAGTGTATCATATGTTATGCATGAGGTACAAGTTAATTAAACCAGGTACTATTTATTCTTGAAATATAGGACGGATCCGAAGCTCGTAGTACTACACGTTAAAGTACGAAGTTAACCGGACTGATAATAATAACGAACAGAGATAATGATAATAATAATAATAATAATAATAATAATAATAATAATAATAATAATAATGGAGATAATATGTTCGGGGTACAACATATTAATATGAGGTTAACCGGAAAGTGATAACAATAGCATTATTAATATTAATATAGTAGCGGAATAATATGTTCGGGGTACATATGTTAATCATGACGTTAACTGGGCCATAATAATAATAAGTGAAAAATAATAATCATAATAATAATAACAATAATAATTATAATAACATCAATTATAATACGGACCTAGATTAAGGGCACCACATGTTAAGCACAAGATTTTAAATAGGGGCATTTACCACAAAGGACCTCAGTACACCATTTATTAAGTTAAAGTACAAATTAGAGAGTGACTTAACAAAAAGGACAAAAGGTTGACAGCTGGTGTGCGCACCATAGAATCTCCAATGAACAGTCACGCGCCCCCACGCGCGCCCCAAGCTCTCCCACACGCGCGTCATTTTCTGAGGCTGCTCGCACCGTGCGAGTAGCATACCGTATCATTTCTAATTTCGAAAAATATTTTTTAAACTTTAAACATCCATAACTTTTGACCTACAACTCTATTTTTCGCAAATTTTATACCGTTGGAATCGTGTTGACGAGAGCTACAAAACTAGTACCATTGTTGATATGTTTTGAGAAAAACAATTTCATGTTTTTACATATATGAATAATAAGTGAAATTTCACTTGATATACATAAAATAATAAGTGAAATTTCACTTAATTCTAGAGCTTTTAAAAGCTCTCATAAAAAAGCCCTAAGTTCAATTTTTGCAAAGCTCATAACCTAAATTAACATGAAATTGTGTTTTAAAAAAGGAGAAGCACCAAAATGGGGGCCAAACTAAGCCTTAATGTTCATGTACGAATTAAGTGAAATTTCACTAAATATTCATATAGGCATGGTGATTTGTTTTTTTTTTTTTTTTTAAACAATGCATATTTGGTTAAAATAAGCAAATTTCATAATCAATTATAAAACATAATTTTTCAACCCAAACAAATGTAGGAATTCTTGTTAAAATTCGTCTTTTTTTAATTTTTTTTTCTTAAAACATATAAATTTGGCATACATAAATATTAAGTGAAAATTCACTAAACCCGTACATGCATTCTTCATGAAAAACTTGAAGTTAAACTTAACATTCGTGTAGTCGTTCAGTGATATTTCACTTAGTGTGTCAAGTGAAATTTCACTAACTATCTTAAAAGTCGCTAAAAGTAACTCTCTAGAGTTTAAGGTCTAAATTGATACTTACTTTGTTAAAAAGTCCCTCAAATGTCAAGTTAAGTAAAATTTCACTTAATATTCATGTACAAGTTCAGTGAAATTTCACTTAATATTCATATATGCCAAGTGAAATTTCACTCTTTTTTTTTCTCTTTCATATTAAACAATGCATATTTTGTTTAAATAAAAAAATAAAAAAAAAATCAAATTTCACAAATCAATTATAAAACATAGTTTTTTAAACTAAACAAATGTAAAATTCTTGTGAAATTTCACTAAAACTCTCATTAAGAACAAAGTGAACATTCGGTTTTTTTTTTTTTCTCACAACATATCAACTTGGCATATGTGAATATTACGTGAAAATTCAATAACCAATACACGAATATTATGTGAAAATTCTATTAGGTTCGTCTGGTACATGGCATGTAAAAATAAGAGTTTTTTTTTTCTTTTGCTCAAAAGGTATCAACAATGGTATTAGTTTTGTAGCTCTCGTCGACACGGTTCCAATGGTGTAAAATTTGTAAGAAACAGAGTTGTAGATCAAAAGTTATGGATGTTTAAAGTTAAAAAATACATTTTCGAAATGGATATTATATGGTACATCCATCCACACGGTGTGAGTGGCTGAAACAAATAAAAGCGCGCGTGAGGGCTGGGGTTTCATGTGGGATTTTCTATGGTGCGTGTATTTATACCATGTGAGCACTGACTTAGATTCCTTTTGTCCTTTTTAGAAAATGGTTAAAACAATTGGAGTTTAAAACTTTTGAGGGTTGCTTGTAGGGATTTTCCAATAATTTTCTATTTTAAATAAATAATAATAAATAGAAGATAATATGGATATTAATCTGGTATACCAAGTGAGCTAGGAACTCACCGTAGATTCGGGGTCGCGGTGTAGTTTGGGATGGTAAGCCTTCTTTTCTTTTTCTCTCTTCTCTCTGTATTTTTTTCCTTCATCTAAACACTAATGGAGTGGGTCTCTTATTTATAGGGGGTGGTTGGGTTAAAATATTATATATATATATATATATATATATATGACACACACACAAACCAAACACACAAACATGCATCACCACACACCACTGCCACACGCCACACATTGCACACACATACATATGACACTACACACACACCACACAACACACATGACAAACCACTCTACACCTTACACACTCAACACTCTACACACACCTCACCCAAACATATGGCACACAACTCATCACTCTCTCTCCCCCTTAGGTCGGCACACACACACCCCTATATTGATATGGGTTGTTTGGGGTTGATCTTAAAGTACAAGCAAGGTTGGGTAAAACAGGTATAATTACGGGTTCAGAAATAATATTAATTATAGTGAAATCTTATAATTATTGTCTAAAACTGGAAATCTAATATATATATATATATATATATATGAAAGCAAAAGCTTTTGCTTTTGCCACCTAAGCGCCCATGTGGCACACCTCTATGAAAAGGATTGTGTTAATTGACAAATTAAATATTCAATTAAATGCAATAACTATATTTTAATTAAAAGAAATGCAATAACTATATCTTTGTATAACATTTTTAACATTTTTTTTTACATATATGTGTTAATTAATGATTGACCAATTTAATATAGATTAAATTTGATGACTAATTTAATTTGGGTTAAATTTGATATTTTATTTCTTATATACCTTTGAATTCGTATTAAAGAGATAAGTATCCTAACATTTTTTATACATCCTAACTAAATTTAGATAGCAATTACTTGGCCAATAATTTTAGATTCAAAATTAAAAAATTGTCACAGTAGACATCTACTGAGAATATATAAATAAATGTACCTGTATATATAAAGCATCTGGTGTGGTAAAGAATTCGTGTATTGTTTGATATGTCCATCAATATTGTATTCTTATTAGTCAAACAAAAAGTTTGCAAAAAAAAAAGTCAAACGAAAAGCACCATATGATTTACATATGTAATTGCAATTAATTATATATGTAGGCGTATGCTTCTACATAAAGAAGTGTCATAATATACGTGTATATTTGCTTCTACCACGCGGCAGTTTTCTAGAATTTTGATCATTTAATTTTTTTTTTCTTTACATTCTTGAGTTAATATTGACAAGGATTGACCAATTTTTAATGTAGATTAAATTTGATGACCAATTTAATGTAGATTAAATTTAATATTTTACCTATCTTCTACCTTTGAATTTGTATTAAAGAGATTAGTCTCCTAACATTTTTTATATATCCTAACTAAATTTGGATAGCATTTATTTAGACAACAATTTTAGATTAAAAATTAAAAATTTGTTTACAATATATAAATATAGGCTAAGCAAATTTTATGTACGTAAATTTGTTAGTGGTATTGTTATTTTATATGTACTACAATTATATTATTTTAATTTATTAGTTTAGTTTGTATCATGTATGTGTGTATATTGGAGATATATGTATATGTTTTATACATATTAGATATTAATTAGATTTGATATGGTTTAAAAAGAAATAAGGAAAATATGAAAGAAGAAGCCTTTGTTTATGCCACATGGCAAATTCTGAGCATTTAGATCATTTGATTTGATTTATTATTATTATTTTAACATATATGTGTTAATTGATGATTGACCAATTTAATGTAGATTAAATTTGATGACTAATTTAATATGGGTTAAATTTGATGTTTGATTTATTATATATCTTTGAATTTGTATTAAAGATATACGTATCCTAATATTTTTGATACATCAAAACTAAATTTAGATAGCAATTACTTAGCCAATAAATTTAGATTCAAAATTAAAAATTTGTTCATATTAGACATCTACTGAGAATATATAAATAAATATACCTGTATATATAAAGCATCTGGTGTGGTAAAGAATTCGTGTATTATTTGATATGTCCATCCATCAACATCGTATTCTTATTAGTCAAACAAAAAGCTTGCTAAAAAAAGTCAAACAAAAAGCATCATAGGTTTATATATGCAAGTGCAATTATACATGTAGACGTATGCTTCTACATAAACAAGTGCAAAATTGAAAATTTGTTCCCATTAGCCATTAGATTTCTGACTAGGAATAGATACATATATACCTATATATATATATATATATATACTATTTGGTGTGGTAAAAAAATCGTCTACTGTTTGATCTGTCCATCCACATTGTATTCGTATTAGTCAAGCAAAAAGCACCATAACTTTTACATATGCAAATGCAGTTATATATGCTTGTACATATGAAAGTGTCAGGTGGAGTAACATACATGCTTATGTCATCTACAGTTCTTTTGTATTCTATGTAGACTTCAAAGTTTAGTTTAAGTTTGCTCATCCATATGTTTGCTGACTTTTGGTTCTTATTTGAAGGAAATAAAAAGATTAATCATTAGAAGTAGATGAAACTATGTTCTTGTGACCCTACAAGTAAGTGTCATTTATATAGTTTCGGTGTGTGGTTGAATATTGTTACTTTGTTTAACCATGTTAAGTTTTAAAGAAATGTTCTTCAAACCATCAAGGATTAAAATATTCAAGGTCATCCAGTTATTGAGTGTTTTGAAATTACTATTGTTGGAATTTATGATTTAAATTTACATATAAAATGTATACAACATAGTCATATTTTGTTTACCATTTGCACGTTTGTTCTTTTTATATTTTAATAATGTATTTTTTTCATTACATAATACTTTTGTGTTTAATAAATCTCCCGTGCACTTGCACGGGGTCATAGCTAGTTATATTAATAAAGGAAAATAAAAATTACAGGTATTACAACGTGGAGTGTCAATTGAGGACACGGGGAGTTGGGAATTCATGAAGCATTAACACATTTTAACTGGCACTTATGTGGATTAAATGTTATTTGAATTATCTGGTATATGTGAATAGTGAATATACATGTTTTGTGTACGTTTCTGATAGTTTGATCTTGTTAGAGATCAATTGTAACGAATTAGAGATAACCAATGTGATACGTTGCATAAAATGTAGGTTGTCTAGAAATTCCACGAAATTCGTTTTCGGAACGTAATTACGGCGACAAACGGAATTTAGATGAAAACTTTTTTAATTTATAGTTTTCACTCGTGAAGCAATAAGATAGACGGGTCAGGCGTTTCGAGGACTAATTAGAAGTTTTGAGAACTCGTGGGGAGATAAACGTAATTTCTGAAAGATATGTCTATATATAGTTGACTCCAAGATATTTTCATAAAATCTTCAAAATCAATTTGGGGCTTAGGAATTTTTTGTGGCGTGGAGCTTCAAGAGACAAATCGACGGACTTCTGCCCGTTTAATTTTAACCAAATTTCATATTTGGACTCCTCGAGGTAAGGGCTTCATTTTGATACCACTTAGGCCTTATTTGGCTAAGTTTTATATAAAATCTAATTTCTAGGAATTTGGGAAAAATCAGGTAAAACTTGTAGAAATCGCGTATAAATTGAGATCCGACGTTTATTCGGGCCTCTAGTTGATCCTTCAAAATTAGGGAGGAATCGCACGAGGCATGAATTCTAAGCCTATGAATTATCTGAAATTTACATGTTTTAATTATCGAGTTTGATATTTTGGATCCGGGCGAAATTCATGTATTAGTTAGGCCCGTTAATTATGCACGTAAAACTGTGATAAAAGCACGTATAAATATTTATGTGAGCATGCTATATGTTTACTTGGGTCAAAGGGGGGTTTGGTGCAATTCCATTCGGGGGTAAGCTCCTCAAAGTTTGAGGATTGTAACATTGATTGTGTGGTATCTGGTATGGAGTAAGGCCCAACCAGGGCACGGTACCTAGTATAGAAGAAGGCCCAACCAGTGTACGTGGTGCGTGGAAGAGGTGTGCCTTCCACGGTACAAGTCTTTTTTTACCGGATGGAAGCGTACCACTCACCCTAGAGACTGTTTTGATGTGTTTTGATGTTTAAAGCATGAATTGTCATATATGCATATGTTAGAATTACAGACTCAGCATATAGTTGAGCAATAGAGATTTACTCCATTGCAGGCATGAAGAAAGGCAAGAAGAAGCGAGAGGAGTGAGGCCGGGGGGGCGACGGGAAAAATCCTAATACATGTTCTTGGTTTCCTTTCCATATGTTATAATAATGAAATTGTGGAACTAGAACCATGTTTTGTTTGAATTGGAAACCTTGGAAGGATTTTAGAAATATTGTAATATGTCATTAAACTTATTATAGTTAGTTTTGAATTCTGCAAACTTCTAAGTTTGTGTTTTGTAAACTTAACTTGTCACATTCGGACTTTGAAGGAATGTGGGTAGAGTTTTGTGAATCGAGCCAAACAAGCCTTAGCTTGTTCCGTTATTGTTTCTTTTCATGGATTAGTAAGATTATGTCACGCCCCGAAAACCGAAGCTCGAGGAAAGAGAAAGAGATAGAGACAAAAGAATTAAAATTCATACACAGGTGCAGAAGCGACATTGGGATCCCACGGGGATTCCTATTATGATGACTCGCTAACAAATAAGCCAAGAGAGGCTTACATGTCAACGAGTCAGACAGAGGTGAGGACCTTAGAGAATTTGGCTTAACGAGTCCAACAAAAATGAAAGCATTTGAAAATTTAATTAAAAGACTTTCCAGGCAAGCACTAGATCAAGGAGAGAAGGAAAAATTACAATGAATTTAATAAAAGGGTCATTTTTTACAGTTACTGAATTTTAAAACACTTGTAAGTAACTATATCTTTGCAATGTTCACATTTTGTCCACCTAGGTCCATGTAAAATTTGATTCTGCACAACTTTCGTCTAATGAAATTTTTTCCAATTCTGCACCATTTGGGCAGAAAATTGAAATAACAGTAGCAATTTTTATTTGACAGCTTTTTGACAGCATTTCGAAATATTCCCAACTGTGCTAAATTCTCGAGTTTAAACATCAATATATGACTAAACAAGTCCTAAATGACATATAACACGCGCCTAGACCAAACAAAACTTCATGTACTCGAAATTTATTAAAAACGAGAAGTGAAAGAGATAAAGAGAGGAAAAAGGGGAGAGGGAGAGATTGGGAGAGTGATATAGGGAGAGATAGGGAGAGAGAAAGAGGGAATGTATTCTAAACACACACACACACACACACACACACACACACACACGTGTATTTTTTCACATTCGGAAATATTTTAAATATATATCTACATAATTCCAACATAAGTAAAAGAAAAGAATATTTGAGAAAGGGAAAGAGATCAAAGAGTGGGATGAAAAGAAAGAGAATGAGAGAGATTTAGAACGTTTAAATGTTTGAAACATTGTTGGAATTAAAAGAGGGGTTTGATCCGGCAAGGACCCAACTATAAAACAAACTAAACTACAACAAATGAACTCTCATAAAAGCAACCACCCAAACCAATCCGGCAAGGATCCAAACAATAGGGAAAAATAAACAATGGACATGTAAATCAAAAAGACAAGAACTTAAAGAGGTTCAACGACCTCGGAAAGTAAATACATCATCATAAAGTGAGTTTAACAATTGAAAGAATAACTATGAGAGCAAGGGCTAACACTCGTCCATCAAAATACAACAAGGCTTCCCCAAAAGACTAAATTTCACATGAAAAATATCCATATACACAACTAAGCATGAGTCTTCAAAATAGAACAAAAAGCCTCATAGTTCACGCGTCGGGTCACATATGCCCTTTGCCCTTATCAAGCTCACCTAAAAAATGTTTTGTCGTTTTTATGAGAACGATGGCTCGTAGAAAACATTATAACAAGTCTATATGTTATCCGTGACTAAAATGAAATGAGGTGCAATGCATCGCCACCACGGCTACAATGAAATGATTAGAGCCTCACGGCTATGCGTGATATATGCACATCTCTCTCGTTACCGGACTATGAGCCACCCACGCATGGAGTGTAGCATACCAACTTCCGGGAGCTACCCGAATATAGTTTAGAGTTTGAATGTTTCTAAGGGTCATTCTCCGTGTCTTACATCACAACTCACGTCCAGATTTTCTTAAATCAAATTCCCTCACATGGAGTTTTTCTCTCTTTTTCAAACAAAACCTTTATGTCATGATACATGAATGCTTGTTGATTAGGCTTCAATGCACGTGATGCTAACAATGACATTAAGGATGATTCATCATAATACATTAGGCAATAATTTTATTTTATTAAACATGATATCAAGGGCTTCAAAGAATGTAATTAAATTTCATAATTTAACATTCCTAGCAAGGATTTCTAAAACTAACGCCCTAGCATGTGTTTACACATAAAGGAAGCATCCTAAGCACATCTAGCATCACATAATCAAGTATAGTACAACCAAAGCATGTAAATTCACAATTAGGCATACAACCCTAAATTTACAACTTTGGGGAAAACCTAATGCATGTGTCTAAATCATTCTCAAGACATCATTTTAATTACATTTAGCACCCCAAAATCACAACTAGTACAACCAAAGCATATAATCCACATTTAGGCAAAATAATCCAACATTGTAACTTTGGGGGAAATCCTAATACATGTGTCTAAGTCATTCTCTTAGCATGTTAATGAACACAAATCACCTTAGACAAGCATAACATATGAAAAAGCAATAATGTAAATCTACCTCAACCCTTAGCTCCCAAAAATCAATGGCAACTCAAGAGAGCTAAGCAAATTCAAAATAGCTTCAATGCTTGTGCTAGAATCTTGATGGATGCTTCAAGTATGCACCACTAATCAAGAACAACCCAAGGTTAGGATAGAAATCATGAAACTAGCAAACCCTAGGTTGTTAGAGATTGGGAAAAACTTACCCACATAAGAAATTCTCCATAGAAATGGTTAGGCTATGAAAGAGACTCTGTATACTCCAAGGAAGCTATACAAAGTGAAAGAAGTCCATGAATAACTCAAAATTTAGAAAACTAATGAAACCCTAGAATTTGGGGGTTTCTAGAAAACTTACCAATGGAAGGATGTCAAGCCCTAGGATTGTTAGGAGAGCTTGAAGATGAAGAGTTTGACCTTCCTTAGCAATCTTGAAGTTAGAGATGAAAGAGGGGTGAAGATCTTTGAAGGTTTTGGCCTCTTGAAACTTGAAAGAGAAGAAGAGGATGAGAGGAAGAGAATGAAACGTGAGTAATGAGGGGAGAGGGGGAGTTGGCCGAATATAGGGAGTGGGGTGAGGCCCACTCTCCAGTTTGTTCCAAAAAATGAAATGTTTGGTGTTCCCACGGACAGTCTGACCCAACAGTGTGAACCCAAAATTAAATAAACACACACACACGAACAGAAATAAATTTTAAAGCACCTGAAAGGGTAAATAAATAATATAATCATGCTCCATAAATTTAAATACAGTCGAATAAATTTAGAGCCCACAACAGAAAAGGTAAAATTACCCAATTATCCTTTAATAAAATTCTGAAACATAACAAATTAAACTTTGTTTTTGAAAGCTTGTTATAGCTTGTGAAGTTTGGAATTATTTTATTCATGTTTGGAGTGGTGTAAGAAGTGAAGGTTGAATGGATCCTAGCAAATTCTGCTGCTAGAAGGAATTTTGCTAAAGGGTCATTCGACCGGTCGAAGGGGGTCGTTCGACCAGTCGAAATACCCCCTGTATGTTTTCTTTTTCTACCCCTTCCGGAAATAATTTAAATGTTTTGATTGGTTCTTAGGGTACCTTTGGACCCTTTTTAACATAAATTCACTCGTTTCAAAATATAATGACGTTTTCAAATTTATCCGGATTTTACAACTCGAAGGGTATTGTTTTCAAAAGAGTTGTATACTCAATGCTGTTTTTAAGTTTCTTTCCACTGCTATAATCTTTTAAATGGATTGGATGACTCTTGGTGGCATGCCACGTATCCTATTTCCACGCGTAGTGGGATGGATCGTGACAGGTAATAAATACAGTTACACACAGTAACCTTCAAGAATCAATTTGCTTTTCTATATATTTAATGTTTAAAGATCCTATGTGAATAGAACATAGTTCAATTCCTTGCGAACCCCTCACCATTCAAGTCCTTTCATTTGAACAACAAAATATATGAATTCACATATATTTAAGAAGTAAACTTTTAGGATTACTGCCCATTTAAGAGATAATACTAACAATATAAGAAGTTGTTCTAGGTAATAGGTTCTATCAGAATAAGACAATAAAGCACAAAAAGTAACCACTCAATAAGTTTTCTCACGACCAAACATCAACTATCCATTCATACCTCAAAAATTTATGAAATCCTACAATTAATTGGAGATGTGTATTGTCCCAAAGAAAAATCTGATTACAATAACATGTTGTCCTCCTATACAATTTTTCTATCCATTCTATCTACCCTAAAACTAACATTTATCAAATTACGGACTGATTCTGAAAGATGCAAAGAGGAACAAGCCTAGGCATATCTTCAAAAACACCAAGAGAACTAACCTGAACACGATCCGTCGGCAATTTTCTTTCCATGTGATGTGCAGTTTGATGAAAGAAAATGTGTGTATTTGCAGATCTGAGCATACTCCCAAAATTTGTTTTTTAAATTCAAATAAAAGTGTGAGGTTTGCTCGAGGGTTGAGAGAACCAGATGTGTGTGTGTGTGTGTGTGTGTGTGAGAGAGAGAGAGAGAGAGAGGGAAAGAGAGAAAGATCTAGAGAGATGAAGAGATTTACAGACAGCGACGGCAACTGTGGGGTGGTGACCGACGTGTGACCACGGGCAGCATTCAACAAGCAAATTTAGGGATACCCTTCCCTTTCTTTCTTTCTATATCTATTCTTTCTTCTCTAGGGATTTAGGAAATTGGTTGTGTTCAGAGCGGTGTAGGAGCGAGATTCTAACTTGAGGGGAGCAAGGTTCCGACAAGCTTCTTGGTCTGTGGAGGGAGCGTGACCAATTTAGAAGGTTCCTGCTTCTAAGTTCTGGTCCACGTAAAGACTTTTACTTTCATTGGCCACCTCAGCCACAGCCTCCAATTCCTCCGAAACCGAGGGAGAGACAAACCTCTCACGAAGGACTTTCTTATTACATTTAAGGTGTTGTACATCAATAATAACCCGAACAAAAAAATAATACCCAGAACCTATAATCGCACCAGCTAAGCCAGTAGATCGATACAACAAAAAAACAATAAAAGTAGCCACCAAGGTCACAGCCTGTCCACTTCTCTGCACAGACGCAGCATTGGGGTCGCCTGTCTTCAAATTAGTATTAGGGCAGATATCAAAGCAGACGCATGGACCCGTCTTACAATAGATAGCGAAATCCTCACAGTTGTTACTCATAAGGTCGTAATCAATCGAACTGTTTCGCATTTTGCTGTTATGATCCTTGGGAAGTAAGGATTCAGCTCGTTTGAGAACTTTCTCATGTGGGTCCGAAGGAGCGAGACTACAGGTTCCACCTCTGAATTTGATGAGAAAAAAAGGCATTGAGACGTCATAGTGATAAAGGTAGAGGTTGCCACCAGAAAGAAAGCATTCCATGCAAGAAGATATTACACGTGCACCACCTCGGTTTAATTCAGAACCACATGTTCGGCATGGATTCATTGCATTGTCCATCGAATGAGAGGAAGATATTACACGTGCACCACCTCGGTCTAATGTTGTTCTTGTGCCAAATTTATGTCCTCCCCCTCTAGTGAGGTGTATCACCTTTCCATCCCTACCATATATACCTGGTGTCCAATAGCAGAAAATTAGAAAAAATGTTATTAAAAAATTTTCAGCACAGGATTATATTGAGCTCAAAAGTTGTTCAGTGATGTTTAAAAGGTAATAAAAAAAACATAATGAAGTAGGAAGATGTAAAAGAAAAGTAATACCAGAACTGGCTACATGGCCACGGCCAAATCTATGGTTATTCTATTTATAAATTTATATTTTTGTTTATGGTATTCAAGTACCAAGTACCAATTTTAGTATGGAACCAAGTTGTTTGAGAGAGAGAGAGAGAGAGAGAGAGAGATAGAGAGAGAGAGAGAGAGAGAGAGAGAGATCATTATTCTGATAACAATAACCAAACTAGAATATCCTTTCCAACAAATATCCTATGTAACAATAACCAATTAGAATATCCTTTCCAACAAATATCCTATGTAATGATTGAGCTTGAATTAACCATTTTGTGGTTACAAATGTACGTAAAACCGCTTTTCAGATTAATTAGAAGTCATCCCTTATTTCAAGTAATTGTATGGATATCTTTCTCTAACTCCCCTCTACCTAGTAGACTCTTCAACATAATCGCATTACTCAAACTGTGTTATTTTTAACATCTTAGCGATTGAGTCGATTGACCCATTGCCCACATTTAGTTTCTTCATAAAATTATCATTTTCCAGTCCGAACATTAGTTAAACTCAATGTCCTCTTCTTTACTATTAATAAAAAAATTTGATTCCGCAAGAATCATAGAAGTTTCTTGGCAACACCTTATACCCCACAACATTGCTAGTCTCAACTGTCCTGTGGAAGTTATCTTTGAAAAGAATTTGAAAATTCACTTCAGAAGCATTTGTCCACTTTCATTAGAATTTTATAGCTAACAATGTGACAAAATTTACAACAAATACAACAAAATAGAAGCTCCTACCTATATCCTTGCAATCAATCGCGTGGACTCGTTCTAACAATTATTGGAAAATCCCCAACCACTACTCCATGTTCCAACCAATCATTTATAGCAGTGTTTACCTTCCCAGTTAAAACTGTGATGCGCTGATGCTAGCAAATAACATGCCCACAAAACAAACCTATACGAGTCAGATGGCTTCATGATAAACAAAATACATGAGGTCACCGCCATGACACTTTGAGTGGGTTCCAACAGTATACTTTATTACTGATTTTTAAAGCTTGCTGTAGAGCAAATGAAACCACTCACCCTAAACTCACCTAAAATACAGAGCGAATCATTAGTAGCTAAACAATTTTCATCAGAGAATATTGTCATGTTACTGCTACAATTTGTGGGTACTTGATCTATTTTAACAATTTTTATATCTAATTACTTTTACGAAGAATCAAATGAACTACTAACCCATAATCAACAAAATGCAAGTTTATGCTACCCATTTTCTGTCCTGGACTGCAACTGAGTCACGATAGGCAACTGTGTAGCTAGGAACCTTTTCCTATTTACAACATATTGTTCCGTGTGCTATTCCTAGAAAAAGAATCGTGGAGTTTTGGTGTTCCATATTCTTTTATATCAGGCCAAAACCTGACCCCATCTCCATTCTCAACGAGTAGGAAACATGCTTAAAAACTCTTACCACCGTTTAATGGTGCATTTAGAAGTTGAATTTTCACAACGCCTATGTATTTGACACATTACACATTACCTTCAGAGTTCGGTAGAGGAAAAAAAAGATCGGGAAAATTTACACAAACACTTGTTAGGAGGAGGCGTGGCAGACGAATTTAAATATAATTTGATTGATAAGGACCAAGTATTGGGGTGGGACAGAAATTATGATAAGACTTAAGTAGACTACGTTTGAGTGAGCTTATGATCGATGTCGTTAATCTATGATCTTGGACTATTATTCTGTATTTTACAATTAATTTTTCTTTCAGAACTTTAATATCACCTAGACCCACACCGATTCAACTGTAAAAGACGCACTGAGCAATAAGGCAAAAAGTGTCAGGGTGCAAGTAATTTCACGAGAACTGAAGCCAAGCCACCAGTAATAACCACCTAAGTAGCCCGAATTAATCCGATACACGTAGTCATCCTTAACCCAATACAAAAGGCAAAGTGCGAGTTTACAACACAAGTATCGAAATAACTGATCCATTCCCCCAAAGAGAACATATGAATCATGAGATATGTTGAAGTAAACAACTTCAACCTTCCACCAAGCTTGTTTACGGTGTCTTTAGTACATTAAATTAAAGGATTTTTATAACCAATGACACAATCCGCACATAAAGAGAGAAAAATGATTCGTATCTCAACCCTCTCACTAAAGGGAAAGTCTTAATCGAGAGCAATTAACCAAACTGAACTTCTGAAAGCAGACCAAGTCCCCCAATTAATTCCAGAGCCAATTCTATTTACGTTAGTAGAAAAAAAAAATTGCAAACTCCCACTCATGTGTAGAACTATAGTCGAGTGTGCCAGGGGGGCGGTTTGGAGCCTACCCTACAAGATTTTGGCTCGAACTCCTATATGGGCCTCTTGGGTAGCCTTGCTAGTAACATGGCCCCCCATGAGCAAATTCCTGGTTCCGCACCTGCCCTCACTCCTTCGCCTTGAATCTAAACACCTATTTGTGCACTTATATCGCCAACAGCTCAAATGTCCAACCCAAACAAAAAATCCACCGAAGGAATTATGTGAATGTGGCCATTTTCACAATCACTCTCTTGAGTCTCAAAGGCCGGAATTATGGCCAATACCCAACCATCTAATGGCAGAAAATCTCTACAAATGCTACAATCCTTTCTTAGCATTATGAGCCATAGCAATTAGTAAAGAAAAGAGGTTTTGAGGGGGACAATTGAAGAAGCACAACTCAACCATATCTTCGTGGTTGGCATATATCCTAATATCAAGGAAAACATTGCAATGACTTAAAATTTGTATCATCTATGTCTACAAAATTCAAGAAATAATTAAATAAGAGGAAAAGAGTACAAAAAAATTAAAGGCTTTGTCAGTGGAGCATCAAGGACTACCTAACATAATGATCATCCCTTAGTTGGAGAGAATTCCAGCGTTCTTGTATCTCTAGAAACTCATTGATTGGCTAATGTTTCTCTTTTTTCCTTTTTTGTATTAATGAAAACCCCTTCTCGAAAGGAACATAAAGATATATAGAAAAAAAACATGTCAATTTTGATTGGTTGATTACTTTATCAGAAGCTTTGGTGCGGATATTTCAAAATTCTCTCAATAGTTAAACCAACAATATATCTTCGGGGAGATTGCAATTATGACAGTGTGTAATCAACTATGGGTTGTACACTTACAAATTTGAATAAAAACATATGCCTTGATCACAAGAATCAACAAAAAAACCTTTTAATTATGCTAAAAGAAATAAATTTTATGGGTGAATAGGCAAGTAGTAACAATCCGTTTGGTATGATTGTAAAATAGAATATAATTGAATTGAACAGAATAGAAAAGAAAAGAATTGAATTGATTTGCAATTTCAATTTTCCTGTTTGGTTCAAAATAGAAATGAAAAGAATAGAATTAAAAAGAATATAGCTATTTTCTAAAATACCCAAACAGGCCTTCAAATTTACCAGACCGGACAAAGAAGAAGAAGAAGAAGAAGAAGAAGAAGAAGAGACCAGACGAAGACGAAGAAGAAGTAGAAGAAGAAGAAGAAAGACGAAGACGAAGAAGAAGAAGCTGCGAAGAAGAAGAAGAAGAAGAAGAAGAAAGACGAAGATGAAGAAGACAAAGAAGAAGAACGACGATGAAGAAGGACGAAGAAGACGAAGGCCAGGCCAGACTAGAAGCACGACGTAGAAGACGAAGAAGATTTGGGTATTTTGGGAAGAACACAATTTTAGACTGAATTCTCACCAAATCCGACCAATTTTGGTCGGATTTCACTTTGGCCTAAAACTTCAATTCTCAAGAATTGGCAAGAATTGGAAATCAGTTCATTTCTAATTTTTGTGTCAAACGAAACACACGATTTGCCAAAAACAAGAATTGCAAATCAATTCTTTTCTTGTTTGTGGCATACCAAACGGACTGTAAAGGATAAAAGTAGGGAATCAAAAAGAGATATAAAGCTATAAAAGATGAATCAAATACATAAGCTCCAAATCATTCCAACAATCAAAGAGGCACACAACATCAAATAGTAGCAGCAACTAGCAAGCCACTTGTTAGGAGGAGGCGTGGGAGACGAATTTAAGTACATCAGGCTAAAAGAATCGTGGAGTTTTGGTGTTCCATATTCTTTTATATCAGGCCAAAACCTGACCCCATCTCCATTCTCAACGAGTAGGAAACATGCTTAAAAACTCTTACCACCGTTTAATGGTGCATTTAGAAGTTGAATTTTCACAACGCCTATGTATTTGACACATTACACATTACCTTCAGAGTTCGGTAGAGGAAAAAAAAAGATCGGGAAAATTTACACAAACACTTGTTAGGAGGAGGCGTGGCAGACGAATTTAAATATAATTTGATTGATAAGGACCAAGTATTGGGGTGGGACAGAAATTATGATAAGACTTAAGTAGACTACGTTTGAGTGAGCTTATGATCGATGTCGTTAATCTATGATCTTGGACTATTATTCTGTATTTTACAATCAAATTTTCTTTCAGAACTTTAATATCACCTAGACCCGCACCGATTCAATTAACTTTAAAAGATGCGCTCAACAATAAGGCAAAAAGTGTCATGGCGCAAGTAATTTCACGAGAACTGAAGCCAAGCCACCAGTAATAACCACCTAAGTAGCCCGTATTAACCTGATACACGTAGTCATCCTTAACCCAATACAAAAGGCAAAGTGTGAGTATACAACACAAGTATTGAAATTACAGATCCATTCCCCCAAAGAGAACATATGAATCATGAGATATGTTGAAGTAAACAAATTCAACCTTCCACCAAGCTTGTTTATGGTGTCTTTAGTACATTAAACTAAAGGGTTTTTATAACCAATGACACAATCCGCACATGAATAGAGAAAAATGATTCCTATCTCAACTCTCTCACTAAAGGGAAAGTCTTAATCGAGAGCAATTAACCAAACTGAACTTCTAAAAGCGGATCAAGTCCCCCAATTAATTCCAGAGCCAATTCTATTTACGTTAGCAGAAAAAAAAAAAAAAAAAAAAAAAAAAAAAAAAAAAAACTCCCACTCATGTGTAGAACTATAGCCGAATGTGCCGGGGGCCGGTTTTGGGCCTACCCTACAAGATTTTGGCCTGAACCCCCGTGTGGGCCTATTGAGTAGCCTAGCTAGTAACATGGCCCCCTATAAGCAAATTCTTGGTTCTGCACCTGCCCTCCCTCCTTCACCTTGAATCTAAACACATTTGTGCACTTATATTCGCCAACAGCTCAAATGTCTAACCCCAAACAAAAAATCCATCGAAGGAATTATGTGAATGTGAATCTGACACCATTTTCACAATCACTCTCTTGAGTCTCAAAAGCCGGAATTATGGCCAATACCCAACCATCTGATGGGCAGAAATCTCTACAAATGCTCCAATCCTTTCTTAGCATTATGAGCCATAGTAATTAGTAAAGAAAAGAGGTTTTGAGGGGGACAATTGAAGAAGAACAAGTCAACCATATCTTCGTGGTTGGCATACATCATAATATATTTCAACGGCTTAAAATTTGTATCATCAAGAGGAAAAGAGTGCAAGGAAATTGAAGGCTTTGTCAGTGGAGCATCAAGGACTACCTAACATAATGATCATCCCATAGTTGGAGAGAATTCCAGCGTTCTCGTATCTCTAGAAACTCATTGATTGGCTAGTACGTTTGTCTCTTTTTTCCTTTTTTGTATTAATGAAAACGCCTTCTCGAAAGGAACATAAAGATATATGGAAAAAAAGCATGTCAATTTTGGGTGGTTGATTACTTTATCATAAGCTTTAAGGTGCGGATATTTCAAAATTCTCTCAATAGTTAAACCAACAATATATCTTCCGGGAGATTGCAATTATGACAGTGTGTAATCAACTATGGGTTGTACACTTACAAATTTGAATAAAAACAAATGTCTTGATCACAAGAATCAACAAAAAAAAAAAAAAAAACTTTTAATTATGCTAAAAGAAATAAATTTTATGGGTGAATAGGCAAGTAGTAAAGGATAAAAGTAGGGAATCAAATAGAGATATAAAGCTATAAAAGATGAATCAAATACATAAGCTCCAAATCATTCCCGCAATCAAAGAGTCATACAACATCAAACAGTAGCAGCAACTAGCAAGCCACTGATTAGAGAAGGCAGAAAAATCCAAGTTACGGAGCCGAATTGGCAAATGTAAAAGCTAAGGGCTCGTTTGGTAACGTTGTCGTTTTCTGTTTTCTGTTTTTGTTTTCGTTTTTTAGAAAACGAAAATTGAAAACTCGTTTGGTAACTTTTTGTTTTTTGTTTTTAAAAAACGTTTTCAAATTTTGGGTAAAAAATGAAAACATCAAAAAGTCGTTTTGAGTTTCCTGTTTTTGTTTAAAAAAAAAAAAAAAACAACAATGTTACCAAACAAGTTTTCGTTTTTTTTTTCAAAAAAAAAAAAAAACCAAAACTGATTTTCGTTTTTAAAAAACTGAAAACTCAAAACAGGAAATGTTACCATGCGAGCAAAAGGATCGAAATGGAAAATTACTGAGTACCAAACCAACAGACAAGAAAGAGAGGAAATTATAAGAAGAAAAGAAAAGAAAAGAAAAGAACTTAATTTACCATGGTGAGCGTAGATCCAACCGTGCCTCCATGTGTAGATGTGATCGCCTGGCTGTAGTTGGTCTTCGTCGATCCAATTAGACAGTAATCCTCTCATCGTTTCTCTCTCTTCCCTCCTAATTTTTTTCCCAGGACAGAATAATAATGTGATGTTCGATGTCACCGAAACAACGAACATCACATACATGGTAAATTCCAACCAACACGTCGAAAAACACCAAAGGGAAACCCAAAAGATACCCATAAAAACGAAAACAAATGAATACCAAACCGCCATCCTTTTTTTTATGCTAAAAAGATTAATACAGAGTGGCATGATAATAATCACTGTCCCTGTAACTAGGAACATCACAAACACGGCAAGGTCAGGCCAACGCCTGGAAAAACACCAAACGGAAACCCAAAAGAAATTGCAAAAATGGAAAACACATGAAGAAGTAGTAGACAAACTCGGCATCTTCATTTTTTCTCTACAAAGATCATTACAGAATGGTATCATATTCAGTAACACTATAACTACGAAAATCACAGACATGGTAAATCCCAACCAACACGTGGACAAACACGAAAGGAAAACCCAAAAGATACCCATAAAAGCGAAAACAAATGAAGACCAAATTTCCATCTTTTTTTTAAAAAGATCAATACAGAGTGGTATGATAATAATCACTGTCCATATAACAACGAACATCACAAACCCGGCAGGGTTAGACCAACGCCTGGGAAAACACCAAACGGAAACCCAGAAGAAATTGCAAATATGGAAAACAAATGAACAAGTAGACCAACTCCCCATCTCCTTTTTTTCTTCTGTAAAAAGATCAGTACAGAATGGTATCATAATCAGTAACACTATAACTACGAAAATCACATACATGGTAAATTCAGGCCAACGCCTGGACGAACACCAAAGGGAAAGCAAAAAGATACTGATAAAATCGTCAATAAATGAAGAAGACGAACTCGCCGTCATTTCTGAAGACCGGCAAAATATGACTGACTAGACTCTATATTAGATTTTAGAGAGATCTCGATGATGGTAAAAATAGGGTTCTAATAATGACCATCCTCATTTTATAATAAAATTTTCCATTACAATAAGTCAACAAGCAGTTCTAGCAACAAAAAAAAAAAAAAAAAAATCAACACGCACCACGGTAACACGCGCACAGAGACGTATGGTGTGTTTGATAACCCAATTAAGTGGCGAAAATGAAAATTTTTAGCACTTAATTATTTTTTGTGCGTTTAATTGAAAAAGCCTCCAAAAATCCACTGAAAACGTTAAGTGAAAATTTTCTACTGAAAATAATCACTGAATGCAATCTGTTTTAGTTCTTCAAACATTGTTTTCAGTATTACAAATACAAATTACTTAAAATTTTCAGTACTTAAATTCAACACTTAATTTTCAGTGCTTAATTTTCAATTTTATCAAACACACCCCTATTCTTCATTCTGATCCATTCTCATTCGTACATTCTTAGCAGCCCGGACTGAACAAGAGTCAAAGGAGGGGGGCTCAAACTCCTTTCACATTTGTTTTAAAGTCAACAAAAAATCTACTCCTATTACTTTGTTAGAGTTCCATCTCTAATAAGGAAGATTGGTGTAATTTTCACGTACACAAGGGAGGTCATGAGTGTATTTTGATCCTACTTCAACGGAGATCAATATGATTATCTCTAACAAAAATAAATTGATTGGGGTGGATATGATAGAAAATATATAATCTTATGTGTTTTTTTTTTTTTTTTTTTCAGAGATAAGAAAAAATCCCTCATGTCCTCCACAGTCCGAATTCACCGTCATTTTTCAGATGCACTTACCAAAATCGATTCTATCAAAGAAAGATCAGGGGCAAACCCCCACCACATGCATGTACCCCACAATCATGTAAGTCGGAGAAATCAAGTGAACGATAAGATTCGTACCCATACCAAACTCTAGATACGATTCATCCAGTTATTAAGATCCATCATTTCAATTAACGTACTTACATCGACCATGAAATTTCAAACCCTTTACCTTCCAAGACCAAAAGCGATCTCTAACTTAATTTATAACAAGCCAAATTGGTTTATATAAATCCTAAGTTAGTGATTGGATTATACTCCGTAGTAAAGATGAAGGGAAATAGGGGAAAGGGTCACATAGGCACGTGGTTGCTGATTCCTCTGGTTATTATACTTGAGACTTCCCACAGATGTTGCTAGCTGTCCCAATCCCTCAACCCATGTGACCCACCACCACTCTCCCTCCAAAACCTCCCTAGTCCCTCCAAGAAGTATATACTATGGATTTACTACCAAGTTTCTTGGGATTCAAAATCCTAACATACGTCAAATAATCTAATATTCAAATCATTTAATTTGAGTTCTCTAATTTTTTCATGTTCAAGAGGGATCAATTTTGTTTTAGAGTGGTGTCCTCTATTAAAATTAACAAAACACATTGTTTAGTAAAACTTGTCCTCAATAATTGAATCAACTCAATGGGATCTCGAATACATAAGATATCACGAGCTAAAACTATTTGGTCAAACTGATAGACAATATTATGTGATCCAACCACATCAAATAATTTCTCACCCGCAAGATATATAATCGTAGGTAGCTGGTAAGGGCAGGTGCATTTTTTAGTTTGGGCACCTCTTTTTAAGTTAAAAAATCAAATTTTTATCTTTTATTGTAATTAGTAAGGGCACCTCACTTATTGTACTATATATATGTATTTGGGTAAATTGCAAATTACACTCCACTAGTTTCGTAAATCAATGTAGTTTTGTATTTATTTATTTATTTCTATTTTGTTTCTTTCTTAATTTCTTCCTTCTTCAGCTTATTATAAGTTTTAGTCCTCCTCCTCTTTTTTTTTTTTTCTTTTTTTTTTTTTTTGGTTAATTAGGATTAGGTGTCACATTAGATACTTTTTACGTGATTGGGATAACCCGTGAACTAGTTTAATGAAATGCCCAACGAAATTTAGTTGACCAAAATAGTCTTTTGTGTATTGTTAGCACGCGCACATGCACTATCCGACATTCTGCATTCAAAAGGAACGCATATGGACATGCACATGCCACGTGTATAGTTAGGTTTTTTTTTTTTTAAGGAACACGTGTATAGAGAGAAAGAAAGAGAGAGAGACAGAGATCACCATCGCCATCACCATCGGCGATGATCGCCGGCCAGCACCACCATCGTCGTCGATTACCATCACCATCGCCGTCGTTGCCACCACCACCACCACTATTGCCATCGCGTCTCCACCACAACCGTGGATCGCCACCACTATTACCATCACTATCCCATAAATAACTTATAATCTTTTAAACAATCTGATATACTTAAAATTTATAATAATCTGATAATATCTTATAATCTTTTAAACCACATGATAATATCTTGTAATCTTTTAAATAATCTGATACACTTAAAGCTAGACACGCACTTGTACACTAATATCAAAGTGAAATTGATAAAAATAAATAAAAAAAATTAAGCTTATAATACAAAACTTCCGTGAAAAAATTATGGGATAGATTATGGGGTCATTTTGAGCCAGAAATAATGTGATATTCCCATTGTACCCTTGCTTATTTTGTAATTGGGTGGATTTTGCACAATTTGAGGACTGGAAAGGGAGTAAATTGTCAAAATTGAAACTATAGGGACCAAACTGTCACAACCCTTAAACTATTGGAGTGTAATTTGCAATTTACCCATATATATATATATAGTACAATAAGTGAGGTACCCTTACTAATTACAGTAAAAGATAAAAGTTTAATTTTTTAACTTAAAAAGAAGTGCCAAAACTAAAAAATGCACCTGCCCTTACCAACTACCATAATCGTATATATATCTTCGCAGAGCAACTCATGCCCTTTATACATACATACTACTACCACGAATGTATAATGTAGATTTACAATAATACAAAAATATGTGATATTCACAACCATCAAGCACACGCACATTGCTCATTTTTTTATAAAAAAAAAAAAAATACGGTCCATGTATACGGTATATTACAGTGATTATATGAGATCATGTGGGTCCCCTGTGCAGTGGTCTCTAGACTCTAGGCTATATATGCAGCATAACGAGGGGTTGTTTGGGAAAGCTCCCAACAAAAAGTTCTTCTTTCCTATGTTTCTCTTTCTAAGTTTCTTTCTTTCTTTTTTTCCTTAATCTTCTTCTTTCTCACTCTTGAGTCTACCGAGAGTCTGTACAGGTGTACATATATTTGTATACATATATATATATATATATATAAGATATTGTAAGTAATTTTTGATCAAATAAGACAAACACGGTGACAACTCATATCATGTAATTGTATAAGGTCAATGCATTCATTTGTAATATTCAACCACAGTTGATACTGTTTTGTAATTAATTCAAAATTCTAGTTTCTGAGTAAGCATGTGAATTGTGATTCATTCATATCCAACTTTTTTCCCAACTTCGTTTTCAGATCAAAAAGTTCCGAAATTCACTCAAAAGATTTGAAATCGTGCGACGTTGAACAGGTTTTCAGATTTATAAACATGCAGAACTCTGAATCGGATTACCAGATTTTTACAGAACGTAAATCATATACTAGTAATTGTCTTAAGTTTCTCATAAAAAATTATTTCCTACTCTAGTCTGTGGCTTTAATCTGACCCACATTTAAAAAATTGGTTACAACAGAATTTTTCAAAATTACATAAGAAAATCAATTTCTTTGAAATTAAAGAAAAATTACCATTATCTGTCTCTAACTGTTAAAGTGAAGATTCTCAAAAATTAATAGGGCTTGTTGAGATTCTGGAAAATTAGAGGACGATCCAAAATTTATGGCAGAATAAAACGTCTTAAAATTGTTGGAACATGTAAATAAGACTGGAACAGAATTACCGGATCAGTAACTTCTTTAACGAATCATGGGCCGAGTCGCGGATCTCGCTCTCTTTAAGACGTTTCGCGGCTCTGCCCAAAGTGTGCAAGCAGTTCGCACATGTCAAGCCGTCCCCAGGATAAAACAGCCCAGAATCTCCTCTGTCTCAGACTTTTCTTTGCACTAAAAAAATCTGGTATACTAAACACCCTTCAGATTTTGTTACTCGGTAACTACAAACTGAAAAACTTTTCCTCTTTGGAAACTGAAACTCAAATATTTTTCTCTCTTCCAGAAACTTGAAACTCACTAGAATTAGAAATTCATTTTATTCCAATGAGGAATTTTTTCCGGTTGATGAGAAAACTGTAATAGAGTCAAAAGGATATATATCATGGCTAAGCCAAAAAGCAAGGAAGAAATAGCCTTACAAATAGTGTCGTTACTAGTTTTTTTTTTGGTAATCGGGGGTGTCCGGGCCAGCTTGCGTGCACCTCGACTAATCCCCCGAGGTCTGGAGGCACCGGGTGAATACTCCAGTGGCCACGCCCCCCATGACTCGAACACTAAACCTCTTGGGTAGTACACCCAAGAAGCTTACCACTCGACCACAAGGGACTTGATTGTGTCGTTACTAGTTGATGGAAGTTAATGTTACATTAAATATATATATATATATATATACATACACACTCTAAGATCCACCCTTGCAATCCTCATATTACTCTAATAACATAGATAGACTTTATATGGAAGACTAAGTCTTCATTCTAAAACTACAAATACAAAAGATGTATATAATAATAATAATAATAAATATATGATATAAAGTAGTGGGAGACCAAGTCTCCACACACGATTTTTTATTTTATTATTATTTTTTTTAATAGTCCAACGGTTTAAACAATAAATTATGTTAGTAACTCACCATTCTTAATTACTATTAACATCAATTATAACATAGTAATAATAGAAACCTAATGTTTAGTCCCTTATTATTTAGTTTTTGTAAATTGGGTGCATCTCAATTAGGTAGTTAAGAAATGTATCCCTTAATTAGTGTAGAAATCAGGAATTAGTCCTTTCACCCAATTTTTATGTTTTTTTATTACGATTATAACCCTTATCTGCTTATTTAGGAAGTTATTTGAATTCGTATTTAATATTTTATATAACCCATGTTTGCAGAAGTGTAGGAGTCATAACATAATGGATCCCTAAAAATTAGGTAGTTGATTGGGGAGCATTAAATCTGCTATAAACTGATTCATAGGTGTATATAGATTAATTTTAATTTAAAATTTTTTTTAGATATAAAATTCATATCTCTTATTATCATCTATATAGAGCTTGGTGTTTCAGTAATTGTCGTAAGAGTATTTCTCAGCAGGTAAGAAATCATTGTGTATGTTTGGGAGAAATTTATCACACATACGAATTGTGTGATGTTAATCAATTGTTATATCTTTATTGATTGCAATAGTGATTTATAGCAATTCATAATCGTAATGTAACAGAGAGTTTCATGTTTACATGCAGATTGCTGTTTATTGTGGTGTTATGGAGAGTCAGATTCACTTGATATGTTCATTTGGTGGGGATAATTTTGTAGTTAGTGTTGATGATGGTTCCAGACTTGGTGATGTAATTACTTCCGTAATTGGAACATGTGTTATTTTTAGTCATTATGTATTATAATAGAAGTGGAGGAGTTATGGGATCATGGCTTCCTAAAATTATGGTAGTTGATTGTGTGTGGTTTAAATGTTATTTTAAACTTAAACATATGTTGATATAGGGTAATCATAATTCAAAAATTTTTGAATTCTAGAATTTCTCACTGTTGAATTCATGTGATTAAGTAATATCTGTTTGTTTATTAGAGTATTCGTGTGTGACAAATTTATCACTGACATGTTTGTTTGCTCTTTGACATTTATCTTGTGATTCTGGAGTCTATTGTAATTCAATGTGCTTGTGACAAATTTCTCACTAATATATGTCATGTAATCACTTTAATTGTGTGACAAATTCTAATGAGGCGTATATATAAATGCGAAGGTGACAAATTTCTCACTAGTCTGAAATAAGGTCAGACTCAAATGCTTAGATGCCAAAAATTTTCATATGAAATTATATGCATAAATTATCCATTAGTCCCAAAATACATCTATTTCGAGTAGTTGACCACCACATATATGATCCAAAATGCATCCATCTAAAGTAACGTGATCCACCACATATATGTACACTAGTGGTCTAATGTGATCTGGCCGTAGTTTCAAATCATTCAAGGTCTTCCCGAAAGCTAAAAGACTGCATTTAAATTTTTGTCCATCTGGAAGCTTTCTCTTCTGGTTGCTTCT
Organism: Hydrangea macrophylla; assembly: GCA_033977485.1. NCBI lineage: Eukaryota > Viridiplantae > Streptophyta > Magnoliopsida > Cornales > Hydrangeaceae > Hydrangea > Hydrangea macrophylla. Next base: position 31,334,593 of record CM066999.1, read on the forward strand.
CCCTTTGTTTGAACGGACTGCAGCGTATAAAGACCATGTGTTAGAAATGGATAAATTTCATAAACTTAAAAACAGGGAGAAATTTCATACCCCCAAATACTGTGTGAAATTTCATACTCCCAAATAAGGTGAGAAATTTCAAACTCCCAAATTCAAGGAGGATTTTAATATCCAAAATTCAGTGAGAAATTTCACACTCCCAAATATAATGAGAAATTTCACAATCCCAAATACAGTGATAAATTTCACACTCCCAAATACATACTGTAAGAAATTTCATACTCCTAAATACTATGAGAAATTCCATACTCCCAAAATCAGAGATGAATGTAATACCCAAATTTCAGTGAGAAATTTCACACTCCCAATATAGCGAGAATTTTCACACTTCTAAATACATTGAGAAGTGTCATACTACTAAATACAGTGACAAATTTCACACTTCCAAATACAGTGAGAAATTTCACACTCACAAACACACTGAGGAATTTCATACACTCATATTCATGGAGGAATATAACACCCAAAAGTCAGTGAGAAATTTCACACTCCCAATATAGTGAGAAATTTCACCCTTATAAATACATTGAGAAGTGTCACTCCTAAATACAATGAGAAATCTCCACACTAAAGACGATCACATGGTTTGTATATATCGTGAAGAAATTTACCACCTTCTTTAACAAACGATGATCTGTCTAGATGATTTTTACAGGCCATCACTGTTTTTTTGAAGTAAACCCTAATATTGACAATTTGCAAAATTAATATCGAAACGGAACAAATCGAAAAATGTCGCAGATGGAAAACTGTATACTGATGTATATACATTTTGAGACATATTTCTCAAGTTTTTAATGATTATTTACACTCTTGATACATTTTCTCACCTTTTTTCCCCATGGATGATCTAGAATCGTAGAACCGTCGGTTCGTCAATGGCCGCTTCAAAATATTCCAAAAATTCCCATGAATCTCTAATAATCACTGATGTTTATGAGATATGCAGAGCTTATGGAGTGAGATTTTTGGTGAGAAAATTGTAGTGGTTTGACAAGAATTTCAAACGGCGTTGCTTCGTTTAGGATACAATTTTGGTGATAAATATGGATGTATTTTGATCTCCTTGATTGTCGCGCAGATTGAGGGGTTTTAAATGCAGATCATGATCACATTTGAAAATTGATATTATATGAGTGACGTATGGTAAGCGCTTGAAACGAGTATATGAGGGTATTTCAGTCTATTTAAGGTGTGAGGGACTATTTACTAGGTTGTGTTTTGATAGGGTCCTATTTCTAATAAGGGTAACTATAATGGACTATTAATTAAGTATCCCTAGTAATAAAACCTTATAATTTATACTTTAAGATATCATTAAAATATAACAATCCCCCACTATTTTAAAAATACAAATTTGTAAAAGTTATTCCTCTCCTTTTTTTTTTTAATTACCTACGACTCCAACAGTCTTCCGCTCCATCTCTATTTACTGTTTATGGACAAAATTTGGAGGCTCTTTTTCTTTTCATGGGTCTATCACTTAAAATATATTGAGTTATAAACTCAAAATTAAGGTCATTGATATCACTACTTCCCATGGATGCTTTGTGTATGTTAAGGAAAATATAATGAATATGACCATTTTTCAAAGTGATGCCTTGAGCATCTTTTAAATAATTTTTATGCCTTGTGCATCCACAAATCATTTTGTCGGTCATACTATCATGTTGTTATGATGCTATGTGCATTAACAAATTTCGATGGCTAATCCATCAATTCTTATGATGCTTTGTGCATCAACAAATTTTAATGGGTAATCCATTATTATTATGAATAAAAAAATAAATAAAAACAAAGATGTTCTGTACATCATGTGGGATTTTGATTTTATCCTTATGATGCTTTGAGCATCAACAAACTTTGATGGGTAAACCATCATATAGTGATGCCTTGTGCATCTACAAAAAAGTTTGGATTAATTGCACTTTGTATTTCTGAAGTTTTGGTATGGCAAATAAGTCCAAAGAGGCCTTCAGTACGAATGATTTTGTAGCTAAAAGTGAAAATTTCGTCGCTAGTAGCTCAGCTGATGGTGCGAAAGACAGAGATCGGGATTTCATGACTGCAATTGAGAGCCAGATTTCAAAGGATGGAAAGTTCCTTAGAAGAGTCGGTCCTTACAGAGGGCAAGTCGCCTCTTCAGTGGGTGTGCTTGGATGAAGGAGAATGTAACGAACTAGCAATGTTTCTTTCGGGACAATCAGTGGCTGGAGTTAAAACTTAAAACCTCTGCAAAAGTTCATTCCATGGATGAACTAACAGCGAACCCACAAGGGGAGTGATAAGCAATCAACTCCCAAAGTGTTCAAAGAATTCGAATCATTCATTGAAGTTGGGTTTATTGGAGGATAGAGCGGACAAGTTGCCTGGGCATCGGAGGACAGCTAGTGCTACTACTGACATGGGTGCGTGGAAGATTGCAATTTGGGAATGATGTTTTTGCAGAAAGCTCCTCCAATAGACAGCCCCAGGTGCCCCCTCGAAAGGTACCCAGTTTTTCAGGGTTCCTTAGTACAATGGAGACTGCATCCAAGTTTAAGTGGCCAAAGAACGGATACCGGAAGTTGAAGCTTACAGACCGGCACCAAGAAGCTGATTCTACATTACCACAATCTCAGCAGTTGACCAGGGTGAGGATACAATAACCGTGTATGTCATTACACAGTGTAACTGAAGTAAGGTTCTTGATTTTTTTTTTCACATTTAGATATGCTGCTAATTAATGTAATCTTGATTTCTTCCACAAGGGCATCAATGCGTGCTACGAAAGAAGTAAGAGTTGCCTTGATGGTTGTGATAATTATCATGACAAGCAACTCTATGGATGGTTCAGTGCCATCCAGAGACAGCTACAAAGGTCTCAGTATCAAATGCAATATAGTAGGCCAGTTCAAGTGCTTGTTTGGAGTGTTATTCTCCTCTGCCTAATTGGTGAGCTTTCTTAAAATACTACTCCAGATATTCTCTTAATTTAGTAATGGTTTGTGTTTTTTGAGTGTGGCATTGAGAATACATCTTTAGAATCTAGTTATTTGCCTGCAGCATGTGACTGGTGAGTATTGTCAATTAGAATGTGGTTTATATTGCAAGGGCGTGCAAGCTCTACAGTTTAGGCGTTTTCAAAGAATTTCTTTAGTGGTTAGTTTTTGATAAGTTTTGGTTGTATTGCAGTAGGAATTAGTGAGGTCTTGGTTCATGTTTTGATTGGTCTTTCATTTCTTTCTTATCCCTTTTTTATGGTTGCCCCCCCCCCCCCCCCCCCCCCCCCAACCTTTTTTTTTGACAATATATTCTTTTGGTGAGACCAAAACAAGAATAATAGATCTATCTAAAGGAGAACAAAAATATGGATATAGTGATGGATATACTGCAATTCTATTCTAGTCATCTGTTTAAAGCCAACATGCTATACCCACTGGGGTGCTGAAGACCCACCATACTTCTCCCTCCCCAAATGACCTCGTCTTTGCTGCTAAAATATTCTCAGTTTTGTAATATATTAGCCTATTCTAGAAAGTTCAGTTTGTTTAGTTTTTAAGAGAGTCATCTGTTAAAATCCTACCTAATTGTTATGGCAGTGCATGTTATTTTTCTATCTTATCATGTTTATTGTTTACAAGCTTTTGATGGGTTATATTTGTACATCATAGTGGGTTAATGGACGGTGAGTTGCATATATGAAACCGAGTTTTATCCAAAGTTCACCAGAAGTGAAACAAGTAGTGATAGTTTCCGACCATTAACAAACTAAACCACTTTTTTTTTTGGTGCACAGGAAAGAACAAAAGAACTAACTACCCTAGCAAAGAACACACCCACACTGTCAGCAAACAAGGGCCAAACAAGATCGTTTGTGGGGTGATCCATACAAACAAAACTTTCAGACTGATTAACTCCTAAATTAGTTAAAATATCAGCACAGCGATTTCCTTCTCGCTTGGTATGAAGCATAGTGCCCTTGACATCGAGGAGTAAAGCTTTGCAATTACTCTGAGAGGATGATTCTGATCGTTCCTCTGTAGCAGATTACAAGCCACTTCAGAGTCAGTTTCTATCTCGATATTGATCCATCCTTTAGAAGCAGCTAGCAGCAGCCCTCTCCTAATACTCTCAAGTTCAGCAAACAGACTTATGGATTATGGCCGTAATACCCCAGCTGCCACTTGCCACGGTCGTCTCTAAAACAGCCTCCAATTCCACCAGCACCTGGATTCCCTTTACAGCTTCCGTCCGTTTTGAGCTTTAGGAAACCTGCAGAAGGGAAGGTCCAGCCAATAAGATTCGAGGGGGTAGATTTAGGACTATAATCCATTTTACCACAACCTTGAATGATTTCCCTAGCATAGGTATAGTCTTATAGATATCACGAATCAAGACAAAGGAAGGGAAAGAGGAGAGAGTAAAAATATTTTCTTCCTTTCCTTCCAGACATGCCAAATTCCTGCAACAAAAACAAGAGTCCAAGGTAAGTTAGAGCCAACACAAGAATTATTTTGAAGCAGATTAACGCTTAACCAATCATTAAGGGGCAAGTTGAAAAAATCAGCAAGGCTGGTGTCAACAAGGTTGTCCCAAATAGCTTTAGACGTTTTGCAATCCCTGAGAATATGCATAGTATCCTCACACCAATGACCACAGCGCGCACGAGAGGCTATATCAGTAATGTTCATTTGGGCTCTCAGAAAATTAGAGGGGATTTTGTCGTGGAAGCAAGTACAAATAAAATGTTTCAGCTTGTTAGGGATCTCAAGTTTCCATATGAAATCCCAAGGAGTGGTCGACACATGGTGTTGACCGTTGATCAGATGGTATGCACTGCTAATGCTGAATTTGCCATTAGCCCAAAGACACCAGGAAGGAGTATCATTTAAGGAAGTATCCCTAATGGGAAGAGGAGTATTTAAAATAGCTTTCCTCCACTGAGGGGTGAGGAAATGATCAATAAGGGAAAGATCCCAATTGCCATTGTTGTTAATAATGTTCTTAACCCAGAGATTAGGGATGCACGCATGAGATAAATCCATCCCCATAGGTCTATCTCGACACCACCAACTCCTCCAAAGTGGGTACCAAGACCATTACAAATGGTCCATTTAATCCCCAAATCGATGAAAGGCTTAGCAACAAGGATGCCTCTCCAAATATTGGACTTTAGAATCCTGGAATTCCAATCATCCTGTCCTTCCCGAAAATATTTAGATTGAAGAAGCTTGGCCCAAGGGGATTGGTCCCTGTTGATCATGGTCCAAGCAAGCTTGCCCAGAAAGGCAATATTATTAGTTCTAGTTTTGCGAAGACCCAGACCACCATTCTTTTTGTCTTGACAAACAGTGTCCCACTTGACCAGATGAATCTTTTTGGAGTTATCCGTATCCCCCCAAAGAAAATTGCGATTAATCTTATCAATGGACTTGCAAACACTGCTCGGGAGAAGCATGGTTTGCATAACATGGGTAGGGATGGTAGAAGTCACAGATTGGATCAGCGTAGCTTTACCAGCTCTAGACAAAAGCAAAGATTTCCACCCAGAAAGGCGGATTTTAGTAACAGTATCAATGAGATTGAGAAATACGTTTATGGATTAGATGAAAACCCAAGTATCTCCCTAGATCCCAAGTCCTAGGTATTCCAGAGGACCTACTGACCGCATTAGCAATATGGTTGGGAACTCTTTTGGAAAAGAAAACTTTAGACTTTGAAAGATTAACCTTTTGGCCTGGGAGTTCACAAAAAATTTTGAGAGTATCCATAACAATATTGCATTGGTTCTCAGTAGCTTCAGAAAACAAGATAAGATCATTCGCGAAAAAAAAAATGGGAGAATATGGGACCCCCTCTAGAAGCCTTCAGCCCTTTCCACTTTTCACACTGGACAGCCTGCGAAATTAAGGAAGAAAGGATTTCCATACAAAGCACAAAGAGGTAGGGGATAGAGGATCACCCTGTCTAATACTGCGATGTGGATTAAGACCCTCTAAAACCTCACCATTAAAATTAACGGCCAGATTAGAAGAGTGTACTTGTCCCCTAAATGGTAATACAGCTGCAAATTGAAGAGTGAACTTGTCCCCTGAACTTTATAAACCTTGCAGATATTGAAATGCCCTTACGAGGCAGCATTAACTGAGTATTGCTTATTAAGTGGTAATAAAGACAAAGCCAACATGTGAAATGGATGTGACCATGGTTGTTAGAATCGTACGATTTACGATTCGATTCGATTCTCATACCGAACGATTCGAATCATGCCTATGAATCGGAAATCTCGTTGAATCGGTCTGAATCGTCCGATTCCTGATTCGATTCATAAAATTTTTGAGGTTTGCTTAAAAAAATAATAATAAATAAATATAAATAAAAAGGTATTGTCTTAACTTTAGCTTGTGTTACATGTCCTATTCTTCACTTTTTATTAGTTTACAGGTTGTTAATTTGTAATACAATTTCTTCTACATTTAAAGCTTCTGCTTGTGTGCAAATAAAAAGATGACAAATCAGATAATGCCAAGCTTTTTATTAGCAAATCAGCAGTATGAGAATTGTCCTAATGTTTGTTACTTTTCCTTTTCTTCATGTATTTGAATTGCTGGGCTTCACATCCTAAAAAAAGCACACATTGTTATAGTTATATACAGACAACTATGTATATACATGTTTTCATATGCATATGCAAATATATTATTATTTATTTTCTAAAAAAGTGAATCTTACGATTCACGATTCATAATTTGGCAAACCGATTCACGATTCCATTCACGATTTAACAACATTGGATGTGACAACTTCCCTATACTAAGAGACACTCATGTGATCAATTTTGTTGAAAGCTTTTGTGTTATCTTTTGAAAAAAGATACAAAGATGGATTTTTACCCTTTTTGGGTACTTATTATGTGTATTGGTTTTATTCTGCAGTGCTATTTGCGTTGCGTTCAATTTGAGGAGTAGATTCTTTGTCCAGCATTTTGTAGACTATTAAAGTATGTGGTGTAGAGTCCAAGACTCAATGTGTTACACAGGCTTAATGATGTTACACTTACCGGGTAGAGGTAGGCGTGCTTTTGTGCTCTCCTCTATGTGGTTATATGTTCATACTTGCAAGTTGGTCGCTATTGAGCCATGGATGTTGTAGCAACAACCTCACTCCTTTTTCTTTTACCCAATTTTTCTGATTTCATTGATAAATCAGTAAATTCTGTTGTATTCACGTATGAGCCAAGGTGATGGAAAAGAATGTTGGATTCGGGTTTGTAATGAGTAAGGTTTTATTCTCTCAATTGCCGTATCTTGTAAAACAGTTTCTTTTTTCCTTTTCTCTTGGAGCTGTATTTGTATTTAGTATTTACGCTATCAGCTCAAACGGTTTGCAATTTTTATTGTATTTTTATTGGTGATTTTAGAAGGGGATAAGTAGCTACTTGCTAGGATTAGGAAGTTGTAAATGAATTTTCCAGTTTTTTTTTTTTTTTTTGAATTATTTGTTTTTATTTGCATATATTTGTTCATTTTGTATGACATATTGAAACCATTCATCTTCACTCTTTCTCAACTTTCTCTCGCATACAGGACACACAGAGAAAGCTGAGACCCTCATTTTAATAAATATATCAACATTTTACTCTCTCTCTCTCTCTCTCTCGACATATTCCCTGCCTATAATAGTCCATTCAAAACCTCTAGCTTTTTACCCATAGTTAACCAACCAGCAACCAGAATATTCTAAGATACCATGCATATACTAATCCTCGTATTAATATAGTATTACCCACTCACACAACGATTAACAAAGGGTAAAATGGCTAGAAAATTAAAATATTAAGCAAGGACGGAGCCAGGATTTGATCTTAGGGGTATGCTGACATAGAAGTTCGAGGAAGCGCCCCTAGAAATTTTTTATTTTTTATTTTTGCAGAAAAACAATAACTTTGAAAATCAAGGGTTTCAAAATTGTGTGGTTGTTCTATGGATTTGACATATAGTGTAACCGAAACTTTGGCAAGAGAGAAGGTATCGAGTACCTCTAAGGGTATGAGACTTAAACCTAGGGGTGGCAATCGGGTCGTGTCGGGTCATAATCTTGTTGGGTCATTATCGTGTCGGGTCATTGTCGTGTCGGGTTATAATCGTGTCATTCTTAACGTATCATAATCGTGTCGGGTTATTATCGTGCCGGGTCATACACGGGTCACCCGTTTAACCCGTCTAACCCGTGTAGGGTGTCGTCGGTTCGGTTCGGATCAGATCGGATTTTATTTTTTTTTTTTTCGATTTTTTCATGTTTTGAAAACCAACCGAAGTGGTCGGTTCGGTCGGTTTTGCCAATTTGAGCGGTCGGATCGGTTTTTTAGTTGTAAGTAATTTTAAAAAAACCGACCGATTAGCTTGGTTCGGTTATTCGAAAAAAGCTTACAGTCCTACTAAGAACACAAACAAGTCTTTTATAAAATGTATCAATTATTAAAACGAACGTCTTGAATACCAAAATATTACAAATATAACAATATCCAATTATTATAAACTTAACAACCAAGCATTTCCAAACAAAATGAATAAGAAGAAATATTGTTTTTACTAACTGTATAAAGAAATTTCTCCACTTGCCATCCATTAAGAATCAAGATTAACAATTGTATTTGTCTAATTGACTAATTTGTCTCCCTCCCAATCCAGCAATCCTGGCGGACTTCCTCCCTTTTATTTTATTTTATTTTATTATTTTATAATTTTTTTATACAATACTTGATGCATGAATGCTTCCAGGCTCCAGCTTCCTCCCTCCCTTATTAGTTATTAATAATTATTATAATTTTATTATATTAGTTATTCATTATTATATATATATTTACTTGTTTAGTAAGTTGGTAACTACTCTTTTTTTTTTGGTGAGCAAACAAAAAAAAAAACAATTTTAGTTTTTATGTATATAAATTTTAAATAAATATGTTTTAAAAAATATTTTTTTTAATTCTTATTTATATTATTTGTATTTTAGACTTCCATATTATTAAAAAAAAAAAATTAGAACTAAAAAAAAATGCCTCAACTGCACTTAAATACTTAATCGGGTCAAACAGGTAAGACGGGTTGACCCGCTTCAACCCGTTTATTAATCGTGTCACACGGGTCGACTCGTTTATGACCCGTGCCCTTATACGGGTCACCCAAACCCGTTATTTTCGTGTCGGGTTGCCGTGTCGTGTCGAAAATTGTCACCCCTACTTAAACCCATTAATAAATAAATTACATGTGATAGTAACCCAACCTGGAAACTGGAGATCCCAAGAACCGGGTTCAAATGGTAAGAACAAGTCACATAGTAATTGGGGTTGGACCATGCATTTTATTTATCCCATACCTGTTATTAGCATGATATCCTATAGCGATTTGGAGGCTGAGTTTATACTCTTAATAATTTCTATGGTCCTTATAAATGGGGTGCCCAGCTGTACTCTTGATGGACTCACCTAGTGAATGTGGAAGTTGTGACCGCTTCCTATGAGAATTGATTGGGCAAATTCTCTAGAGCATTCATGACACCGGGATAAAGCACAGAACTTGCTGACTTTTGAGACTACACCATGAAAAAGTGTTATGTGTGAATTATATTTGTTGTATATACTAGAATCGGAGTTCAAGACTCAGTCACTCAAGATTCTTATGCCTTAAATATCTTTCAGTATGTAAAGGTTCAAGACGGTGTTCACCTTTATTTATGCATGACACTACTAATTATTATTCGTATGCCCGATTTGTCAACTGATTAATTTTGGTTAAAATAAGTGAAGGATTGTTAGAGTATTTTAAAAATAAATATATGTGAGTTGTGATAATAATAGTAAAAAAATAAATAAAATTGAAACGTTTATTTTATTATACGAGAGTCAATTTGTGTAAAGACTTGGTCCAAAGACAAGTCCATATTTTTCTCCTCCATAGAAAACGTGTCCAACTTTTTCTCTACTCAGTTTTGTCTTCTAACGTTATTATAACGTCTACCCATAATTGGATACATATATACAGTGTGTATTAGTTTAATAGAGATTCAACTTCATGCCCAAAAAAAAAAAAAAAGGGAGATAGAAGGAGTTCCACTCTCATTTTCCTCCTTCATCAGCTTTTGTATTTACACAAAAAAAAAAAAAAACAGTGAAAAATAACTTTGTATTTTCATTTTGCTTATTTGTATTTAAACATTTAATGGGCAATAAGTGTAATCCTTGAGCATTCGGTGTAGTTCGTTTCTGTTCAAGTTTAGTGCATGTAGTTGGACAGAAAATTGTTATTGATTTGGGCTATTGTATCTTGGGAGTTGACACACCATCCTATGCACGGGTCAGAAGACCGAGGAAGTGCGAAATCAACCTTAAAGAGAGCGACCTGGTCCGCCTCTCGGCCCGTTACTGATTTGGATTTCCATTCTCAAAGCTATTTTGGTATAGATTTTCATCACACTCTCTCTCTCTCTCTCTCTCTAGGAGGCATTGAAATAACTTTTGAGCACCATCCTAATCTCTCACACATGTAATCCCTAGCTCTGTAGTTTTTTGGCAATTTGATGTTGCATGGGGTTTTCACAATATCCCTTCTTCCAGAGGGTTGCTTCATAAATCAAAAGACAAGTGAATCTCTAATCCAGTTGAAATGGATGTTGTTTTCAGTGCCAAGCTGTTAGGATTATTGGAGATATTCAACAATTGGTCAAATAGTCATCACTTTGGGGGAAAGAATCTGCTTAGAAGCTAGGTAATTTTTCCTCGTCCACTTTTCCTTGGTCAAAGTCAAACTATTACTTTCCAAGGCAGAGAAGAGCTGTTATCAAGCCTTATAATCCATCAAGTAAGACATCAGAAGAGATTGATCGGTAAAGTGATAGTATTCAAATGAGATCTTGTCAGGTCCTAAACGTACTATTTGGTAGGGGCAATGCTCACGAAGCTTTTGGGCAGACAAAGACTAAATCTTTGAGATGTTTTTTTTTTTTTTCCTGTACCTCTCACGCCTGCTTTAACAAGTTTTCTCAATTGATGTGTTGTACAGAGTGATAAGATAAGTGAAGAACATACTTGGTGGTGGAAAGAATCTAAAGGTCTTCCTTGTGGCATTTTCTTAAAAACTGTTGTTGCACTCGTTTTATGCACAACATTTTACGATACCTTTTAAGGTTTTAAGCTCAAATGGATACATATGTGTGAATAAAGGTTTCTAGCTATTTCATCTTAGGAAATTCAACTATTTAAGGGGACAAAAAGAATCTACCCCTACTTTCCACAATTGCCCATAATCATTGCACTTTCTTTTTTGTTTTGATTTGGTGCATGTTGATTGAAAGGAAGGGTAGTTTGGGAAACTAAGTAAAATTTTCATACTAATTTAGGAAAGTGGACAACAATTTTGGAACATCCCAAAAAGGAATAATGGACACATAAAATGGGACGGAGGGAGTATCTAATTAGCAAACCATTAAATAGGTGGATAATGTTGGATAAATATGTGTTTTGGCCATGTTTAAAGGCTAATAAAAGTGGGATCCACTTAGAGTTTAAGTGGGGTCCTTGTGGATTTGTGTTCTCCTCCATGAAGAGATGAAGTTTGGATATTCACATGTCCAAAACTATTGATGGGTGAATGAGAAATTAATGATCAAAGGTTGCCCCTTACAAGGAGTTGTTGAAATGAAAAAGGTTCACAACTTGCCTTGTCCCACATAGGAAAACTAAAAGTAGCCTTTAGTGTATTTATAAGGCGACTTCATGTTTTGGGTTTGGGCCCCAAGGGGTACCCAGTTTTGTGGAAGGGGGAGGACCTTAGGCCCTTTGGCGTGCCCGTGCCGCCGCCGCCCGCCCGTCCGACCGGCCGTGCCGAGACGGGTCGGGTCGTGGTCGTGGGTGCGGGTGCGGGTGCAGCCCGCACAGAATATTTCTTTTTAGACCCCTCAAGTTTTGGTATTACAAATTTTGTATTGAGAGACTCTTGGAATTTCTGCACATGTTTAACATTGCAGAAACCTTTGGGATTTCTGGAAGAGTTACAGAACTCCAAAAGATTGTTGTTACAACCTTTGGAATTGATTTGGAGTAATCCACATATATATTCCAACTCTCCTTCAGTCTAGAGAAATACCTCCAACACAGTTTTACAAATTGTTCTTCATAGAGTTCCTCTTCCTCAGTCCCAGTTTCAGAGAGAGAATCATAGAATATAGTTGGTTCGCCGGAGCAGTTGTACGTTGTGCAAGTACTACTGTTAGAAGCCGCTGTATCCTGGGAGACAGACGCCGACGATTTCCTCAAGCACATCCGGTGAGGCGGCGAATCTATTTTAAGAAAACTGTGAATTTCACAAGCCTCGGTTTGATTGATTTTGTTTTTTTAATTCCTACTTTGTTTACATATTGTAATTCTGTTTCTGTTCAATTTCTATTTTTTCCAGTTTGTAATCCAAAATCTGTTTCTGTTTTCCAATTATATCAATGAAATATTTCCAACAAACTTAAAACAGATTATATATATTTTTTACAAAACAAAAACAGATTCAGATTTGAAAAATCAAAATTACTTTTGAAAACAGTCTTACAAAAAACTGCTACTGTAATTCTCATTTCCTTCGTTTTCCTAACAATTTTTTGAAAACGAAATTCTGCTACTGTTAAAATTAAAAGGAAAAATATTAGATTTAATTTCTTTTCTCTTGTGATAATTTTTTCAGAAATGACAAATGAGACCATCAACTCTGTTGCGACCGATGGTGCTACCAACACTGTGGTGATTGATTCGATCATTGTTAAGGTTCCCTCAATCCAAATGATACCTGTGAACCACGGGGAGAAACTCGATAAATTTAATGAAAATGAACAAGATCAAGAGTTGAACTACGGGGAGAAATCCGATAAATTTAATGAAAATGAACAAGATCAAGAGATTATGCTAGCTATTGATGCTTTGAAGCACTCGGACTTTTTGTGCCGAAACTATGTGTTGAATGGCTTACACGATACACTCTATAATGTGTATAGTGTTAAGACCACTGCTAAGGAACTGTGGGAGTCCTTAGACAGAAAGTACAAAATCGAGGATGCCGGGTCAAAGAAATTTGTAGTGGGGAGATTCCTCGACTATAAGATGGTGGACTTAAGGACTGTGATCAGTCAAGTCCAAGAGGCTAATATGACGGAGTTAGAATCTATCTCAAGGGATGTCTCTGACATTAATCTGTCTGTTGTGGTATCTGAAGTGAACTTGGTGGATTCAAACCCAAGGGAGTGGTGGATAGACACTGGTGCTACTCGCCACATATGCTCCGACAAAGCTACGTTCACTTCCTTCGAACCAATTACTAATGGTGAGAAGATGTATATGCGAAATTCTGCCTCGTCAGATGTTGAAGGGCAAGGGAAAATAATTCTAAAGATGATTTCAGGAAAGGAGCTAACTCTCAACAGTGTCCTTTATGTACCAAAAATTCGCAAGAATTTGGTAGCTGGATCTCTCTTAAGCAAGCATGGCTTCCGAATGGTCTTTGAGTCAGACAAGGTTGTGTTGACCAAAGCGGGAATATATGTGGGGAAGGGGTATATGTGTAATGGGATGTTCAAACTGAATGTAGCAACTGTATTCCCAAAAGTTAATAAACTAAGTACCTCTTCTGTTTACTTGCTTGAGTCTTCCAATTTGTGGCATGGTAGACTAGGACATGTTAATTTTAATTCTTTGCGAAGATTAATTAAATTAGACCACATACCAAATTTTCATATTGATGCAAGTTATAAATGTGAAACTTGTGTTGAAGCAAAGTTAACAAAGACTTCATTTCAATCAATTGAAAGAAGCACTGAACCTCTAGAATTAATCCACACTGATGTATGTGATTTAAAAATGGTTCAATCTAGAGGTGGCAATAAGTATTTTATTACTTTTGTTGATGATTGCACTAAATACTGTTATGTGTATTTGCTAAAAAGTAAGGATGAAGCTTTAGATAAGTTCATTCTATACAAGACAGAGGTTGAAAATCAACTTGAAAAAAAGATTAAGGTGTTAAGAAGTGACAGAGGTGGTGAATATGTAGCACCGTATGGTGACTATTGTGCACAAAATGGAATTATTCACCAAACCACTGCACCTTATTCGCCTCCATCAAATGGAGTTGCTGAAAGGAAAAATCGTACCTTAAAAGAAATGATGAATGCTATGTTAATAAATTCTGGATTGCCACAGAACTTGTGGGGGGAGGCAATTCTCTCTGCAAATTACATTTTAACTAAGGTACCTCGAAAGAAAGTTGATCAAACCCCGTATGAACAATGGAATGGTCGAAAACCTTCCTACAAGTTCTTACGAATATGGGGGTGTCTTGCAAAAGTTCTTGTACCTACTCCTAAGAAAGAAATGATAGGTCCAAAAACTGTTGATTGTTTATTTTTTGGCTATGCACATAATAGTAGTGCGTATCGTTTTCTTGTACATAAATCTGAAAACCCAGATATACACAAGAACACGATCATGGAGTCTAGAAATGCATCGTTCTTTGAGAATATATTTCCTTGTAAAGAGGAATATATTCCTAAAAATGCACATTTGAGACTGTTGGGGAAACTAGTAAAACCCAAGAAGAGAATGTTAATGTTGAGCCTAGACGTGGGAAACGAGCTAGGACCTCAAAATCGTTTGGTCCAGACTTTCTAACTTATGTTATAAAAAGTGAGCCTCAAAGCTATAATGAAGCTATTAGATCACCAGATGGTCCATTGTGGAAAGAAGCAATCAAGAGTGAAATTGATTCTATCCTACAAAACCATACTTGGGAACTGGTAGATCTTCCTCCTGGTTGTAAGCAGTTGGGCTACAAATGGATTTTTAAAAAGAAAATGAAGACGGATGGTACTATTGATAAGTATAAGGCAAGGCTTGTCATTAAAGGGTATAGACAAAAGGAGGGTCTAGACTACTTTGATACGTATTCTTCTGTTACGAGAATAAATTCCATTCGTATGATTATTGCGATCGCAGCTTTGCGAGATCTCGAAATACATCAAATGGATGTTAAGATTGTTTTCCTTAATGGAGATTTGAATGAAGAAATCTACATAGAACAACCTAAAGGATTTTCTGCTCCAGGGCAAGAAAATAAAGTATGTAAGCTTGTCAAATCATTGTATGGCTTAAAGCAAGCTCCAAAACAATGGCATGAGAAATTTGACAAAGCAATACTCTCTAGTGGATTTAAAATCAATGAGTGTGATAAGTGTGTTTATGTCAAAGACACGAATGAAGGCTATGTCATCTTATGTCTATATGTTGATGACGTGCTCATTGTAGGTAGTAATGATAAGATCATTAAATCTACTAAGAAAATGTTGAATTCTAAATTTGACATGAAAGATATGGGACTTGCTGATGTTATATTGGGCATCAAGATCTCTAGAAATACAAATGGACTTGTTCTGTCAAAGTCACATTATGTAGACAAGATTCTAGAGAAGTTCAATAAGTCTGATACTAGTGTAGCCAGGACGCCTGTGGACTTAAGTCTACACCTTTCTAAGAATACTGGTGAGAGTGTTTCTCAACTAGAATATTCTCGAGTGATAGGAAGTTTAATGTACCTAATGAGGTGTACAAGGCCTGACATTGCTTATTCAGTTAGTAGACTGAGTAGATACACTAGTAATCCTAGTGCTGAACACTGGAAAGGGATAGTAAGGGTACTGCGGTATTTACGATATACACGTGATCAGGGATTGCACTACATGAGATATCCAGCTGTATTGGAAGGATACAGTGATGCAAACTGGATATCCGATATAAAAGATTCAAAATCTACAAGTGGATATGTTTTCACACTTGGTGGTGCAGCTGTGTCATGGAAATCTTCAAAACAAAGTTGTATTGCTAGGTCGACAATGGAATCTGAATTCATTGCGCTAGACAAGGTAGCTGAAAAGGCTGAATGGCTTCGCCATTTTGTAGAAGATATTCCTAGATGGTCAAAACATGTGCCAGCTATTTGCATACACTGCGATAGCCAATCTGCTATTGGAAGGGCACAAAGTAATATGTATAATGGTAAGTCTAGACATATTCATCGTAGACACAATACCATTAAACAACTACTCTCAAGTGGGATTGTCACAATCGACTATGTAAAGTCAAAGGACAATATTGCGGATCCGCTAACCAAAGGGTTAAATCGAGAGTTAGTTAATAAATCATGTAGAGGAATGGGATTAAAGCCTATGACGTTACAAGGGAATGGAATGGAATGGAAACCCAACCTAGTTGATTGGAGATCCCAAGATCTAGGTTCAAAGGGACAACCTAATTTCATGTACCTTAAGAGAATCACTGAGAAGAAATGTTCTTCTACCCATTTCTATGATTCAACAGTGATACCTACATAATGTGAGGATAAGCTTAGCTTTTAATGACTATGTGCGTTGGTATAACCAAACGGAGTATAGCAGGATACTATAAGTAGTCACCTATGTGAATGTGAAGTGGGGCCGCTTCTAAAAGAATTTGAGAAAGGCGAAATTCTTTGATAAACATTCGCTGAACCAGGCGAGTGTTCAAGGCCAAAATGAACACAAGTGTAAGAACTAAACTATGTTTGGAAAGCTCCTGTGTGAGGTCTGTCGGTTGTTTACACTATGGCAATCAGTTCAAGAATATACGTTCACTGGTCAGCCAGTAAATCTGATAGATTGTCACAAGGGAAGGTTCAAAGCCAAAAGCTACCTATCCTTTGCAGGAGTGATCCGTTGTGCTCTCTCTCTTGTCGAGTCACTATCTTACATCGTTTCGGTTAATTTCATTCATGTGGGGGATTGTTAGATAAATGTCTTTTGGCCATGTTTAAAGGCTAATAAAAGTGGGACCCACTTAGAGTTTAAGTGGGGTCCTTGTGGATTTGTGTTCTCCTCCATGAAGAGATGAAGTTTGGATATTCACATGTCCAAAACTATTGATGGGTGAATGAGAAATTAATGATCAAAGGTTGCCCCTTACAAGGAGTTGTTGAAATGAAAGAGGTTCACAACTTGCCTTGTCCCACATAGGAAAACTAGAAGTAGCCTTTAGTGTATTTATAAGGCGGCGTCATGTTTTGGGTTTGGGCCCCAAGGGGTACCCAGTTTTGTGGAAGGGGGAGGACCTTAGGCCCTTTGGCGCACGTGTGCCGCCGCCGCCCGTCCGTCCGACCGACCGGTCGTGCCGAGCCAGGTCAGGTCGTGGTCGTGGGTGCGGGTGCGGGTGCAGCCCGCACAGAATATTTCTTTTTAGACCCCTCAAGTTTTGGTATTACAAATTTTGTATTGAGAGACCCTTGGAATTTTTGCACATGTTTAACATTGCAGAAACCTTTGGGATTTTTGGAAGAGTTACAGAACTCCAAAAGGTTGTTGTTACAACCTTTGGAATTGATTTGGAGTAATCCACAGATATATTCCAACTCTCCTTCAGTCTAGAGAAATACCTCCAACACAGTTTTACAAATTGTTCTTCATAGAGTTCCTCTTCCTCAGTCCCAGTTTCAGAGAGAGAGTCACAGAATATAGTTGGTTCGCCAGAGCAGTTGTACGTTGTGCAAGTACTACTGTTAGAAGCCACTGTATCCTGGGAGACAGACGCCGACGATTTCCTCAAGCACATCCGGTGAGGCGGCGAATCTGTTTTAAGGAAACTGTGAAATTTCACAAGCCTCGGTTTGATTGATTTTGTTTTTTAATTCCTACTTTGTTTACATGTTGTAATTCTGTTTCTGTTCAATTTCTATTTTTTCCAGTTTGTAATCCAGAATCTGTTTCTGTTTTCCAATTATATCAATGAAATATTTCCAACAGATAAACTCATATGTGAGAGAGTTCCTAATTCCGAAAGTCTCTGGTTGTGTACTGTTAAAGCTCCAAGTATTGCATGTCGGCCATTCATCATATTTCTTTCCTTATAAAAGGATCTTCTTGTCATTGTTTACCGAAAGGGTTGCGGGTCTTGTGATTTTTGGCAGAAATAATCTGGTTGGATTTACTCTTTTTTTTTTTTTTTTTTAACATTTCCCCTCTTAGTGGGTTTCATTAGTGTTTATCATTTCTCTTAGTGTTTTTTTTTTTTTTGGGTTGGGGGGGGGGGGGGGGGGGGATTGGTAAATTGGTTTTAGATGAGAGAAATATTGTAAAAAAAAAAAAAAAAGCATTTGGTATTATCTCGAACATGAGAAAGAATAAAAATAAAACAAAAAGAAATGTTTGTTTCGCTTGGTAGAATGTGCAAAGATTCTCTTATTTAGGTATGTTAATTCTATCGGTTCATAGTCGTTCGCTTAACACTATGTATGCAGTGGAAAAGTGCTCTTCACTTTGAGAACTTCAATTATATTTCAAATCCCAAGTGACAAATTATCAAGGATTCCAAAATCGGACATGAATTGCCAATAAAAAGGAGAGACAGATCTCGGTGGATTCCTATATATATATATATATATATTTGGTACTATGCAAGTGTAGGATATCAACCTTTTGCCAATGTTCAACCTTATGTGAAAACAGATCATTATTGAAAGAGATGAGTAATGAATGTATGTATATTTTATATTGAAAGTCAATCATCATATACATGGACGGAGACTATGACGAAGAAATCAAAATTCAAATTCTCCTCAGAAAATCCCAACCACACACAGAGAGAGAGAGAGAGAGAGAGAGAGAGTGAGGCTACTTTTATGTGTGTATTATAGGGAGGCTACTTTTACGTGTCTGTATTATGTTGCATATATGTGCGGTTCGTTGACTCGTTTGGTTTTACTTTTATGTAGATTGCTGCTTTGTGTTTTGGAAGTACACTGATCTGTTGCCAATTGTTAATTTACTCTTCTTGTTAGATGTGATTTTTGTTTATAACTATGTTTCTTGGCCTGGTTTTCGGTGGATTTATATTGCTTTGACATCTTTGTTTTCTAAACTTTTCTAGACTTAATTTTAAAGCCCAAGGAGTTTGTTCAGGCACCATTTCAAGTTTATTAGGGGTTCATATGTCTGCTACTCTGCTTCTTCATTGGGAACACGTTTGAGGTATTTTCTTGTATCATCGGGCTCTCCAATGTTGTTTCTCTACAGAAAAAGAGATGCTGGTGATATGTTCAAAATGATCCATCCATGAAGTGGGTCTGCCAAGTCACCAAGAGGTGCCGGTTATTCCGATAAGGGCGCCCATAGTCAAGCAATCCCGAGGGGTTCGCCCAGCCCGTGCGGTTCTTACCAACAGGCCGGGAATTAAAGACCGTGGCATCTCGCGGTCCCGGCCTAACCAGCAGTTTCCTAAACCAGCTACAAGTCTGCATGATGGAATGTGGCAGTTTCCTAAACCACTTAGGAAACTCTCCTAAAATCATGTAAATCTATTGTGATTAGATTAGGCTTCCTAATCTAATTAACTTACCATGTAAGGGTGGACTCTCGCATCTATAAAAGAGCCCACCTACCTTGTTTACAGAGACCCCGAAAATAATTCTCTGGCTAACAAGCATTCAATAGAGAACTCACCACCATACACATATACCCGGCCGGTATTACTGGTAGTGCCACCCCTCTTTGTTGGCTCACCAGGCCCGCCGGTGATCTGCTAGTGAGCGCGCACAGACGCAACCGTGGACGTAGGTCACCTCGTTAATAGGACCGAACCACATACACATTGTTCTCGTCTTTTTTTTCCTCTAAACCCTTGATACCAATTTTAGGCATCATCAGTTTGGCGCCGTCTGTGGGAACTGACAGAGTCTTCTCATCAACAAAATTCCTTGACTGATCAACATGCCACCAAAGACGGGTAAGAAAAACACTGCCCTGACCGGTCAGGAGAACTTGCAGCTCGAGCAGACCGCCTCCGTGACTTCCGAGCAAGTGACTGTGGCCCTCGCGCAACTTCTGGAAGGCCAACAGAAGACCCAGCGGCAAATTGACGCACTGTTGGCCTTGCATGAAAAGCGCCCCCAATCCGAGAACTGGACTGAGAAAAGTGCCCCAGACCGGGACCAGCCAAGAGTTCAGAATCATACCCACTCTGCGCCGATCTCCCCGTCGGACTGGGAGCACGACCAGGACGGTGACCGCAGTGGAGCTCCAAGGCGCGACAGGCGGAGGGCCCGGATCAATCCCCGTCGGGCGAGAGATGCTAGGGACATCATCAACAAGCGACGTGCCACCAGGAGGGAGGAATCAGGGCCAAAGCCCCGGGAATCAGCCAAAGACCCTCCGGCCCGGAGTCGGGGAGATCTTAGGCATACGATTACCCGGAGCCGGAGCCGGGTTCTATCCCCGAGGTGAACGCACTTCGAAGAAGAAGCTTCGTCGTCTGATCCGACTTACCGCTTGGATATTGGAAGGAAGACCGAGTGGGGAGATGTGAATGCTCAAATTCAGGGTTTGCAAAAACAGATCGAGCAATTGAGCCGCAAGCAGAGCCCTGACCATACAAATACGGAGACCGAGTCGCCCTATACTGCTCGGGTCACCGGCTTCCCCATCCCACGGAAGTTCAAGCCACCGTATCTCAGTTCTTATGACGGGATCGGGAGTTCAGTGGACCACATCCGCACCTATAGGGCCCAGATGGCGTTAGTCACCACTGTCGACGAATTGCTATGCTTGGCCTTCCCCAGTACTCTAAAGGGGCCAGCCGTGCAGTGGTTCCACGCCCTCAAGCCCCGAACGGTTGATGACTTCAAGATGCTGAGTAAGCTGTTCATTAACCAGTTCGTAGGGATGCTCGACCGGTCACAGCCGGACACTCAGCTATTGACCGTCAAGCAGCGCAAGGGTGAATCCCTAAGGGAGTATGTGGATCGCTTCAATCAGCAGAAGCTCTAGATCCGCAATTTGAATGTAACAGCAGCCATCATGGCCTTCTGTTCGGGAGTTCAACACACCAAAGTTGCCACGTCATTCCATCGAGACCAACCGAAAACCTTGGTGGAGCTCTCGTAGAGGGTCGAAAAATATATAGACACAGAAGAATTCCTGAAGTCCAAACGCACCGGCTTAGCGGGAGATGAGTCCCCGAAAGCTAAGCGGAGGCGGGAAAGCTCTGAGAAGGGCCCGGAAAAGAAGCCCAGGCAGGACCAACAGAGAGGAGCCCGGGATCAGCCCCAGATCGCCTTCACACCTCTGTCTCGACCAATCCACGAGGTCATGGCCACCGCCGAGGCGCAGAGGTTACTTCAACAACCGGCCAAACTAAAAGCCCCGCTCGGGAAGAGGAATCGGGATAAGTTTTGCCGTTTCCATAGAGATCACGGCCACAACACGGAGGACTCCTTCAAGCTAAAGGTGGCAATTGAAAGACTGATCGAGCAAGACCAACTAGCGGAGTACGTCACGGCAGACGGACAGCCCGCACAAGGAACCCAAGCTCCCGACCAACCACAGCCTCTCGGTCAAATCAACGTGATCTCCGGAGGCATGTCAGGTGGAGGGGATTCACAGTCGGCATGGAAGAGGCATGCTCGGGCATCCCGGGCGGATGTCTGGCAGGTCCAATCCACCGGCTCCTCCCCAACTGATGTTCTAACATTCACATCCGACGACTTGCAGGGCATCCACTGCCCCCATGATGACCAGCTGGTAGTGACACTTTCTATAGCCAACTACATGGTCAAGAGGGTGTTGGTGGACATAGGCAGCTCGTCCGACATTATGTTCACATCAACATTCGATCAACTCGGGATCGCCAGGGATCGGCTCCGGCTGGTTGCTACCCCCCTGGTTGGGTTTAATGGCTCCAGCACACTACCGCTCGGAACTATCGAGCTTCCAGTTCTCATGGGGACCTACCCTCAGCAGGCCTCCATGCTGACCAATTTTGTGATCGTGGAATCCCCGTCGGCCTACAATGTCATTCTCGGGAGCCCAACGTTCAACAAGGCTAGGGCGGTTGTCCCACCTACAGCTTAACATTGAAGTTCCCAACTCCTCAGGGACCCGGATGCTTGCGTGGAGATCAGACTACCGTCTGTAGTGAAGGAAAAACCGGTTTAAATTTCAGTTTTAAACGCGCAGCGGAAATAGGGTCAAGTTATAAAACGTTTGGTATCCCAGGATCTACTACTCGTCAATTCCATAGATGCGTACAAGAGGGGACGAGAGTTATACCTTAGTGTCTTGAACCCAATTCTGATTTTCTTCTCCTTGGTGATGCAGCAGCCTCCACTAGGTTGTCTTCACCCTTATGTCTCCTGCGGATGCTTCCCGGAGAGATTAGAGATGGTGGGATCTCTAATAGAGAGGAAGGAGAAGGTTTGGTGCTCTAAAACAGTTTCTGCAGCGTCTGGTTAGTAAAAACGACGAACTTCTTTTCCAGAACGCAGCTGCCCTATTTATAGATTCCCATAACCGACCTAGACTTCGAGCGATCGAAGACCTTCGATCGATCAGACCATTCTCGATCGATCGAACCTGCCATGACTTCAATCGATCGAACATGCTTCAATCGATCGAACTTGTCTTGACAGCTCCCTCAAGTGTCTATCCAAGTATCCTGGCGGAGCTAAGAGTGGGACCTCCTAGGCTCTTAATTGTTGGCTCAGACCAGTTTGTTAATTACCATGACCAAACTCTTTGATCAGCAAACTAACTAACTGGTCAGTTAACGTTTACACCACTATAAAACGATAACTGAACTCTAACGTAAAAGAACATATCCGAAGCAATAACTATACTTGTATGTTGTACTAATGTCCCTCTACCTTCAGCATTCGTGATCATATTCAGGTAGTCGGATAACTGTTATTGTCAACCTGAATCATGATTACTTCTTGTAATCCTTGAGTCTCATTCACCTCTCATGATTACCAAACATGTTGATAACTCTTATCAACAAAACTGCAGTACTCAGTAATCGACTTGGTGACATTCTCAAGGGAATGCTTACCCTGAAACAGAGGGCAGACTCTGTCTTGACAATTTATGTTCACAACCCTATGAATATGACATACCCAAGATACCCAGGTGTTGATCTTCTATAGACCTCACTGATTGGTAAGTCAAAGCAGCCATATCCACAGTCTGTGTTCATAATTGTCTCAAGATTAAGAACACGTACCTTATACAAGTTATGAGTTCCTATCGACTGATTGACAGTCTTGAGTGTCAATAGGAAAGCTCGGGTCTGTCTATGCACTATAAGCACTAGCATGTTAACTAAGAGTTAAACTCTAGTGATTGAGATTAATCACTCCATCCAATGGTAGTTAATCATGCTACAGTGTAAACCTGATGAGATATCCAGTCTCATCATCCACTGTGACACATTCTAAGTAACAAAGAATAGTAATTCGTATCTCACTTGTATGTATCTCATACACACATGAATTACTTACTATGATACTTAAGGATAACAATCATCTCATGAAAGAAACATACATAACTAAATGTAAAGCTGATATCCATATATTAAAATGCTAATGTCTAATACATAAAGTAATGGTTTGAGGGCACAAACCCAACAAACTCCCACTTGCATTCATAACCATTCAGAACTACATCTAAGACCTAGACTATCTAGATGACGATCAAAGACCTTCTGAGGCAAGGCCTTTGTAAACGGATCAGCAAGATTGTCAGCGGTGGCAATCTTGGTGACAGTCACATCTCCACGTTGAACTATATCTCGGATTAGGTAATATTTCCGCTCTACGTGCTTTCCCTTTCCGTGGTTCCTTGGCTCTTTGGACTGAGCCACTGCCCCACTATTATCACAGTATAGCGTAATAGGTGACAGCGACGCTGGTACCACCTCGAGCTCCATAAGGAACGTCTTGAGCCAAACAGCTTCCTTTGCGGCTTCACAAGCAGCCACATACTTAGCTTCTGTAGTTGAGTCTGCAATGCATTTCTGCTTAATGCTCCTCCAACTAACAGCACCACCTCCCAAGGTAAAGAGATGTCCGGATGTCGACTTCCTCGAATCTTTATCTAACATAAAGTCCGAGTCAGTATATCCTACTGGAATTAACTCACTACCGCCGTACATAAGCATGTAATCTTTAGTTCTTCTCAAGTACTTAAGAATGTGCTTAACGGCTGTCCAGTGCTCTGGACCAGGATTCGATTGATATCTACTAACCATGCCAACGGCAAAGCAGATATCTGGTCTAGTGCATAACATCGCATACATGAGACTTCTAACTGCCGAAGCATATGGAATTCCTGCCATGCGATTCCTCTCCTTCTGTGTCTTTGGACACTGGTCCTTGGAGAACGCTAAACCATGCCTGAAAGATAACAAACCTTTCTTCGAATTATCCATTGAAAACCTAGTTAGCACCTTATCGATATATCCAGCTTGAGATAATCCCATTATCTTTCGCTTGCGATCCCGAAAGAGCTTTATCCCAAGAATATAGCTCGCCTCTCCTAGATCCTTCATATCGAAAGTACTAGCTAGCCAAACCTTGACCGTTGATAATGTAGCTACATCATTCCCAATGAGTAGAATATCATCAACGTAAAGCACAAGAAAGGCCACCACTTTTCCTTCACACTTCTTGTATACACAAGGTTCATCCAGATTCTGTATGAAACCAAATGACTTGACCGCTTGGTCAAATCGGATGTTCCAACTCCTGGATGCCTGCTTAAGTCCATAAATGGACTTTTGCAGCTTGCATACCAAGTTACCTTTCCGACCAGCTATGAACCCTTCTGGTTGTTGCATATAGATGTCCTCCTCAAGATTGCCATTTAAGAATGCAGTCTTGACGTCCATCTGCCAGATCTCATAATCTAGGCATGCAGTAATGGATAAGAGTATTCTGATGGACTTGAGCATGGCTACTGGCGAGAAGGTTTCCTCATAGTCAATGCCCTCCCTCTGAGTATAACCTTTCGCTACAAGCCTAGCCTTAAAGGTCTCAACCTTTCCATCAGATCCTCTTTTCCTCTTGTAGACCCACTTACAACCAATGGGTTTAATATTGGCTGGAAGTTCTACAAGATCCCAGACCTGATTAGAATCCATAGATTTTAATTCAGCCTTCATAGCTTTAACCCAATGTTCTGAATCAACATCAGCCATTGCCTCTTCGTATGTGGCAGGATCAGATTCAGATTCTATGGAGACAGCTTCAAAAACTTCTCCTAAGAACATGTATCTATCAGGCTGGCTGATAATCCTCCCACTACGACGAGGTACCGGTACAGAAATGGGTGAAGAAGTGGTATTTTCTTGATTTACATCGTTATCAACTGCGGGTTGGACTGAGGGCTCTCCTTCTATTTCTCTCAGATCTATCCTTCCCTTAGGTTTATGGTTTATGATATAATCATCCTCTAAGAAAACAGCATTTGTACTAACAAACACTTTCTGTTCTCTTGGATCATAAAAATACCATCCATAAGTACCCTTTGGATACCCTACAAAATAACATACTTCTGATCTAGAATCCAACTTGCTCATCTTTCCTTTCAGCACATGTGTCGGACACCCCCATATTCGGATATGTTGCAAAGAAGGCTTGCGCCCAATCCACATCTCCCGTGGTGTCCTGGGAATAGATTTGCTTGGTACTAGATTTAGTATGTATGCAGCGGTTTCCAAAGCATAACCCCAAAGGAATAATGGCAACTCTGAATAACTCATCATTGACCTAGTCATGTCTAAAAGAGTCCGGTTCCTTCTCTCCGCTACACCATTCTGCTGAGGCGTGCTAGGTGCAGTCAACTATGACAGAATCCCATTCTGTACAAGGTGATCAATAAACTCATTAGAGAGGTACTCGCCACCTCGATCAGATCGAATGGCCTTGATATGTGAGCCCAATTGCTTCTCCACTTCAGCCCTAAACTCTTTGAACTTTTCAAAGGCTTCAGACTTATGCTGCATTAGGTACACATATCCATACCTAGAGTGGTCATCGGTAAATGTTATGAAAAACTCATAACCACCCCTTGCTCTAATATTTATTGGTCCACACACATCAGTATGAACTAATTCCAACAATGCATTGGTCCTATTGCTCTTTGCGGGAAAGGGCCTTTTGGTCATCTTACCCTCTAAACAAGACTCACAGACTTCCATTGGTTCGAGAACCAAATCGCCTAAGATCCCTTCTTTGACTAGTCTGCCAATCCTATTTAGATTGATATGGCCAAGCCTCATGTGCCAAAGCCTCGTTGGATTAGTGGAAGGTTCTTTTCTTTTAGATGGTATAGTTACCATTGAGTTATTAAGTTACAAGCAAGAATCTTTAGAAATATTGGGAGTAATCACATACAAACCATTTGATTTAACACCAGAACATATAAAAGAACTATTTCTTTTAATCACAACTTCAGTTCCAAAATGAAAAGAATAACCATTATTCGATAAATTAGAAACTGAAATTAAATTACGTCTCATTGAAGGGACGTAAAGTACATCTGATAAAATCAAAACTTTATTGTCTAGAAATTCTAAAACTACGACTCCTATAGCAACCGCAGAAATGGTTCCGCTAGAACCTAGAGTAAGTACGATTTCCCCATCACTGCACCTCCTGGTTGATCAGAACCCTTGCAATGAATTATAGATATGGTTAGTCGCACCAGAATCAATGCACTAAGTGTTTGAAGTATCCGTTATAAAACTTACTTCAATCACATGTGATTCAATCATACCTTGAACTCTTGTAGCTAAGAATTCTGGACAGTTCCTCTTCCAGTGGCCCTTCTCACCGCATTGGAAACACTTTCCTTTGCCTTGGCCACCCACCTTCCCTTTGCCCTTACCTTTTCCCTTAGATTTTGCAATCTTAGGGACCGGTCCAACACTTGGACCACCAGTGCCAGCCTTTTTCTTCCCTTTCTTTCCTTTCGGTGTAGATCGGGAAGAGGAAGCGCTTTTCTCAACGTTCAAGACGTTGACCCCAGGTTTGATCACCCCTTCCGCTGCCAAAAGAGAACTCATCAATTCGCTCATTGAAAAATTCATTTGATTCATATTATAGTTAAGTTTAAATTGAGCGAATGAAGGCGACAGCGAATTGAGGATCATATCAACTTGGGTCTGTGCATCGATGTTGGCACCTAGGGTTTCCAGCTCGTTTAAATAACCAATCATTTTTAAAACATGTTCCTTGACTAGAGTCCCTTCCGACATCTTTGCACTCATTATCTTCTGCATGGCTACCTATCTAGCAGGCCTGCCATGCTCCCCGAACATCTTTTTGAAGGATGTGATAATGTCACTGGCAGAATCATTCGATTGGAATTGGTGTTGCAACACACCAGCCATTGAGACCAGAATATAGCAACGAGCCATTCCATTCGACTTCTTCCATTTGTCGAACTCGCGTCTGGCAGCTGCCGAAGCATTTGCCGCGGGTTCTTCGGGGCATGGGGTGGTGAGGACATATATGTGATCCTCCGCAGTTAACACGATGTCAAGGTTACGTTTCCATTCAGTGTAGTTATTTCCAGTTAACTTGTTTTGAGTGAGTATGGTGGCAAGTGGACTAAATGCAGATCCAGACATTATGATTACTGAAAATCAAACAAACAAAATAAATATGGATATCAGAATTAGACAGTTTAAAATAAAAGAATCCTTAAAAACTCTTATTTTAAAACAAAGTCGCCGGAATATCGAAACAAAAGAATAAAGCCTCCGTGTGGTGGTCAATTTTCGATTTTTCGATTAATCAAGACTTGTCCGCTATGCAACTCTTGCAAAACAAGTTATGACTCCCGAACCCTTTTGATCTCTAAGTTTCTAAATAATGCCCCGTGTGGGATCCCTTATCCATAGCTTAGCTAGTGTGTACCATTAACTAAGATCCAGTCACAACCGTCTCAAGTAGCGCCTCAGTGTGGTGGTCACCCTCTAACACGTCTGATTGATCCTATCAAAAGAAGTTCACATCTAGTAACCAATAAGTAATGCACCCTCCGTATGGAATGATCACCCCTAGCGAGGTGACACAGAATGCACGACTCATCTTACAGTGAACCGTTAATGGAAGATCGTGGGTGTCAAAATATGACCCTCTCCCACTAGATTTGGTAAATTAAGGATTTTACTTTTAAAGAAAAATTTGTTTTTACACACTACCCATAAACATCCAATGTTTACTAATGTGTTGAAAACGGTTTTTGAATTTTATTTTAGAAAACTTGTTTTAAGTGCATGCAACAATGTATTATACGCCAATCACAAACCAAGCACATAAAACAAAAAACTAAAATGAAATATAGGCATTCAAACAATGTCTCTATCTCCCATGGCTCTATCTCCATAGAACCACCTCTTGGTTTGATCGCCTCCGACTCCATCTTCATGGATAACGGCTCCTTGCTCCATCTTCATGGAATTTCTAATTCTATTACATTGGTCCTATGCTTCTTTCGAAGCTTACAATTTATCTAGAAAATAAAAATTGCAACAACAAAATAAAAATGTTAGGGAAACCGGTGCGACTTTCCTTTTCGTAGGATTGAAGTCGCAGCGCCCTTTACATATGCCTTAAAACCAAACCATTAATAAATTACAACATGCACTAATCTTAAACAATTTAAATACAAAATTTAAAAGTCTTGGTGCCATGGGAGATAGTGACTAAACTAGCTGCAAAAGGATTAGTCGTACACGCATCCACACATACATAACAAATATATGTAACTATTGGAATACTTAATTGATTCACACAGTATATAAACTCTTTACATACTGAATTAGAACTTAAAACAGCATCTTACTTCTCTGTCACAGTTCGATCGATCGAAGGCCGTTCGATCGCTCGAACCTTCGATCGATTGAACTCTGTTCAATCGCTTGAACTTTCTGTTTCATAGAATGATTTAAAAAATTTGCAGAATACTTTTAAAAATAAAGCTTTTAATTTCAAAACACCTTACAACTGTGAAACAGAGAGTCTGACAAAGAATCTGTCTCGATCGATCTAACTTCATTCGATCGATCGAACACCAGACGGTTTCGATCGATCGAAGTCTGTTCGATCACTCGAGTACAGAGGATGTTCGATCGATCGAAACATGTTCGATCGATCGAATTCGCCTTGCATCCCATGCAATCACAGATTTGTATTCTGTTGCGATAACACTGCAGAAACAAATCTGTGACAATGCCGTTTCAAAAACAGTTCTAAAATCAACATGCAAATCAATATAGTGTTCCAAAAACGCATCTATAGATCCGAACGAGCGTGGCTCTGACACCAATTGAAGGAAAAACCGGTTTAAATTTCAGTTTTAAACGCGCAGCGGAAATAGGGTCAAGTTATAAAACGTTTGGTATCCCAGGATCTACTACTCGTCAATTCCATAGATGCGTACAAGAGGGGACAAGAGTTATACCTTAGTGTCTTGAACCCAATTCTGATTTTCTTCTCCTTGGTGATGCAGTAGCCTCCACTAGGTTGTCTTCACCCTTATGTCTCCTGCGGATGCTTCCCGGAGAGACTAGAGATGGTGGGATCTCTAATAGAGAGGAAAGAGAAGGTTTGGTGCTCTAAAACAGTTTCTGCAGCGTCTGGTTAATAAAAACGACGAACTTCTTTTCCAGAACGCAGCTGCCCTATTTATAGATTCCCAGAACCGACCTAGACTTCGAGCGATCGAAGACCTTCGATCGATCAGACCATTCTTGATCGATCGAACCTGCCATGACTTCAATCGATCGAACATGCTTCAATCGATCGAACTTGTCTTGACAGCTCCCTCAAGTGTCTATCCAAGTATCCTGGCGGAGCTAAGAGTGGGACCTCCTAGGCTCTTAATTGTTGGCTCAGACCAGTTTGTTAATTACCATGACCAAACTCTTTGATCAGCAAACTAACTAACTGGTCAGTTAACGTTTACACCACTATAAAACGATAACTGAACTCCAACGCAAAAGAACATAACCGAAGTGATAACTAGACTTGTATGTTGTACTAATGTCCCTCTACCTTCAGCATTCGTGATCATATTCAGGTAGTCGGATAACTGTTACTGTCAACCTGAATCATGATTACTTCTTGTAATCCTTGAGTCCCATTCACCTCTCATGATTACCAAACATGTTGATAACTCTTATCAACAAGACTGCAGTACTCAGTAATCGACTTGGTGACATTCTCAAGGGAATGCTTACCCTGAAACAGAGGGTAGACTCTGTCTTGACAATTTATGTTCACAACCCTATGAATATGACATACCCAAGATACCCAGGTGTTGATCTTCTATAGACCTCACTGATTGGTAAGTCAAAGCCGCCATATCCACAGTCTGTGTTCATAATCGTCTCAAGATTAAGAACACGTACCTTATACAAGTTATGAGTTCCTATCGACTGATTGACAGTCTTGAGTGTCAATAGGAAAACTCAGGTCCGTCAATGCACTATAAGCACTAGCATGTTAACTAAGAGTTAAACTCTAGTGATTGAGATTAATCACTCCATCCAATGGTAGTTAATCATGCTACAGTGTAAACCTGATGAGATATCCAGTCTCATCATCCACAGTGACACATTCTAAGTAACAAAGAATAGTAATTCGTATCTCACTTGTATGTATCTCATACACACACGAATTACTTACTATGATACTTAAGGATAACAATCATCTCATGAAAGAAACATACATAACTAAATGTAAAGCTGATATCCATATATTAAAATGCTAATGTCTCATACATAAAGTAATGGTTTGAGGGCACAAACCCAACATGTAGTTGCTATGTCAGCTCGTTACGCGGGGGGACAACCACTGAAACATTAAACGTTCAAGAGATGGACCCCCGGGACCAGAGCAACGCGGTAGGTCCGATGGAAGAATTAGAAAGCGTGGCGTTGAATCCCGAGTACCCAGACCGCTCTGTCAGCATTGGCACCCTACTGGAGCCCGGCCTGAAGGAAAAACTGACCCAGTTCCTGAGGCAAAACCAGGACGTTTTTGCCTAAAGTCACGAGGATATGCCGGGATTGACCCCCGTGTAATGTCCCATTGGCTCAATGTCAGTCCAGATTGTAGGCCGCTGAAGCAGAAAAGGAGGGGCATGGCCCCCGAGAGACAGAAAGTAGTGAGTGAGGAGGTCGAGAAGCTCTTAAAAGCCCGTTCCATACGAGAAGTTCACTATCCCGACTGGCTAGCCAATGTGGTCCTTGTCAAGAAAAGCAGCAGGAAGTGGAGGATGTGCGTGGACTTCACCGACCTCAACAAAGCTTGCCCCAAGGATTGCTATCCGCTGCCAAGGATAGACCTTCTTATTGACTCCACGGCCGGTCACTCAATCCTCTCATTCATGGACGCCTACTCGGGGTACAACCAGATCAGCATGTACCCCGGGGATGAAGAGAAGACCGCCTTCATCACTGACCAGGGCACGTACTGTTAAAAGGTTATGCCATTCGGTTTCAAGAATGTCGGGCCCACCTACCAACGCTTGGTCAACTACATGTTCAAGGACTTGATTGAAAAGTCCATGGAAGAAGAGCCGGGACGAGTTCGACCACCTTAAGCATCTGGCGCCTTCAGCATTTTGAGAAAATTCAGGATGAGGTTGAACCCGGCCAAATGCACCTTCGGCATCTCGTCCGGGAAATTTCTGGGCCACTTAGTCAGCAGACGGGGAATTGAGGCAAATCCCGAAAAGATCAAAGCCATCATCAACATGCGATCGCCCAAATCAACAAAGGAGGTTCAGAGTCTAGCCGGACGGGTGGTCGCATTGAACGGATTTGTCTCCCGAGCTACCGACCGATGCCTTCCATTCTTCAAAATCCTCCGCAAGGCGTTCCAGTGGTCAGAAGAGCGTGAGGAGGCATTCCAGGAACTCAAGAAGTACCTGGTTTTCCCTCCTCTACTCTCAACACCCGTGCCGGGGGAAGAATTGTTTTTGTACTTGGCAGTGTCGCCATCGGCGGTTAGCTCGGCACTTGTTCGGGAAGATCACGGGATACAGTTCCTAGTGTACTATACCAGTCGAGTGTTATAGGGCGCAGAGAGCAGATACTCCAGCATCGAAAAACTGGCGTTCTCCCTCATCACCTCGGCCAGAAGGCTCCGTCCGTACTTTCAGGCCCATGCCATTATGGTCCTCACAGATCAACCCCTCCGCAGAATTCTTAGCCGTCCAGACACGTCCGGGAGGCTCGTCAAATAGGCCTTGGAGTTGGAAGAGTTTGAAGTGATCTACCGACCCCGGACGGCCATCAAGGGATAAGCCGTGGCAGACTTTCTGGTCGAGTTCACGTATCCAGAGGACCCTGTTGAAGAGTCTGAGCCACCGGCCCTACCGCCTGGGTTACACTCTGATATCCCTACCTGGGTACTGCACGTGGACGGTTCATCCAATCAGCAAGGCAGTGGGGCAGGAGTCATCCTAACTACCCCCGACGGCATCCAGCTCGAATATGCACTAAGATTTGGGTTCCGCGCCTCCAACAACGAGGTCGAATACGAAGCCCTACTGGTCGGATTGCAATTGGCCCTTTCTATGAGTGCGCAATAGGTTCAGGGATACATTGATTCTTAACTCGTGGTCAACCAGGTTAACCAAGAGTACGAAGTATGAGAAGACAACATGGCAGTCTACTTGGCCCTTGTCCGAGCGGCTTCCAAGAAGCTCCGGGGATTTTCCATCATGCAGATACCCAGAGAAGAAAACATCAGGGCCGACCGGTTGGCTCGCCTTGCCTCAACTTCTGAGTCAGACTTGCCTGGGATAAGGATAGAATATCTACCCGAGCCAAGTGTGATCAACTCGGAAGGCATGGAAGTAGATCCAGTCACCTTGGGACCCAGTTGGATGGATCCGATCGTGACATTCTGGACAACAGGGGCGCTACCAGGCGACAAAGAAGAAGCCCGTCGGGTAAAATACCGAGCGGCCCGATATCATCTTGTTAACGGCATCCTCTACAAGAGAGGACTCACTATCCCATACCTCCGTTGTGTTCACCCCGCGCAGGTCCAAGCAATATTGTTCAAAATCCACGAAGGAGTGTGCGGGAATCACATCGGAGGTCGGGCACTCTCCCAGAATGCCCTATTGCAAGGTTACTACTGGCCAACCATGGCTCGGGATTCCCAGGAATATGTCAGAAGGTGCGACAAGTGCCAGAGATACTCTCCCATAATCAACTGACCGGGAGAGCTCCAAACACCAATCCACAGCCCCTGGCCGTTCGCCCAGTGGGGTATCGACATTGTCGGTCCCCTGCCGATGGGAAAAGGATAAGTCAAATTCGCCGTGATCGCTGTTGACTACTTCACCAAATGGGCAGAGGTCGAGCCCTTGGCGACAATAACCGAACGGAAAATGGAGAGCTTCGTGGAAAGGAATATTCTTAGTAGGTTCGGCATTCCCCAGGTCCTAGTCAGCGATAATGGTAGACAATTTGACACCCCTATCTTCAGGCAGTTCTGCTCGGGCTACGGGATACTAAATCATTACTCCTTCCCGGAGCACCCACAAGCCAACGGTCAAGCCGAGGTAACCAACCGGACGATCCTGCAGTCAATTAAAACAAGGCTTGAAGGCGCCAAAAGGCTATGGGCTGAAGAACTGCCAACCCTCCTGTGGGCCTACCGCACAACACCCCGAGCGGTAATAGGCGAGACGCCGTTCTCTTTAACCTACGGATTCGAGGCAGTGGTCCCCACAGAGCTCGGGTTCCCTACACATTGGGTGGCTAACTTCAGTGCGCCGGATAACGAAGAAGCTCTTAGGACGGAACTGGATCTTGTGGAGGAAAGAAAAGACCGAGCCTATCTAAAGGTGGCAGCATACAAGCAACGGGTCCCGAGATACTACAATAGCAAGGTGCAGCACCGCAGTTTTCAAGTCGGAGACCTCATCCTCAAGGCAGTGAACCAGTCCACCCGGATCCCGAGCCACGGGAAGTTGGGGGCAAACTGGGAAAGCCCGTATAAAGTAACCCGGGTCAATCGACCGGGAACTTACTGGCTACAGAGCATCGACGGGCATGATCTCTCTCATCCTTGGAATGTGCAACACCTTCGCAAGTATTATCAGTAGAACTTGGTCACGGGAATTTAGTATTGGTAGAGTAATTTATTTTTGTAGCTCTAATTGAGCAACCGATAAATTTTTGTTTTAAATAAATAAAATCGGATAGTTTATTTTACAAATTTACTCCTGTCAATACCCCGTGCAAACCAGAAAAGCTCTCGGGATTAACCCGAGACATAAAAGACCTCGGGCTTGGAACCCAGGCACAAAAGACCTTGGCTAACAACCAAGGCATGAAAAGACCTCGGGCTCCGAACCCAGGCCCCGGCTTCGCCTAGATCCAACCAACGATGGGGAAAAATCCCTAGGTGGCCGACGATGGCAAGCCTAAAAGGACCCTACAATCACCCATGTTCCAGGTCAGTTTCCTATGGTCGCTCCTCACTACGCCCCTCCTTGGCAGGATGCTCGGGGGGCAAGGGGATACTAGACCTAAACAGGAAATTACACAAAGCTTTGCCTAGGTCCGACCGACAACGGAGGCAAACCCCTAGGTGGCCGACGATGGCGAGTTTCAAAGGACCCTGCAACCACCCATGTTCCAGGTCGGTTTCCTACGGCCATCAACTCCTGCACTCCTGCCTTAGCAAAATGCTTGGGGGGCAGGGGAATAGGCCAAAACAGAAAATCACACCGGTCACTAAAAGAACTTGGAAGGTATTCCTACGTACTTACAGTGATCAGAGATAATATCCCGGACGGTAAAATAGTATACTCCTATAATACACCGGGACATACCGGACGGTAAAACATGGTATTCCTATAATACACCGGGACATCCCGGACGCTAAACAGGACAAGTTCCTATGGCAAACTGGCAATTACCTTTAAAACAGGTCAAGAAGACTAGGTGTTCTACTGGTTAAAAGTTCCCAAGCCATTTTCTAAGGCAGGGGTTAGGTCGGCTACCTACAAACCGAGCGGATACTAGCAATTAAACAGGCAAAGTGCAAAAAAAGAAACAGTTAATGGAAAGCGAGCAGAAAATTCAGATAAGGTTTGACCTCGAGGGCCCTTTTCATTAATTCAAAAGACTGTACAAAGCCTGGGGGCAGTTGTAGTAGCCTCCCCGAAAAGAAAAAAAAAACTACAACAAAAACAAAAAGAGAATAAAAAAACTAGTTGTCTACAACCACCACTTCTCCCTCCTCCGCAGCCTGCTCTTCCACCGAGGGGTTCCTGGTCGATGCAACTTCAGCAGCGACCTCGGAGTCAGCCTGGCCTTCCTTCCAATAACTAGACTCTGCCCAGGAGTAACCGGACTGATCCCAGTTAGGGTGGTCAGCAGCAGCCCGCTTCGCCAGGTCAGCGTAGCCCGTGAGGAACCCAGCCTCGAATTCCTCCTCGGCATCTTTGGCCTCGGCCTCCCGAGCAGCAGTAAGCTCTGAAAGCGTGGCCGTCATAGCTGTCAGGTCCTTCTCGGCGGTAATCCTCTCGGCCTCTGCGGTTGCAGCCTTGGTCTCCGCAACCTTCCGGGCAGCCCGCTCGGTAGACAGAGAGTCGCGGGTCCCTCCTAGCTCCAGGGCCGTTGCCCGGGATTTTTCCTCCTCCACTGAGAGAGCAAACTCCGTGGACTCCCGGGCAGCCCTCTCCACGGACAGGTCAACCTCTGTCGCAGCTAACCTTTCAGCAACGCCGGGAAGGGTGGTCTCAGCCCCGGCCGCAATACAGCCAATCTGCAAGAACAAGACAACATCAGAATGCAGGGAAGGAAAGTTAATGTTCATGTTAAAAAAAATACAAACAACAACTCACCATGTGGCTGATGCTGTAGAGCCAACCGATGATGGCCTCTGGGCTAAGCAGAGCGCACTTGTCAATCTGGCTCTGCAGTAGCCTGGGTCGAACCCTTCTGCGGACGTCGTCCGTCGTTTCTACCACAGGTATGGAGGAAGGGCCTGCGCGAGCAGTCTCCTCCATGCTCAGGAAGGAGACCCCGGACGGTTTGGCAGCAGGGGGAGGTGGTGGTGGAGCAGCAATCGTTACCACGGGCGTGGAGGCAGCAGCTGCTTCCTTCTCAGCTCGGATGGAAATCCCCCGAGAAATCCTCTTGAGGGACTGGCTTCTTCCTCTTCTGTCCAGCACCGGCCATCAGAGCCGCCTCTTTCTCCTTCAGGGCCGCCGCGTTCTTGGGAGCCATTTCTGCAAAACCAGAGGAGAGCATGTCAGAACTCAGCAAAGTACCAAATGAGTAGAAAACCGAAAGGTCAAGTGATGGAACTTACCCGGGATGATCGACGGGAAGACGAGAGCTACAAAGCGATGCTAAGGCTTGTAGAAAGTCTTCGGACTTCCCGATCGGGTCAGCACTTTATTAATGTCGGTCGGGTCCTCTACCAAAAACAATATCATCGCTTGTAGCTCGTCCGAAAGACTGGGCGAGTCAACTGATCCCACTACAAAGCAAACACAAACGGGTTAGTCATTGCAAAATAAAGAGACTAAGCAGGAAAGAAAGAGTGCTCGGGCTTACTCCTTAGATCCCCCGTCCAGGAGGTCCTCAACTGTATACCCAGTGCCTTCTCACACAGCCCCAAGGTGGACACCTGGAAGAATTTCTTTTTCCATCCTTTATTGTTGCTCAGGCAGTTTACAATTATCTTCCGCCACTGCCTGGCCCCGAGCGAGAAGAAACCAGACTCCCCGTGGACTTTGAAGGGCCGGTGAATCCAGAAGAACTCCTGCAAGGTGAGCTCATACCCGAGTACTTGGGGCCACAAGGAGATGCACCCCATCAGATATCGCCAGCCGTTCGGGGCGAGCTGCCCGGGAGAGATCCCGAGGTAGATGAGCGCGTCCTGGGCAACTGGGTGGATGGGCAGGCGAAGGCTTGCCATGAAAGCATCCTCATACAAAGTGACGAAGTCCGACTCGTGGAAGTGAGCTCCGCCATCGTGGACAGCAAGAGAAAAGGGGCCGGGAAGCTCATATTTATCCCTGATCCGATCCAAATCAAGGCCGCGCAGGATACTGACAATGGACTCGCATGAGAAGACGACCCCGGGACTGTTCGGTATAGACCCCTCATCGCCCGAACCCCGAGACGTCGAGGCCACAGGAGAATCTCGGCGCGTTTCCTCAGGAGACGCTCGGGCAGGGATCATTCCCTCACTCTGCTAATCAGAGGGGGCCAAGGAGTCAGGGTCTAAGCTTACGCTCACGAACCCTGACCGCGACTGCTCGTCTTCCGATCGGGACGATGAGTTAAAATCTGAATGGCACATGATTAAGTCTATGGAAGACCTAGGGGGCAGACGACATAAGAATGGGTCAAGAACTCCTAGCCTGGTGTACAGAGGGGGCAAGTCTAACAACCTAAAGGGCAGGTCGTATAAGACTCTAGAAGAAAGACAACACTCTATCAAGACTCTCCCGGGAACACCCGTTCGGTCCAACTGCTCTAACGCACCCCCGGATTGGAAAAAGTGACAGAACCTAAAAAAAAAGAAGTCCCACACACGTTCTGACCCAAGTGAGTTCGTTCCCTCCAGCTTTGTTCAGAAAAGAAGAAGAGAATGAAGAACTGAAGACAGAAAGGAAGGACTTACAAGATTTAGCGCAGGAAAGGGGTCGGGAATCTGGCTCGGGATCTTGTTTGCTCTCAAACTGCTCGGTAACTCTCTCAGTTGATAGCACGATTTGAAGAAATGAGCAAGTGGTCCTTATATAGAAGTAACGGGCGGTCCAGATCAATTAGATCCAACGGGTCAGGAATTTTCCCGCCAAGCGCCGCCAGACAGCTGTCACCTCGGGATCACAAAAAGTCGCCTCAAAATGCATGCGCATTAAATGCGTGACGTGACGGTCCGATTACCACGCAGCTGTTCAGTTACGACCGAACTGACCCCGCTGGATCCTGACCAGGCCACTTACTCCCTGACACGTGGCAATACCACCGCCCGGGCCTCTTCCTGTACCGGTCGGTTACTCCACCGGGGTGAATTGGAAGGTGGTCCCCCATCCCGAGCAGCATTCCCGGAGGATATCCGAAAATGGGGGACAGCTGATATGTCCAAAATGATCCAGCCATGAAGTGGGTCTGTCAAGTCACCAAGAGGTGCCAGTTATTCCGGTAAGGGCGTGTGGACACGCGGGATTCCACCTCTTTCTGCTTTATTTTTTGTTTGAAATTTGATTTGGATCAAAGAAGGAGAAAAGGTCTGTTGAAAACAGATACAGAGTCGCCACTTGATCTTTAAGGAACCAAGAAATCTAATTTTGACTCACCCAAACGGATAAAGGGCACCGGCCCTTCATAACCAAAGAACTTGGCTCGGGGTTTTGGTACGAGAGAGGAAGGAGCCTTTGTCGCGACTAAAAGACCCTCAACTCGCTCCGTCTTTCGACGGGCCTCAATTAGCATCCAAATAATCATCTTATACTATGTATGGTTCGGCAATTAATACTATGATAGATTGAGAGAAATCATATAAACAATGAAAGTCACTCAGGAACAGAGTCCGTATTGTCGACTGAAATGTTGAAAAATCTTATAAAATGAAAAAAAAAAATGATCTAGAGACCCATTTTGTACAGAAAGTTCCCTAAGACATTGAATTGTAAGGGAAAAATAAGTTAGGACCACCCCTTTTGGAAAAGTTTTCTGAAAAAGAAGTTGGAAGTCAACCAAGCTGCTGTGACACCAGAGGCAGAATGTCTGGAAGGAATGTTTGGGTCCAAATGGACCATTTTCAAGTATTTCTAAGTCAAGCCAAAAATCATGGATGTTTTATAATGAGTTAGAAAGACTTTCCAAGTGGTCTTGCATTCATACATTGAGTATTGAACTCAAAATAATTCCTTGAAGTTAAATGACTCACTGTTTTGAGGGTTTTGAGAAAAATAAGGTTTATTTCTTGAAATCAAAATGAGGGGTTTAAGAGGGGGGTTTTGAAATGGGGGTTTTGAAAGTATACTTCCAGAACTTGGATGAATATTCTAACCACTTGGAATATCAATTCCTAACTCATTTCAAGAATTTCCCAAGTATTTACAAAACATGGTTTTTTTTGGAAACCAAACTCAAGAATCTATGGGAGTATGATACATGAGAGGATGGATGATACATGATATGATATAGCATGCTAAAAGTGGTAAAGAACATGTTTATGGGATATGGGTTCATCTAGATACAAGAGAGTGATGCATTAATGTGTGAAAGTCAAAAAATGACATGCTGTGAATAGTGGACAGACTGTATGCATTACTTTATAACATCATAATGGGAGGTCAAACATGCCTAGGAAAATGTGGAAAAAATCAGAGATCATCCTTATTGTGTTAGAAAATAACCCAAAAAGCCAAACCTCAATAGTTATCACAGATTAAAAGAAATAAATCAGAATGTACACATGACTCAGAAACAAAAGCTGCACTGTTGACTGATTTTGTATGATTTTTCATAAATCAAAGAAATGGTTTATGATGACCCATTATATACCAAAAGTTTCCTAAGACACCCAAGTTTCATAAAAAAAAATAGAAAAGATATATGTACAGTGACAAAAACATCCAGAATAAGTACAAGAAGTCAGGTAAACATTCTGTGAGAACAGAGGCAGTTTATGAATATGAAATTCTTAAATCCGAAAATAATACTTTCACATCTCTATAATTGATGGGAAAAATTGGAGACATACTATGATGTCTTGGGAAAACTTTCCAAGTGGTTTCATCATCATAACTCAAGTATTTAATTCAAAACAAATCTTTGAATCTGAACAGCTCACTATTTTGGATCATTCTTGAAGAAAATGGATTTGGGTTTTAAAATAGAGTTTGAGTTCTTGATTGGGGTTTTGAAATAGATGTTCAAAGCATGAACTTAAACTCTTGAGATGACCATGTGACCACTTAGAACCTCATCCAACCTTGAATCATCAAAGAACTCCCAATATTATTGGAGAGATTCATTTTTATTTTGAACATAACTTCAAGAATACCTTGGAGGTATTGAAGTTATAATCATCATCTATCAAACATGTTTTTGAGGTCAAGAGCTACTATCCATAAGGATTCACTCACCTCAAACTTCATGTCATCATCTAGATGATGATGAACTAGTAAGTAAATAAAGAAAATCAAAAAGAAATGAGGTAAGAAGAGATGAACATAATATGAACAAGCAAGTAAATAACAATCAATAGATGATAATCAATGTGATTTTGGACTTGTAGCTTGGTGTTTCACTCATAGATTTTGACATTTGGACATGGAAGTAGCTTCCTAACTCAAGTATGCTCAAGAATGGTGATTGGGTATATTGATGATGAAGTATATAGAAGAATGGTGGAGGAAAACAAGATTAGAACTCACTTTGATTGGAAAAAATGGAAGAAGAAGACTACTTCTTCTCTTTATCTCTCTATATTTCTCTAGAGTTTCTTTCTAAGCTCTCTCTAAGCTTCCATGTCTCATCTTTAAATGGAAGTAAATGGCTTCTTTTTATAGGCAAAGGAGGGGTGGTAAATGGAGTTTTAAAAAGTTTAAAATGGTCTCCCATTGGTCGAAAATAAGCTGGGAACCAAAACTACGTAGTTTTGATTTCTAATATATTAAATTGGACCCCCATAATAAATTACAAAAACATACTGTTCTGGGGGAGAGTGCCGCGGAGGCACTGGGCCTGTGCCGCGGCGGCAGTGGGCCAGTGCCGCCGCGGCACTGCTCTTCCTTCGTCCAGATAATGTTGTTTAGGCCCCCAGAGATTCCGGTATTCGCGAAAAGGCCCTATTTCGTCCGAAATTCACAGAAAATGCATACCAACTCCAAATTGAGGTTGTGATATACCGTTGGAAAGGTAATGTAGTCTAATTTACATAAAAAAAATAGTTCGGAGATAGGTCAGTTTGAAAGGTTTTGCGGTATTCGCGATAAAAGCCGATTTGATCGCCTTTTTCACCTTTGGAAATTCATAATAAATTCGTTTTAAATCCAGAAATTATGTGCGATATACCGTTGGAAAGCTATTGACCTCTAGTATCCATGAAAAATATTTGAAAAATGTTACAGTGCTCCGGTTCTAAAGTCAAAATTTGGTCAAACTGGTCAAACCTGGGATTCTCAGGAAATTCTGGAAACTTCTGGGAGCTCCCAAGAGCTGACGTTTTTGCTCGATTTTATTTTAAAACTCATTTTAACACTTTCCACATGATCTAGAATGATTCTGGCGAATTTGGACGATT
Source organism: Hydrangea macrophylla (assembly GCA_033977485.1). Classification (NCBI taxonomy): domain Eukaryota; kingdom Viridiplantae; phylum Streptophyta; class Magnoliopsida; order Cornales; family Hydrangeaceae; genus Hydrangea; species Hydrangea macrophylla. Next base: position 31,375,833 of record CM066999.1, read on the forward strand.
TTGGTCAAACTTGGTCAAACCTTGGCCAAACCTGGTCAAACCTTGGTCAAACCGAGCAACGGGACTTTCTGGGAACTTCCGGGACTTCCAGGGGTCTCTGGGAGCTGGCGATTTCGTCTGATTTTTCTTCAAAACTCATTTTCTTACTTTTCTTACGACGTAGCATGTTTTCAGAACTTTTGGTCCAAATCTGGAAGTTTTTTGGGCTTTTAGGGGCGTTTTGGTCATTCTGAGCATTTTGAGAAATAGAACTAACTTCCAGGAGTCCTTTTTAAGTCTTTTTTTTATCATTGTAAACCACCAAGTTATGGGACTCCTAAATCTGATAGCCGACAAAATGGGGTGTCTACAGGGCGCCCATAGTCAAGCAATCCCGAGGGGTTCGCCCAGTCCGTGATGTTCTTACCAACAGGCCGGGAATTAAAGACCGTGGCATCCCGCGGTCCCGGCCTAACCAGCAGTTTCCTAAACCAGCTACAAGTCTGCAAGATGGAATGTGACAGTTAACTAAACCACTTAGGAAACTCTCCTAAAATCATGTAAATTTATTGTGATTAGATTAGGCTTCCTAATCTAATTAACTTACCATGTAAGGGTGGACTCTTGCATCTATAAAAGAGCCCACCTACCCTGTTTACAGAGACCCCGAAAATAATTCTCTAGCTAACAAGCATTCAACAGAGAACTCACCACCATACGCATATACCCGGCCGGTATTACTGGTAGTGCCACCCCTCTTTGTTGGCTCACCAGGCCCGCCGGTGATCTGCTAGTGAGCGCACACAAACGCAACCGTGGACGTAGATCACCTCATTAACGGAACCGAACCACATACACATTGTTCTTGTCTTTTTTTTTTCCTCTAAACCCTTGATATCAATTTTAGGCATCATCAGCTAGTTATTTTTATCAAAATTTGATCCTAACTTTTCTGTCAAGTGCTATTTATTGTGATGGAAATCATTACAAGTTAGAACTTTCTTTATGTTTTGTCAAGTACTTGTGCAATTCATACAAGCATTGGAACTGAAGCACTCAAACAGTGCCTTAACCAACATAGATCTTCAGTAGTGAATTCAGAGATATATAGTGCCCATATATCTCAAATGCCCTTGTAAAATCTGGCCTCCCTGCTTCTCTAAATTTATTGAAAGGCAAGTCTAAATTGTGGAATATAACTCAGAGTACTTAGTTTGATGGTAACATAGTTTCAACTTTCAACTAGTTTCAAGTACGATATACTAAAATTGTTACTCCCTCCGTCCCATTTTATGTGTCCCTTTTGGGGAATTCAACTATTTAAGGGGACAAAAAGAATTACTTTCCACAATTGTTCATAATCATTGCACTTTCTTTTTTTGTTTTATTTTGGTATTGATTGCAAGGAAAGATAGTTTGGGAAAGTAAGTAAAATTTGTATACTAATTTAGGAAAGTGGACAACAATTTTAGGACATCCCAAAAAGGAAAGGGAGACACATAAAATGGGACAGAGGGAGTAATATATTAAAAAAAAAAAAAAAACCAATTATTCTTGCATATGTATTCCAAGCAAAAAAAAGTACAATATACTGAATTTGTTAATATATTAGAAAAAAAAACCAATTATTCTTGCATATGTATTGTTTTATTTGAATGTTTATCATCGGAACGTGGTGGAAACTAATGGATAATTCCACCAACAGCTGTTACTTGTTTTTTTTTTTTTTTTTGAAAGGTTGGAATTACTAGTGCGAATTCCACCACTAATGATCTTTATTTTACTATGCTTAAAAATTTCAAACTACCTTTCTTCAAGTAAATTTTTTTTTTGACAGAAGTGCAACTTAAATTGTGCATGTAGTATAACAATATTCAAGGGGAAAATCCCACAGAAAAGTGATCCATACGATAACTCAGGAGTCGGGGAAATGTTTTTATTTTATATTATTTTACTATAGTATCGTATCCACTAAAATCCTTGGGGAGCATATTATCGTACACGAACAGTGATCCTTGGAGGTACTTTTCCTTACCTACACCGGAAAGGTAAAATGACATTATTTTTATTTTTGGGTTATGAAAGGAAGTGAAAATAAAAGTGATTCTTGTTGCTTGTGTTTATCGTCCCCTTTTTTTTTTTTTTTTTTTTTTCTTGCTCCTTTTCTTACACTTATTTTTCTGTCTTGAGTGTATCTAATAATATGATGTTGTCCTTGAAGAGATCTCCTCTCTCTCTCTCTCTCTCTCTCTCTCTCTCTCTCTCTCTCTCTCTGTGTTCTCTATATGAAGTGTCAAATTGTTAGCTATCCCAGATTGTTCAGTTCGATGAGCACTTTTATCATGTTCTAATTAATGTATCTCCCTTGCTTACTATCTTTTAAAAGTGACATCTGATCCATGCACTACTTGTGAAATTCTGTGTGTTGGTGATTAAAGCCATTATTATTCAATCAGGATATGAAGATATTTAACATTATATAAAAATGGCTTCTCATTATAAGATAAGATAAACTATAGGAACAGCAATGTACACACAAATAATTATTATTGCCCAAGTAGGATCCAATTCCCCTTGGATGATATTCAATATCGATATTTCCTTGCCTTAAGAAGTCTTCTCGTGACATCTACTGAAAACATTAGCTACTGAAATTAACCAGATTGTTGCCTCAACATTAATACTTTCATCCTTGTACAAGGATGGCAACATTCGTATTGTATAAAGAAAATTAAATCCTCAACGAAAATAAAAAATAAAAAATAAAATGGTGATAGAACGTACTCCATAATTTGTTTTCTTCTTTCTTGATTTTCGAATATTTTTTATAAACTTTACTAGTAATATTATCTTATTTGAGTACTACAAAGAAAAACTATAGGAATTTTGGTTTTTCTTCCCATTTCTTTCGCTTTTATTTTCCTTCGCTAAATCCGCAAACCACATAAAGCATATCTTCAAAAAACCAAATAAAGCATAAAGATCCAGAATGATCCTATTGTAGTTGTCTCTACCTATAAAAGAAAAGGTGGCCTGGGTTACATGTCCGGTGCTTGACTGCCCTCCAGGGTATCAAAAAATTGGCTTTAAAATTAGCCCTAGAGAAAGCACTAACCTGGAGACGAAGGGTAAGGAAAGCCTCATTATACAAGCAAAATATTGGGACACTTATGACTTCCTATCTGGAATAGTCGCATATTGAATGCAATTCCATCGGGGAAAGCCAACTTCAAAAAGCCACCACTGGAAGGAATGTTTGGGTCCAAATGGACCATTTTCAAGTATTTCTAAGTCAAGCCAAAAATCATGGATGTTTTATAATGAGTTAGAAAGACTTTCCTAGTGGTCTTGCATTCATACATTGAGTATTGAACTCAAAATAATTCCTTGAAGTTAAATGACTCACTGTTTTGAGGGTTTTGAGAAAAATAAGGTTTATTTCTTGAAATCAAAATGAGGGGTTTAAGAGGGGGGTTTTGAAATGGGGGTTTTGAAAGTATACTTCCAGAACTTGGATGAATATTCTAACCACTTGGAATATCAATTCCTAACTCATTTCAAGAATTTCCCAAGTATTTACAAAACATGGTTTTTTTTGGAAACCAAACTCAAGAATCTATGGGAGTATGATACATGAGAGGATGGATGATACATGATATGATATAGCATGCTAAAAGTGGTAAAGAACATGTTTATGGGATATGGGTTCATCTAGATACAAGAGAGTGATGCATTAATGTGTGAAAGTCAAAAAATGACATGCTGTGAATAGTGGACAGACTGTATGCATTACTTTATAACATCATAATGGGAGGTCAAACATGCCTAGGAAAATGTGGAAAAAATCAGAGATCATCCTTATTGTGTTAGAAAATAACCCAAAAAGCCAAACCTCAATAGTTATCACAGATTAAAAGAAATAAATCAGAATGTACACATGACTCAGAAACAAAAGCTGCACTGTTGACTGATTTTGTATGATTTTTCATAAATCAAAGAAATGGTTTATGATGACCCATTATATACCAAAAGTTTCCTAAGACACCCAAGTTTCATAAAAAAAAATAGAAAAGATATATGTACAGTGACGAAAACATCCAGAATAAGTACAAGAAGTCAGGTAAACATTCTGTGAGAACAGAGGCAGTTTATGAATATGAAATTCTTAAATCCGAAAATAATACTTTCACATCTCTATAATTGATGGGAAAAATTGGAGACATACTATGATGTCTTGGGAAAACTTTTCAAGTGGTTTCATCATCATAACTCAAGTATTTAATTCAAAACAAATCTTTGAATCTGAACAGCTCACTATTTTGGATCATTCTTGAAGAAAATGGATTTGGGTTTTAAAATAGAGTTTGAGTTCTTGATTGGGGTTTTGAAATAGATGTTCAAAGCATGAACTTAAACTCTTGAGATGACCATGTGACCACTTAGAACCTCATCCAACCTTGAATCATCAAAGAACTCCCAATATTATTGGAGAGATTCATTTTTATTTTGAACATAACTTCAAGGATACCTTGGAGGTATTGCAGTTATAATCATCATCTATCAAACATGTTTTTGAGGTCAAGAGCTACTATCCATAAGGATTCACTCACCTCAAACTTCATGTCATCATCTAGATGATGATGAACTAGTAAGTAAATAAAGAAAATCAAAAAGAAATGAGGTAAGAAGATATGAACATAATATGAACAAGCAAGTAAATAACAATCAATCGATGATAATCAATGTGATTTTGGACTTGTAGCTTGGTGTTTCACTCATAGATTTTGACATTTGGACATGGAAGTAGCTTCCTAACTCAAGTATGCTCAAGAATGGTGATTGGGTATATTGATGATGAAGTATATAGAAGAATAGTGGAGGAAAACAAGATTAGATCACTTTGATTGGAAAAAATGGAAGAAGAAGACTACTTCTTCTCTTTATCTCTCTATATTTCTCTAGAGTTTCTTTCTAAGCTCTCTCTAAGCTTCCATGTCTCATCTCTAAATGGAAGTAAATGGCTTCTTTTTATAGGCAAATGAGGGGTGGTAAATGGAGTTTTAAAAAGTTTAAAATGGTCTCCCATTGGTCCAAAATAAGCTGGGAACCAAAACTACGTAGTTTTGATTTCTAATATATTAAATTGGACCCCCAAAATAAATTACAAAAACATACTGTTCTGGGGGAGAGTGCCGCTGCGGCACTGGGCCAGTGCCGCGGCGGCACTTCTCTTCCTTCGTCCAAATAATGCTATTTAGGCCCCCAGAGGTTCCGGTATTCGCGAAAAGGCCATATTTCGTTCGAAATTCACAAAAAATGCATACGAACTCTAAATTGAGGTTGTGATATACCGTTGGAAAGTTAATGGAGTCTACTTTACATAAAAAATAGTTCGGGGATAGGTCACTTTGAAAGGTTTTGCGGTATTCGCGATAAAAGCCGATTTGATCGCCTTTTTCACCTTTGGAAATTCATAATAAATTCGTTTTAAATCCAGAAATTATGTGCGATATACCGTTGGAAAGATATTGACCTCTAGTATCCATGAAAAATGTTACGCTGCTCCGGTTCTAAAGTCAAAATTTGGTCAAACTGGTCAAACCTGGGATTCTCAGGAAGTTCTGGAAACTTCTGGGAGCTCCTAGAAGCTGACGTTTTTGCTCGATTTTCTTTTAAAACTCATTTTAACACTTTTCACATGATCTAGAATGATTCTGGCGAATTTGGACGATTTTGGTCAAACTTGGTCAAATCTTGGTCAAACCTTGGTCAAACCGAGCAACGGGACTTTCTGGGAACTTCCGGGACTTCCAGGGGTCTCTGGGAGCTGGCAATTTTATCTGATTTTTCTTAAAAACTCATTTTCTTACTTTTCTTACGACATAGCATGTTTCCAGAACTTTTGGTCCAAATCTGGGAGTTTTTTGGGCTTTTAGGGGTGTTTTGGTCATTCTGAGCATTTTGAGAAATAGAACTAACTTCCAGGAATCCTTTTTGAGTCTTTTTTTTATCATTGTGAACCACCAAGCTATGGGTCTCCTAAATCTGATTGCCAAAAAAATGGGGTGTCTACAGTTTGCCCCTCTTTGGCATGAACTTGCGAGGCAACGCATGTCGCAAGTGAGTGCCAAAGCTTTGAAGAGACAGGTCTTTTGGAGGCTATAGATTTAGGATAAAAAGCGTTGCAAAAGATGCAATGATGCTGAGGCTAGTGCTGGTCGCGCTCTGTGTGAGCTGCCTACGTATCCCAAGGGGAATCAGACCAGGACGTAGTTCAGGGCACAAAGGAACCAATCACACATGCACATACACAACAATCAGGCGAATACTATGCTAAAAGAGTGATATGTAATGCATGGATGTGATATGATTGTGTACATGAGTCCTATCATGCCTAGTGTTCTGATCCTAGTATGAGCAGGTGCTGTGGGTTATACCACTCCGAGTGGGCTGGTGTTGTGCTAGTGTTTGCGACTATGATGTGGTGGATGACTCGGATAAAGACATCAAGGTTTAGAAGACTCTGGGTCTAGGGGCAAACTTCTGGAATTTGGGAAGTGTGCTTTGTAAGCAAAATGGATCGGACGCGGGGTCCTCGAGGGTGATAACTAAAGATAACCGACAAGTGAGGGAGCTCACGATAACTGACAGTTTGAGGAAACCAGAGTGAGGAAGCTCAGGAGCGACAAGTGAGAAAGCTCATAATAAATGAAGAAGCTCATGATCTTGGACAAAGGAGTGAGGAAGCTCATGATAAGTGAGAAAGATCACGATAAGCGACATGCAAGGAAGCTCACAATAATCAATATGTAGGTGAGGGGGACTCATGACTTTGGACAAATGAGGAAGCTCACAATAAGTGAGGAGCTCACGATAATTAACATGTGAGAAAGCTCACGATGAGTGAAGAAGCTCACGAGAATTGAGCGGTGAGGAAGCTCATGATTTTGGACAGAGGAGTGAGGAAGCTTATAATTTTAGACAAAGGAATGAGGAAGCTCACGATAAGTGAGAAAGCTCACGATAGTTGAGTTGGTGAGGAAGCTCATGATATTTGTTTGGACACGGATCCTTGAATTGTGAATAGACAGTGCTTGCCCTGGGAATTGGGGTGATTTGACTGCAGGTGATGTTTTTAATCGCTGGCCGATCCTTATGATGACAAAGTCCGGAGAATTGGTTAGGACTTCTGTTATCTTCTGCAGGGGATGGTAGGGGACTCTCTGAGAATCTCTCTAAAATGATTGATAGATGTGGAAGTTCTACCCTAACCTAAAGGGTTTATAATGAAAGATTTGCCTCAATCTGGAGGGCTGGTGATGAAGGATTTGCCTCAATCTAGAGGGCTGGTGATGAAGGATTTGCCTCAATCTAGAGGGCTGGCGATGAAGGATTTGCCTCAATCTAGAGGGCTAAAGATGAATGACTTGCCTCAATCTAGAGGGCTGACAATGAAGGATTTGCCTCAATCTAGAGGGCTGATGATGAGGGATTTGCCTCAATCTAGAGGGCTGATGATGAAGGATTTACCTCAATCTAGAGGGCTGATGATGAAGGATTTGCCTCAATCTAGAGGGCTAGTGATGAAGGATTTGCCTCAATCTAGAGGGCTATAGATGAATGACTTGCCTCAATCTAGTGGGCTGACAATGAAGGACTTGCCTCAATCTAGAGGGCTGATGATGAAGGATTTGCCTCAATCTAGAGGGCTAGCGATGAATGATTTGCCTCAATCTAGAGGGCTGGTGATGAAGGATTTGCCTCAATCTAGAGGGCTGGTGAAGGATTTGCCTCAATCTAGAGGGCTAACAATGAAGGATTTGCCTCAATCTAGAGAGCTGATGATGAAGGATTTGCCTCAATCTAGAGGGCTGTTGATGAAGGATTTGCCTCAATCTAGAGGGCTGATGATGAAGGATTTGCCTCATTCTAGAGGGCTGATGATGAAGGATTTGCCTCAATCTAGAGGGCTGTTGATGAAGGATTTGCCTCAATCTAGAGGGCTAACAATGAAGGATTTGCCTCAATCTAGAGGGCTGATAAAAAGTGACTTGCCTCAATCTAGAGGGCTAGTGATGTACAAATCGAGATGATGAGTCGACAGTGAACTACTGTGACTGTCAGGATTGAACTGACGATGTACTAATCGAGACAACGAGTCGACGGTGAACTACTGTGACTGTCATGGATTGAACTGACGATTGAACTAACCGAGATGACGAGTCGACAGTAAACTACTATGACTATCATGGGTTGGACCAACGGTTGGACTAACAGTGATCAAAAGAACCGACGATGTACTAATCGAGAAGACGAGTCGATAGTAAACTACTGTGACTATCATGGGTTGGACCAACGGTTGGACTAACCGTGATCAAAAGTACTGACGATGTACTAATTGAGAAGACGAGTTGACAGTGAACTAATGTGACTGTCCTAGATTGAACTAACAATGTACTAATCGAGAAGGCAAGTCGACAGTGAACTACTGTGACTATCCTCGATTGAAGTAGCGATGTACTAATCGAGAAGGTGAGTCGACAGTGAACTACTGTGACTATCCTAGATTGAACTGACGATGTACGAATCGATATGACGAGCTCACTGTTTTGGATCATTCTTGAAGAAAATGGATTTGGGTTTTGAAATAGAGTTTGAGTTCTTGATTAGGGTTTTGAAATAGATGTTCAAAGCATGAACTTAAACTCTTGAGATGACCATGTGACCACTTAGAACCTCATCCAACCTTGAATCATCAAAGAACTCCCAATATTATTGGAGAGATTCATTTTTATTTTGAACATAACTTCAAGGATACCTTGGAGGTATTGAAGTTATAATCATCATCTATCAAACATGTTTTTGAGGTCAAGAGCTACTATCCATAAGGATTCACTCACCTCAAACTTCATGTCATCATCTAGATGATGATGAACTAGTAAGTAAATAAAGAAAATCAAAAAGAAATGAGGTAAGAAGAGATGAACATAATATGAACAAGCAAGTAAATAACAATCAATAGATGATAATCAATGTGATTTTGGACTTGTAGCTTGGTGTTTCACTCATAGATTTTGACATTTGGACATGGAAGTAGCTTCCTAACTCAAGTATGCTCAAGAATGGTGATTGGGTATATTGATGATGAAGTATATAGAAGAATGGTGGAGGAAAACAAGATTAGAACTCACTTTGATTGGAAAAAATGGAAGAAGAAGACTACTTCTTCTCTTTATCTCTCTATATTTCTCTAGAGTTTCTTTCTAAGCTCTCTCTAAGCTTCCATGTCTCATCTTTAAATGGAAGTAAATGGCTTCTTTTTATAGGCAAAGGAGGGGTGGTAAATGGAGTTTTAAAAAGTTTAAAATGGTCTCCCATTGGTCGAAAATAAGCTGGGAACCAAAACTACGTAGTTTTGATTTCTAATATATTAAATTGGACCCCCATAATAAATTACAAAAACATACTGTTCTGGGGGAGAGTGCCGCGGAGGCACTGGGCCTGTGCCGCGGCGGCAGTGGGCCAGTGCCGCCGCGGCACTGCTCTTCCTTCGTCCAGATAATGTTGTTTAGGCCCCCAGAGATTCCGGTATTCGCGAAAAGGCCCTATTTCGTCCGAAATTCACAGAAAATGCATACCAACTCCAAATTGAGGTTGTGATATACCGTTGGAAAGGTAATGTAGTCTAATTTACATAAAAAAAATAGTTCGGAGATAGGTCAGTTTGAAAGGTTTTGCGGTATTCGCGATAAAAGCCGATTTGATCGCCTTTTTCACCTTTGGAAATTCATAATAAATTCGTTTTAAATCCAGAAATTATGTGCGATATACCGTTGGAAAGCTATTGACCTCTAGTATCCATGAAAAATATTTGAAAAATGTTACAGTGCTCCGGTTCTAAAGTCAAAATTTGGTCAAACTGGTCAAACCTGGGATTCTCAGGAAATTCTGGAAACTTCTGGGAGCTCCCAAGAGCTGACGTTTTTGCTCGATTTTATTTTAAAACTCATTTTAACACTTTCCACATGATCTAGAATGATTCTGGCGAATTTGGACGATTTTGGTCAAACTTGGTCAAACCTTGGCCAAACCTGGTCAAACCTTGGTCAAACCGAGCAACGGGACTTTCTGGGAACTTCCGGGACTTCCAGGGGTCTCTGGGAGCTGGCGATTTCGTCTGATTTTTCTTCAAAACTCATTTTCTTACTTTTCTTACGACGTAGCATGTTTTCAGAACTTTTGGTCCAAATCTGGAAGTTTTTTGGGCTTTTAGGGGCGTTTTGGTCATTCTGAGCATTTTGAGAAATAGAACTAACTTCCAGGAGTCCTTTTTAAGTCTTTTTTTTATCATTGTAAACCACCAAGTTATGGGACTCCTAAATCTGATAGCCGACAAAATGGGGTGTCTACAGGGCGCCCATAGTCAAGCAATCCCGAGGGGTTCGCCCAGTCCGTGATGTTCTTACCAACAGGCCGGGAATTAAAGACCGTGGCATCCCGCGGTCCCGGCCTAACCAGCAGTTTCCTAAACCAGCTACAAGTCTGCAAGATGGAATGTGACAGTTAACTAAACCACTTAGGAAACTCTCCTAAAATCATGTAAATTTATTGTGATTAGATTAGGCTTCCTAATCTAATTAACTTACCATGTAAGGGTGGACTCTTGCATCTATAAAAGAGCCCACCTACCCTGTTTACAGAGACCCCGAAAATAATTCTCTAGCTAACAAGCATTCAACAGAGAACTCACCACCATACGCATATACCCGGCCGGTATTACTGGTAGTGCCACCCCTCTTTGTTGGCTCACCAGGCCCGCCGGTGATCTGCTAGTGAGCGCACACAAACGCAACCGTGGACGTAGATCACCTCATTAACGGAACCGAACCACATACACATTGTTCTTGTCTTTTTTTTTTCCTCTAAACCCTTGATATCAATTTTAGGCATCATCAGCTAGTTATTTTTATCAAAATTTGATCCTAACTTTTCTGTCAAGTGCTATTTATTGTGATGGAAATCATTACAAGTTAGAACTTTCTTTATGTTTTGTCAAGTACTTGTGCAATTCATACAAGCATTGGAACTGAAGCACTCAAACAGTGCCTTAACCAACATAGATCTTCAGTAGTGAATTCAGAGATATATAGTGCCCATATATCTCAAATGCCCTTGTAAAATCTGGCCTCCCTGCTTCTCTAAATTTATTGAAAGGCAAGTCTAAATTGTGGAATATAACTCAGAGTACTTAGTTTGATGGTAACATAGTTTCAACTTTCAACTAGTTTCAAGTACGATATACTAAAATTGTTACTCCCTCCGTCCCATTTTATGTGTCCCTTTTGGGGAATTCAACTATTTAAGGGGACAAAAAGAATTACTTTCCACAATTGTTCATAATCATTGCACTTTCTTTTTTTGTTTTATTTTGGTATTGATTGCAAGGAAAGATAGTTTGGGAAAGTAAGTAAAATTTGTATACTAATTTAGGAAAGTGGACAACAATTTTAGGACATCCCAAAAAGGAAAGGGAGACACATAAAATGGGACAGAGGGAGTAATATATTAAAAAAAAAAAAAAAAACCAATTATTCTTGCATATGTATTCCAAGCAAAAAAAAGTACAATATACTGAATTTGTTAATATATTAGAAAAAAAAAACCAATTATTCTTGCATATGTATTGTTTTATTTGAATGTTTATCATCGGAACGTGGTGGAAACTAATGGATAATTCCACCAACAGCTGTTACTTGTTTTTTTTTTTTTTTTTGAAAGGTTGGAATTACTAGTGCGAATTCCACCACTAATGATCTTTATTTTACTATGCTTAAAAATTTCAAACTACCTTTCTTCAAGTAAATTTTTTTTTTGACAGAAGTGCAACTTAAATTGTGCATGTAGTATAACAATATTCAAGGGGAAAATCCCACAGAAAAGTGATCCATACGATAACTCAGGAGTCGGGGAAATGTTTTTATTTTATATTATTTTACTATAGTATCGTATCCACTAAAATCCTTGGGGAGCATATTATCGTACACGAACAGTGATCCTTGGAGGTACTTTTCCTTACCTACACCGGAAAGGTAAAATGACATTATTTTTATTTTTGGGTTATGAAAGGAAGTGAAAATAAAAGTGATTCTTGTTGCTTGTGTTTATCGTCCCCTTTTTTTTTTTTTTTTTTTTTTCTTGCTCCTTTTCTTACACTTATTTTTCTGTCTTGAGTGTATCTAATAATATGATGTTGTCCTTGAAGAGATCTCCTCTCTCTCTCTCTCTCTCTCTCTGTGTTCTCTATATGAAGTGTCAAATTGTTAGCTATCCCAGATTGTTCAGTTCGATGAGCACTTTTATCATGTTCTAATTAATGTATCTCCCTTGCTTACTATCTTTTAAAAGTGACATCTGATCCATGCACTACTTGTGAAATTCTGTGTGTTGGTGATTAAAGCCATTATTATTCAATCAGGATATGAAGATATTTAACATTATATAAAAATGGCTTCTCATTATAAGATAAGATAAACTATAGGAACAGCAATGTACACACAAATAATTATTATTGCCCAAGTAGGATCCAATTCCCCTTGGATGATATTCAATATCGATATTTCCTTGCCTTAAGAAGTCTTCTCGTGACATCTACTGAAAACATTAGCTACTGAAATTAACCAGATTGTTGCCTCAACATTAATACTTTCATCCTTGTACAAGGATGGCAACATTCGTATTGTATAAAGAAAATTAAATCCTCAACGAAAATAAAAAATAAAAAATAAAATGGTGATAGAACGTACTCCATAATTTGTTTTCTTCTTTCTTGATTTTCGAATATTTTTTATAAACTTTACTAGTAATATTATCTTATTTGAGTACTACAAAGAAAAACTATAGGAATTTTGGTTTTCCTTCCCATTTCTTTCGCTTTTATTTTCCTTCGCTAAATCCGCAAACCACATAAAGCATATCTTCAAAAAACCAAATAAAGCATAAAGATCCAGAATGATCCTATTGTAGTTGTCTCTACCTATAAAAGAAAAGGTGGCCTGGGTTACATGTCCGGTGCTTGACTGCCCTCCAGGGTATCAAAAAATTGGCTTTAAAATTAGCCCTAGAGAAAGCACTAACCTGGAGACGAAGGGTAAGGAAAGCCTCATTATACAAGCAAAATATTGGGACACTTATGACTTCCTATCTGGAATAGTCGCATATTGAATGCAATTCCATCGGGGAAAGCCAACTTCAAAAAGCCACCACTACTAGAAATTTAGAATGTGCAGCTCTATTATGATGCTACCACTGTCTAGCTGCTACATTCTAGAGTTACACGTTACAGCTTAAACCTCTACTCACACTTGAACCATTACTTTCTCTTCAATTTTGTCATGGATGTTACTCAAAAACGCCATTCCCTCCGTGACAATTTAGTGCAATTCGGCAGCATACAAGTAGGACTGCAATAAAATGAATACCATTTTGATATTTTTTTTTTTTTCAACTCGATCTACAGCAATAAGTGATAAAGAATACATGATCAACCTCCTCCCCAAAGTATGCAATTCTAAAAATGAATATGGAATTACCTAAATATCAGTGTAACATCACAAGCAAAAGGTTTTGGCCAGTTAACAAAGGAATTTTGGAAACTTAATAGTTTTCACTCTCTATTTTTTGTTGATAATTTGTGATTTCATAGAAAAGCATCGAAAGTTAGGGCATCCATGTACCCTGGAAGTATACAATAATAAAACACTACAATCTTAAATCATCTAAGAGCTTACAATTTTGACAGTCACAAGATCTAGAAGTAATCCCTTGAGACCGAAAGAGAGAACAAAAAATACATGTTTCCAACTCCTTCACAAGCCCAAAATATACTGTCATACAATATACACCACAACGCAAGATGAGGCACAACCTCTCTCTCTCTCTCCCTCTTGCAATATATAGAAGCATGAATAGCGGACACATACTCATGTCTCTTGAAAGGCTGCAAGGGTCCAGCTACTAGTGATGACGTAAAAAGACTCAAAACAACAATAATGATGAAATAGAACACTGTAGCACTTCTCCTTTCATCCTGGTTGTTACATGTAAACTCATACAGGAATGTGAATTCTATTATCTGATGCAATGAAGTAAAACCATATGACAGCCAGAAACAAACATAAGGTTTCAACCAAGGTAGCCAAGCTCCAAACATTAACAAAAAAGGAAGCCAAACATTAGCAAACATTGACAGACATCAAATTTAAGTAACAAAATGGCATGCATTTCCTAGAACTTGCGGAATCACTGCTATTAACAGGTGGTAAAATTAATCAAAAATGACTACCCCTAAGGTTGAGAACATCTAGGGGTGTCATTTGGAACGGAATTTCCGATTCCGACCGATTCCGAGCTGAAAAATTCCGATTTTGGAAACAAAATTTGTATTCCGAATTCCGAAATTCTAAATTCCGAAAATTCCGAAAAAATTGGAACGGAATTGGAATTGTTTTTAAAATTCCGAATTTCCGATCCGAAAATTCCGAAAATATTCCGAAAGAATTCCGAATAGAATTTCCAAAAATATTCCGATAATATTCTGAGTTCTTATATTATACAATGTAAATATGTAATACATATATACTATGTAACCATGTTTGATATTTTTTAGGTGCTGATATTATGGACTTAATGTGTTTTAAATGTTAGTTGTTGCTTTAAAAAAAATGTGTTGTATTTTATGTTGAAAATTTGTAATAGCTGTGTGGATTATTTTTATTGTGTAGGCAGTGGTTGGAAAATTCCGAAATATTCCGAAAATATCCGAAAATTTCCGATTCCGAAAATTTCCGAAAATTCCGAAAATTCGGAATCGGAAATGCTTTTTAGAATTCCGAAATTTTGGAATGGAATTCGGAAAGCATAAGTAGATTCCGAAAATTTTGGAATTTTTTCTGAAATAGCCTATTCCGTACCGTTCCGTCCGAATGACACCCCTAAGAACATCAAACTAATTAGAAACATTTAAATTCTCAGCTCTGTCAATAAAGGAAAGCATATTCACCAAATGAAGACAAATTTTGTAATAAAAACTAAGGTTTATGTCTAACAACTTTTTTCAACTAATGATTCAACTATTCAAGTATCAAATTTCAAGTCTCAATCACAGATCAAGCATTAATAATACAAAATTGCAGCCCAGAGCAACTTGCCGTAGACGGCTTGACAACCATAATACCAAAGGCTCAAAAAATAATACAACTCGGATTAAATAATTCATTACATAAACTTCAGAAACCATACTTACTGATTTTCCTTACCCCTTTGCCTTGCTAGAACAACTTGCCTTACCTTTCCCCATAGCTACCCTTTTTGCATTTTCCTTAAATAAAATTGGTATTCAGGGGGGGAAAAAAAAGTAAATTAAAAAAAAGCATTTAAAAAAAAAAGGGCCTAAAATGAAAAACAACCCAAAATAAGCAATTAAAAATATGTTTTTGAAGGGGGGGGGGAGGAAGAAGTAAATATGATTCAAAACTTAACGTTTTCCCTCTCATATGCTTTAGTGAATGCACTGAATGGAGAGCCTGTATCCACACCTAGGTGGCACCTCACAATAAACAATCCACGTGCTTCACAGTTTGCAACTTTTAAGTTGAACAAGACAAACATTTAAAGAACACTTGTCACTTGCAAACAATCACACATCAATCAAGGGAGAATGAATTACAGCCAGCAAACAACATTTAAAGATGAATTAAGCCAATGAGCAATAAAAAAAAATGGAAATGAAGAATCCATCATTGAGACATGTTGCTATAAACTACCACCCTTTACTCACATGAATCCCACCCAAAAAAGGAAGAACATAGAAAACACGTACACAATCTCGATGAACATACAACAAAAAACTACCTTTTGCTTGATAAAAAGAAAAAAAGAAAGAAAAGAAAATGACTGAAAGATAACCACACAATGCACATAAATGTTTTTTTTTTTTTTGATGAAACAATTGAAGACAAACTCGAAGGGTTTTTTGAAAATATAAATAAAAATTAAAAAATTTACTCGAAACCGATAAAAAAGAACATGACCAACAAATAATGTGAGTGATTTCGTTGTCGTTTTAGGAGTTGAGACTAGAGGTACTACCCTAGTGGCCATGTAGTCCACCCCCAATGTAATGTATGTATTGAAAAAAATAAAACACTGTCATCTTGAGTTTGGCCGAAGAATAATGTATTAACAAAATTACTTTCTATGCATCCTATGGACCATATTTTCATATTTAAAAAAAAAAAAGTAAAGACCCTGTTTTTAATGAATAGACTCGGCAACAAATTGAAGTTGTTGACTCCAATTTTTGAATAGACCAAACAAAGCTTATAGATCTTACCGTGACAGTGGGGTACTCTGAGATTGCAAATGCGAAACTGAAAAAAGCACTCTTCTCTCCCTTTGGACAGCGATGCTGCAAAGAATGTTTGAATGCATATGGACATGCATATTTGTTGCATTCTCCACACTAAATAACAACGCAAAAAAACAATGAATCCTGAAGATCACAAATTATACAAAAAAATAAAATTGCAAAATACTATTAACGCAGTTGTATTTGGTTGAATTGCCTTTCTTGGACAGAACAAATTCATACCTCTAATCCACTGCAGTCCAACTATTGATCTCTTCAAACACTGGTATCCTATACAAAGAAGCCCTGACAAACAGCCTTACAAAATTGCGAAAAAAAAACTCCGAAAAAGTGATTTGACTCCAAAAAACCAATTCACTCCTCTCCTAGGCTTAATATCAAACATCTGATATGCACAAAGGGAAAAGATACCCCTAAGCACACGGCCAACACCAAAAAAATACCTACCCAAACCGTTCAATCCCATCAAAATAAGACAATAAAGCACAAAAAGTAACCACCCAATAAGTATTCTCATGACCAACATCAACTATCCATTCATACCTCAAAAATTTATGAAATCCTAGAACATAGTTAATTGGAGATGTGTATTGTGCCAAAGAAAAATCTGATTACAATAGCATGTTGTCCTCCTACACAATTTTTCTATCCATTCTATCTACCCTAAAACTAACATTTATCAAATTACAGACTGTTTCTGAAAGATGCAAAGAGGAACAAGCCTAGGCATATCTTCAACAACACCAAGAGAACTAACCTGAACACGATCCTTCGGCAATTTTCTTCCCATGTGATGAGCGGTTCGATGAAAGAAAATGTGTGTATTTGTAGATCTGAGCATACTCCCAAATTTTTTTTTTAAAATTCAAATAAAAGTGAGGTTTGCTCGAGGGTTGAGAGAACCAGATGTGAGTGAGAAAGAGAGAGATGACGAGATTTACAGACAGCGACGGCAACGGTGGGGTGGTGACCGACGTGTGGCCAGGGCAGCACTCAACAAGCAAATTTAGGGATACCCTTCTCTTTCTTTCTTTCTCTATCTATTCTCTGTTCTCTAGGGATTTAGGAAATTGGTTGTGATCGGAGCGGTGTAGGAGCGAGATTCTGACTTGAGGGGAGCAAGGTTCCAACAAGCTTCTTGGTTTTTGGAGGGAGCGTGACCAATTTAGAAGTTTCCTGTTCTAAAGTTCTGGTCCACTCAAGGACTTTTACTTTCATTGGCCACCTCAGCCATAGCCTCCAATTCCTCCGAATCCGAGGGAGAAACAAACCTCTTATGAAGGACTTTCTCATCACATTCAAGGTGTCTTCCTACATCAAAATTAAGCCGAACAAAAAAATAATACCCAGAACCTACAATCACACCAAGAAAGCCAAAAGCTAGATACAACAAAACAGCACTAAAAGCAGCCACCAAGGACACAACCTGTCCACTTCTGTGCACAACATGGGGGTCGCCCGTCTTAAAATTAGTATTAGGGCAGATATCAAAGCAGACGCATGGACCCGTCTTACAATAGATAGCAAAATTCTCACAGTTGTTCTCCATAAGGTTGTAATCAGCAAAAACGTTTCGTATTTTGCTGTTACGATCCTTGGAAAGTAGGGATTCAGCTCGGTCGAGAACCTTCTCAGGTGGGTCCGAAGGAGCGAGAGTACAGGTTCCACCTCTGAGTTTGAACAGAAAAAAAGCCATTGAGACGTCATAGTGATAAAGGTAGAGGTTGCCACCAGAAAGAAAGCATTCCATGCAGGAAGATATTACACGTGCACCACCTCGGTTTAATTCGGAACCACATGTTCGGCATGGATTCATTGCATTGTCCTCGGAATGAGAGGAATTTGGGCCTAATGTTGTTCTTGTGCCAAATTTCTGTCCTCCCCCTCTAGTGAGGTGTATCACCTTTCCATCCCCACCGTATATACCTGGTGTCCAATAGCAGAAAATTAGTAAAAATGCTATTAAAAAATTTTCAACACAGGATTATATTGAAAGGTAGTAAAAATGCTATTAAAAGTTGTTCAAGTGATGTTTAAAAGGTAATAAAAAACATAATGAAGTAGGAAGATGTAAAAGAAAAGTAAAACCAGAACCTGCTACATGGCCACGGCCAAATCTATGGTTATTCTATTTATAAATTTACATCTTTGTTTATGGTATTCAAGTACCAAGTACCAATTTTAGTGTGAAACCAAGTTGTATGAGAGAGAGAGAGAGAGAGAGAGAGAGAGAGAGCGCATTATTCTGATAAGTGATAACAATAACCAAACTAGAATATCCTTTCCAACAAATATCCTAGTAACAATAACCAAATTAGAATATCCTTTCCAACAAATATCCTATGTAATGATTGAGCTTGAATTAACCTTTTGTGGTTACAAATGTACGTAAAACCGCTTTTCAGATTAATTAGAAGTCATCCCTTGTATTCAACTAATTGTATGAATATCTTTCTCCAACTACCCTCTACCTAGTAGACTCTTCAACATAATCACATTTACTTAGACTGTGTTATTTTTAACATCTTTAGTGATTGACCCATAGCCCACATTTAGTTTCTTCGTAAAATCATCATCTTCCAGTCCTAACATTAGTTGAACTCAATGTCCTCTTCTTTACTATTAATAAAAAATTTATGATTCTTGCCAAGAATCATAAAAATTTCTTGGTAACACCTTAGACCCCACAACATTGCTAGTCTCAACTGTCCTGTGGAAGTTATCTTTGAAAACAATTTGAAAATTCACTTCAGAAGCATCTGTCCACTTTCATTAGAATTCTATAGCTGACAATGTGACAAAATTTACAACAAAGACAACAAAATAGAAGCTCCTGCCTATATCCTAGCAATCAATCACGTGGACTTGTTCTAATAGTGATTGGTCCCCTCCCCAACCACTGCTCCATGTTCCAACCGATCATTTATAGCAGTGTTTACCTTCCCAGTTAAAACTGTGATGCGCTGATGCTAGCAAATAACATGCCCACAAAACAAACCTATACGAGTCAGATGGCTTCATGATAAACAAAATACATGACACTTTGAGTAATTCCAATAGTTTACTTTATTAGTGATTTTTAAAGCTTGCTGTAGAGCAAATGAAACCACTCACCCTAAACTCACCTAAAATACATAGCGAATCGTTAGTATCTAAACAATTTTAATCAGAGAATATTGTCATGTTACTGCTACAATTTGTGGGTACTTGATGCATTTTAACAATTTTTATATCTAATTACTTTTACGAGGAATCAAATGAACTAGTAACCCATAATCAACGAAATGCAAGTTTATGCTACCCATTTTCTGTCCTGGACTGCAAGTGAGTCACGATAGGCAACTGTGCAGCTAAGAACCTTTTCCTATTTACAACATACTGTTCCATGATGCCTATGTATTTGACACATTACACGTTACCTTCAGAGTTCGGTAGAGGAAAAAAAAAAAGATCGGGAAAATTTACACAAACACTTGTTATGAGGAGGCGTGGGAGACGAATTTAAGTATAATTTGATTGACAAGGATCAAGTATTGGGGTGGGATGGAAATTATGATAAGACTTGAGTAGACTACGTCCGAGTGAGCTTATGATCGATGTTGTTAATCTATGATCTTGGACTATTATTCTGTATTTTGCAATCAAATTTTCTTTCAGATCTTTAATATCACCTAGACCCACACCGATTCAACTTTAAAAGACGCGCTCAGCAACAAGGCAAAAAGTGTCACGGTGCAAGTAATTTCACGAGAACTGAAGCCAAGCCACCAGTAATAACCACCTAAGTAGCCCGAATTAACCTGATACACGTAGTCATCCTTAACCCAAATTACCAATACAAAAGGCAAAGTGTGAGTATACAACACAAGTATCGAAATTCTAATCCATTGCCCCAAAGAGAACATATGAATCATGAGATATGTTGAAGTAAACAGCTTCAACCTTCCACCAAGCTTTTTACGATGTCTTTAGTACATCAAACTAAAGGGTTTTTATAACTAATGACACAATCCGCATATCAAGAGAGAAAAACGATTCCTATTTCAACCCTCTCACTAAAGGGAAAGTCTCAATCGAGAGCAATTAACCAAACTGAACTTCTAAAAGCAGACCATGTCCTCCAGTTAATTCCAGAGCCAATTCTATTTACGTTAGTAGAAAAAAACCAATTGCAAACTCCCACTCATGTGTAGAACTATAGCCGAGTGTGCCGGGGAAGGGAAAGGGGGGGGGGGGAGCGGTTTGGGGCCTACCCTACAAGATTTTGGCCCAAACCCTGCGTGGGGCTCTTGGGTAGCCTAGCTAGTAACATGACCTCCCATAAGCAAATTCCCGGTTCCGCACCTGCCCTCACTCCTTCGCCTTGAATCTGAACACATATTTGTGCACTTATATTCGCCAACAGCTCAAATGTCCAACCCAACCAAAAAAACCATCGAAGGAATTATGTGATTGTGAATATGACACCATTTTCACAATCACTCTCTTGAGTCTCAAAACCCGGAATTATGGCCAATACCCAACCATCTGATGGGCAGAAAATCTCTGCAAATGCTCCAATCCTTTCTTAGCATTATGAGCCATAGTAATTAGTAAAGAAAAGAGGTTTTGAGGGGGATATTTGTAGAAGCACAAACTCAATCATATCTTCTTGGTTGGCATATATCATAATATCAAGGATAACATTTCAATGGCTGAAAATTTGTATCATCCATGTCTAGAAAGTTCAAGAAATAATTAAATAAGAGGAAAAGAGTGCAAGAAAATTAAAAGCTTTGTCAGTGGAGCATCAAGGACTACCTAACATAATGATCATCCCATAGTTGGCGAGAATTCTAGCATTCGTGTATCTCTAGAAACTCATTGACTGGCTAGTGTTTGTCTCTTTTGTCCTTTTTTTGTATTAATGAAAACCCCTTCTCGAAAGGAACAGATACATAAATGGAAAAAAGCATGTCATTTTTGGGTGGTTGATTACTTTATCAGAAGCTTTGGAGCGGATATTTCAAAATTCTCTCAATAGTTAAACCAACAATATATCTTCAGGAAGATTGCAATTATGACAGTGTGTAATCAACTATAGGCTGTACGCTTACAAATTTGAATAAAAACATATGCCTTGATCACAAGAATCAACAAAAAAAAAAAAAATTAATTATGCTAAAAGAAATAGTAAATTTTATGGGTGAATAGGCAAGTAGTAAAGGATAAAAGTAGGGAATCAAAAAGAGATATAAAGCTATAACTTAAAGATCAAATACATAAGCTCCAAATCATATTCCAGCAATCATCAAAGAGCCACACAACATCAAATAGTAGCCACTAGCAAGGCACTGATTGATTAGAGAAGGTAGAAAAATCCAAGTTAGTTATGGAGCTGAATTGGCAGAGATATAAAAGCTAAATTTGAGGGCAAATGCACTGTGATATGATAAATCAAAAGGACTCAAATGGGAAATTATGAGTATCAACTGAAAAGAAAGAGAGAGGAAATTAAAAGAAGAAAAGAAAAGAACGAACCATGATGAGCGTAGATGTAACCATTCCTCCATGTGTATATGTGATCGCCTGGCTTTAGTTTGTCTTCATCGATCCTGTTAGACAGTAATCCTCTCACTCTCATTCTCATCGTTTCTATCACTACCCTCCATGTGTAAATGTGATCGCCTGGCTTTAGTTTGTCTTCGTCGATCCTGTTAGACAGAAATCCTCTCACTCTCACTCTCATCGTTCCTCTCACTACCCTCCTCTTTTTTCCCCCAATAATAAAATGATCAAGATGACTAGAGAGTAATAATAATATTTTCGATGTCACCATACCTACGAACAACACATACATGGTAAAGTCATACCAACACTTGGGCAAACACCAAAGGGAAACGAAATAGAGACTCCCAAAATCGCCAACAAATGAACAAGACAAAATGGCCATCTTCTTTTCTAGTATTATTCTCAAACGATTTATTATTCTCAAAAGATCTGAATAGATTGATATCATCATCCGTGTCACTAGAAATTCGACAATCAAAAACACGATAAGGTCAAACCAACGCCTGGAAAAACACCAAACGTAAGCCCAAATGAGATTGCAAAAATGGAAAACAAATGAAAACGAACTTGCCCTCTTTTTTTCTTCTCTAATACGATCAGTAAAGGTTTTTATCACTATAACTACGAATAACACAGACAGGGTAAAGTCAGACCAACGCCTGGACAAACACCAAAGGGATACCCAAAAGATACGGATACAATAGTCAACAAATGAAGAAGAAAAAGTCGCCATCATTTCTGAGACTATGACTGACTATGGTTAAAAAGCGAAGTAGGGCGGGGCGCAATCGAAGTTTCTAGAATCTAAAAGTAATCTACTCCCTCCGTCACATTTTGTGAGTCTTATATTCTATTTTGGAAATATTCCAAAATTAATGTTCATTTTTCTAATTTGGTATATAATTCTTACTTACTTTTCAAAATTACCCTTTATTGAAATCTACACCAAGAAAAAACTAAAAAAGTTGTTGTAATGATTAGGAGTAATTGTGAAAAGTAGGTGTAGATTCTTCTTGTCCCCTTAATAAGTTGAGTTCCCAAAGATGGACTCACAAAATGGGACGGAGGAATTATATATTATCTATTATTATATATTATATATATATATATATATATATATATATATCTCAGTCAGACTCTAAAGACGGCGCCCTCTCTTTATCAAAGAGAGGACCTCTGTTTTAGTCGTCGGATCGTGTTTTCATTAATCAGATTGTGTTTAAAATATGTGAAATGACAAAACTGCCATTAATGAAAACACGATCCGACGGCTAAAACAGAGGTCCTCTCTTTAATAAAGAGAGGTGACCCTCTTTAGAGAATCTTTGATATATATATATATATATATATATCTACTATATATAAAAGAGACTAAGTCTCCTATGGTTCCGTGCCAATTTGCAATCAATTTGGTCAATTTCGGTATTAGTCAGTTTATTCTGTCCTTTACAGTAATTGCATAGTTAATCAAATACCATAATATCTCTTTAATATACCATAATTATTCGTACATATGTACAATTACATAAGAATATATTGATTTGTGAGAGGCTAATTCTGTCATTTCAGACAAAAATTACATTCAAGTCAACTAATAATTACATTCAGGTCAATTTTAAAATTTTATTTAATATCATAATGAAGATTCAATCAACTTTGGTTTCAATATTTCAGATTCAATCACTTTTTCAACAATAATTACAATTGACTTCAAAAAAAAGTCAACAAAAATGGCTGCTTAAATTATATTTACATATAGATCAATTTTTGTAAGAAAAATTATAAAATGATCATCTTTTGGCACAATATTTACTTATATGTGACTTCTTACATCATATTTACATATAGGTTGTAGACACACCATTTTGACCTGCCAAAAAAAGAAATAACTGTCGTAGGGGGGCCCATCGGGTACGCAAATCGAGGAAGGAAAAGCTGGAGTCCTAATAAGAATATCTGGAGGTCAAATCAAATGTCAAATCAAGTTATTGTCAATTTGAATACCCACCAGCATGGTTTCAAAAGCATGTCGGGTCAGCCGTAGACACCAGTTTTTTTGCCCACCTACAAAGTGGCGGACAGATAAGGTACATCGAGTCCGACGGGTAGGAAGAGCTTATAAATACAAGGTCCCTAGACTTTGAATCGTCAAAATCGAACCACAGTCGAAGAAATACTCATTGTTTAAAGTTTGGACGAATCTGCTATTTGCCAGAGAGGGATCGGGATTACTTTTTTAGCTTTTAGGATGTCAGAACAAGCATTTTTCATAACAGAATGGAAGTGCGTGACATTGCCGAGGACTTCCTAAAATTTCATCTCAATTGAACACCGGATCTGAAAAAAGTACTTTATCAGGCGTGGGAATCAAACGGTAAAATTCCGTTTCGTCGCCAGAAAACTTTGGAAAGTTTAAAATTGATGCCAAAAATCCATATTTGTCAAGACAAAGAGCCTTCAGAAATTTTCTTGCCATCAAACGAAGAAAGTTGCAAAACTGCGATAAAATCGCTCACAGCCGCGTCAATTTATACTGATAAATCATCAGAAAGCCTTGGTCTTCAAGATCAAATCAGTTGTGGTATTTCTAGTCTGGATTAAAACACCTTTTACATCGAGATGGAGAAATCCCTGTAAACTTCGTCTCAATCCGATACTAGATTCTGAAAAAAGTGCATTTTAATTAACGGATTTGTCAAGACAGATGCTTAATACGAGTCCGATGGCATTTTAAGAATTCCATTTTTGCACTAAAATTCTGCGTTTGTCAAGAGGACCACGGAAGTCCTAGTTTTCGTCGCACTGCCTTCCAGAAAATTCAGAAGCGCGGCACTTGTACAGATATTTAGATATTTTCTTTGCTTAGCGACTAAGTAATCCAAATCTGGGCCAATCGCGCCATAGGAGTCACTTTCTGATTTGAGGAAAATACTCTTCACATCGAGACGGAAAAATCCCTAAAATTTCGTCTCAATCCAGCACCAGATTCCGAAAAAGTACATTGTAATTAACGGATTTGTCAAGACAGATGCTTAATACGAGTCATATAGTGTTTCAAAATTTTCATTTTTGCACTAATATTTTGCGTTTGTCGAGAGGACCACGGAAGTCCAAGTTTTCGTCGCACTGCCTTCTAGAAAATTCGGAAGCGCGGCGCTTGTACAAATATCTAGATATTTTCTTTGCTTAACAACTAAGTAATCCAGATTTGAGCCAATCGCGCCATAGGAGTCACTTTCTGATTTGAGGAAAATACTCTTCACATTAAAATAAAGGGATCCATGTAATTTCGTCTCATTCCGACACCGAATTTTGGACAGTGCACCTCGATTGGCGCGTTCTGCCATAACTGGTGCCAAATGAGGGCCAAACAACGTTTTAAAAATCCAATTTCGACTTCAAAATTATGTGTTAGTCGAGAGAACCCACCGGTCCAGTTTTCAACCGCGTAGCTTTCTGAAAATCCCAGAAAACGCGGCGCACACACACAATATCTAGATATTTTATTACTTTATTATTATTATTATTTTAATTAATTCTTTTTAAATCAAATTTTTCCTATAAATAGGAGGTCCCCCCTTCCAAATTTTTTACCAATTCACTCTCCCTCTTAGGCTTTGTTTGGGAATCCCTAACCCTTTTTCTCTCGTAAGCCCTGTTTGGCTACATTAGCCAAATAAAATCCAAACTCCATCATAAGCACCTCTAATCTCATACATACAGTATATGTACGGGTACTATTCATACATACAATATACGTACATATACTATTCATACGTATAGGTAACTATTCATACATATGGGTACTATTCATACATACAGTACTATTCATACATACGGGTACTATTCATACATGCAGTATACGTACGGAAACTGACTCTTCCGGCCCTTCCGGACCCAACCATGACGTCTATTTAAGTCGATTTTGTGTCGAAATACGACTTAGGCCTCCTCGGATTATTTCTGCAACGCTTCTCGGATTTCTTTCATCATTTCTCAACAAACATCGACTGAACTTCAATAGTCGCCTCTGCACAGGTAACATACTAAAACTCGTACTCTTAGTAGCGCGGCCTCCCTATAAATCCACTGGTTGGATATTTTGCCTTTAGTGCTTTATTTACTTACTGTTGTACATACTCATTATATGCAACAAACCTATGAACTTATCAATTATTTCACGACTACTTTCAAACCTCTTCCACAGGGCACCGACCCATACTTCCGGTATACATTTTTTCCACTGGGCACCGACCCGTACTTCCGGCAAAACTTTCACATCACCTTTTTTACATCACTGGGCACCAACCCTTACTTCCGGCACTTTTTACAAAACTGGGCACCGACCCTACTTCCAGTACACTTTTTCATTTGCAGGGCATCGGCCCTTACTTTCGGCACATAAAACAAAAAGACAAAAAAAAAAGTCATAAAAACAAAAAATACAAAAAAAACTTATCGCACGGTCGATCTACTCCGACTTTTACTCAAAACACTATCTCATAACTCATTACTTTCTCAAGGTTAAAGTCTAGGACTACACCGTACAGGTTAAAGTTCCTAGCTACACCGACTTTACTCAAACTTTATTTTATACACTCACTGTCTAGATCGACCAAAACGCCCATACACTTATACACAGCACAGAACTACGTACGCCCTGATTCTCGTGTTGAGAAATGTATGCAACCCTCACTTGGGTGCGGCCATAACTATTATCTTTCAAACTATCTCGTATCGAGATACGTAAATTGGTAACTGCATGTCACGATGCTCGCGTTGTATATATATTCTACTATTTCTTACTTACGCCCCGTTACTATGAAAACCACTAAAATCGGCAACCGTGTGTCACGGATGCTCGAGGGTGCCTAACACCTTCCCTCGGCATAATCAAGTTCCCGAACCCACTTCAAGAACTCTGGTTTTCACACGACTATCAAGAGTCACACTTTTAAAAGGGCCTGCTTTTCTCAAACTGTTTTTCAAAGTCAAAGATGATTACTCTAATCGTCTTTGCAGGGATCCTAACTCCCGACAACGTTAGGTGGCGACTCTGAAAACTTTTACTGGCCCTACTCCTACTTGTACGTACTTTCATATATTTTCTTTCGCGCTTTGGTTCGCTGCTTTGAGCCTTTTATCTTATTTAATTTTATCTCGACGTAAAACGGTCGCAACCCACGAGGGGACCGCCCCCCACCTTCGGGGCGGGCGCGACAGCTGGCGACTCTGCTAGGGACTCATGTGAGCTTAAGAGGACTCAGGCCATCACTTTGGTGGTTTTCATATTCTAAAGGGGCATTTTTTTCACTAACTACTCTATACTTCTATAATTCTTTTTTAGGTTATAAACTTGTTTGCACAGGTACCTGCGACTCAAAAGACACTGCAAGGCCAATGCCATACTGAAATTACAAGGCCAATGTCGTACTTTACCGCTATACACACTACACACTTGCATCAAGCATGACATAACCCGTTTCTGAAACTGAAACCTTTTAAGATTAGATAGGAGGATCAGTAAGTGGCATGGCTGTTGCGGTAGTGCCGTCGGTACCAGCACCGAAAGTTCCTCAATTCGAAACCACCAACCTGAGAAGGTGTTACGGCACCGGAGGTTTGAAGGTTCGGGAACCGGACCTAAATAAGTCTACATTAGATGTCAACCTCTCCACATAGTCATATTCTGCACATGTGCATTCAAAACTTTTCAAAATACAAAACGGTGCCGATAGGCTGTCCGATTCTTTTCTATCATCCCCTTATATAAACCAAGGGTGGAAAAAAATTTCAAAAAACATAATACGGCACCGTTAGGCTGCCCAATTCTTTTCCATCCTCCCCTTATATAAACTGGGGACGGAAAACTTTTCAAAAACAATAAACGGAGCCGACGAACTACCATATCCTTCTCTGTCTTCCCCCCTGTGCTTTTACAAACAAGGGGGGAAAAAACTTTTCAAACTCAAAACGGCGCCGAAAGGCTGCGCATTCTTACTCATCATATCCTTACATTTTAACAAGGATGGATACACTCTCTCAAATTCATAAAACGGCGCCGAAAGGCTACCCGATTCTTCTTTATCTTCCCCTTGCACCTGTATATAGACCAGGGTTGGATAAACTTTAAAATAATAATAAATAAAAAAAAAGCCTCATAAACGGCGCCGGAAGGCTACCAGACTTTTTTTAAAGCTCATTCTCACCTTTCAAAAACAAAAATAAAACTCCCCAAGGACAAATCCACTTTTCAAAGACATTTGGTGACGCCGAAAGGCTATCCAGATGCATCTCATACCTTGGGAACACACATTATACTGGGGCAGTACTCTCTCATCTCTAACGAGTCACTGGGAGAAGAATCCCCGTTTCTTTTCTTTGAAGCGACTTACTAACTTTACGTCTACCTCTACTTCTTCTGACCTCCCCTTCAGGTACATTTTTGATAGAGGGCAACATGGGAAGCTTCTACACGCTCAGCCTACTCCCGGCATCACCGACTTCTCCACGGATTGAGAAAGTCTAAATGGACAACCAGTCCAAACAGCTCTGATTTTCAAATCCAACTTCCAAATCCAAACATATAGCTTGAGCAGGGCAGATGACAAAATCCGCGGAGGTCAAATCCGAGCAGTACCAGCGCATTCGCGATTGTTCGAACCTTCAAGCCGCAGAACCAATAGGCCTACTTCTACCCATATACATCCACAAGCTCTGTCCATGCCCGAGACGACTCTTGTAAGAGACCCAATACTCGGCCCACTGTCTTGAAACATTACTCCTCATCATCTGCCATACAGGGGCAGTTTCTCCATACTATTGAATTTATGCTTTGTCTGCTTTGCATAAGCGCATACTTTAAAACGAAAAACAAAAACAAAACTCATTCTTTTCATCATTCAATAACTGTCATCTGCTCTCATTCCTTAAATCTCATGAGTATGTTGGATATGACTGTCTTACTACTTGTTGAATACGAATTAGACATTTTACTAGACTTCTGGACGTAACAAAGCTATGTTCGATTCTACCTGAACGTATGATCAACACAAGGTCATGCCGAGAAACGACTCAAGTTCACAAATTGACCATTTCATCCTCTGACGATGCTCACATTTTAACAAGAATCAGGTGATAAAAGCATACTTCTCTATGACAGCTTGATGTCATCTGAGGACACAAGAACGGAGCAGACAGCCGACGGGCATTCAAGAACAATCCTTGGTCCATTCTCAGGATCATGACATACATAGACTAGGGCAATCTTTGCCCCCCACATCTCAGCAAAAGAGGTCATCACGATCACTGCTGGCCCACATGGGGCCCCTCAATCCTGGTCAGGAAAGTAAATACTCATTCTCAGGATCTCTAACTTCAATGTTGCATATATGTGATCTCTGAACCCGACTTGACTTGTGTCAAAATGATTAGAGACAATCATTTTAGCTATCTATACACTACTTTCCCTCGTTAGCCCACTTGAGCCATACGATGATTTCTTTTCAAACTTAAACCCCTGAGGATCACCCCCTATATTGGGGCAATGCCAAAAGGAAAAAAGAAAGAGAAAACAAACAAAATAGAACTCAATGCAAAGCTGGAGCAAATCCACAAAAGATACGATCTGACTCAGATACATACTTCAAAATGGGGCAATTCTCCCCAGTACATACTTTACTCGGCAATAACGTACCCCGCACTAGATTGGGACGAATACAAAAACAAAAAGAAAAAGAGAAAAATCAAAAGAAGGAAAGACGCGGGCATAAAGTGATCTCAGGAATCTCAACCGACTTTTCAAAATATACTTTGAGCCTTCATGCGATCCTTTCATTTCTTAACCCATGACCCTGGCCTACGTTACAACCCAGTAAAGTCCACTTTGATTGATACAAGCTTTGTTGGGTTCACAAGATCACATACTTGCATCATTCCAAACGACGGGAGTGCCACATACTTTCAAAATCATAAGATACACTGAAGCACAACGATCACATAACCGGATTCGGTGAAAACCCGTGAGGGCGCCGAAGGTAAAAATGGTTTCAGAGAGAATGAGAGCTCGAGAGAAATCAAATACTGAAAGACTGGGTCCTTCTGAAGGATGATCACTGGGGCACTGAGCCCACACAGTCAAATACTTTGTCTTCTAGTACTTAACAGGCGACAAGACATTCAATATCCACTAACTCATGAGCATTCTTTCACAGATGATAGATTCATGCATCATACTCTTGTAAATACGTATACTTAGCATGACATAACTTTTAAAATGCATTCATATCTTTCAGCATAGCAGATGATGTTGTCAATATCAAGATATAAAAGTATTCTTTACTTTTCTAAAGATTTGTAGTGTGGAAGTAAAGGTCGAACCCACAGAGATTGATTACTACAGCGACTTAATTTTAAAACCTAAGTCTAATTAATTAGGAAAAACGGATTTTGATTTGATTTTAATTAAACTAATAACAATAAAAAGAAATCTAAACTATGAAAGCAATTAAAGTTGTTTTAAATAATATTTAAGGGAACCTAGGATTACAAATCCACCACTAGCTTCATAATAAGGATATTTATGAATTACTTTAGCTTATTACGTTAGATGAATATGGGGAATTGTAACTACAAGCCCAATTCCTCCGACAAGAAGATAGTCATGGTTCAAGCACCAACATAATCCATCTTCGGTTAGCACGGATTATCCCACACTAAACTAGGGTTGTGATCTAATCCGTCTAACCTAGGCATGGACTATTCGGATACTTGATAGCACGAATCAATAAAGCACCATCACATGTAAACAATCTAAATAAGCACAGCAAGAATAGATCGTTGAGCACATCACAGTCAAAATAGATCTAAAACAAGAATAAACTTTGAAAGCAATGATTTAATCAATAGAAGTACGATTTATTTATAAAAATCCTCGGAACATGTGACTGTCATCCATACATAATAAAACTAAAATAAAAACATAAAATACTCCCTATTACTCGTCTAGGGCTTCATTGAAACCCTAGATCTATGATCTAGCTGTCCATGGAAGTGATGGATCGCAAGTAGTTGATGGAGGAGGCCATGGAAACCCTTAGTCTTCTTCTTCTTCTCCTTGCTTCCCTCCCTTCAATGGCTGGAAGTATGGTTGTAGAATGTGTATGTATGGGTGTGTAATGATGTCTCACCCTTCAATTGAAGTAAAATAGGGTATATATAGATTACAACAAGTTTTTGGAAGCTTTCCCAACTCGAAACGCACTAAAACTGCTGTATTTTACAATCTGGACGCAGTCAGGACATCTTGTTTGCACAGGAGTCTTCAGTATACTGAAATACGCAACTTGACTTTTTACACATATCGCGCGAGCGGGTCGCGCAAGCGCGATATTTGGGACTTCGCGCGCACGGATCGCGCGAGCGGTTTTTGGGTTCTCGCGCGAGCGGATCGCGCGAGCGATTCTCTGATTTTCGCGCCCGCGGCTCGCGCGCGCGACTTGGCTTTTTCAGCTTCTTTTCTTCTGCTTTTTCACCCTGTTTAGCTTGATATACTTGATTTCTTCCAAAACCTGTCAGAAAATTGAAAACGAAGTAAAAATATACAAAAACAGGATAAAAAGGTACTAACAAATGTTCGTTAAGGCGTATAAATAGGATCTGTTCTCTCCCAATCAGCAGACAATACATACTTTTATAGCAGGGGCAACTGGTTCCGGCAATCCTCTCAAATGGCCCAAAAGCTCACCACTAACTGAGCCACGATATCAACCCTTGCTCAGACTCGCCAACTTCACATTGATCCATCTGCTCGGATCCACGTATCAAACCGGTCTTCTTCTCGGTAGATTGTCAAGAAATCTATCCCTCGCTCAGGTCTAACCGTTCACGCTCAAATCAAGAATCAGGTATGAGACCCTCAAGCGGCATCCTGTTCACTCATCATCAGAATCCATAATCAAAATCAGCATCAGGTATAAGACCCCCAGCGGTGTCTTGTCCACTATTCACTTCCGACATCAGGTATAAGACCCTCCAGCGGCATCCTATTCACTACTCGGCATCAAAATTCATCATCAGATTCGGGAATGAATCCATCAAGAGGCATCCCGTTCACAATCTCACTACCGGGAATGAGTCCGTCAAGAGGCTTCCCAATCACATCTTCAAGCTAAGGAGTAAGTCCATCAAGTGGTATCCTATTCACACTACCTATGTCCAGAATCAAGAGTGAGTCCATCAAGTGGCATCCTATTCACACTATCAACCACTGGAATCGGGAGTAAGCCCGTCAAGAGGCGTCCTATTCACATTATCTGTCACCGAAATCAGGAGTACGGCCATCAAGCGGCATCCTATTCACATCATCTATTACTGGAATCAGGAGTAAGTCTGTCAAGTGGCATCCTATTCACAACCGCACTACCAGGAAATGAGTCCGTCAGAGACATCCTGTTCACATATCTTGATCACCAGGAAGTGAATCCGTCAGAGACATCTTGTTATTCTCGATCGTCGGGTATAAGCCCGTCAAGGGGCATCCCGTTCATAACTTTAACAAACAAGAAAGGCCATCAAGTGGCATCCTAATCAATCATCAGAATCAAAAGTGAGTCCGTCAAGGGGCATCCTATTCACGTCATCATCTATCATTCAATATCAGGAGTGAGTCCGTCAAGTGGCGTCCTGTTCATATCACCTATCATCAGGTATAAGTCCCTCAAACGGTATCCAACTTTCATCGGCATCAAGCATCAGGTATTTCTCTTACCCTCCCGCACTCTATAGCAATCACGCGCATCGCATTTTGCTATCCCCACCTTTTCACGGCGATCACGCATACCGCATTTCGCTAATTTCATCACTCTTCACAGCAATCACGCCCCATGTGGCATTTTGTTTCTCTTATCTCAAACTCTTTACAACAATCACGCCTTACTCGACATTTTACTCTCTCATATCTTCAACAGTCACGCGCATCGCATTCTGTTGACCTTACCTCCACAGCAATTACCCTTATCGGACTTTGTTATTCTCGTCTCTTATATTCAAGGCAATCACGCGAATCGCATTTTGCCACTCTATAACTCCACAACAATCACGCCCTACATGGCATTTTGTTCTCTTATCCCACAGCGATCACGCCCTATGTGGCATTTCGTACTCTCATATCCATAGCAATCACGCCCCCACGTGGCATTTTGCTCTCCTATCTCACAGCAATTATGCCTTACATGACATTTCGCTCCTTCGTATCCACTACAATCACGCCCCGACATGGCATTTTGCTCTTCACTATCCCAACATGGCATCCTTTTCACCCTGTTACGAACTACGCACGGTCTGATTCTCTAACAGGAGATACGTAGGCACCTATAAAGGCTTGACCATACCCTCACTTTACTACATTCTTGGTTAAACTTTGAGATTACGCGGCTACGCACTTCTCGACTACACTGTCTCCCACCATCTCTCAGCTACCCAGGTTCATACGAACTACGCACAGTTTGATTCTCCTGACGGGAGATACATAGGCAGCTCTAAGAGCTCGACTACACCCTCACTTTATTATATTTTTGATTAAAGTTCGAGATTACGCGATTACGCACTTCTTGACTACACCATCCCTCTTTTACTGGATTTTCACATGAATCCCCAACAGAGTCGTTCACCCATTCTGGTAACGCTCTCAATCTCCAGCGGAGCTATTTGCCCACTCTAGCAATACTCTCATACTCACTTGCCTACATTGGCACCTCATACTCACTTGTCTACGATGGCATTTCACATTCACTTGCCTACATTGGCACCTCATACTCATTTGCCTACGATGGCATTTCATATTCACTTGCCTACATTGGAACCTCATACTCACTTGCCTACGATGGCATTTCACATTCACTCACCTACATACCTCATACTCACTTGCCTACTCTGGCATTTCACATTCACTCACCTACGTTGGCACCTCATACCCACTTGCCTACTCTGGCACGTCCTTTTACTTATTCTCATCACTTAAACGAAAAGGGTCAAAATGGGTCGTCTTGTTTCTTTGTCACGATTTACTTCACAAAACATGACCAAGAGGGGCAGCTGTAGACACCCCATTTTGACCTGCCAAAAAAAGAAATAACTGTTATAGGGGGCCCATCGGGTACGTAAATCGAGGAAGGAAAAGCTGGAGTCCTAATAAGAATATCTGGAGGTCAAATCAAATGTCAAATCAAGTTATTGTCAATTTGAATACCCACTAGCATGGTTTCAAAAGCACGTCGGGTCATCCGTAGACACCCGTTTTTTTTGCCCACCTACATAGAGGCGGACAGATAAGGTACATCGAGTCCGACGGGTAGGAAGAGCTCATAAATACAAGGTCCCTAGACTTTGAATCGTCAAAATCGAACCATAGGCGAAGAAATACTCATTGTTTAAAGTTTGGACGAATCTGCTATTTGCTAGAGAGGGATCGGGATTACTTTTTGAGTGATGCTAGAAACACTCCACAAAGTACACCCCAAAGCACACTTCATGCTTTGTGTGCATGTACCTTGGGCTTCCATGGCAGTTTTCAAAAAAGTGTGGGCCCTGTGTAAAAATTCTCCACAACCCAAAGTACATGCATTTAAAGCATGATGTGCTTTGGGGTGTGCTTTGTGGAGTGTCCCTAGCATTATTGTTACTTTTTTAGCTTTTAGGATGTCAGAACAAGCATTTTTCATGACAGAATGGAAGTGCGTGACATTGCCGAGGACTTCCTAAAATTTCATCTCAATTGAACACTGGATCTGAAAAAAGTACTTTATCAAGCGTGGGAATCAAACGGGAAAATTCTGTTTCGTCGCCAGAAAACTTTGGAAAGTTTAAAATTGATGCCAAAAATCCATATTTGTCAAGATAAAGAGCCTTCAGAAATTTTGTTGCCATCAAACGAAGAAAGTTGCAAAACTGCGATAAAATCGCTCACAGGCGCATTAATTTATACTGATAAATCATCAGAAAGCCTTGGTCTTCAAGATCAAATCAGCTGTGGTATTTCTAGTCTGGATTAAAACACCTTTTACATCGAGATGGAGAAATCCCTGTAAACTTCGTCTCAATCCGATACCAGATTCTGAAAAAGTGCATTTTAATTAACGGATTTGTCAAGACAGATGCTTAATACGAGTCAGATGGCATTTCAAGAATTCCATTTTTGCACTAAAATTCTGCGTTTGTCAAGAGGACCACGGAAGTCCTAGTTTTCGTCGCACTGCCTTCCAGAAAATTCGGAAGCGCGGCACTTGTACAGATATTTAGATATTTTCTTTACTTAGCGACAAAGTAATCCAAATCTGGGCCAATCGCGCCATAGGAGTCACTTTCTGATTTGAGGAAAATACTCTTTACATCGAGACGGAGAAATCCCTAAAATTTCGTCTCAATCCGGCACCAGATTCCGAAAAAGTACATTGTAATTAACAGATTTGTCAAGACAGATGCTTAATACGAGTCATATAGTGTTTCAAGAATTTCATTTTTGCACTAATATTTTGCGTTTGTCGAGAGGACCACGGAAGTCCAAGTTTTCGTCGCACTGCCTTCTAGAAAATTCGGAAGCGCGGCGCTTGTACATATATCTAGATATTTTCTTTGCTTAGCAACTAAGTAATCCAGATTTGAGCCAATCGCGCCATAGGAGTCACTTTCTGATTTGAGGAAAATACTCTTCACATTAAAATAAAGGGATCCATGTAATTTCGTCTCATTCTGACACCGGATTTTGGACAATGCACCTCGATTGGCGCGTTCTGCCATAACTGGTGCCAAATGAGGGCCAAACAACGTTTTAAAAATCCAATTTCGACTTCAAAATTATGTGTTAGTCGAGAGAACCCATCGGTCCAGTTTTCAACCGCATAGCTTTCTGAAAATCCCAGAAAACGCGACGCACACACACAATATCTAGATATTTTATTACTTTATTATTATTTTTTTAATTAATTATTTTTTAAATCAAAATTTTCCTATAAATAGGGGTCCCCCCTTCCAAATTTTTTACCAATTCACTCTCCCTCTTAGGTTTTGTTTGGGAATCCCTAACCCTTTTTCTCTCGTAAGCCCTGTTTGGCTACATTAGCCAAATAAAATCCAAACTCCATCATAAGCACCTCTAATCTCATACATACAGTATATGTACGGGTACTATTCATACATACAATATACGTACATATACTATTCATACGTATAGGTAACTATTCATACATACGGGTACTATTCATACATACAGTACTATTCATACATACGGGTACTATTCATACATGCAGTATACGTACGGAAACTGACTCTTCCGGCCCTTCCGAACCCAACCATGACGTCTATTTAAGTCGATTTTGTGTCGAAATACGACTTAGGCCTCCTCGGATTATTTCTGCAACGCTTCTCGGATTTCTTTCATCCTTTCTCAACAAACATCGACTGAACTTCAATAGTCGCCTCTGCACAGGTAACATACTAAAACTCATACTCTTAGTAGCACGGCCTCCCTATAAATCCACTGGTTGGATATTTTGCCTTTAGTGCTTTATTTACTTACTGTTGTACATACTCATTATATGCAACAAACCTATGAACTTATCAATTATTTCACGACTACTTTCAAACCTCTTCCACAGGGCACCGACCCATACTTCCGGTATACATTTTTACCACTGGGCACCGACCCGTACTTCCGGCAAAACTTTCACATCACCTTTTTTACATCACTGGGCACCAACCCTTACTTCCGGCACTTTTTACAAAACTGGGCACCGACCCCTACTTCCAGTACACTTTTTCATTTGCAGGGCATCTGCCCTTACTTTCGGCACATAAAACAAAAAGACAAAAAAAAAAGTCAAAAAAAAAAAATACAAAAAAAACTTATCGCACGGTCGATCTACTCCGACTTTTACTCAAAACACTATCTCATAACTCATTACTTTCTCAAGGTTAAAGTCTAGGACTACACCGTACAGGTTAAAGTTCCTAGCTACACCGACTTTACTCAAACTTTATTTTATACACTCACTGTCTAGATCGACCAAAACGCCCATACACTTATACACAGCACAGAACTACGTACGCCCTGATTCTCGTGTTGAGATACGTATGCAACCCTCACTTGGGTGCGGCCATAACTATTCTCTTTCAAACTATCTCGTATCGAGATACGTAAATTGTTAACTGCATGTCACGATGCTCGCGTTGTATATATATTCTACTATTTCTTACTTACGTCCCGTTACTATGAAAACCACTAAAATCGGCAACCGTGTGTCACGGGTGCTCGAGGGTGCCTAACACTTTCCCTCGGCATAATCGAGTCCCCGAACCCACTTCAAGAACTCTGGTTTTCACACGACTATCAAGAGTCACACTTTTAAAAGGGCCCGCTTTTCTCAAACTATTTTTCAAAAGTCAAAGATGATTACTCTAATCGTCTTTGCAGGGATCCTAACTCCCGACAACGTTAGGTGGCGACTCTGAAAACTTTTACTGGCCCTACTCCTACTTGTACGTACTTTCATATATTTTCTTTCGCGCTTTGGTTCGCTGCTTTGAGCCTTTTATCTTATTTAATTTTATCTCGACGTAAAACGGTCGCGACCCACGAGGGGACCGCCCCCCACCTTCGGGGCGGGCGCGACATAGGTCAGTTTTGGTAAGAAAAAATACAGAATGGTCATCGTTTGCCTCAGTATTTGCACATAAGTCAATTGTTGTAAGAAAAGTTAGAGAATGGTCAATCATCAACAAAATTATCTACTCCGACTTGAAAATGTAACAAATACTACCAAGAATGAAAAAACATAAATAAAAAAATACTACCGACAATGAGAAAAGAAAATTAAAAGCGTGAAAATTAAATTTGCAAAACCATACCAAATTGATAGGAATAAAAAGCATCAAAATTATGTTCATTAAAAAAAACTCTAAAATGCTCAAAACTTTTGTGTTAAAATCATCAACAACATTATCTATTACCATTTCAAAATACACCCCAAATTTAAATTAAGCTTGATTCAAAAAACTCTAAAATGCTCAAAACTTTTGTATTAAAATCATCCAACATTATCTATTACCACTTCAAAATACACCCCAAATTTATCTATATTACAATTTACAATACTTTATTTGCTATGTAAACAATGGCCAATTTTGCAATTTCATCCAACTTAGAAATTATAATATGCTTCTCGCTTCACTTTTATCACACTAGGTTTCTCATCATTTATGACACGTGTAGGGTGCAATCTTATAATCCGTTGCAGTACTCCTTCATCATCCAACTTAGAAATTATACTATGCTTCTCGCTTCACTTTTATCACACTAGGTTTTTCATCATTTGTGACACGTGTATGGTGTAATCTTGTATTAATGCTATAATTACAATTGGCTCGAAAAAAAAGTCAACAAAAACGCTAGGTACATAATATTTACATACATGTCAATTTTTGTAAGAAAATTTACAGAATGGTCATCTTTTGGCACAACCTTTTTCCCCCTATTTTTTTAAATGGTCAATTTTATACTTTGATTACACACGCGCACACACACATGGTTACATGCTTATATTTTACTTTTTTAGTTATAATTTGTATCATAATAAATGGAGGTTTATTTCACATATAAGAGTTGGGTAGGGTAAACATACAATAATCACGACAGCTAAAACTCAATAAAAGGGAAACACTTCACACCAGTAATTACAAAAAACAAAAAGATATTTACATAAAAATGTTACGGACTAATTATTAATTCTATGACGGATGTGGTGTTATTAGCCCTCTTAATAATGAAAGGTGTAACTAATAGTCCACAACCTTGTGGAAAAGCTTATGCTTTTAGGATAGCAAAAGTGCTTACGGTGACAAAAATGATTACATAAATATATATTTATTAAATTATCAAATTGTAATACTCTCACATACATTACTGACTTTTTCTCAATTTACACAAAGCGCCCGTATATCACAAAATTCATCTGCATTTTTGACGGGCACGCGCAACGCGTGTGCTACGCCCCTAGTATGTATAAAAAGGGTGAAGCAAAGAAAGCCTAAATAATACGTGGCAAAATTTACGTACAGTTGCAACTCTCACCCTCTCAAACGTAACTCAGTCTTTGTCTCTCTCTATTTCCATGTAATCTCTTCCTCTTTCGCTATGATAGCTCAGCGGTTGTACAACTTACGGTAAGGTTCTCTCTCATCTTCTCTCTCTCTCTGTCTTCCTATTTCTCTCTTAGGGTTTATTAACACCACAGTCCGACCCAGGGGCAGAGCCAGGAATTTTAGTCAGGGGGCCTAGTTGGGGGTTCGAGGGCAGCGCCCCCGAGGCAATTTTTTTGGGGGTCTATTT
The DNA here is from genome assembly GCA_033977485.1 of Hydrangea macrophylla. Taxonomy (NCBI): domain Eukaryota; kingdom Viridiplantae; phylum Streptophyta; class Magnoliopsida; order Cornales; family Hydrangeaceae; genus Hydrangea; species Hydrangea macrophylla. The sequence continues at coordinate 31,415,168 of CM066999.1, forward strand.
ATACATATTTTCGGGTAGATTTTTTTGTCATTTTTAGAGTTGAGAGGCTTGGTTAATGATTTATATGCTTTTGGTCTAATTATACATACTATTTATCCAAAATTGGGATAGACCGATTAGAATTGAGTTAAAGTAGTACACGTAAAAAAAAAATTGGTCTATTTGATAGGGCTATTCATGAAAATCGCTTACCCGAACCGACCGACCGAACCGGACCAAAAATTTCAATTTAATAGGATAATGGTCGGTGGTCGGTTTAGCTTTAATGAAAAACCGATCAGTCGGTTCGGTGGCAGTTTGAGAAATTGTTACCCCGAAGCCGACCGAACCGACCGAACTTTGCACCCCACAGTCCCTCATAAATGATTTAGTTCAAAAAGAGTACTTTAAAATATATAATAAGTTCTCCTAGATGCTTGAGCCTAGAGCCATGTGAAAGTCTGACATTGTTCTTTTCAAAAAAAAAAAAAGTGACTGTAAGTACTAAGTTGGCATGTGATGTCTCTATTAAAAATTATGAGAAACGAATCACTCTCTTAGTCTCTTTGTTTTTTTTTAGCTGAAGAAGAATACTCCCTATTCTCCCTTCTGTCTCTCTCTCTCTCTCTCTCTCTCGCTCAACATATAGGAGTACATGTGCTAAACAAGCTATGGTTTTGAAACCCCTCACCCTCCTCGCCGCTACTCTCCATCAGCACCACCGCCACTATGATCAGTCACGATCTGCTTCTGCCATCATCACCCATCTCGGCCACCACTACAAGATACCCTCTCTTTTCTCTCTCTCTCTCTCTCTCTCTCTCTCTCTCTCTCATTCTTCATTTCAGATCTAGACTTTTTATTTTTTATTTTGAATCTGTAAATGTTTTTAGTTCTTTGAAGAGTATTGATTGAGTTTGGTTTTAATGTTTTATGAATATTGAATGACATACATTTGATTTGCTATGATTTGGGTTGTGAAACTTGAAAGAGTAATTGTTTTTGGTTTTGATTTGCTATGAATTTTTAAATTTTTTTAGTAGTTGATTTGCTATGATTGAGGAAGGTGAACACAAATCAGGTTTATTTTTAGGAAACAAATCAGATTTTTCATACCTCTGTTTTGTTTTTGTAGACATTATTATCACCCCGAAACCGACCGAACCCGACCGAAAACCGAATGAACCGAAACCGACCATTAAGTGGTCAGTTTCGGTTGACATCTTAGAGAAACCGAAAGCTTCGGTTTGGGGGAGATTTTGCCTTCAAACCGACTGAAACCGACCGATGAACACCCCTACTATTTGATACAATTTGGGTAAATTTGTGTTGTTCTAAAAACAAATTTGGGGTGGGCTAATTAGAATTGGATCAAAATATTTTAAATAATTCTATATTTTTGGTCTATTTTATATAATTGGGCTAAGTTTGAATTGAGCTGAAGTCAAAATTGGGATTGACTGATTAGAATTGAGCCACAATATTACATTTAATAAACATTTTTGGTCTATTTTATACAACTGGGCCAAGTTTGATTTGGGCCAAGTTCAAAATTGAGGGGTCAAATAAGAAATACATTTAAACTTTAAAGGTTGAGGAGGGGCTTAAATAAATTTTTTTTTTTAATTTTTACAAGCTTCAAATGTAATTTTTAAAAGTTGAGAGGGGGCCTGGGCCCACCGTGGACCTACATGGCTCCGCCCATGGACTCCGACCTCTGCCGGCACCGACCATGAATTAGTTATTTATTGATTCGTTTAATTTGTTTATTTATTTATTTATTTATTTATTTATTTGTGTGTGTGTGGGGGGGGGGGGGGGGGGGGGGGGGGTTGGGAGGCGGGGTGGTGTCTGTTGGGTACAAATACAATCATTTGGGTGATTTCTGTTGTTAGGGTTTTTGGAAATACCCAATTCGTTATTATTGATTCCTTCTTCTTCTTCTTCTTCTTCTTCTTCTTCTTCTTTTTTTGTGTGTTTTTTCCTAATGTCATCTTTATGCTTCATTTTCAGAATGATGAAGCCATCGAGTAACTCCACAAGGATGCAACCTGTATTTACTCTGATTTGCCGCTTACGTCTCTTCCAACTTTCGCATGATTTAACCTGTATTTATCAGAAGTGTGGTCTTTGAGCAGGCCCAAATTTATCAGGTTTTGTACCATTTCTCAATTGATATTTTAGGTTCTTCATCAAATTTGCCTTCTACCAATATTCTGAAGTGCCCATAAAAATGCATTCAATAGTTTGGGAAAATCTCTACAATATGCTTATTGAAAAGGATGAGAATTTAGCATTGGGATTTTTGTGACGTTATATTACGCTTTCAAGTTGTTTGTCAAAATCCTTGAAAGAGTTGAATGTTTTTTTGGGTGTCTACATAGGTTGGGTTGGTAAGGTTATTATCTTTACAGCCCCAACAGCCCCTGTTTGCTGAATTTTTGAGCCCCAAATTAGAGCTTAAAACAGCCCCTGTTTTGCTGAATATTAATTCAGCCCCAAACAACCCCTTTTTGGCTGTATTGAATTGCGGATCTTTAATTTAATAGAAATTTTCAGGGTGGTGCCTATGTTGACAATGTTTAGTCACTTATTGTATAGGCATGAAGCTTTGTCATTGTTGATGAAAGTGGAAGAGAGGAGGCTGTTGAGTCTGGGAGAAAAAGAGAACAAAGTTTCCTAAATGGTTTGTGTTCACAATTTGTTTGTCGTTATTATTATTATTTTCATGAATATTTTCCATTTGCATGCTATTGCTATCCTTCCCAAACTTTGAATTCAAAATGTGGTTACAAACATTTGATAGTGGGACCACTTTTTATAATGGAGGGACCATTTTACCTAGGGGGGTTAAAAACAACAGAAAACCAACCAATAACCGATTCGTCGGTTTGTTGAAGAAATGCACGGAAAACCAACTGACACCGTCTAAACCGACCTACCGAAACCCGAAATGTTGATTTTTAAACCACTGTAAAATCGGGAAAAAACTACCGCAAACGCCCCTAACTTTAACATACTCTAATAGAAATCAAGTGGGTCCACTGCCACGTGTTGAGAACTATAATTGGGATGAAAATTTGGGCAACATTGCAATACTATTTTTCCTGTTCGGGTCTGAGTTTGCTGGATATACTTTTGTTGGTGCCATTCATAGAAATTGCTCTCCAATCTGTTTTTATTTTTGGAGAGTTATGTGCTGAAGTATATTTGCCAACTCTGGCTTACGAAGTAGTGAAAAGTAATCTTTCCAGTGGAACTATCTAATTTCTTTTTTAACTATTTTGTCTGACTCAAACCTTTTCTGTTAATATTTTTTTACTCTTTCACTTCTGTGTATTGTTTCAATTGATATCTGTGCTTTTAGTTTTTCAATGTAAGAAACAATTGTGCATCAATTTGGAGAGGAAAGTATTCAGATGGTCCAACCTCTGCTGATGCATGGTTGTAGAGTAGCAAGCCAAGATTGTAAGTCTTTGTAAGTTTTTTCAAGATTCTAAATTACTGCATAGTTGTTTGGTTAAATAAACAAATGATGGATAAAAGAACTAAACATTTCCACATGTTTTTTTATTATTCTGCTTTTTCATTGTAAATGATAATTTTAAATAGAGAAAACCCAAATGAGAAGACGGTATTGACGCAAGCATGTAGATTTTCTCTAAAAGTAACTGACAATGACTATATACTTGGTGTTGATAGATCTTTGCAAAAGTAATTTGCATAAGAATTTGGAGAATTTGAAATAAGATATCAGGCAGAGCATTTGTAGCTACATCCACATAGTTTATCATAGTTGATTTATTTGTCCCTTGGTTAGGTAGTGACTCTCTCTCTCTCTCTCTCTCTCTCTCTCTCTCTCTCTCTCTCATGGTGGAGAGCAACAAAAGAACCACATATAGTGCAGTGAAGAGTTAAAAACCAGTTTTACTACTCATTTTAGACTTACAAAACTTTTTCTCACCCTTCGGGTAGTGCCCTCGGGTACGGGATTTGGTTCATCCGTTGAGGAGATGATTCTTTTCCTGTATGTTTCCTGATTGGTTCTCCTTCTTTTTCTTCTTTGTTTTATTTATTTATTTATTTTTATTTTTTATTATGACTTTTTGTTCTTGATTGTTTGCCCTTTTTGTTTGCTTGAACTGTAACATAGTTTTTATGTGGGGAAGTTGGTCTCAATATCCTCATGTGTTGCTTATTAAACGTGTATGTTTCATGCTAATTCACTATGTTCATGCCTTCATGTATCTGATTTTGAAGGGTAATCTTTTCCACTGTTGTTTTCTGGATCGTAGGACTAATTGGACACATGCTCATGAAAGGTACTCTTAAAACAGCATGCAAGTGCAACTGTAGCTCTGTGAGAAAATGTTTTATTGCATGTTTTAGGTGTGTAGATTGTCTTACTGTTTTATTGCACGATTAAGGCTTGGAATACCCTTTCTTTTGGATAGTGCCCCAAAACAATTATGTTTGCTTTCATGTCTTTAATGGTTATGAATTTGTGAAAGAAAAATTATACTCTTCGAGGACCCGGAGAAGCACGGGTTTGATCGGAAGTACAAATGGACGGCGGCGATCAAAGGCGGCGGGAAGAAAAAGAACGGGCAGAATCTCTAATTACAAGGGAAGACGAAAGGTTTGTATAAATCCAACACTAATTTCAATTCCAAACGACTATTGTTGTTGCTCATCGCTGATTATGCACATGAATTTGAATCAATTGAACTTTAGTAACCCTAGGCAAATCAGTCACACTTTGCCTATATACGTACATATATATATGTATTTACATACACGCATCGTTGAATTAACACTTCTGTACTACTCTGTGTATACACACGCATAACAGTACAGAGGTACTCTTCCTGGACTGAAGAGCTCAACCTCGACAAACAGGATAATTAATTTTTATTGAATGACCGGATTCTTTTGTAGCCTTTGGGTTGAGTTGGTAGTAAAATGATCAATTTTTTTTTTTTTTTTTTTCATTTTTGTGGAATGGTCTCATGCGATGGGAAGGCGGAGGAGGCAGGGTTCAAACCCTGTTAATGAGGTTAGTTATCAAATCAACATAAACTGAAATTAAGACTTGGTCTGAATCTGATCCCATTATCAAATGTTTTAGACCTTAAGAGACATTAATGTAAAGTTCAAATTTACAAGTTGTACTGTAACCATAAAGTAAACATAGGGTAAATGTTGAATACAACAAATATACCACATCATTAACTGTAACATATTACTATATTTGAAAAAGTGTGTATACCATAGCATTACTCGTGTAATTATCCTTTATTATTTTTCTACTAAAAGTGTGTATATATATAATTATATATATGGCTTAATTACAAAATTTACCCGTAAACTTTGGTCTTCTTTTGTTGTTTCCAGATGGTTTTTTTTGTTATCATGCATTTAGTATGACTTACATACAATATTTCTGGAACAAACTTTAATTGATCGGTTTTGTGGTATACATTAATCTTAATTACTACTAAAACCCTTTTCTTGCTGCTACTTTTTTTTAGTGCCGATCTTTGATAATTATATATACACTACACGATGTTTATGTGAAAAATACACAAAAAAAAAAGGGGGGGGGGGGGGGGGGGGGGAAGAAAAGAAAAGAAAAGACAATTGGGATGTGATAATTACTGTCAATGTGTTACTGAGGCATTTCAGATGTAGCTGAAACTTACCTAGCTGCCATCAAAGGTATTAATGCTGACTCACATGACATTCTTCCACAAAAGTCACATCCAGGAGCAGTGAGAATCTTCGCTCTGACCAGACGACGGAGATGATGTGGATGGTCATAGCTCCAACCGAGCTATCTTCAATTTTCAGCCATTTGCTTTGTTAAGTAATGTGTCGAGTAAGCAACTTATTAAATAGTACTATTTATCAGTGGTTTGCAAAAAAAAATTGGTCCCAACAAATTGTAATTAGGTACCAACATGCTATGATTTGGTCCCAAAATTATTGGCATTCATGAACTTCTCAGCGACCTTACATTTTTCTGTATTTATAGTAATTTATCTCTCCACTTTTCTATCTCTAATATTATATATACCAGTTTATAGTGTTTTTGCCACGTTTTCTGACATTCACATTGTTTCAAACAAGTTTTGGATGCCCTTTCTACACTGTATTCGTCTTTAATTTATGCATTACAATCTAGCCCGTGCATTTGCACGGGTATTCGACTAGTTTTATATATAAAATTAGGTGGGCGTCGGATTTGGTAGAAAAAATGCAATGTATTATTATTTTTTTTTTGTGTACAAGAAAGAGAAATATGTTTTTATTAATAATTAAGATGGTGTTAGAAAAAATATGTTTGAACAACTATATTAATTGACGTTAAACCTATAATTTAAGGCTATTTTTTTAATGTATAGATTATATATATATATATATATAAATAGCAATGTAGGTGTTATGTGACACTCTCCATGTAGTTGGGATGCTACATGACATTGCTACAGAATACTATAGTATAGATATACAATTGTATATATATATATATATAGATTTGAAATAAAATAATATTTAAAAGTAAAATATATATATATATATATATATGCTTCCTACGCTCTTATATTTTTACAGTAAACTTCTCAAAAACTCACTGTAACCGCCTCTCTCCCACTATATATCCTATTTTTTTAATGCTTTTTAATTTTAATTTTTTTCCAGACTTCTTGGATAGATATATATATATATATATAGAGATTTTCAAAAAAAAAAAAAAATTTAATGATACCCGTGCATAGCACGGGCTAACGCTAGTATATGTATATGTATGTATATATATAAATATTTACAAAAAGGATAATTTATAAAATGCAAAAAGGATAATTTGGTAATTTAACTTAACAAAAGGGTAATTTGTAAAAAAGCATAAGAGTAATTTGTTATTCAATTTACAATTGTACACACTTTAAACTTTTAGGCTCTTTTCTTTAAAGTATGGATAAACACACATATATATATATACACACAAATATACAAAGGGTAATTTACGAAAGGCAAAAGGGTAATTTGATAATTCAATTTAACAAAAGAGTAATTGTAAAATTTGGTTATTCAATTTATATGTATATATATATATATTATAATGTAATAAAATAATATATAATACGCCCAAAATTATGGGCAGTTTCCTACTCAAACTAGAAGACTAATGGAAAGTGCAGCTATTTCCTAATCCAATTGGGAAACTGTCACACCCGTTCCAAAAAAATTTATAGTTTTCACTCGTAAAGGCATAAAATGGACGCGTGCGAAGTTTCGAGAGGTAATTAGAAGTTTGAGAAACTCGTGGGGAGGTAAGCATAATTCCCATAACTTTTGCCTATAAATAGTAAGGATGAGATTCATTCTCATCCAAACTTGCCAAAAATATCTAGAGAGAGGAGAGAGAAAGGAGATTTGGTTGCTCCGGACTTTGCGACGCCGTTTGACAACCTTCCGTCTGTCAGATTTTCTCCAGATTTCAGATTTGAACTCGTGGAGGTAAGACCTACGTTTTGATACCACTTAGGTCATGTTTGGCCAAGTTTTGTTAAAATCTTAATTTTGGACTTTTGGGAAAAATCAGGTAAAACTTATAGGAATCGTACCAAATTCGAAATCCGACGATTATTTAGCCTCCTAGTCAATCCTTCAAAGTTTGGAGAGATTCGCACAAGGTATGAATTCTAGATCTATGAAATATATGGATTTTCATGTTTTGGACATCACTTTTGATATTCTTGGATCCGGGCGAAATTCATGTATTAGCTAGGCCCGTTAATTATGCACGTGAAATTATGATAAAAGCACGTATAACTGTTTATGTGAGCATGTTATGTGTCTACTTGGGTCAAAGGGGAGTTTGGTGCAAATTCATTCGGAGTAAGCTCCTCGAACCTTGAGGATTGTGATCTTGTTGGAATTGGAAATCGTGGTGGTGTCTGGATTGGAGGTGGGCCCAACCAGTACACGGTACCTGGTATGGAGGAAGGCCCAACCAGTGTACGAGATGCGTGGGAGAGGTGGGCCTCCTACGGCATCGACCGGATGAATGCGTACCACTCACCCCAGAGACTATTTCTATGTGTTTTAGATGCTTAAACCATGAACTGTCATATAAGCATACATTTAGAATTGTACGCTCAGCATATAGCTGAGCAGTGGAGATGTACTCCATTGCAGGTAAGAAGAAAGACAAGAAGAAGTGTGTGGAGTGAGGCCGATGAACGCCGGGGGATCACCTTTGTAAATGTTTTGTTTTTAAATCCTAAAATTGGTGTAAGGATTTGGATATTGTAGTATGTTGTAATAGAAACATGGATTAGCTTCTCAGTATTGTAATCTTGTAATTGAACGTCTGTAATTATGTTTTGAATGCGTTAAAATCAGTTGTGGTTGTGATTGTTATTGGTATGGAGTAGTAGGACTTGTTAATTTCCAACTCAGGGCTGCCAGCCGAGGAGCAGTCGACTGAACCCCCTGATCAGTCGACTGGACCTTGTGTATTTGAGAAACTGTAAGGAATATTAGAGAAGCAGTCGACTGGACCCCTTGGGCAGTCGACTGAACACTGTTTAGTGGAGCCACTGCCTTCTTCGATTGAAAAGCAGTCGACTGGTTTCAGAAAGCAGTCGACTGGGCAGTCGACTGGACCTCTGTTGAGATTAGGGTTTTTGGTTCTGCTTGGCACAGTCGACGGAGCAGTCGACTGGACCCTAGTGCAGTCGACTGAGCAGTCGACTGAGCCTCTGTTTTTCAAAACTATTTTCTTGAATGTGTTTTCAATGACCAAAACTTTTTATAACTCTGATTTCAATGTATTTTACAAACACAGAAGGGAACGTTTCCTAAGTTTTAAAACTACCAGGGTTGTTTTATAGAAGTTCTTTCCGCTGCGTATTATTAGATGTTGTTGGATGAGCCTTGGTGGCGTGCCACGTGTCCTATCTCCACGCGTAGTGGGATGGGTCGTGACATTTATTGGTATCAGAGCTAGAGGTAACAAAACTTTGGGAACGTTCGACGACGAGTGGAGTGTTGAGTGAATTGCCACATGTTTTCAATTGCATTCATGCATCTTAGAGATGTTTGATGCATATGGATGTTGTTTTACATACATACTATTGTTATTGTTGTACATGCATAGTGTTTATGCATTGAGAACTACAGGATTGTAATCATGAGTGACGAAGAACGAGAATTATCGCCACATACTCGCCGAATGAATGAAATGGCAGAGATGATGGGGAACATGGGGGAGATGATACGAAATATAGCGGACAGATTACCTCCAACACCTCCATTGGAGCCAGAACCGATAGTTGTAGTACATGCGCCTGAAAATAGGGGTATGAGGTCAATATCAGAACAGTTTGCCCGGAAGAAACCGATGGAATTTCATGGGACACCCGACCCAACGCTAGCAGAACATTGGATCATGGATATGGAGAGAATTTTCCGATCGATTCCGATGACCGATAAGGAGAAAATTGAGAATGCCAGTGATGTGCTGAAGGGTGAAGCCCAGAACTGGTGGGTGAATGTACTAGATCAAGGGGCACCGATTACTTGGGAAGGGTTCAAGGCGGAATTCAATCGCCGGTTCTTTCCACGAGCCGCCTACAATGCAAAGAAGAGAGAATTTGATAACTTGAGGCAGGGAGATATGACTGTAACCGAATATACTTCCAAGTATAATGCGTTGTTGAGATTTGGTAAAGGTTCTGTGCCAGGAGAGGAAGAAAGGGCAAGGAAATTTGAAGAAGGCTTAAGGGAAAATATCCGGTTGAGGGTAGAAACTTACGAACACTCGACTGTTGCAGCAGTACAGCAGACGACACTAGTAGCCGAAAGTGGAATAGAGAGATCGAGACAAAATCACCAAGGAAAGCGAAGTCATGAGGGTAGTGACCGAAGTCAGGGTGGATCTTTTAAGAGGCCGTTTTCACGAGGCTCTAGTTCTGATTTTAATGATTCTAAGAGAATACCCAGTAACATACCGTTGTGTTCACTTTGCAACCGACCACACACCGGTCGATGTTTTCTGACCAACTTTCAGAATAGATCTACAGGGGGAAACAGTGTGAGTTCTGCGACTCATTCGCAACTCAAGTGTTTTGACTGTGGTACCTTGGGACACCGAGCGAAGGATTGCCCAAAGAAGCGTTCTCAACAGGGGGCAAGTTCTATGGCTTCTAGTGGTTCGAAGCCTAAGCAGTTTAGTGACGGGGGACAAAGGACGGAGCAACGTCAGGGAAGATCATTCCAGATGAACCCTGGAGACGTGGCTGCTACTGATACAGTGGTCTCAGGTATGGTGCTTGTATGTTCGCACTTAGCACGCATACTCGTTGATTCGGGATCTACGCATTCGTTTGTATCACATGCTTTTGTTGAAAATTTGAATGTTAAATCGGCACCATTAGGATATGATTTGTCTATTGCTGTGCCACTTAGTAAAGCAATAATGACATCTACTATATACAAGAACTGTGAAATCAAACTAGGTGAGAAGTTGATGACCGTAGACCTTATACCGATTGGAGTAAATCATTTTGATGTAATACTGGGAATGGATTGGTTAGCTCTGAATCAAGCCACGATAGATTGTGAACGGAAAGAGGTTAATTTTCGATCACCGGTATATGGGAACTTTTGTTTTCAAGGAAGTGGGGTTATACCGCCGCCATATTTGATTTCAGCTATCCGAGCGGGAAAGTTATTGAAAAAGGGATGTCATGGATTTCTATGTTCAGTGACTGATGTTTCGACGACTGAATTAAAAGTAGAAGACATTCCGATAGTGCGAGAATATTCAGATGTATTTCCTGATGAGCTACCAGATGTCCTTATTGAGAGAGAGGTCGAGTTCACTATTGAGGTTATACCAGACTCAAGGCCAGTATCCAAAGCACCGTATAGAATGGCACCAGTAGAATTGAAGGAACTGAAGGTTCAACTACAAGAGTTACTTGATAAAGGGTTCATTCGACCAAGTGTATCACCGTGGGGAGCTCCAGTATTGTTTGTGAAGAAGAAAGACGGTTCCATGCGTATGTGTGTGGATTACCGGGAACTGAACAAGTTGACAATTAAGAACAAGTACCCGTTACCCAGAATTGATGACTTATTTGATCAACTTCGTGGAGCACAAGTATTCTCCAAGATAGACCTAAGATCGGGTTACCATCAGTTGAAAGTGAAGGCCGAAGATGTTGAGAAAACAGCTTTTAGAACGCGTTATGGACACTATGAGTTCTTAGTTATGCCATTTGGGGTTACCAATGCACCAGTTGCGTTCATGGATCTTATGAACCGAGTCTTTAAGGACTATTTGGATGATTTTGTGATAGTGTTCATCGACGATATCCTTGTTTATTCGCCAAGTGAGGTAACACACGAGAATCATTTGAGATTGATACTTCAGAGACTGCGGGAAAAACAATTGTTTGGGAAATTCAAGAAATGTGAATTTTGGTTACCTAGCATTACTTTTCTTGGCCACGTGATTGACAAGAATGGAGTATCAGTTGATCCTCACAAAATAGAAGCTGTATTAAATTGGCAAAGACCGACTTCCGTATCTGAAATTCGAAGTTTCTTGGGATTAGCGGGATATTACCGCCGTTTTATTGAGCAGTTCTCGAAGATTTCTTTGCCTATGACAAGATTGATGAGGAAGGGAGTTACATTTGAATGGAGTCAGGAATGCGAGGACAGTTTTCAAGAATTGAAGTCACGACTGACGAGAGCACCTATTCTGACAATACCATCTGGAACTGAAGGATTTGTGATCTATAGTGATGCTTCACACAAAGGGTTGGGATGCGTATTGATGCAAGGTGGTAAAGTGATTGCTTATGCTTCTAGACAGTTGAAGACACATGAGATTAATTATCTGACCCATGATCTTGAATTAGCCGCAGTAATTCATGCCTTGAAGATATGGCGACATTATTTGTACGGGGATAAGTGTGAGATTTTCACCGATCATAAAAGTTTGAAATACATTTTCACCCAACGGGACTTAAACATGAGACAGCGAAGATGGTTGGAGTTGATGAAGGATTACGATCTTTCGATTGAGTACCATCCGGGGAAGGCGAATGTGGTGGCCGACGCATTAAGCCGGAAGACGCCGAGGAATTTAGCCGAAGAGCTAACACAACAAAAAGAATTGGTAAAAGAAATGGAACGTTTGGACTTGGATGTGATACCAGAGGTTAGTGGTGGCTTAATGTTGGCGATTGTAGCACACCCAGATATTATTGATGAGATCAAGAAGGAACAATTTAACGACGTCTATTTATGCAGAATGAGAGACGAGATACCTTTGGGAAAGCAATCTGGTTTGGTATTGGAACAAGGGATTCTGAAGTTTGGAAATCGATTATGTGTACCGAATGTGAAAGACTTGAAAGAGAGAATTCTAGAAGAAGCTCATAGTACTAGATATTCAGTGCACCCGGGAAGTAATAAGATGTACCGAAACTTGAGGGAAAACTTCTGGTGGAAGGGTATGAAGCGTGAAGTTGCTAAGTTTGTATCCGAATGTTCGGCATGTCAGCAAGTGAAAGCAGAGAGACAAGTACCCGCGGGGTTACTACAACCTTTGCCAGTGTCGGAATGGAAATGGGATGAGATTACGATGGACTTTGTTTCAGGATTTCCACGATCAATCAATAAGAATGATAAGATTTGGGTTATAGTTGACCGATTAACAAAGTCAGCTCATTTTCTACCGATCAAGACGACTAAACCGTCCAAGTTAGCAGAATTGTATGTGAAAGAGATTGTAAGACTACATGGAGTCCCAGCTGTGATTGTGTCAGATCGTGATAGTAGTTTTACGTCAAGGTTTTGGGGAAGTTTGCAAGAAGCTATAGGTACAAAATTGAGTTTCAGTACTGCATTTCATCCTCAGACCGATGGACAGTCAGAGCGTATGATTCAGACCTTGGAAGATATGTTGAGATTGTGTGTATTAGACTTTGGGAGTGATTGGGAGCACCACTTGCCATTAATTGAATTTGCTTACAACAACGGATTTCAGTCAAGTATTGGTATGGCACCATATGAAGCTTTGTATGGCCGTAAGTGTCGATCACCGTTTTGTTGGACCGAGGTTGGAGAAAGGAAGTTGTTAGGACCTGAGTTAATACAGGTGACTACTGAGAAAGTGAAGTTGATTCAAGAGCGACTCAAAGTAGCTCAGAGCCGATATAAGAGTTATGCGGATTCTAAACGACGATCGATGAATTTTGAAGTGGGAGATTTCGTATACTTGCGAGTATCGCCTTCGAAAGGCATTGTACGATTTGGAAAGAGGGGAAAGCTCAATCCAAGATTCATAGGGCCTTTTGAGATTCTAGAGAGAATAGGGCCGGTGGCTTATCGATTGGCATTGTCGTCAGAGTTGGAACATGTACACAATGTATTCCATGTATCGATGTTGAGAAAGTGTATGACGGATGCGAGTAAGATCATTGTACCTGAACCGCTGCAAATTCAGAGGGACTTGACTTATGTGGAACAACCGGTCGAGATTCTAGATCGAAAAGAACAAGTCTTAAGAACTAAGACGATTCCAATGGTAAAAGTATTATGGCGTAGTCACACGGTGGAAGAGGCTACGTGAGAAAGTGAGGAGGACATGAGGAATGAGTATCCGTACTTGTTCGACGCATGAGGTAAAGTTTGGGGACAAACTTCCTTTTTGGAGGGGAGAGTAGTCACACCCGTTCCAAAAAAATTTATAGTTTTCACTCGTAAAGGCATAAAATGGACGCGTGCGAAGTTTCGAGAGGTAATTAGAAGTTTGAGAAACTCGTGGGGAGGTAAGCATAATTCCCATAACTTTTGCCTATAAATAGTAAGGATGAGATTCATTCTCATCCAAACTTGCCAAAAATATCTAGAGAGAGGAGAGAGAAAGGAGATTTGGTTGCTCCGGACTTTGCGACGCCGTTTGACAACCTTCCGTCTGTCAGATTTTCTCCAGATTTCAGATTTGAACTCGTGGAGGTAAGACCTACGTTTTGATACCACTTAGGTCATGTTTGGCCAAGTTTTGTTAAAATCTTAATTTTGGACTTTTGGGAAAAATCAGGTAAAACTTATAGGAATCGTACCAAATTCGAAATCCGACGATTATTTAGCCTCCTAGTCAATCCTTCAAAGTTTGGAGAGATTCGCACGAGGTATGAATTCTAGATCTATGAAATATATGGATTTTCATGTTTTGGACATCACTTTTGATATTCTTGGATCCGGGCGAAATTCATGTATTAGCTAGGCCCGTTAATTATGCACGTGAAATTATGATAAAAGCACGTATAACTGTTTATGTGAGCATGTTATGTGTCTACTTGGGTCAAAGGGGAGTTTGGTGCAAATTCATTCGGAGTAAGCTCCTCGAACCTTGAGGATTGTGATCTTGTTGGAATTGGAAATCGTGGTGGTGTCTGGATTGGAGGTGGGCCCAACCAGTACACGGTACCTGGTATGGAGGAAGGCCCAACCAGTGTACGAGATGCGTGGGAGAGGTGGGCCTCCTACGGCATCGACCGGATGAATGCGTACCACTCACCCCAGAGATTATTTCTATGTGTTTTAGATGCTTAAACCATGAACTGTCATATAAGCATACATTTAGAATTGTACGCTCAGCATATAGCTGAGCAGTGGAGATGTACTCCATTGCAGGTAAGAAGAAAGACAAGAAGAAGTGTGTGGAGTGAGGCCGATGAACGCCGGGGGATCACCTTTGTAAATGTTTTGTTTTTAAATCCTAAAATTGGTGTAAGGATTTGGATATTGTAGTATGTTGTAATAGAAACATGGATTAGCTTCTCAGTATTGTAATCTTGTAATTGAACGTCTGTAATTATGTTTTGAATGCGTTAAAATCAGTTGTGGTTGTGATTGTTATTGGTATGGAGTAGTAGGACTTGTTAATTTCCAACTCAGGGCTGCCAGCCGAGGAGCAGTCGACTGAACCCCCTGATCAGTCGACTGGACCTTGTGTATTTGAGAAACTGTAAGGAATATTAGAGAAGCAGTCGACTGGACCCCTTGGGCAGTCGACTGAACACTGTTTAGTGGAGCCACTGCCTTCTTCGATTGAAAAGCAGTCGACTGGTTTCAGAAAGCAGTCGACTGGGCAGTCGACTGGACCTCTGTTGAGATTAGGGTTTTTGGTTCTGCTTGGCACAGTCGACGGAGCAGTCGACTGGACCCTAGTGCAGTCGACTGAGCAGTCGACTGAGCCTCTGTTTTTCAAAACTATTTTCTTGAATGTGTTTTCAATGACCAAAACTTTTTATAACTCTGATTTCAATGTATTTTACAAACACAGAAGGGAACGTTTCCTAAGTTTTAAAACTACCAGGGTTGTTTTATAGAAGTTCTTTCCGCTGCGTATTATTAGATGTTGTTGGATGAGCCTTGGTGGCGTGCCACGTGTCCTATCTCCACGCGTAGTGGGATGGGTCGTGACAGAAACCCCCACAATTAATGTTAATCAATCCTAATACGATTAGGAAACTTACTTGATTGGTGTCAATCACACCCCAATAGGATTATATTTCCTTATCCATGTATGAGTAGGTCTCTTACATCTATAAAAGAGACCTCTCACCCCCCGTTGAGGCGGCGGCCAACTCTTTAGTCTACACAGCACCTTTACAAAATTCACCATTATGTGCATACACCCGGCCGGTGTTACTGGTAGTGCCGCCCCTCTTTGTTGGCTCACCAGGCCCGCCGGTGATATGCTAGTAAACGTGCTCAGACACACACGTGGACGTAAGTACCTTCATTAACAGGGCCGAACCACATACAAAAAACAGTCTCTCACTCTCTCTCTTTTAAAAATTGCTCTACTTTATTCTTACCAATTTTTGGCATCATCAGCTTGACGCCGTCTGTGGGAAACGACAAGTCTTCTCATCAACAAATCTCTTGACTGATCATCATCCCACCGAAGAAGGGTAAGAAGGATGATCAGCAGTCCGACCGGGATGTTCCTTCGGCCCCGTCACCGGCTGCGGCAGTCATGACATGTGAGCAGATCACCGCGACCCTCACACAACTCCTCGAGGGCCAGCGTCAAATCCAGCAACAGATTGAAGCCTTGCTAGCCCAGCAAAGCAGTCCTCTAGGGACCGGGAAACGACCCGGGAACGTTGCGTACGGTCGGGAACCGATCTTGACCAAACAACGTGCCCGAGCCAACCCGTCCCGTGTTGAGGATGCCAGAGACATCAACAGTGGGCGTGCTGCCCGAGAGGAAAGGAGGGAGCATATGGCCCGGGAATCAGTCCAGGGTCACTCGGTCAAGAGTCGAGTCGTCCCTGGGGACACGGTTACCCTGAGTCATAGCCGAGCCCGATCCCAGAGGACCGCACCCCGCCATGAAGAAGCCTCTTCCACCGACCCGACCAACCCCTCAGATATTGGTCGGGAAGGAGTGGAAGCCCGAATCAAGGACTTGCAGAAACAGATCGACGGAGTGGCCAAAAAGCTTGGTCAAAACTACGTTCAGAATCAAGCCAATACCGAGATAGAGTCACCATTCTCCAGCTAGATTATGAGGTTTGCCATCTCGCGCAAATTTAAGCAGCCTCGCCTAGATCCCTACAACGGCTCGGGAAGCCCAGTCGACCACGTCCGGACCTACAAGGCTCAGATGACCTTAGCCACCAACTCTGATGAACTACATTGCCTAGCCTTCCCCAGCACTTTGAAAGGCCCGACCGCCCAATGGTTCTACTCGTTGGAGCCCCGATCGGTCCGCAGTTTCACGTAACTCAGCAAGCAGTTCATCAATCAGTTCATCGGTATGCACGAACGGCCGAAGCCTGATATACATCTACTAACGGTCATACAAAGGAATAATGAGACCCTCAAGGAGTTCACCGGCCGGTTTAATCAAGAGAAGCTCAGCATCTACGATCTTGATGAAACCGCCGCTATCATAGCCTTCTGCTCGGGAGTTCAACACACCAAGTGCGCCGTGTCGTTCCACAGAAATCGACCAGAAACTTTGGTCGAGCTCTCTGAAAGGGTTGGAAAATACATTGACACTGAAGAGTTTCTGAAGACCAAAGACACCGGGCAATAAAGCAACGAGTCTTCCAGAAATAAGCGAAAGCGAGATCAGCCCGGGAGTTCTGACAGTTCCTTCGGCTCACAGCAGGCAGGGTCCGGCAGTCCCGACCCGACCTCTAGTTCGCAGCGGTCTGAGTCCGACAGCCGCGGCCCGATCTCCAGTTCACATTGGTCAAGATCAAACAGTTCCGACTTTGCCTCCAGCACAGAGAAGTCAGAAGCACAACGATCCTGATCCGACCTCCTATCTCCATCGGTCTAGAAGAGCCCGACTACAGTGGTTCCTGCTTGATCACCACATGAGGCTCCACCAATTGTCAGAGAACTCATACAAAGACCTCGGGCCTAACCCCGAGGCATCCAAAGACCTCGGGCCTAACCCTGAGGCACGAAAAAGACCTCGAGCTCCGAACTCAGGCACTAAAAAGACCTCGGGCTCCGAACCCAGGCACAAAAGATCTCGGGCTCCGAACCCAGGCACCAAAGACCTCGGGGTCACGCCCGAGGCACCGGCTTCGCTTAGGTCCAACCGACGATGGGGGCAAACCCCCTAGGCGGCTGATGATGGCAAGCTTCAAAAGACCCTGCAACCACCATGTTCCAGGTCGGTTACCTACAGATCATAGCCTCTGTAAGACCCTCGTCTTAGCGAAAGCTTGGGGGGCAAGACGGCATAGTGAACTAAACATGTAATCACACCGGGTATTTACAGGCCTCGCGAATAACCAAGTCAAAATCTTGGACAACCCGAGCACCTACAGTACTCAGAGACATTAACTCCACTTAGGTCCAGACCGACGATAGAAGTGACTAAAATCTCTTAGGTTGGCCAACGATAGAGGAGTAAAAGGACCCTAAAGCAACGTGATTTAGGTCGGCTCCACCAACATGGTCAAGCTCTTCTCCCAACAGTCTTGATGAAGACTGGCCGGGCGGAAGACAACCATCCTGGGGAGCTAACATAAAAAGGACCCTAAAGCAATACGCTTTAGGTCAGCTTTTCCAACATGGTCAAATTCTTCTCCCACAACCTTGACGAAGGTTCACGGGCAGAAGATAACCATCCTGGAGGCTAACTCAAGCAAAAAGACTCCGAAGTAGGCCAAGTCTCAACTCTCGGTCACTTCCCGAGCATTCAAAGACTCCGAATTAGGCCGGGTCTCAACTCCCGGTCAGTTCCCGAGCACCTAAAGGTCCCGAGCTAGGCAGGGTCTCAACTCTCAGCCAGTTCCCGATGACTCACCAGGCTCAGAAGCCCCGAGGCAGCTTCCTCAAGCACTCAGACAGTGGCAAGCGGCATCAACTAATTTCCAAACTTGCCCCGATATAGCATCTGGCCAATCTTGGAAATGGGGGGCAGCTAATACGCCCAAAATTATGGGCAGTTTCCTACTCAAGCTAGAATACTAATGGAAAGTGCATTTATTTCCTAATCCAATTGGGAAACCCCCACAATTAATGTCAATCAATCCTAATACGATTAGGAAACTTACTTGATTGGTGTCAATCACACCCTAATAGGATTATATTTCCTTATCCATGTATGAGTAGGTCTCTTACATCTATAAAAGAAACCTCTCACCCCCCATTGAGGCGGTGGCCAACTCTTTAGTCTACACAGCACCTCTACAAAATTCACCATTATGTGCATACACCCGGCCGGTGTTACTGGTAGTGCCGCCCCTCTTTGTTGGCTCACCAGGCCCGCCGGTGATATGCTAGTAAACGTGCTCAGACACACACGTGGACGTAGGTACCTTCATTAACAGGGCCGAACCACATACAAAAAACAGTCTCTCATTCTCTCTCTCTTAAAAATTGCTCTACTTTATTCTTACCAATTTTTGGCATCATCAATATATTATATATATATATATATATATATACACACACATAAGGGTAATTTACATAATGCAAAAGAGTTTTGGTAATTCAATTTAACAAAAGGGAATTCATAATTGTAAACGTTTTAAACTTTAAGGCTCTTTTCTTTAAGGTATAGAAACAAAAAAGTAATTTGCATAAAGCATAAGGGTAATTTGTTATTCAAATTATAATTGTACATATTTTTATTCAATTTTATGTGTATAATAATATATTCAATTTATATATATATACATTTATATATATAATAATGATATAATAAAATAAAATATGTATATTTATACACACAAGGGTAATTTACAAAAAGACAAAAGGGTAATTTGGTAATTCAAATAGAATTGTACACACTTTAAATACATAAATGAAAATTTGGTAATTCAATTTATATGTATAATAATAATATAATAAAATAGTATATATATATATATATATGTATATTTATACACACTAGGATAATTTACAAAAAAGAAAAAAATGGTAATTTGGTAATTCAATTTATAATTGAAAATACTTTTGCTCACCCAAAAAATGGTACACCAATGCTCACCCAAGCATCCCATTGGCCAATGCAGTGAGACCCAAGATTAAACATCATATGTTAACAAAAAATGGTACACCAATGCTCACCCAAGCATCCCATTGGCCAATGCAGTGAGACCCAGGATTAAACATCATATGTTCTATGATGTTTAATCCTGGGTCTCACTGATTGGCCAATGGGATGCTTGGGTGAGCATTGGTGAACCATTTTTTGGGTGAACAAAAATGCCATCTTTATAATTGTACACACTTTAAATATATAAATAATAATAATAAATTGTAATATGTATATCAATAGATCTATATATCTATAAATAGCAATGGAGGTGCCACGTAGCACTCCCGTATTGTTGGGATGTCACATGGCATTGCTACACAATTTATTTTTTCACCTTTAGCGACGAAATTTTTTGGCTTAAAGATATTTTAGTACCTTCTAGTTTGGCCGAAGTTTCATTTTGGGCCTCTGGTTTCAATTTAAACACTTTGGGCCCTGTAGTTTAGAATTGGTTTCAATGTAGGCCCTGCCTCTAACTCCATTAGTGCAACCTGACGGCGCACTCATGTGCCTTGAAAACTTCAGGGCCCAAAGTGAAACTTCGCCTAAACTCTAGGGTCCAAAGTGAAACTTTTCGGTCTTTTATTATTAACGGAGTTAGGGTTAGAGCCCACATTGCACGAAAATTGAACCTACAAGGCCCAAAGTGTTTAAATTGAAACTAGAGAGCCCAAAATGAAATTTTGGCCAAACTAGAGGGTACTAAAATGTCTTTAGGCCAAGAATTTAAAAAATAAAAAATAAATTGTCGCCAAAAGTTTTTTTTAGTCACTAAACGTGTTTTTGTTGGTCGCTAAAAACTAGTGTACAATACTATCCTATAACCTTCATGTTGCAGGATAGTAGCTCTTATAAAAAGGGAATTGTAATTGGCACTCCAAAAATAACCCAATGCACTCCATGGTACCACTCCCACATACCATATTCTTAATGCACTTCATGGAGTGCATTTAGTAATCCATAGAGTGCGAATATCGATTCCCTAAAAAAATAGATTATATATAATATAGGGTAAATTACACAAACACCCCCTGAACTATGACCCATTTTTTACTCAGTACCCTAAACTATTTACCCGACAAATTGACCTCCTCAACTATAACTACTTGACTCTTACTACCCTTCCGTTAACCTACTGTTAAAAATACTAACAGCTTAAAATCACGTGTCATCACGTGATACACAAAAATGCAAATTTGGACAAAAATAACCCTCACTTTACTTCACTGTGCTCTCTCTCCCAAGTGAATCTAATTGATCGAAGGCCTGCTTAGGCTTGGAAATGGTGGCGCATGGGAGTTTAGGCTTAGTGGACCAGTGGTGGTGCCTGGTGTTGAAGACAGAAATTGTGGTGGTGGTGCTTGTTTGCTTCGTTGATGGGTGCTTCGGCTTAGGGTTTATGGTGGTGGTGGAGCGACGGTGGTGGCATGTGCGAGGATTGGAATGAGGGTTTTGATGGTACGGATGGTAGTGGTGCTTGAGGAAGAGGATAAAGTGGTGGAGGGAGCAATTTTGCAGGCTGGGGTTTGTGGCGGCGATGGCGCAGCAGCAGCGGCGGCGGCGTGAGAGTCACAGCAGTCGGGTACCAGAACCTTGTGAGTCAGACTGCCATTTCTAGTGGATTCATTTTCAAAGATTAATCAGGACCGCTTTGTTTAGATCCTCAATAATTTTGTGAAGATTTTAGCAATTTTTATTTTCTACTATCTATGGCTATTTAATGGGGATGAGGACGATGTGATGAGGTTTTTGGTGGTGAGGATGGGAAAGTGTTGCTTGGCCGAGAGGGATGTTGATGATTGAGAAATTTGGAGGCGGCAGAGGGTTTCAATGGAGATGGAAGACACTAATGGCTAATGGGTGATGATGCAGCTATGAAGACGTTAGGGGAGTGTTTAGGTAAGGGGAAGAATTTTTTCATGTGAGTTTGGGTATTATTGCCATTTTACTTGTTCTGTTAATGGTGTTAATTGCTGTTTCACTTGAGATAGATGAGGGGGTCACTTTGGTCACTTTTTTTTTTGTTTACGGGGGTGTAAGTGAAAAACGGTCATAATTTAGGAGGTATTGGTGTAATTTACTCTTTTTATTTTGGGAATGTTATGTGCACATAAAGTATACACATATCATTACTCAATTACAAGACAAAAGAAACAGTAATACCAAGTGCAGAAGCGCTCTCTCTCTCTCTCTCTCACACACACATACACACACACAAACAAAAAGTGGGCTGGCCTGCACAGAATTTTAGTGCCCGACGAATCGGAAGACGATTGCCACCCATTTACGTCCATCTGATCCACCCACGAATTAGTGAGATTAGGAACAAATCGACCACCCAATTATGTGTGGCCACTTTTTTTTAACATCAAACTGGTTAAACCATTTTGAAATAAACATGTATGTAACTAAGTATAAATAAGTTTTAGCAACCAAAAAAAAAAAGTAAGTAAATAAGTGGTTCACAACAAAAACAGTAAAAAAAAAAAAAAAATTAACTCACCCAATTCAACAGCTATCATTAGCCATTTGATTCCTATTCTAGTTAATGAACTGGTTTTGCCTTGCAAGTCTTTCCAATGTTCACGAAGATTGTGTAAACGATATTTCAAGCATTTGGAGAAGAAAAGAGGAGACAAGGTAGCTAAAGTTTCTCTTTCATGAATTGGAATCAAATTTCAGGCTAGTTCAACTTTCGAGGGTCCTGAACATATCTAGGTTCGACAACAAAGTATGAAGCATAACACCCCCCTCCCCTCAAGTAAATATGAAAAGAAAAAGATATCTATGTATCTAAAAACATGTGCCTCTGTGTCGCTTGAAAGAGTGTATACCCAACGTTGGAACTTTCGGATTTAGCGAGAAAAAAGAAAGGAAAACGTTTTCCTTCGCTTGATTAGTAAAAAAAAAATAGTGAGAAATATAAGAGAAGAAGAAAATATAACGAGATCTAAAATTTTAGATGTTGAAAAGAAAATACAATGAAATATAAATTTAAGATTTTGATATTTGTGTCACTATCCTCCATTTTTCCTTAGTTACAACTATATTTTATGAAGGAAAACACAGGGGAACTAGTTTTCCTTTCCTTCGATTAATCAACAAACCAAACAAAGGCTTACAGGGGCTCAACCTCCACAATAATGATCCTCACCACAGTTCAATAAGTGAGAAGAAAAGAAGAAACCAATTACTAGAAGAAAAATATTGGCACTCCATTATTGTTCCCATAAATCACAAGGAATATTTAGGGTAAACCAGCTGATGTTTAATGGAGGTTGTAGTGCGACCACAATAGTAGTGATGATGGTGGTGTGTGTCGCGTGTGTTGGAGAGTCGCAGCATATCACAGTCATGTAAAACCTTTTCCCCGATTATTGGACCGGTTGAGCAAAATTTCTCAATCCACCAATACAGAAATTAATATTGCTTGGGACAACGTTAAAAGTAAGGTTAACAAGCCAGGCCCAGGTGGGTCAGTTTGAGAATAGTCACTTCCCACGAAATTTCTTTAAGTATGCAAAGCCAAACCCAGGGTTATATATTTGCCCACGTGGGTGACCACACTAAACATCCAGACATCACTGAAATCAAAACCAATTAGCTAAAAGCTGAGAACTAATTGGTGCAAGGTTTTATTCAAAAGGATATGAAGCAGTTTATGAACCAATCGATGAGACAAAAGAATCGAAATCACCTAGGGACGAAAATGGCCACGAAACGCACACCTCCACTACCATCGCCGGGTCAGCTGTAGCCAATGCTAGCTTCTTCCATTTCGCCGAGAGGACGGCCCGTGGGATGGCTACACATACCCGGGTAGCCATATACAAGTATGCTGGCGAGGTGGATGTTTTAGCAGTGATATCATAGCAGGAATGGGTACAAGCTGCTGTAGAAGATGGTGTCAACATACTATCATTGTCACTAGGCGGCTACACGAAGTTGGGTGTCGAGCCATCACCGATGGTCGCAACATTCAGTTCTTGAGGTCCAAACACATTCACCCCTGAAATACTTAAACCCGCAGGTGTTAACATCCTAACTGGTTGGTCCGGTGCAGCTAGCCCTAGTGGATTAGACTTTGATAAGAGGCGAGTGAGCTTCAAAATCATTTCGGGCACCACATCAATGCCATGCCCTAATGCAAGTGGCCGGTTGGCCGCACTAGTCAAGGCAGCACACCCAGAATGGAACCCCGCAGCAATTAGGTCAGCACTAATGACAACAGCTTACTCTCCATACAAGAATGGAGGGACCATAATAGATGTTGCTACTGGATCACCATCGACGCCGTTCGACTTTGGCGCTGGACACGTTCACCCAGTGTCAGCCCTTGATTGCAAGGCCTTGTCTATGACGCCACAGTTGATGACTACCTAGATTTCCTATGTGTAGCTAACTACAGTGCAAGTAAGGTTAAGATCATCTCGAAAAGAGCTTTTACATGTGCGTTGGGGAAGAAATATAGCGTGGGAGACCTTAATTACCCCTCTTTTGCTGTTCCTCTGCAGACAGCTACCGGGAAAGGTGGTGGTAGTGGTGCATTGAGAGTACTCAAGTACACAAGGACTGTTACTAATGTGGGGACTCCAGCAATATACAAGGTTTCCGTGTCCTCAGAAACCCGGGCAGTGAAGATATTGGTTGAGCCTGAATCATTGAGTTTCAGTGAACTAAATGAGAAGAAAAATTACACAGTGACATTCACTGCTAGTTCTGAGCCATCGGGTACAACCAGTTGTGCTTATCTGGAATGGTCGGACGGAGAACATATTGTTCGTAGTCCAATTGCTTTCAGTTGGACATGATTACAAGAACATCAAAGATAAAGTGTAATGACTCTAAATCATGCACTGTATAGTGCCAAGAAATTGCAAAATAACCCCTCTGCTCATATATGTAATTTCCTAGTGTTTTATGTTTCCTTCTTTTACATTGTCTTAACCATTCACACACAGCATATTGTAGCATTAATAAGTAAATATTAGGGAAGAAAGAAAAGGATTGGGGTGGGATCACTGATTCACTGTGAACCATGCAAGTTTTCTGAAGGTCAATCATTGATCTTCTTGGTTTTAAGTTCTAAGAGCATCTCCAATGCACGTTCTATTTCTCGTGCTATAGCATGAATGCTCAAAAAAAACCCCTCCAATGCACTCCTATTCTTCCTCTAAAAAAATAGCAATGTTATTCTTTCTCTGAAATTTGAGAGCCAAGAATAGCATTGCTATAATCTGAAAGGAGTGATATAAGGTGCATTGGAGAGGTTTTCTTTTGGATTCATGCTATAATTTAACTTTGCACTCATTCCAATAAAAAAGTGTACAAAACACACTACTTACAGTAACAAGAATAGCCATTGTGCCAAAAAATATCATTTTTATTTAGAATGCAACATTGGAGCAGAAATGTCAAAATATAGTATTTAGGCACTGTAGCAATGCCAAAATATAGGTTTGGCATGGATAAAATGATATTTTGCATTGGAGATGCTCTAACTTAGACCTAATGCTCCATCCAACTTTAATGGATGGTGTAAATAGCAATGCTCATGTGGCGTCATCTAATGATACATATATAAGAACTATTGAGCTAGCTATGTAAAGAGGAACATGTATTTCCACTTAGGATTTTCAAAATGGGACGTGGAGGAGATGAGCGCAATACGCCAAACTGTCAAAATAAGACGAGCAATAGCGCTAGCGCCAAGAAGAGAGGTGCAACTCTATAAAGATTTGCAGGCCTTCAATGATATGCAACAACTTTTTACAGTACGCTACACAGATAATATCCCAATTCATGATTTTCAAGCATCACGCCAGTTAACTAATTCACACTTCACAAGGTTAGCTCTAACAACTGAACCTATTTTCAAGAAGAAGATCAAAACCATTAAAATAGACTCGATGGAATAATTCTCACAAGCCAAAGGTTGGACCCAGTAGGTAATAGGGAAACCATTCATTTTGTATTCATGAAAGAAAGTCATCTAAACAAGGCAATTAAAGGTCATTGAAGTGACCAGCCAAAATTCAGTTTCCCATAAGATTGTTTCCACTCCCATTGAGTACTTCCTTAACAAAGTGAAGGCTAAGAAAACATAAGCAACTTTACGCATCATTCAGCATCCCGAATATACTGACATACAGGGAGGTAATATGTGTCTAACTGCCAATATTTGTGTTTCACACCCTCCCAAACTTCCTCTCCCAAACAATCCTTAACGGGCAAGGGTATTAATTGTGTGGAATAGCCCAAATTCCCAAGTTCTAGGGAAACTAACTGACAATAAACAACGTGAAAGAATGCATTACCTCCGCAAAGGCCATTGAAAAAAGAGTAGATCCCCTCAGGCTTCAACAATACAGGAAGATGTTGATGGAACTCTCATAGATCTTCACAATACTCCCCATAAGTATCAAAGAAAATACCTGAACATATTAAAACAACAAAAAGTGATAATACATAACTGCATATAATGACGCTTGTATGCCGCATGGACACATTATCATCAAACAGCTATAATTTTATTGAAACAAAGTGGAAAAGTTTTTCAATCAAATCTCAAAAACTGGCAACTTCTTCAGAAGTCAACATATTTCTTGGGAGGCTGTTATAAAGAATACCCAATAAATCAAAAAATGGCTCAGGTTTATAAAACTAGTTACTAGTTGCACTAGCAAACTACAGCAGTTTAAGTGTAAGATATAAAGTATTATAACAATAAAAATTCCCTTCATCACCAGGTACGAATTAGGGTCCAAACACCCAGTCCACTAATGCAAGTGCCTCACCCAAACAAAAGAAGATTTGGAACACATAGTCCACTAATGCTCTTTCTGTTTCAACAGAAAAATCAATGCAGGAAAAAAAATAAACCGTGCATACAAATACATTATCCAAGAGGTTTGGATATAATTGGGGTAAAGCATCTGCATCTTCTCATTTACCAAAAAAGTGGTATTGAACATATCAACACATGCTTTTCTTCTATACAAGTGCATATCCGGAAAGTTCTTCCGCATAAACAGAGATCAAGGCACATTAGAACGGTGGCCAAGAAACAAGATGCAACTTATAGAAATACTAAAAATAAGAAACATGAATATGGAGGAGGAGATTACTCACATAGATACAAGCATTCAACCAAGTGAATACACAACTGAAAATGCATAGCTAAGTATGTACAGCATTACGTATGTACGTAAATACGTATATGCATGTGTGTGCCAATATATATAATATGGATTGAGACTACGCTCAATTTCACTATCACCCAGTATAAAGTAACTACGACTCTGCCAAAAAGAGGCAATATACATACAAATCTTGACACAGGACGGAAGTGAAAGGAGCTACAAAACTCAAACTAAGAAATATCCAATTTTAATCTTCTTATCTACTGTGAGCGGAGAGTAAAAGTGAATCCTAAGAACATATGTGTCAACTCATACAGATATACTGCACGATACGCAATGGCGGATCCAAGGCCAGGCTGAGCTGGGCTCTAGCCCAGGGTAAACCTTTTGAAAATGCTTTACCACATGTCTTTTAGCCCATTGCTTTGTGAAGCCCACATGACCAGTTGACTTCCTGTTTGGGAAAAATCCAAGATCTCAGATATTCCCTCCTGATTTGTACTTTCCATGACACACACACACACACACACTCTCTCTCTCTCTCTCTCTCTATATATATATATATATATATTAATCACATGTATTAAGTTAAGAATAATGCTTCCCCCTTCCCTCTTTTCTATTAGCGCCAAAGTTTTTTATGAATGTAAGGGGTGGGAAGGTATCAAAGAGTGAGTTGATCTCCCCCTGCACTCTTTACGAAGTGAGGTAGGTGTGCTCTTGTTCTCCTTTATTGACTGAAAGCTCACTAAGGTAGGTAGCTTCTAAGCTAAGAGTTCCTTGTCTTATACTTCCCAAATTTCAATCTTTTTTTTTTTTGGTCAGACCCAAATTTCAATCTCAAAATTGGTTTTCAAATACTTTAAACTGTTGTAGCACATATGTGGCAATGGTCGCCGGTACCACATACCACTCCATGTAGTACAACTAGCAATACTTTTGGGAAACATAGCATTACTCAATAAATTATTTGATAGAGCCCCCTCAAACCAAAGCTATTGTCCTAATTTCAATAAGGAATGCTATGATTCACAAATTTGACTCCCAAATTCAGGTCCTAAATGCTTTGTTTGTATATCACATGTTATGACACTAATCATCGTACTACCTTCCACTCCATGCGGTACCACTTTGGTGGAATTGGAGATATCTCATATTTGGGAACCATATTTTAACATATTGTATTACCTTTTTGTCAATTTTTAATATAGCCTTATTTATATGTAAAATGTTTTTGTTTACAATATATATATATATATTGAGCTTTTGTTTCAGTGTTAGCCCACCCCTTCGAGAATTCATGGGTCCGCCCTTGACGATACAAAGACACATTAATTCATTTCAGTAAAGTTTGGAGGGCAAGTAAAACTTGTGTACTGTCATAAGACTTGAGTTGAGGAAGGACATCCTTCCAACGACCAAATATTATCCTTACATTATCCTTCTCACCCCAACCAGTACGAAGCATACGATCATATGCGTCTCGGTGAGCTTCGACAATAGTGTGCGTGACAGGAGCATATTGTTTTATGGCAGTATCCACACGACCCATTCCAAATCCAATATTCAGTATGTGACGACCTCCGGAGGAAACAACTTTTGCATGAGCCTCCATCAATGGTCTCTCCCAAGCCATCATTATGGCCTTGCTACTGGAATCCATTAGCTTATCTTCACTAAATGTTATTCTGTCTTCCAAGTAGTTTCCATCGGAATCACTACCTTTATTCCCTCTTGCAATGGTTCCAAGGATCAGCTCGGCTTGTATACCTATTAGATTACAAAAATTTATTTGCCAAATAGATACGCAAAAACTTCATCTTTGAGGGGGGAAAAAAGGAAGAAGAAGAAAATGTTGTATGCTAAACAAGCCTGCAACCATCGTGCACACAACCACACACACATGCAAAACCAGTGTTACCAAAAATCGTTCAAACCCCTAGCGATCCCTGTATTGGATCGATCGTTCTAGATCATTGTACGCTAGCGAACTGGAATGCCTCTTCTGACGTTCCGGCTCTGATTAATGATATTGTAATGACACCACCAAAATCTCGAGATATTGTAAAGATACCACCTAACTATTTAAGCTTTGACTTTTAATGTGTATATGTGTATTTGCATATATACGAACATATATGAAAATGATCTAAAAAATTGTTTCATGTTTCAATCTATTGTACTATGTTCTGTCTTAGCGATTTGGAGAAGTGTACCCCCAACGAACCACATTCCATAGCTGGTGGCGATCCACGTTCCCGTTCCTTGTACCAAATCAATTCTGGATCTTTATGCTTTATTTTGGTTTTCCTTCCTATTTCTTTCGCTTTTATTTTCCTTCACAAAATCCGCAAACCACATAAAGCATGGCTTCAAAAACCAAATAAAGCATAAAGATCCAGAATGATCCTATTGTACTTGTCTCTACCTATAAAAGAAAAGGAGGCCTGGGTTACATGTCCGGTGCTCTGACTGCCCTTTCAGGGTATCAAAAAATTGGCTTTAAAATTAGCCCTAGAGAAAGCACTAACCTGGAGACGAAGGGTAAGAAAGGCCTCATTCTACAAGCAAAATATTGGGACACTTATGACTTCATATCTGGAATAGTCGCATATTGAATGCAATTCCATTGGGGAAAGTCAACTTCAAAGAGCCACCACTACTAGAAATTTGGAATGTGCAGCTCTATTATGATGCTACCACTGTCTAGCTGCTACATTCTAGAGTTATACGTTACAGCTTAAACCTCTACTCACACTTGAACCATTATTTTCTCTTCAATTTTGTCATGGTTGTTACTCAAAAACGTCATTCCCTCCGTGACAATTTAGTGCAATATATTCGGCAGCGGACAAGTAGGATTGCAATAAAATGAATACCATTTTGATATATATTTTTTTCAACTCGATCTACAGCAATAAGTGATAAAGAATACATGATCAACCTCCTCTCCAAAGTATGCAATTCTAAAAATGAATATGGAATTACCTAAATATCAGTGTAACATCACAAGGCAAAAGGTTTTGTCCAGTTAACAAAGGAATTTTTGAAACTAAATAGTTTTCACTCTCTATTTTTTGTTGATAAGTTGTGATTTCATAGAAAAGCATCGAAAGTTAGTGCATTCATGTACCCTGGAAGTATCCAATAATAAAACACTACAATCTTAAATCATCTAAGAGCTTACAATTTTGACACTATCACAAGATCTAGAAGTAATCCCCTTGAGACCGACAGAGAGAACAAAAAAATACATGTTTCAACCCCTTCACAAGCCAAAAATATCGTGTCGTACAATATACACCACAATACAAGATGAGGCACAACCTGTATGAACTTACAGATTTAAACAGGCTATGAATTTTATACCTCCATCTTCTTTCTCACCCTTTTCTTAACTCATGTATGAATCTCAAAGATTATTGCTCATTTAACATGACATGTGTGTCCAGTAGAATTTCATGAAAGATGTACAAATAGTTTGACAAATCCGGAGACTACTAAATCATGCTTGCCACCGTGCAAACACTGGATGAACCTCCTAATGTGCTGCTTGACGCAGAATAGTTTCTTATGAGAGCAATTTCAGGTTGTCGGTTGAAAAATGGAGATACAAAGATTGCAATTTCATAGGTTTTTGATACTGAATTGTTGGGTTTATAGAGAAAGGTTTCAATCCGCCACCTAAGAGATGACACCCTAATTTGCATGAATAGCGAACACATACTCATGTCTCTTGAAAGGCTGCAGGGGTCCAGCTACTAGTGATGACGTAAAAATACTAATAATGATGAAATAGAACACTGTACCACTTCTCCTTTCATCCTGGTTGTTACATGTAAACTCATACAGGAATGTGAATTCTATTATCTGATTCAATGAAGTGAAACCATATGACAGCCAGAAACAAACATAAGGTTTCAACCAAGGTAGCCAAGCTCCAAACATTAACAAATAAAAGGTAGCCAAACATTGACCGATATCAAATTTAAATAGCAAAATGGCATGCATTTCTTAGAACTTGCCGAATCACTTCTATTAACAGGTTGTAAAATGACTCCCCCTAAGGTTGAGAACATGATGAACATCAAACTAATTAGAAACATTTAAATTCTCAGCTCTCAGTCAATAAAGGAAAGCGTATTCACCAAATGAAGCATGACAAATTTTGTAATAAAAACTAAGGTTTATGTCTAACAACTTTTTTCAACTAATGATTCAACTATTCAAGTATCAAATTCCAAGTCTCAATCATACATCAAGTATTAATAATACGAAATTGAAGCCCAGAACAACTTGTCGTACACGGCTTGACAACCATAATACCAAAGGCTCAAAAAATAAAAAATACAACTCGGATTAAATAATTCATTACATAAACTTCAGAAACCATGCTTCTTGATTTTCCTTCCCCCTTTGCCTTGCCAGAACAACTTTCCTGAACAACTTGCCTTAGCTTTCCCCTTAGCTACCCTTTTTGCATTTTCCTTAAATAAAATTGGTATTCAGGGGGAAAGGGCACAATGACATAATGGTAAACAAAGAAATCAAATTCGTGGACTCACCTCATCATGAATGTCTATACCTATATATACAAAGGAATTGATAAAATACATATAAACTCAATAAAAAGTAGATTAAAAAAAAGTATTTCAAAAAAATGGCCTAAAATGAAAAACAACCCAAAATAAAAATATGTTTCTGAAGGAAAAAAAAAAAGTAAATATAATTCGAACCTTAATGTTTTCCATTTCTCATATGCTTTAGTGAATGCACTGAATGGAGAGCTAGTATTCAAAGCTTGTATCCACACCTAGATGGAACCTCACAATAAACAATCTACATGCTTCACAGTTTGCAACTTTTAAGTTGAACAAGGCAAATATTTAAAGACACCTGTCACTTGCAAACAATCTCTAATCAATCAAGGGAGAATGAATTACAGCCAGCAAACAACATTTAAAGATGAATTAAGTCAATGAGCAATAAAAAAAAATTGAAATGAAGAGCATATCTACATCATTGAGACATGTTGCTATTAACTACCGCCCTTTATTCACATGAAGAATCCCACCCAAAAAAGGAAGAACATAGAAAACACGTACACAAACTCCATGAACATGCAACAAAAAAAAAAACTACCTTTTGCTTGATAAAAAGAAAAAAAGAAAGAAAAGAAAACGACTAAAAGATAACCACACAATGCACACATTGACTCCAAAAAACCAATTGACTCCTCTCTTAGCTTAATATCAAACATCTACCATGCACAAAGGGGAAAGATACCCCTAAGCACACGACCAACACCAAAAAATACCTACCCAAATCGTTCAATCCCATCAAAATAAGACAATAAAGCACAAAAAGTAACCACCCAATAAGTTTTCTCATGACCAAACATCAACTATCCATTTATACCTCAAAAATTTATGAAATCCCAGAACAGAATTAATTGGAGATGTGTATTGTGCCAAGGAAAAATCTGATTACAATAGTATGTTGTCCTCCAATACAATTTTTCTATCCATTCTATCTACCCTAAAACTAGCATTTATCAAATTACGGACTGATTCTGAAAAATGCAAAGAGGAACAAGCCTAGGCATATCTTCACAACCACCAAGAGAACTAACTTGAACACGATCCGTCGGCAATTTTCTTCCCATGTGATGTGTGGTTCGATGAAAGAAAATATATGTATTTGCAGATCTGAGCACACTCCCACAACTTGTTTTTGAAATTCAAATAAAAGTGTGAGGTTTGCGTGAGGGTTGAGAGAACCAGATGAGAGAGAGAGAGAGAGAGAGAGAGAGAGATGAAGAGATTTACAGACAGCGACAGCGACGGTGAGGTGGTGACCGAATTGTGGCCAGGGGCAGCACTCAGCAAGCAGATTTAGGGACACCCTCTCTTTCTTTCTTTCTCTACCTATTCTCTCTTCTCTAGGGATTTAGGAAATGTTTGGAGGGCGGAGGAAATGTTTGAAGGGGAGTAATAGTGCCTAAAAAAATTAGGGGTAAGTGAATTTGTCATGGTTTCTAACAAGGACAAACACACCACAAAATTTGTCACCGCCATAATGGTGACAATTTATGCCTTTGTCACTGTTGATAACAACAGTGACAATGATGTCATTGCTGAGGACAATTACACACCGAGCGAAAATCAGAGTGACAAATTTATTGTTTGGGTGCAGTGTAGTTTGGTTGTATAAGGATCGAAGTATTTTCCCTAGATATGAGTCATATGACTATATTTTTATTACACTCTAGCATTAGATACACTTGGATCAAATTCCATTTTAGCACTCAGAATAGAGCCGCTCGTTTTCTCTGGAAAGAAGACAACTCTTACTATTGCGAGGAACAACAATTTTAAAGCATGGTCAATTTTTACAGCCAACAATACCATTATCATTGTGGTACATAAGAGGTACAAGTGTATGTGGACATTCCTAAGACAAGTATCAAAGGAAAGGTAAATATCGCCATCATTCAACATTTCAACGAGTCGTGTAGTCCAATTAGGTCTACTCGGCCACAAAAGAAGAGCAATAACTAAAAGAGTAATGCTATGCTTCACAAATCTTAATCCCAAATTTCCATCCCAAATGATGTAGCAGTGGACTCACTGGCAATAATGATGGAACCATTTCAACATCATCCAATCAAAAACCGGTGGTCCCACTACCACATCATTTGGGATGGAAATTTGGGTTAGGATTTGGGAAACATACCATTACTCTAACTAAATATACAAGCACGGAATACTAAATAATGTAACGGGACAAGATCAGAACATGCTTTTCCAAAAAGAAAAATGAAAAAAAAAGACCGGAACATAAAATAAACAACTGAAAGTAAACTAAACTTGTTTAATGCAACAAGTACCCAAAGCTTCAGCATAATATAAAATAGAAATAGAAATGATAAACCATCCTTATCATCACTTCAGTACACACAAATGGGTAATCATATCTGTGCAAAAAAAAAGGGTAATCATACAAATGAAGTACCAAAGTTTCATGAATGAACATTCAATAGGGAGATCAGAAATACAATGAACAGCAACTATCAATACCTATCAAGACAAACCTTCAATGTACGCAAATGCACTCATACACCGAGTAATTCTGGTCCACGCCACAGACTTTTGCTTTCATTGGCCACCTCAGACATAGCCTCCAATTCCTACAAAACTGAGGGAGAAACAAACCTCTTACAAAGGACTTGCTTATCCCATTCAATGCGTTTTCCTACGTCAAAATCAATCCGTTCAAACAAATAAAACCCAAAACCCATAATCGCACCATGAAAGCCCAAACTTAAAGAACACAAAACAAAAACAGTAGCAGCCAACAAGGACACAGCCTGTCCACTACTGCACACACGCATAGTACGGCAGACGCGTGGACCCGTCTTACAATGCATATCAGGGCGGATATCATAGCAGACACGTGGACCCGTCTTACAATAGATAGCGAAATCCTCACAATTGTTCTGAATAAGGTCGTAATCAGCAAAACCGTTTCGAATTTTGGTGTTACGATCCTTGGAAAGTAGGGATTTAGCTCGGTCGAGAACCTTCTCAGGTGGGTCCGAAGGAGCGAGAGTACAGGTTCCACCTCTGAGTTTGGCTAGAAAAAAAGCCACTGAGACGCCATAGTGAAAGAGGTAGAGGTTGCCACCAGAAAGAAAGCAATCCATGCAGGAAGATATTACACGTACACCGCCTCGGTTTAATTGGACACCACATGTTGGGCATGGATTCATTGGATTGTCCTTCGAATGAAAGGGAGATGAGTCTAATGCTGTTCCTGTGCCAAATTTCTGTCCTCCCCCTCTAGTGAAGTGTATTACCTTTCCATCCTCACCGTATACACCTGGTGTCCAATAGCAGAAAATTAGTAAAAATGTCATTAAAAAATTTTCAACGCAGGATTATATTGAGCTCAAAAGTTGTTTTAAGTGATGTTTTAAAAGGTAATAAAAAAATAATGAAGTAGGAAGATGTTAAAGAAAAGTAAAACCAGAACTGGCTACATGGCCACGGCCAAATCTATGGTTATTCTATTTATAAATTTAATCTTTGTTTATGGTATTCAAATACCAAGTACCAGTTTTAGTGTGAAACCAAGTTGTATGAGAGAGAGAGAGAGAGAGAGAGAGAGAGAGAGAGAGAGAGAGAGAGAGAGAGAGAGCATTATTCTGATAACAATAACCAAACTAGAATATCCTTTCCAACAAATATCCTATGTAACAATAACCAAACTAGAATATCATTTCCAACAAATATCCTATGTAATGATTGAGCTTGAATTAACCAGTTTGTGGTTACAAATGTACGTAAAGCCGCTTTCAGATCAATTAGACGTCATCCCTTATATTCAACTAATTGTATGGATATCTTTCTCCAACTCCCCTCTACTTGGTAGACTCTTCAACATAATCGCATTTACTCAGTCTGTGTTCTTTTTAACATCTTTAGTGTTTGACCCATTGCCCACATCTAGTTTCTTCGTAAAATTATCATTTTCCAGTCCTAACATTAGTTGAATTCAATGTCCTCTTCTTAACTATTAAAAAAAATTTATGATTCTTGCCAAGAATCATAAAAATTTCTTGGTAACACCTTATACCCCACAACATTGCTAGTCTCAACTGTCCTATGGAAGTTATCTTTGAAAACAATTTGAAAATTCACTTCAGAAGCATCTGCGCACTTTCATTAGAATTCTATAGGTGACAATGTGACAAAATTTACAACAAAGACAATAAAATAGAAGCTCCAACCTATCTCCTGGCAATCAATCGCGTGGACTCGTTCTAACAATGATTGGTCCTCTTAAAATCCCCAACCTCTGTTGTTAATATCGTACGATACGCGATACGTATCGTACGATACCCAAAAATCGATTCGATTCCATGCCATGAATCACAACATCCCATTAATCGTAGTAGATGAATCTATGAATCGTACGAGAATCGAATCAAATCGAATCGAAATAGAGAATCATATGATTCTCCGCATGGGTCAAAATTTGCGAAATTTTCGCCCAAATAATGTTTCGGCCAACAGATTTGCAGCCCATTAGGGCTTTTTAGTGAATTCTGAAGCCCACTAGGGGCTTTTTAGTCATTTTCGACCCCTTTTGATGCTTTTTCTTGATTTGTAAACCTATACAAAACAAAAGTTGTATATTCTTCAAAACAAAAAATACACTAACCTCTCTCATGGCTGCCGACAAAGAGAAGAGAAAGAGAAGCATCACTTTCGGTGTGGTCCCAACCTAGCCGCAACTCCCAAGACTCCATTTTTTACGGTTTTCTTCTACTTTCGTCTTTTTGCCTTTGATTCTTACTTGGATGAAGCATTTATTAAAGGCATTTATTGATCAACTTTGGTGGTTGAAAGTCGAAACTTCAAAGTTATTGGGTGAGTTATTCTACTTTAGTTTTTGATTCTAGTATAAATATGTAACGCCCCAAAATCCACGACATGTGGACGGGCCAAAGAGTCAAAGAAAGAGGTTAAGGAGAAGAAGAGGTCCTACGTGAACCAACCAAATAGTGCGGAAGCTACAAAAGAATCCTAATGGATTCCAAAGAAAAGTCAAAGGTCAACCCGCTGATACCAAACGAGTCAAGTAGGGTCAACCCACAGTACTCTGGTTTTCAAAGAAGTTTTTATAAGAATAGAAATAAGAAGTGTCAAGAGTGGAAGAAAAGAAGAAGTTTAATTGAAGGTTTTAATGAAATCAAGGTTTGAGAATTTACGACCGAACGGTCCCTTAGAAATTAAAAGTAATATATATTCCCCACAACGTACAAGCCATAGGCTTAGTATAAACCAAATCAGAGTTTAAAAGTTTTCGAGTTAGGTCCAAATTTATAAGTTAGGTAGCAAGTCTTTCGACATGTCAAAATGGTTCAAAAGCATAAATAGATCATAGGGGATTCGAAGATCCCGGATACATAACAACGAATATTAACAATGAGAATATTACAAGTTGTGAAAGAGTTCCAATACAAGGACTCCACTAACATTACCAAACGGATAAAGGGGCTAACATGTGCCCAAGCTAGGTCATAGCTTACAAATTAGCATAGATGGAAGGATTTAAACCCAAATACTTGTAAGTTCCATAATTCGAGTCTAACATGAACAATATCGAATTGCAACTGTTACAAGTTTAATAAAAGAACTATGCTAAGTAAGTCCAAAAGAACATGATTTCTCGTGGGGAGCTTCAAAAACATGAGGCTAGAGTATCCAGCAACTCGTGGGCCTTGCCCCTATCAAGACCGCCTGAAAAAGAGTTTTTATAGATTCATTAAGCACGACGGCTTAGTAGAAAACATTATAGATATACAAGATGGATCCCATAACTACCAATGAGATGTGATGCCATGTATGATGCCTAAGCCTTTCAACTAATGAGCCCTCGGGCTATGCATACGTGTTCACTCGCCTCGTTACCGGACTGTGAGCCACCCCCCACTGGGAATGTAGCATACCAACTTTCCGATAGCTAGTCGAATATAAGTTGGAGTTTGGTACGTTCTTAGGTACGTCCACCCTGTCCTCACACACAACCCACATCCGGATTTTTCACATCTTTTTATCCCCATTTTGGGACTTCTCATATGCAAATCATGCTATGCTATGAGGTGTGCCCACTTGGCAACAATGCACGTGAATTCTACGATTCTAATGCATGTGTCAAATTTCAAGAATGATATCAATAAATTTCATCATTTATTAGCAACATTAAGACTTTGACAATAATCAAAGTAAGCATGAGTTCTACCATTTAGAGAATTAATAATAACACACAAGCATATGCTTTCAACTTAGCAACAAGACTTAATTTATATGAACATTTTAGTTATTAATTAGCAACTAAGTAAATAAGCACATAATCTCATTTAAGCATCTATGCAACTAATTAACAACTAGACATGCAAGTCACATAAACATGTGCATTTGGAAGGAATTATAATTTACTCCACAAAACCTCTATTTATAGCAATTAATCACATGTCAAAGTTTAGATATAGAATACCATTTGTATATAAATAATGTAATCTACCTTCTCCTTGAGAATACAAGTATAAGCAAAGAGAATCCAAGAGAGATTGAGAAAGCCCAAGTAGTAGATCTTCAAGAACAAGAAAATAGAAAGTTCATCCTCTCTCCTTAGGCCATAACTTGAGCTAGAGAACACAAATGGAGAAAATAAGAACACCAGTGGGAAACTCTAGTAGAGAGGGTCACTTTTGATACTAATAGCTTGCTCCCAACAATGAGTTATGGAGGCTCAAAATTAGGGTTTAAGGTTGAAGTAAATATGGGGGTTTACTCTTCCAAACATGAGGGTGATAGAGATAGAGATAGAGATAGGAGAAGAATAATGAAAAGAAAATGAGGGGGAGAGATATACAAGGGAGGGAGAAGGAGAGGGGGAAGCTTCCTAGGGGACTTTAGTTGTTGGGGGTGGTTGGGAGTGGTTTGGGAGTGGTTTGGGGAGGTGACTTGTGGGCCCCCTCTTGTCTCCCTCACACACACACACATACAAATATGTAACATATATATATATACACACCCATGTGCCAAAACAATTACCAAAGTGGTACCACAAGACCAAAGGTTAGGCATTAAAATGTATAAGTCCACAATGGGTCCATACATTGACCACTAAAATTACCACAATACCCTTAAAAAAATTTCAAAACATTACAATCTACCCCCCTTAAAGAGAATTCCGTCCCGGAATTCGAGGAAACATACCTCAATCGAAGAAAAGGTAAGGATACTTCGATCTCGCCTCGGTCTCGTCTTCCCACGTCGACTCCTCGACTCCATGGTGGTTCCAAAGTACCTTAACCAAAGAGATGGTCTTGCCTCGCAAGACGTGCTCCTTCCTTTCAAGAATGCATGTAGCTTGCTCTTCATAAGATGCATCTTCATCGATGGCTAACTCGGTCCAATCTAAAACATGTGACTCATCACGATTATACTTGCGAAGCATAGAAATGTGAAAAACATTATGAACATTAGAAAGTTGAGGTGGGAGTGCCAAACGGTAGGCCACCTCACCAACCTTATCAAGAATCTCAAACGGACCAATGAATCGCGGCGACAATTTCCTGCTTTGCCCAAAGCGTAGCAAACCCCGTCGAGGGGCAACCTTGAGAAACACATGGTCTCCAATGCTAAAAGATAAGGGTCGTCGGTGACAATCGGCATACGACTTCTGACGACTCTGAGCGGTAAGCAATTTCTTCCTTATAACTTTGATCTTCTCGGCTGTCTCTCGAACGATGTCGGGTCCCAAAACGGATGATTGTCCAATCTCGTTCCAACATAAAGGTGACCTACACGGTCGACCATACAAGGCCTCAAACGGTGCCATCTGAATGCTAGCTTGATAACTGTTGTTGTTGGCGAACTCCACTAAAGGTAGGTGATCTTCCCAACTGCCTTTGAAATCCATCACACAAGCTCGAAGCATGTCTTCTAAAGTCTGGATCGTACGCTCGGACTGCCCGTCTGTCTGAGAGTGAAATGTTGTACTTAACAAAAGTTGAGTACCCAAGGCCTTCTGAAGACTCTGCCAGAATTGAGAAACAAACTTAGAATCACGATCAGAAACTATAGTAACCGGCACGCCGTAGAGTCTCACAATCTCTTGAATGTATAACCTGCTAAGAATATCAGCTGAATCTGTAGTCTTGATAGGTAAGAAGTGTGCGGATTTGGTCAATCGATCGACAATGACCCAAATAGCATCATGCTGGCGAAGCGTCCTAGGGAGTGCTATGACAAAGTCCATCGAGATGTGCTCCCACTTCCACTCTGGAATCGATAAAGGTTGAAGTAAACCTGCTGGTAGTCGATGTTCGGCCTTCACTTGTTGACATGTCAAACAATTAGATGCGGTGTCGGCTACGGCTCTTTTCATACCTTTCCACCAATACTGTCGGCGCAAGTCTTGATACATCTTCGTGCCTCCCGGATGCACCGCTAAGCGAGAATGATGAAATTCCTTTAGGACGTCGTTTCGGCAAGCTAAAGGAACAAAAGGTCTGCCGCGAAATCTCAAGCCTCGGTCGGAATCGAAGGTCCAACCCTCTATCGCTTCACCACTAATAATGCGCGATCGAAGTTGTTCGGCCTCTTCATCGGATCGCTGCATCTCTAATACTTGGTTCAAAAGCGTCGGTTGTGCAGTCAAAGTGAACAAAGTGGCACGATTGGCTGACTCGGCAAGATGAACATCAAAATTGTCAAGTTGCTCCATCATCTTCCATTCTCTAATGGCTAAACAAGCCAAGGTGCTGCGAGGTTTCCTGCTAAGAGCGTCGGCTACAACATTGGCCTTCCCCGGATGATATTGCAAATTGAAGTCATAATCTTCTAAGTATTCCATCCACCTTCTTTGCCTCAAGTTCAAGTCGCGTTGCGTGAAAATATACTTAAGACTCTTGTGGTCGGAGAAGACTTCAAATCTTTCGCCATAAAGATAGTGCCACCAACTCTTCAGTGCAAAGACGACGGCAGCAAGCTCTAAGTCGTGGGTGGGATAATTTTGCTCGTGCGGCTTCAACTGTGGTGAACCGTAAGCCACAACCTTGCCTCCTTGCATCAAAACGCAGCCTAAGCCTTCATGTGAAGCATCGCAATAAATTGCGTAGTCTAGTCCTCGCTTGGGAATAACTAAGATTGGTGTTGAAGTTAATCGTGCCTTCAATTGTTGAAAAGCCCTTTCACAAGACTCGTTCCACAAGAACTTTGTCCCCTTTCGAGTAAGCCTCGTCATAGGCATCGCTAGACGTGAGAAGTTTTCTACGAAACGTCGGTAGTAGCCTGCTAGTCCCAAGAAACTCCGGACTTCAAAGACATTCTTCGGTGGTTGCCAATCCATAACGGCTTCAATCTTCGATGGATCCACAGATACTCCTTCCTTCGAGACAACATGGCCAAGGAACTTCACTTCCGGTAGCCAAAATTCACACTTAGAAAACTTGGCATACAATTTGTGCTCCCTCAAAATTTGTAAAACAATTCGAAGGTGCTCCTCGTGCTTTTCTCGAGAAGGCGAGAAAATAAGAATGTCATCGATAAAAACAATGACAAAACGATCAAGAAGCGGACTAAAAATGCGATTCATCAAATCCATAAAAGCCGCTGGCACATTCGTCAAACCAAATGGCATCACAAGAAATTCAAAATGACCATATCGAGAGCGAAAAGCTGTCTTTGAGATGTCCTGCTCTTGAATCCTCAACTGGTGATAGCCCGATCTCAAATCAATCTTGGAAAAGCACGTCGACCCACGAAGTTGATCAAACAAGTCGTCGATCCTCGGTAGCGGATACTTATTCTTTATAGTCGCTCGATTAAGCTTGCGGTAGTCGATACATAACCGAAGTGATCCATCCTTCTTCTTTGCAAAGAGGACGGGTGCTCCCCACGGTGATGTACTAGGACGAATGAATCCTTTGCTCAACAAGTCTTCTACTTGAGTCTTCAACTCTTTCAGTTCCGCGGGTGCCATACGATAGGGCGGAATAGAAATAGGCAACGTGTCGGGTGCAAGGTCTATCGTGAACTCAACTTCACGAATAGGCGGCAAACCGGGTAAGTCCTCGGGAAAAACATCCGGGTACTCACAGACAACGGGAGGAAACTCCTCACGAGTTGCCTCACTCTCATCAAACACCAAACTAGCCAAGCAATCAGACCGACTCCTCTCGCACAAACTATGTAAAGAAGAAGTCGGACGCTCAAGCGATCTCCCACAAAGCGGCAAGAATCCCCCGACGGGGTAAGAAAAGTGACTCTTCTCCTGAAGCAGTCTATAGAGGCTCGATAGGCGCATAGCCCATCCATGCCCAAGATAACATCAAAACAGGACATATCAATAACAAGATCAACAACGAGGCTCCGGTCAGCTATCACAAGCTCGCAACCGCGACACACTCGATCCAAATGGACTAAACCTCCAACAGGAGTGTCCACTAAAAGCGTAGAACCCAAACAGCTCATTTCTAAACCCAATGCCGATGCAAATGCAAATGAGATGAATGAAAAGGATGCTCCGGTATCTATAAGAACTGAAGCTCGACAATTGAACAAAAGAAGAGTACCTCTAATGACAGAGGGTTCGAGGATATCCTTAGGAGTAGTAGCAAGATTAAACAGGTTGGAAGGAGGCCTTGGATCGTGCTGTCCTCCCCCACGATTTCCCTGATGGTGGTGCTGGCCCTTAGAAACATTTCGCCTGAAACTCTGAGCAGATGGAGCTGGAGGTGGTGGTACGAAGGGAGGTCTATAACCCTGCTGTGATGGTCCAGAAAAAGGAGCTGGTTGAGTCTGAGGAGGTCCAATCGCCGGTGGCGCAGCTAAAACAAAAGGACAATTCCGAATAACATGGCTAGGATCGCCACAACCAAAGCAAGCCCTAACACCCGTATTACTCCCGCCACGGGACAAGCCAAAATGCTTAGAGCCCCGAGACTGAGAATGATGAGTCTGAAACTGAGGGGTTTGGGGAACCTGAAGAGAGTGCTGAGAGGAAAGGGAGGGTTGATGATGAGTTGACTCCTGCTTTTGCTTCTTAGAATGGTGCCCACTAGATGAGCCTGATTGGAAACCTTTCATCGGAGGTCGTGACTCCTTGATCTTCTTGGAGTTAAGATATTCCTCTTCAAATACGAGTGCCTTAAGTACCACCTGGCTGTAGGTCGGAAGTTCAAATCCAGTCACTTTGGCACGAAGACCCGGCCGAAGTCCTTGCTCGAAGGTCCTTGCCTTGGTAGTCTCATTGGCGGTGATATCCGGTGCAAAACGGGCTAAGTCTCCAAAGCGTGCCTCATAATCAGCAACTGATAAATCTCCTTGTTGAAGGGCCAAGAACTCAGTCCTCTTTGCGTTTCGTGCTACCGTCGGAAAGTACTTGGCAATAAAGAGACTAGTAAATGTGTCCCAAGTCATTCCCGCAAGCGGGTGGGTTGTGAGAGTAAGCTCCCACCAAATCTGAGCTCTCCCAGCAAACTGAAAGGTTGCGGCATCGATACGGAGGTGGTCCTCTATGAGTCCGATGTGCTCGAAGATACGGACAATCCTCTTCAACCATAGTTCGGCTTGAGCCGGGTCAGGATCCCCTGAGAAAGTAGGAGGGTTTCGCCTCGCAAACTCCCTCATAGCCGACTGAGCCCTCGGCTCTGCTGGTACAACCGGTATCACAGGTACATCAGGTGCTACGGGTGCTACCTCAGGTGCTACGGGTGCCACGGGTGGTGGTGGAACTTCATTCCTTGCCGCTTGAGCGGCTTGGGTGAATTCCCACATGGCCGCCGCCATCTACTGGAAGAAATGAGTTCCATCTGGAACTCCTCCTGGGGCAGAAGCTGAAGAGGATGCCTCCAATCCTCGGCCTCTAGCCCTGCCACGACCCCTAGCACGGCCTCTGGCTCGACCTCCAGCGCGGCCTCCTGCACGTCCTCTAACACGAGGCGGCATAGCTAAACAAAGCATGACAGTAACATTCAATTAAGTAAGATTGTCAACATTCAAAGCAATGACCCACAAGCAATAACTCATTATGCGAATTCTTGTGTCACATCTCTACGAATTTAAAAGCAAGAACGTAGAAATAAATAAACAT
Organism: Hydrangea macrophylla; assembly: GCA_033977485.1. Lineage (NCBI taxonomy): Eukaryota > Viridiplantae > Streptophyta > Magnoliopsida > Cornales > Hydrangeaceae > Hydrangea > Hydrangea macrophylla. Next base: position 31,458,572 of record CM066999.1, read on the forward strand.
ATAGTTATGTAGGCATGTAACACTTAAGCATGCTCTCTCATCTTTATGAACTTAAAATACGTGTGAAACAATTCAAATAAGCATAATTGAAATCTTTAAACGTCTAAAAGAAGTCATGGTTAAACCCCGTAAACTCCCAGAGCACCAAGTATTCGAACCCGGTTAAGCTCTGATACCAATCTGTAACGCCCCAAAATCCACGACATGTGGACGGGCCAAAGAGTCAAAGAAAGAGGTTAAGGAGAAGAAGAGGTCCTACGTGAACCAACCAAATAGTGCGGAAGCTACAAAAGAATCCTAATGGATTCCAAAGAAAAGTCAAAGGTCAACCCGCTGATACCAAACGAGTCAAGTAGGGTCAACCCACAGTACTCTGGTTTTCAAAGAAGTTTTTATAAGAATAGAAATAAGAAGTGTCAAGAGTGGAAGAAAAGAAGAAGTTTAATTGAAGGTTTTAATGAAATCAAGGTTTGAGAATTTACGACCGAACGGTCCCTTAGAAATTAAAAGTAATATATATTCCCCACAACGTACAAGCCATAGGCTTAGTATAAACCAAATCAGAGTTTAAAAGTTTTCGAGTTAGGTCCAAATTTATAAGTTAGGTAGCAAGTCTTTCGACATGTCAAAATGGTTCAAAAGCATAAATAGATCATAGGGGATTCGAAGATCCCGGATACATAACAACGAATATTAACAATGAGAATATTACAAGTTGTGAAAGAGTTCCAATACAAGGACTCCACTAACATTACCAAACGGATAAAGGGGCTAACATGTGCCCAAGCTAGGTCATAGCTTACAAATTAGCATAGATGGAAGGATTTAAACCCAAATACTTGTAAGTTCCATAATTCGAGTCTAACATGAACAATATCGAATTGCAACTGTTACAAGTTTAATAAAAGAACTATGCTAAGTGAGTCCAAAAGAACATGATTTCTCGTGGGGAGCTTCAAAAACATGAGGCTAGAGTATCCAGCTACTCGTGGGCCTTGCCCCTATCAAGACCGCCTGAAAAAGAGTTTTTATAGATTCATTAAGCACGACGGCTTAGTAGAAAACATTATAGATATACAAGATGGATCCCATAACTACCAATGAGATGTGGTGCCATGTATGATGCCTAAGCCTTTCAACTAATGAGCCCTCGGGCTATGCATACGTGTTCACTCGCCTCGTTACCGGACTGTGAGCCACCCCCCACTGGGAATGTAGCATACCAACTTTCCGATAGCTAGTCGAATATAAGTTGGAGTTTGGTACGTTCTTAGGTACGTCCACCCTGTCCTCACACACAACCCACATCCGGATTTTTCACATCTTTTTATCCCCATTTTGGGACTTCTCATATGCAAATCATGCTATGCTATGAGGTATGCCCACTTGGCAACAATGCACGTGAATTCTACGATTCTAATGCATGTGTCAAATTTCAAGAATGATATCAATAAATTTCATCATTTATTAGCAACATTAAGACTTTGACAATAATCAAAGTAAGCATGAGTTCTACCATTTAGAGAATTAATAATAACACACAAGCATATGCTTTCAACTTAGCAACAAGACTTAATTTATATGAACATTTTAGTTATTAATTAGCAACTAAGTAAATAAGCACATAATCTCATTTAAGCATCTATGCAACTAATTAACAACTAGACATGCAAGTCACATAAACATGTGCATTTGGAAGGAATTATAATTTACTCCACAAAACCTCTATTTATAGCAATTAATCACATGTCAAAGTTTAGATATAGAATACCATTTGTATATAAATAATGTAATCTACCTTCTCCTTGAGAATACAAGTATAAGCAAAGAGAATCCAAGAGAGATTGAGAAAGCCCAAGTAGTAGATCTTCAAGAACAAGAAAATAGAAAGTTCATCCTCTCTCCTTAGGCCATAACTTGAGCTAGAGAACACAAATGGAGAAAATAAGAACACCAGTGGGAAACTCTAGTAGAGAGGGTCACTTTTGATACTAATAGCTTGCTCCCAACAATGAGTTATGGAGGCTCAAAATTAGGGTTTAAGGTTGAAGTAAATATGGGGGTTTACTCTTCCAAACATGAGGGTGATAGAGATAGAGATAGAGATAGGAGAAGAATAATGAAAAGAAAATGAGGGGGAGAGATATACAAGGGAGGGAGAAGGAGAGGGGCAAGCTTCCTAGGGGACTTTAGTTGTTGGGGGTGGTTGGGAGTGGTTTGGGAGTGGTTTGGGGAGGTGACTTGTGGGCCCCCTCTTGTCTCCCTCACACACACACACATACAAATATGTAACATATATATATATATACACACCCATGTGCCAAAACAATTACCAAAGTGGTACCACAAGACCAAAGGTTAGGCATTAAAATGTATAAGTCCACAATGGGTCCATACATTGACCACTAAAATTACCACAATACCCTTAAAAAAATTTCAAAACATTACAAAATATCATTTATGGCTCCAAAGAAAAACTCAAAGAAAAGTAGTAGTGACCCAACCTGGGATCATTGTAAAAGAATAGATGAGGGAAAAGGGGGTAGGACGCACCTCTCATGTAATTATTGTGGAAAATATTGGGGTGGGGACCGTGGGGTTATTCGAATGAAACATCATTTAGCATGCACTCACATAATGTAGCGGTTTGTGCCCAAGTACCGAAAGAAATTAAAAAGAAGTTCGAAGACATTTTAAAAGAGTTGGAAGGTGATGATTGTGATAAAATTGAAGAAAGTTTTGAAGAATTTAATGAGTAAAAAAAGGGAACCTTAGTTGAATTTGTTTTGCAAGGCAAGTCAAAAGTAAAGAAATATACTCAAAAGACCATACACGAGATGCTTAAAGATAAGGAACCTGCTGCTAAAGATATTTGTAGAATTTTATACTGGAATGCTTTAGCTTTTAATATCGTTAAAAGTCCGTTATTTTTTAAGATGATTAAATCGGTTGGTGAATACGGGAAAGGGTTGAAACCTCCAAGCTATCATGATGCTAGAGTCACACTTCAAAAAAAAGAGAAGTTGATGGTGTCAATGCAAGTTTGGAGAAGTATAAAAGTGAATGGAAAAGGACCGGGTGTACCTTGATGTCGGATGGGTTGACCGATGGAAAAAGCCGATCACTTACAACCTTTCTTGTAAATAGTCCAAGTGGTACGGTGTTCATTACATCGATTGACACTTCCGATGCTATAAAAGATGCAAAAAAGTTGTTCGAATTGCTTGATTCTTTAGTAGAAGAGATTGGAGAGGAAAATGTTGTTCAAGTAGTGACCGATAGTGCCACGGCTTATGTAGCCGTCGGTAGATTGCTAGAGGACAAAAGGAAGAATTTGTTCTGGTCCCCATGTGCGGCCCATTGTATTGATTTAATTCTTGGCGACATTGGTGATATCCCGGCTTTCTTTGATACACTAGCGAAGGCACGGAGGATCACAATTTACATCTATCGGTATACTTGGGTGTTGAATTTGTTTCGAAAGTACTCTAAGAATAGGGAATTAACAAGACCAGCGGTGATAAGATTTGCCACGTCTTATCTTACTTTAAAGACTATTATGGAAGCGAAAATTCCTCTACGGGTTATGTTTGCATCGGAAGAGTGGGCTACCAGTTCTTATGCAAGCAAAGATGATGCAAAGATCATCTCACACTTTGTTTTGGGGGACAAAGATTTTGGAAATCAATTAAATATTGTTTGAAATGTGTGCTTCCACTAGTGAAGGTTCTAAGACTAGCAGCTGGAGATGCAAAGCCGGCAATGGGGTATATATATGAGGCTATGGATAGAGCAAAAGAACAAATTAAGAAGAATTTCAAAAATGTGGCGGCAAGATATAATCGCATTTGGGGCATCATTGACGAAAATTGGAATTTACAACTCTACAGACCACTTCATGCCGTGGCATTCTATCTTAATTCAAAGTAAGTTGTTATATTAATATAAATTATAGTATTCTAGAATCTAATTGTTATGTTATTTATTTACTTGTATTACTTGAACTTTATTTAATTTTAAGGTTCCATTATGATCCAAATTTTCAAGCGGATCTAGATGTAAAGATGGGTTTGTTTAGAACAATTGAGAAAATGTACCCCGATGTACAAACAAGAGTCATGATTGATTCACAACTTGAGATTTCAAGAGAGCCGAGGGTATGTTTGGAATGGAGATGGCCGTCTTGACAAAGAAACAAGAAATAACCCGGTAATCTCTTTTTGCAAATTTACAAATTACAAGGACTAATATTAATATATTTTAAAACCTAACCTCTTGTACTTTCTACTTGTAGCTTTATAGTGGGAAAATTATGGTGAAAAGTGCAAAGAGCTTCAAAGGCAAGCTATACGGGTGCTAAGCCTTACTTGTAGTGCCATCGGTTGTGAAAGAAATTGGAGTACATTTGACCATGTCCACTCTAAGAAAGGAACCGTTTGGACCAACAACGGTTGAATGCTTTGGTAGTTGTAAAGTACAACCTTCAACTTGAGGTGGGCATGCAAAAAGGCAAGAGAATAGGGAGGATTTGTATGATCCAATTTGTTTGTCAGATATGGAATCGTATGATGAATGGATCACTGAAAGGGAAGATGCATGTTTAGTTGATGATTTATCATGGATGGATGTTCATGAATGCTTCACAGTTGATGAAGGTCCTAGTAGCAACCGTAGAATTTTATAAATAAAGAGAGTGAGAGAGAGAGAGAGAGAGAGAGAGAGATTGTAAGAATGTTATTCAGTATTTAAGGATTACAAGACTCTCAATCCGTTATATAGGGTGAGCATAAGAGAGATAAGATGAGAATAATAGATAAGATCAAAGGAGATCATATCTCCAAGATTACAATAAAATCAGTTTAAATCAAATATAAAATCTGAATAATCTCTATCAAATCTAGAAAATTCTGAAATCATATCACACGATTCACACCCCATATCTTCCATATTTTCTTCCATAATTTCTAACACTCCCCCTCAAGTTGGCACACGGATACTTGTTGAAGTGTCCAACTTGCACACGAATATGGAAGACAATCTTATACCGAACTATCCTCTCTTAAACTCAGCCTTGTAGACTGTTGCAGCGGCCCCTCTTAAGTAGTCTCTCGTCCACGTGCAACCCCTTCTTGGGTGGTCCACGTGAGGCTCCTCTTAGGTGGTCTCGTCATACAAACATCCAAAGCTCCAAGATCTCATGGAGAAAGGTGAGATGTGCCCACGGAATAATCCATCATGTGACACATAAATAGAGGTAGTTGTCTTGTCTTCAACACTCCCCCTCAAGTTGAAGGAGGGGGGGGTGGGGGGGGGGGGGGGCATGTGTTCAAACACACCAATCCGTGCGGTGTAGCTGGTCCTCTTCGGGTGGTCTCGTCACCCGTGTGATATAGCAGGCCCCCTCCTCAGGGTCCCATCACCCGATCTTGTCTCCTTATATTCTCCCCCTCAAACTGAAGGTGGGAGTGAACACGAAGACTGAAGTTTGGAAGACGTAAGAAACAAAACCCCATTAAGCCCAAAGCCAAACATGGCTTAAAAAAAATCTGAAATCTTGAAAATTTTGGGGCTAATTTGTAATTTCTGAAATTTTTGGGGCAAAAATGTCATTTCAAAAAAAAATGGGGGCAGATTTGCAAATTCTAAAAACTGTTGGGCAGATTTGCAAATTCCAGAAATTGTTGGGACAAATTTAAAAATTCAGAGAAGATTGGTGGTCTTACTGTAAGTAAAGGAAAGCTTTGGGGGTGTCACTAAAAAAATAAAAAACTTTTGGAGTGGGGGGTTACGTGAAAGACAAAAGATGTCCCCCACGTTTTTTCCTTTTCATTGGAGACCAAAAAGTCTCTTCCTCTCTCTCTCTCTAATCAAGAATAAAAAAAGATTTATTTTTATTTTATTTATTTATTTATTTATTTTTGTATAAAACAACTTTCAACCTCAGATTTGGGTTGATAAAAAAGAATCAAACAGATTAAAAAAAAGAAAAAGAAAAAAAAAACCAATTCGATTGGTGTGTTTGAACACATGCCCCCCCCCCCCCCCCCCCCCCCCCCTATAACCGTGTTTACCTTCCCAGTTAAAACTGTGATGCGCTGATGCTAGCAAATAACATGCCCACAAAACAAACCAATTCGAGTCAGTTGGTTTCATGATAAACATAATACATGAGGTCACGGCCATGACACTTTGAGTGGTTCCAACAGTCTACTTTATTACTGATTTTTAAAGCTTGCTACAGAGCAAATGAAACCACTCACCTAAAATACAGAGCAAATCATTAGTAACTAAACAATTTTCATCTGGGAATATTGTCATGTTACTGCTACAATCTGTGGGTACTTTATGTATTTTAACAAATTTTATGTCTAATTACTTTTAAGAGGAATCAAATGAACTAGTAACCCATAATCAACGAAATGCAAGTTTATGCTGCCCATTTTATATCCTAGACTGCAAGTGAGTCACGATAGGCAACCGTGTAGCTAGGAACCTTTTCCTATTCACAACATATTGTTCCATATGCTATTCCAAGAAAAAGAATCGTGGAGTTTTGGTGTTCCATATTCTTTTATATCAGGCCAAAACCTATCTCCATCTCCATTCTCAATGAGTAGGAAACATGCTTAAAAACTCTTACCACCGTTTTATGGCGCATTTAGAAGTTGAATTTGCACGATGCGTATTTGACACATTACACGTTACCTTCAAAGTTTGGTAAAGGAAAAAAAAAAAGATCGGGAAAATTTACACAAACACTTATTATGACGAGGCATGGGAGACAAATTCAAGTATAATTTGATTGACAAGGATCAAGTATTGGGGTGGGACGGAAATTATGATAAGACTTGAGTAGACTATGTTCGAGTAAGCTTATGATCGATGTCGTTAATCTAAGATCGTGGACTATTATTCTGTATTTTACAATCAAATTTTCTTTCAAATCTTTAATATCACCGAGACCCACACCGATTCAGCTTTAAAAGACGCGCTCAGCAACAAGGCAAAAAGTGTCATGGTGCAAGTAATTTCACGAGAACTGAAGCCAAGCAACAAGTAATAACCACCTAAGTAGCCCGAATTAACCTGATACACGTAGTCATCCTTAACCCAATACAAAAGGCAAAGTGTGAGTATACAACACAAGTATCGAAATTACTGATCCATTGCCCCAAAGAGAACATATGAATCATGAGATATGTTGAAGTAAACAACTTCAACCTTCCACCAAGCTTGTTTACGGTGTCTTTAGTACATCAAACTAAAGGGTTTTTACAACCAATGACACAATCTGCACATCAAGAGAGAAAAATGATTCCTATCTCAACCCTCCCACTAAAGGGAAAGTCTCAATCGAGAGCAATTAACCAAACTGAACTTCTAAAGCATACCATGTCCTCCAGTTAATTCCAGAGCCAATTCTACTTACATTAGTAGAAAAAAACCAATTGCAAACTCCCACTCATGTGTAGAACTATAGCCGAGTGTGCCGGGGGGGGGGGGGGGCGCGCGGGGGTTGGGGCCTACCCTACAAGATTTTGGACCAAACCCCCGTGTGGGCCTCTTGGGTAGCCTAGCTAGTAACATGGCCCCCCATAAGCAAATTCCTGGTTCCGCACCTGCCCTCACTCCTTCGCCTTGAATCTAAACACATATTTGTGCACTTATATTCGCCAACAGCTCAAATGTCCAACCCTACCAAAAAATCCATCGAAGGAATTATGTGAATGTGAATCTGCCACTATTTTCACAATCACTATCTTGAGTCTCAAAAGCCGGAATTTGCTACAAATCATTCATCCAAATCATTCCAGCAATCAAAGAGCCACACAACATCAAATAGTAGCAACTAGCAAGCCACTGATTAGAGAAGGTAGAAAAATCCAAGTGAATTGACAGAGATATAAAAGCTAAATTTAGGGCAAAAATGCACTGTGATATGATAAATCAAAAGGACCCAACCCACCCAAATGGAAAATTATGAGTATCAATCAACTGAAAAGACAGAGAGGAAAAAGAAAGAAGAAAAGATCGAACCATGGTGAGCGTAGATCCAACCGTGCCTCCATGAGTAGATGTGATCGCCTGGCTTCAGTTTGCCTTTGTCGATCCTGTTAGACAGTACTCCTCTCATCGTTTCCAGTAATCCTCTCTCTACCCTCCTCTTTTTTTCTCTTCTAAAAAGCTGAATACAGAATAATTCCATTTTCGATGTCACCAGGTCTCCGAACGTCACATACATGGAAAATTCAAACCAACACGTGGCAAAACACCAAAGGGAAACCCAATAGATACCGAAAGCGTAAACATTAAAAAAACAACTCCATCTTTTTTTTTTCCTCAAAAGATCAGTACAGAATAAGATCATATCCAGTGTCGCTGTAACTACAATAACAAAATACATAGCAAGGTCAGACCAACGCCTGTGAAAACACCAAAGATAAAGCCAAAAGAGTTCCCAAAAAATGTCAACAAATGAAGGAGACGAACTCGCCGTCTTATTTTTTTTTATAAAAGGATAAGTATAGTTTGATTTCATTTTCATCTTTTTTTTATTTATAAAAATATCAGTATAGATTGATATCATTATCCATGGCACCATAACTACGAAAATCACAGACTTGGTGGTAAAGTCAGACCAACGCCTGGACAAACACCAAATGTAAACCTGAAAGAAACTGATAACTTTGTTATCTGAAAAATAATTCACCATCTTTTCCGAAGACAGGTAATATGACTGGTATTAGATTTTAGAGAGATGATGGAAAAAAGCGAAGTAGGGCAAAAAGCGATGCGAAGTATGACTGGTATTAGATTCTAGGGATTATTAAAAATCAATCAACATGACAGTCAGCTACTTTTTTAAAATAAAAAAGAAATTAAATTAAAACAAGAAATTTAAAAATACATCAACTTTTTTATTTTTTTAAAATAAAAAAATTACATTTACCTCCCCATATTCTTCCTCACCACCACCTCCACCAGCTGCCACCACCATGGCTGGCCACCATGACCACCACCACCATACCACCACCACCACCACCACCAACCACTACCACCACCCCAACCCCAACCCCAACCCCCCCCTCTCTCTCTCTATATATATATATACACACAAGAGTATATATATCTAATATAAGGCCACCACCACCACCCCAAACCTCTCTCTATCTCTTCTCTCTCTTCATACCACCACCACAGGTCTGCTCCGTCGTCCACTCCTGCCTTGCAGAAAAGAAGGAAAAAAAAAAAGTTACAAGTTGGAGCAACTGTGCAAATGGCAAGAGCAACTCACCAAACTTATCGGGAGCAACTCACCAAACGTAAGGAACAACACACCAAACGGAAAGAATAACGTTGCTCCTTACGTTTGGTGAGTTGCTCCCGATACGTTTGGTGAGTTGTTCCTTCTGTTCGGACAATTGCTCCAAAAATCTACACCTATTTTTTTTTTTTGTAGTGGCGATGGTTAGGGGTGGGCAATCGGACAATTCGGTTTCGAACCGAAAATTTCGGGTCGGGCTGTTCGGGGTCGGGTTGGCATTTTTGGTGCCGAAATCCGAACTAAAACAAAGTTCGAAAGTATAGTTCGAGTTCGAAATTAAAGTTCGAAAGTTCGGGTTGAAATTAAACCGAAATTAAAAAAAGAAAAAATTAATACTTGAAATACAAGTCCCCTCTAGCTCTGGATCAACTCAAGTAAGCCCAAATTCATACTCAATTAATTAATGGTATAATTAACAATTTTTTTTTTTGTTTCAAAATCTTCACAATACATATATGGGCAATACTAGGGGCACTAACAAATCTCACTAACACTTACTAACACACTCTATCTCTCTCCTAGTGGTACTGCGGGGGCCACTGCGGACCCCACAGTGCCACTAGGAGAGAGATAGAGTGTGTTAGTAAGTGTTAGTGGAATTTGTTAGTGCCCCAAATGTTACTCTACATATATATATATATATATATATATATGGGATTTGCTAACTAACAACACATGAGGCTTTTAGTGACGAAAAATAGACTTTTAGCGACAAAAATTTTCGTCGGTAAAAGTTGAAACCTTTAGCAACAAAAGTTTCGTCACTAAAAACTTGTTTTCCGTCGCTAAAGAGGCTGTTGTATGCTGCTAACCTACAACCATCGTGTTGTAAGTTAGCAGCCCCCTATATATATATATATGAATACATTTATATATGCTTTCAATCACACTTACTAATCAGGCTAATTTTCCAAATTTGTCACAGATACATGAAAGTTTGAAACCCAAGAAGTTCTTCAACTCAAACAGCCAATAGAGCAAGAACATATCGAACTCGACATTAGCACTATTACAAAATCCAAGTAAGCTACAAAGTTCATCAAACCAAGATGAAAACCCCATAAAGTTCATCGGCTACACAAATCTGAGAGAGAGAGACTCGGAGAGAGAGAGAGAGAGAGAGAGAGAGAGAGAAAGAAGTAAACCTGATACCTCGTGGACTTGGAGTCGTGAAGTCATCGTCGCGCCACTGCCAGACAGAGACCCGTCGTCGCAGTCGCCGTCGCCGTCGCTGTCGCCGAGAGGAGGAAGGAGTGAGGTGAGCCTGTGAGGGTTGCGACTGCAACGACTCTGCTCTCTGCATGATGACTGATGAGTTGAGACCCTTGAATCTTGATTGAGGAGTTGACTGAGTGTTGAGGGTTCAGTTCAGCTTCAGCCGTGACCCGCCATGAGAGATGAGACTGAGAGTCTGAGAGAATAGAGATTGAGATTTCAGATTTAAGAGTTTGTTTTTGGGCCGTAACCCCTCAACATGTGTTTATATATTACATAAATTTCGGATATTCGGTTTCGAACCATTTTCAATACCGAAAATCGAACTAAACTTATGAATACAGTTCGGTTTCGAATTGAAATAAGTTCAGTTCGGTTTTTATCCGAACCAAAGTTTTTAAAATTTTGGGTTTAGGTCGGTTTTTCGGGTTGACCCGAAGTATGCCCACTCTTAGCAATGGTGGATGAGTGAGGTGGCCCATGATAGTGATGGCTATGAGAAGAGAGAGAGAGAGGAGATCAAAGAGAAAGAAGAGATGGGGTAGGGGTGGGGGTAGTGGTGGTGGTGGTGGTGATGGAGTAAGGTGTAGCTTTTTGGAGCAATTGTCCAAACAGAAGGAGCAAATCACGAAACGTATCGGGACCAACTCAGCCAACGTAAGGAGCAACATTACTCTTTCCGTTTGGTGAGTTGCTCATCATATTTGGTGAGTTGCTCCTATCGTTTGGGCAGTTGCTCCTACTTGCAACTTTTTTTTTTCTTTTTCTGCAGTGGTAGGGGTGGATGAGGGAGGAGGCCCATGGTGGTGGTGGTGAGAAGAGAGAAGAGATAGAGAGAGGTTGAGGTGGCCGGTGATGGTCATATATAAGATATCTCTTACTATACTATAAGAACGAATAAGCTAGCACGTCAAAAAATATGAACTTCCTCTTTTGCCCTTCACTATATCATAATTACTCATACATCTATCTACACTTCGTAAGGATATATTGATTTGTGTGAGGGTAAATCGGTCATTTTAAACAAATAATTATATTCAAGTCAGCTTTTGAAATTTTATTTAATAGAATAATGAGGTTTCAATCAACAATCTTGTGTCTAATTATATTCGAGTCAACAATTTTTGGGATATTTATTAATCACTTCAAAAAAAGTCAACAAAAGTGGCTATTTTAGTGGCTATTTAGGAATTGGTCACTAATATTTACAATTTGATCAACTTCTTCTCTCAAATGAGGTTTCAATCAACAATCTTATGACTAATTACATTTGGGTCAACAATTTTTTGGATATTTATTATTCACTTCAAAAAAAGTTTTAAAAAAAAGTGGCTATTTTAGTGGCTATTTAGGAATTGGTCACTAATATTTACAATTTGGTCAACTTCTTCTCTCAAATTTAGGATTCATATATTGTAATACGTGTAATTGAATTTGGATCAGTAAGTTTTGAGATATTTATTATTCACTTAAAAAAAAGTAAAAAAAAAAGTAGCTATTTAGGAATTGGTCACTAATATTTACATTTTGGTCAACTTCTTCTCTAAAATTTAGGATTCATATATTGTAATATGTGTAATTACATTTGCGTCAGCAAGTTCTTGGATATTTATACTTCACTTTAAAAAATGTCAAATAAAGTGGCTATTTTAGTGGCTATTTATGAATTGGCCACTAATATTTATATTTTGGTCAACTTCTTCTCTCAAATTTAGGATTTATAGATTGTAATATGTACAATTACATTTGGATCAGCATTCTGTTGCATCTTTATGATTCACTTCTTAGCTTCGAATATCAATTAAGGTTTACAAACACATTCATGTCCTTTTTTAGGAGAAATACCCTACTTGTGTCATATATTTTTAGTGGTGATTTATTAGGTACCTTTGCTACTCATTTACAAGATAGTCAGAATTATCAACTTCTTCCGTATGAAGAGTTTCAGATAAAATAGCTACATTTACAATTTCCTATTTAACCGTTTTAACATCTTATTATACACTTTTAACAACCACTTAACCACACGAAATGACACAATTAAATTTCCGGAGCAACGCGCGAGACTCCAAATAGTATATATATAAACTCAGAACCCTTCTCCTAGAGAGAGTCACTTTGTTAAAGTGAGGACTTCTGTTTACAGTCGTTAGATTCAATTTTTATTAATTTCACTGAAGTAATTTCACATACTAAAAACTGAATCTAGTGACCGTAAACAGAAGTCCGACTCTCTCATGTGAGGGGACTGTATATAAACTTATGTTCAATTGCTATATCTACAATTATATATACTGTAATTCATAATACACATATATGTATCTGAAATCGACAAAAAAGATAGAAACTTGAGTAAATTACCTGAGTTTAGGTAGAAAGAATTGTTGTTAATTTGTTGTGCCTTTGAATTAAGGAGTAAAAACAGAAGATATATATATATATATATATATGGTCGGCCAAATACGGACCGAAAAGTGTAAATTTTTTTTTTGGTCATCGTGGGTGTCCGGGCCAGCTTGCTCACACCTCGACTAATCCCACGAGGCCAGAGCTTCCGGGTGAATCACCTATGGTCACCCCGTTGAGACTCGAACACAAGACCTCTGGGTATAACACTCAAAGGCCTTGCCATCCGACCACAAAAGAAGTGGTTAGGATCGAAAAGTTGAAAGCGGTGTAGCTGAAGAAGCAAGCAAGAGACGATGAAGAGAGAGAGAGAGAGAGAGAGAGAGAGAGAGTCTCATACCGTTGAAGAGAGAAAAAAAATAAAAATAAAAAAAGCTTATAATGTGAAATCAATGGAGACTGAAGAGAGACAAATTAAGTGAATGTGAACTACTAGTATATATATATACTCATGTGTGTGTATATATATATATATAGAGAGAGAGAGAGGTTGTGGAGGATGGTGGCCGTGGTGGTGGTGGTGGTCGTGGTGGTGGTCATCGTGGCCAGCCATGGTGGTGGCAGCTAGTGGAGGTGGTGGTGAGGAGGGGGGGGGGGGGGGGGGGGGGGGGGGGGGGGGTGTAAATGTAATTTTTTATATTTTTTTATTTAAAAAAATTAAAAAGTTGATGTGTTTTTAAATTTTTAGTTTTAACTTGATTTCATTTGAAAAAGTAGCTGACTGTCTTTTAAATTTTCAAATAAAGTTGACTGATTTTTAATAATCCCTAAATTCTATCCTCTTTTTAATTAATCCAAGGGGGTAATGTAATGTTTCAGAATTTTAATAAGGGTAATTGGGTAATTTTGCATGTTCTGTGTGGACTGGTATTTTAATTTACTGTATTTAAATTTTTCAGAGCATGATTAAATTATTTTATTTTGTCTTTCATATGCTTTAGAAATTAATTTCTGTACCCGTGGATGTGTTTATTTAATTTTGGGGTTACACGGTTGGGTCAGACTGTCCATTGGAGTATCAAACATTTCATTTTTTGGGCAAACTAGCAAGTGGGTCCCACCCCACCACCTTAAGTCAGCCGAAATGCTCCTTGGAGCATTTCACGTTTCATTTTTTTTCCTTCTTCCTTCTCCCTTCATTTCACAGTCTCTCTTTTCTTTTCTTCTTCTTCTTCTTCTCTTCCATAGATATAACTCCTTCAATCCTTCTCCAATCTCCAAGAGATTCAAAACCTAACTCAAGATTATCACTCTCAAGCCCTTTTCTTCATTTCTAGGGCTTGGAATCATCTCATTGGTAAGTTTCAAGAAAACCCCCAAATTCTAGGGTTTCAAAGGATTTCACAATATTTGATTTCTCTTCTTATGTTTTTGATTTCTTTGCTTAGGAAAGTGTTTTTGGAGCTCTATGGGTTCTCTCTTTCCCATTGCTTGCAAGCATTGAAACTATTTGGAGTTTGCTAGCTCTCTTGATTTTCCAATTTTCTTTGGAGCTAAACTTTGAGGTAGATTAATATTGTTTCATTTCCATATGTTGTGCTTAACTAAAATGCTTTGAGTTTATTTTATGCTAGGAGAGAACCTAGATACATGTACTAGGATTTTCCCCCAAAATTATAATGTTAAGGTTTTATGTCCAAATATAATTTACATGCTTTGGTTGTGCAAATTGTGATGTTGATGTGTTATATGTGATTAAAATGAGGTGAAGAGAATAATTTAAACACATGCATGAGGTTTTCCCAAAGTTGTAAATTTAGGGTTATATGCCTAATTGTGAATTTACATATTTTGGTTGTTCTATAGTTGATTATGTGATGCTAGACGTGCCTAGGATGCTCCCTTTATGTGTAAAAGCATGTTAGGACGTTAGTTTAGAAATCCTTGTTAGGAGTGCTATATTATGAATTTTTTTATTTAACTCTTGATGTCTTTAATACACGTTCAACATGCAAGAATTATTGTGTTCATTATTTTGTTGGAGCATCTATGTTATCGTTTTAAACATTTCATACATTGAGGCCAAATCGGCAAGCATCCACGTATCACGACATAAAGGTTTTATTTGAAAAAGAGAGAAAAACCCCATGTGTGGGAATTTTGGTTTAAGAAATCCGGACGTGGGTTGTGATGTGAGACAGGGAGAATGACCCTTAGAAACATTCAAACTCCAAACTATATTCGGGTAGCTCCCGGAAGTTGGTATGCTACACTCCATGCGTGGGTGGCTCATGGTCCGGTAACGAGAGAGATGTGCATTTGTCACGCATAGCCTTGCGGCTTTAAACATTTCATGGTAGCCATGGTGGCGATTCATTGCACCTCATTTCATTTTAGTCATGGATAGCATATAGATTTGTTACAATGTTGTCTACGAGCCGTCGTTCTCATAAAAACGACAAAACATTTTTCAGGTGAATTTGATAAGGGCAAAAAGGGCACATGTGATCGACGCATAGACGTTGGTGTATTTTGTTCTATTTTGAGGACTCGTGTCTACATATGTAAATGGATAGTTCTCATGTGAATTTTAGTCTTTGAGAAGTTTATAATAGTTAGAGCTCTTCAAGAAAATTGTTGTATTACTTTTATTAAACTTCTAAAGTTTGGATTCCATAATTTTGTCATCGGAAGGTCTTGTTGTAAGTTTGATGGACAAGTGTTAGTCCTTTTATTTATGTTATGTAACTATGTTTCCGAGACCGTAGTATTCCTTCTAAGGCTTTATGTTTGTGTGTTAAGTTGAATCCTTGCCGGATTTGGTTGTGTTTGGTTTGTCCTTGCCGGACTCATTGTTCTTTTATTTTGAATCCTTGCCGGATTCGGTTATGTTTATTTTGTCCTTGCCGGACTCTTCGCATTTACATGGAATCCTTGCCGGATTTACACTTTTGTTTTCAAAAGAAATGTTTCAAAATCTCTCTCTCCCAATCTCTCCCATTCTCTTTCTCTTTCTCCCTCTCTTTGATCTCTTTTCATTTCTCAAACTTTCTTTTCTTTTTGCTTATGTTGGAATTATATTTATTTTTAAAATGTTTCCGAATGTGAAAATACACGTGTGTGTGTGTTTAGAATACATTCCCTCTATATCTCTCCCTATCTCTCCCTAAATCTCTCTCCCAATCTCTCTCCCTCCCATTATTCCTCTCCTTATCTCTTTCACTTCTCGTTTTCAATAAATTTCGAGTACATGAAGTTCTGTTTGGTCTAGGCACGTGTTATATGTCATTTAGGACTTGTTTAGTCATGTATCGAGGTTTAAAATCGAGAATTTAGCAAAGTTGGAAAGGTTTCGAAAAGCTGCCACAATGCTGTCAAAAGCTGCTGTAAAAAAAAACTGCTACTGTTTTTCTTATTTTCTGCCCAAATGGTGCAGAATTGGAAAAAATGTCATTAGACAAAAGTTGTGCAGAATCGAATTTTACATGGACCAGCGCTGACAGAATGTAAAATTTTTAAAGATATAGTCACTTACAGATGTTTTAAAATTCAGCAATTATCCAAAAATGGTCCTTTATCATTTTTTTTGTATTCCTTGAACTAGTGCTTGTTCGGATAGACTTTTTATTAAAATTTCAAATGCTTTTACCTTCGTTTGACTCATTGACATGTAAGTCCATTTCGACTTATGTGTTAGTACGTCATCCTTGTAGGAAACCCAGTGGGTTTCCAAAGTCGCTTCCGCATTGTGATTGGATTTTACTTCTTTTTCCTCTATCTTTTCTCTTTCCTCGCGCTTCGGTTTTCGGGGCGTGACAGATTGGTATCAGAGCTAACCGGGTTTGAATACCTAGGGGCTATGGGTGTTTACTTCGGGCTTGTTTCGTTTCCGTCCACGCTTAAGCTTGTTTATTATTTTCCGTTTATTTCATTGAGGTTTTTCGTTGAGATGATGCGATGCCGCGTGGGCATGCGTAGAGGTTGAATTCCTTCGGGACCTATATGGTTACATGTTTAAGGTGTTTACATGTTTCACATTTGACGTAGTATATGCTTACATGTTAAATGTTTACATACTCCATGGGATGACATTAGTCCTCCTATAAATTGCTTAATGTGGTAAATAATCATTCGATTCCTCATTCGATGCTAATTGTTTTAACTAGGCCGCTATTTACTTTACATAGTGAGATGTTGCATGAGCATTTTTTTTTATTTAGTGAAAGTCTTTGGAACTTTTGTACTTACGTGCCCAGTTTACATGTTTCATGTCTTACGTGTTATGTGAGTTCATGTGAAGCCTACGTGCTCTATGTATTGCGTTGTACATTTCCATTGGTTATGATATAAAGAATACATATTTCATACAAGGCAAGTATAATGCTAGCATGCTTAAGGTTGAGCTAGGTATGTATATGCTAAGTGCTTACATGTCAAAGATTACATGTTCCATACCCGATATGCTAAGTGTTTATATGATTTTCAATCGTTCTAATATGTATTGATGTATATTGAGTAATGTGATCCCGTATTGTTGATGAGCATACTTCTATGTGAATTTGATGTTTATGTTAATGTTTACACGTGATATGTGTACATGTTCTACGTGCTATGAGCTTATTGGTTCCAACATTTATATATGTTCAGGGTACATGCCAAGTACATTAATGTTTGACGTGCCCATACAGTTATGTTATAATCGTGCATGTTTTCAGTGCTATGTGTTCCCCTGGGTCATGATAGGCATTGATTAGTATGAATCATGATATAAATTGCTTAAGGTTGCTAGTAATCCATATTGATGTTGATTGCCCTTCCTATACTATCCTTGCCGTTTATGTTAAGTATCGAGTTGATTTACAAAACAATATGGTATCATCGTTCACAAATGTAAATGGAATTATGAAGGGAAACGTTTTATGTTATATGTGAACATGATTGATGTTGTGAGCTATGTGATCTCATGCTAAGTATGCGTGTCCTCTAAGTAATGTGTGAATTTATGTTTAATCTATTAAGATTCGTGCCTGGATCACGTGGAACTGTGGCTTGAGTACGTATTTATAATTTGGAGTACCTTGGTACTGTTTGAGAAACCTCTTCGAGTAGACGCTACAACTTTTCAGTCAGATTTAAGTGGGGGTTAGTGTTGAATACACCGACTTTGGAGAGTATGTTATGGGACACCCTCAACCGATTGTTTCGTGAGTAGTATTTTCCATTCGTAGTTCGTCAAGCTTAGAGGATTGAATTTCTGAAACCTTCGTTAGGGAGCCGTGACATCTCCTGAGTAAGAGGCTAGTTTCATTTCCGATATAACATTGGACACTAGAATGAAGGTAAGAACTTTTGAGAATGGACTTCGTACAGGCCTATGCACCAACGCGATTGTATTCGACTTGAATGTACGTAGTAAAGTGGTTCAGAAAATATTAGTTTTTGGGTATTTGAATTCGAATAAAAAGTTAGAGACTTCGTGCACCGACTAAGAACAGTCAGTTAGACCACACCCAGTTCGTCCACCTTTTCAGCAGGCTTGTGGACCACCTTTGTTACTATCACAGCCAACTCCTTCAACTCGGATTTTTGGCCGAGCGTCCCTAGGAGGACAATAAGGACAGTTTAATCCTTTTGCCGCCGCACCTTTCGTGGGTAATACCGATGTTTTTGTGATCCGAAGTAAGTTGTTCGTGTTTAGTCCCTGTGCCACTATGCCTGTAGATATCGACGTATCGTACCCCTTCAGATACCACCTTGAGCATCATCATTGAGTTGAGGAATGAGTCATTTGGTTCTTACATTGTTAGTTATTAGTTGATACTTCCGTTGGAGGCTTACTTCCCTTGGATCGAGTGTGTTGTGACTACGAGCTGTGATGGCTAACCAGCATACCATCTTTGAATTGTGATCGTGAGTATGGACTAGTGAGTACTTGCCGAGCACTTGTGACTTGTTTTGAGAGGAAGTTAGCTTTCGCATTACCATCCGGGAATCTTAGTTATTTCATGGGTTATCGTATAGAGACTCTGATATATCCGCTTCATAGTTTGTGCAACAGTAAAAATCGTATTGCCTCCTTAAATAGCTTGTTTTGTTTTCTGATGAGAATGAACCAAATTTGATTGAGTTCTCTTTCGTTGTGGGTTAGTACACTGACGTGTTTCCTGAGAATTTGCAAGGCTTGTCGCCTATCCGTGAGAATTGAGTTGTGACTGATTAATACCCAGTACTCCATCTATTTTGATGCCGCTGTATTCTATGACATCCGTAGGGTTGAAAGAGTTAAAGACTCAGTTGGAGAACTTACAGGATAGCGATTGCATTTGTCTTAATCAATCTCCGTGGAGAGTACCCATTTCCCTGTGCCAAGAAGATAGATGGTTCGCTTAAGTTGAGTATTGCTTATGACATCGAATCTTGTGACTATAAGAATCAGTAGATCCTTTTGACTAACTTCGTAGATCAACGTGTTTAGTTTCAAAGATTGATTTGAAATAGAGTTATCACCAGTTGCACACTAGGGAACATGAGATTCCTAAGACTACTTTCCGCCCGTATTACGGACATTGTGAATCCCTTGTTATACCATTCAATTTGATGAACGTACCTGCTGCTTTAGCAAATTTGATAAGCCGTGTGTTTAATCCTTGCTAAGACAAGTTTGTGATTGTGCACCGATGACTGCATATGGCAAATTATCTAAGTGTGAATATTGATTATCCGAGGTAAAAAGTTTCTTGAACATGTCATTTTTTGGTAATAGAGTATCCATGGATCCTTTTAACATTGGAACCGTTATAGATTTGCCTTGTGTATGAGATTCATGGTTTCTTGGGACTAATAGGTTACTACCGTTGCTTTGTTGGAAACGTTTCCCGTTTGGCAATTAACTTCATTGACTAAGATAGAGGTGAACTTTGTTAAGATGCTTTGGGTGAGAATGTGTTATACCAAAGTTGCAAAACTTGTTTGACTTCGGCACCTGTTTTTGTGAGCATTGAGCGTGAGTTGATTGAACTATACCAGATGCTTCCTAAACGTGGATTGAACTACCCATGACTTAGGACTAGGAGACGCCACATATGAGACATTTTTGACTTAGAGAGACATTAATTTGGGACAATGCCGTTGGGTAATTATAATTGTAACTATAAATGTAACTTTGGATGACCTTGAGACAAGAGCGGACTATGACTTGAATTGCATTGCCACCTGAGCTAGGCTAATGTCGTGACCGAGGAGTATGACTATGACTTAACTTTTTTACCTATGCAAGAGTGGAAAATGTTGAGACTCGCGTATACCCTAGAGTATTTACCGGTGCAAGAGTGGAGAATACTTAGACGTTGTAATGACTTTAAGAATTGTGGTTCGGAGGCTTTTGCCCAAATTTCTGCGTTTGACTTAAATGTGTAATCGAAAGTTCTGACTCGAAGTTGTTAGCAATCCAGAAACTCGATGATGAGACCATTGCCTTGACATACCGTATGATTAATGGAGACTTTGGACAGGATTGGAATTTTGGTGACATTAGAGGTTTGAGACCTTGAGACCGAGTGTCCGTTCCCGTTGCTTGCCGTGGAGATGTGTCGAAAGAGTTCCGCCATTCCCGTTTTGCCGTACATCCGGGAGGCACAAAGATGTACCATGATTTGTGTCGCCAGTATTAGTGGAAAGAGTTAAAGAAATCCATTGTCGAATTTGTTTGAATTGCCAGCAGGTAAAGACCGACACCAGAGAATCACAGGTTTGTTACAACTGTTTTCAATTACCTATTACTGCATTTATAGGAACTTTGCGTAAGGACAACACTCTTTTAGATCCTTGTAGATCGTTTGGACCACATCTACACGTTCGTTACCGTTCAGAGTGACCGACATCGTAGTTTCCCTTAGTCTGATTCATGTTCGTACGATCGTGAGACGCCGTAGTGTATCAGTGTCGATGCATTTAACCGTGATACAAAGGTTGTGTTTCCTTCCTGGCAGAATTTGCAGTAAGTATGGGGTATTCAGCTCCTTCTATTCTGATTGATTTTGGAAAACATGTTGAGAGTAGTGTTATGACACTTAGTAGTAATTAGGAAGAATAGTTTCTGTTAGCCGAGTTGCATCCAACATTAGTTATCAGATGGCACCGCCTGAGGTATTGTATGACCATCCTTATCAATCACCATTGTGTTGGGAAGAGATAAGTGAACCCATTGTTCATGGCCCTAATATGATTCGAGAGACTTCCAAAAAGATCAGAGAAATTAGAGAGAAACTGGTTACAACTCTAAGTCGACATAAATCGTATGCCAACCGTCATCGTCAACCGTCTGTGTTTGAGATTGCTGTCCTGGGTTACATTATTTGATCAAGTGGTAAGTTAGTGCCGCATTTGTTGAATCGTTTGAAATCCTTGAGAAGATGGCATAGTTATGAAATCCTCAGTCATTGAGAGTGCAAAATATGTTTCATGTGTAAATACTCAGAGAAATCCTGACTGTTTTATGTGCTTGATTAGACCAATTTGCCTCTTAGTGAAGATGCTTCGTATAAGAACAACCTGTTCAGATCCTAGAGAGGAAGGACCGTGTGCTACGAGGTAGGATAATTCTGTTGATGAGAATTCAGTAGAATCATCATGGTATTTTCGAGTCGACTTGGGAGGATGAGGGTGAAGCGAGGAAAGTTACCCTCACCTATTCCCGAGTAGTGTAAGCTTCTTGTTGATCGCCTTTCTTCTGCTTTGTTGGCCTAAGGTTTAAGCAAGACGTTGCTCCCTTCTTGCGCTTAGTTGTTCCGAATTCCGGGACGGAATTCTTTTAAGGGGGGTAGACTGTAATGTTTCAGAATTTTAATAAGGGTAATTGGGTAATTTTGCATGTTCTGTGTGGACTGGTATTTTAATTTACTGTATTTAAATTTTTCAGAGCATGATTAAATTATTTTATTTTGTCTTTCATATGCTTTAGAAATTAATTTCTGTACCCGTGGATGTGTTTATTTAATTTTGGGGTTACACGGTTGGGTCAGACTGTCCATTGGAGTATCAAACATTTCATTTTTTGGGCAAACTAGCAAGTGGGTCCCACCCCACCACCTTAAGTCAGCCGAAATGCTCCTTGGAGCATTTCACGTTTCATTTTTTTTCCTTCTTCCTTCTCCCTTCATTTCACAGTCTCTCTTTTCTTTTCTTCTTCTTCTTCTTCTCTTCCATAGATATAACTCCTTCAATCCTTCTCCAATCTCCAAGAGATTCAAAACCTAACTCAAGATTATCACTCTCAAGCCCTTTTCTTCATTTCTAGGGCTTGGAATCATCTCATTGGTAAGTTTCAAGAAAACCCCCAAATTCTAGGGTTTCAAAGGATTTCACAATATTTGATTTCTCTTCTTATGTTTTTGATTTCTTTGCTTAGGAAAGTGTTTTTGGAGCTCTATGGGTTCTCTCTTTCCCATTGCTTGCAAGCATTGAAACTATTTGGAGTTTGCTAGCTCTCTTGATTTTCCAATTTTCTTTGGAGCTAAACTTTGAGGTAGATTAATATTGTTTCATTTCCATATGTTGTGCTTAACTAAAATGCTTTGAGTTTATTTTATGCTAGGAGAGAACCTAGATACATGTACTAGGATTTTCCCCCAAAATTATAATGTTAAGGTTTTATGTCCAAATATAATTTACATGCTTTGGTTGTGCAAATTGTGATGTTGATGTGTTATATGTGATTAAAATGAGGTGAAGAGAATAATTTAAACACATGCATGAGGTTTTCCCAAAGTTGTAAATTTAGGGTTATATGCCTAATTGTGAATTTACATATTTTGGTTGTTCTATAGTTGATTATGTGATGCTAGACGTGCCTAGGATGCTCCCTTTATGTGTAAAAGCATGTTAGGACGTTAGTTTAGAAATCCTTGTTAGGAGTGCTATATTATGAATTTTTTTATTTAACTCTTGATGTCTTTAATACACGTTCAACATGCAAGAATTATTGTGTTCATTATTTTGTTGGAGCATCTATGTTATCGTTTTAAACATTTCATACATTGAGGCCAAATCGGCAAGCATCCACGTATCACGACATAAAGGTTTTATTTGAAAAAGAGAGAAAAACCCCATGTGTGGGAATTTTGGTTTAAGAAATCCGGACGTGGGTTGTGATGTGAGACAGGGAGAATGACCCTTAGAAACATTCAAACTCCAAACTATATTCGGGTAGCTCCCGGAAGTTGGTATGCTACACTCCATGCGTGGGTGGCTCATGGTCCGGTAACGAGAGAGATGTGCATTTGTCACGCATAGCCTTGCGGCTTTAAACATTTCATGGTAGCCATGGTGGCGATTCATTGCACCTCATTTCATTTTAGTCATGGATAGCATATAGATTTGTTACAATGTTGTCTACGAGCCGTCGTTCTCATAAAAACGACAAAACATTTTTCAGGTGAATTTGATAAGGGCAAAAAGGGCACATGTGATCGACGCATAGACGTTGGTGTATTTTGTTCTATTTTGAGGACTCGTGTCTACATATGTAAATGGATAGTTCTCATGTGAATTTTAGTCTTTGAGAAGTTTATAATAGTTAGAGCTCTTCAAGAAAATTGTTGTATTACTTTTATTAAACTTCTAAAGTTTGGATTCCATAATTTTGTCATCGGAAGGTCTTGTTGTAAGTTTGATGGACAAGTGTTAGTCCTTTTATTTATGTTATGTAACTATGTTTCCGAGACCGTAGTATTCCTTCTAAGGCTTTATGTTTGTGTGTTAAGTTGAATCCTTGCCGGATTTGGTTGTGTTTGGTTTGTCCTTGCCGGACTCATTGTTCTTTTATTTTGAATCCTTGCCGGATTCGGTTATGTTTATTTTGTCCTTGCCGGACTCTTCGCATTTACATGGAATCCTTGCCGGATTTACACTTTTGTTTTCAAAAGAAATGTTTCAAAATCTCTCTCTCCCAATCTCTCCCATTCTCTTTCTCTTTCTCCCTCTCTTTGATCTCTTTTCATTTCTCAAACTTTCTTTTCTTTTTGCTTATGTTGGAATTATATTTATTTTTAAAATGTTTCCGAATGTGAAAATACACGTGTGTGTGTGTTTAGAATACATTCCCTCTATATCTCTCCCTATCTCTCCCTAAATCTCTCTCCCAATCTCTCTCCCTCCCATTATTCCTCTCCTTATCTCTTTCACTTCTCGTTTTCAATAAATTTCGAGTACATGAAGTTCCGTTTGGTCTAGGCACGTGTTATATGTCATTTAGGACTTGTTTAGTCATGTATCGAGGTTTAAAATCGAGAATTTAGCAAAGTTGGGAAGGTTTCGAAAAGCTGCCACAATGCTGTCAAAAGCTGCTGTAAAAAAAAAACTGCTACTGTTTTTCTTATTTTATGCCCAAATGGTGCAGAATTGGAAAAAATGTCATTAGACGAAAGTTGTGCAGAATCGAATTTTACATAGACCATCGCGGACAGAATGTAAAATTTTTAAAGATATAGTCACTTACAGATGTTTTGAAATTCAGCAATTATCCAAAAATGGTCCTTTATCATTTTTTTTGTATTCCTTGAACTAGTGCTTGTTCGGATAGACTTTTTATTAAAATTTCAAATGCTTTTACCTTCGTTTGACTCATTGACATGTAAGTCCATTTCGACTTATGTGTTAGTACGTCATCCTTGTAGGAAACCCCGTGGGTTTCCAAAGTCGCTTCCGCATTGTGATTGGATTTTACTTCTTTTTCCTCTATCTTTTCTCTTTCCTCGCGCTTCGGTTTTAGGGGCGTGACAGGTAACTAGGTCCTAAATATTGTACCTTTTTTAGTACCAGCTCCACGCGCAAAAACATCAGAGAGATGGGTCCTTTGAAATTTCTTGGGACAAAATTGTCCATTAGCAAAAAATCAACACGCATGGTAACAAGTCACGCGCACAGTGAAGTATTCTTCATTTCAACACATTTTCATTTGTACTTTCCTAGTTAACTTTTTGACATGTTTTAAAAATTTTAAAAATTTGGGGATAATTAATTTTCGATCTATTATTTGGATAGAAATTAAAAGTCAATCTATTCCTTTTTTTTAAATTAAATAAATATGAACTTTTATTATAAAATAAAAAAAGTCATCAAATTTTACATGACGCTGTGGAGCAACGTTTTCAAACGTTGGGAGTTGGTAGCAACTCTTCAAAACATAGTGAGCAACTCATTTCAAAGTCGAGTGCAACTCTTCAAAGTCGGGAGCAAATCTTTCAAACATTGGGAGCAATCGTCACTACGTTGAAAATATAAAATAGACTAAAACACAAAATTAAACCAAAAAAAAAAAGTTAACTGAAATGTAATTATCCCCAAAATTTATAACTTTTAATCTAGAAATCATTTTTCTTGTAAAATTTCTATTTTTAGAATTTACTTGACGAGATCTATTAAACAAATACCATTGTCGATATAAAATTCTGCAATAAAAAAAAAAAGAAGTTATGTAGTCACTCACACCGAAGTTGCTTTATTTATTTTTTTTTTCAAACTTTAAATAGTCATAACTTTCAATCCAGAAGTCATTTTTTTTGTAAATTTTTTTTTCAGAATCTATTGGACGAGATCTATCAAACAAGTACCATTGATGCTATGAAATTCTGGACAGCAAAAGTTATGTGAAATTTCACACAACTTTTATCAGTGTGAAATTTCATTCCAGAAAGATAAAGGGAGTGGTAATCTCACTATTTCTTCATAATTTATTATGTGAAATTTCATTCCTGAGAGAGAGAGAGAGAGAGAGAGAGAGAGAGAGAGTGTGTGTATGTGTGTGTGCGTGTAAGAGATAAAGAGTGGTAATCTCACAGTTTCTCCAGAATTTGTTAGGTGAAAATTTTGCACGACGTTTTTATATATACAATCAGGCTATAAAGCGCACTGGGTATGCCCACTGGAATTTTTAGCCTAAAAAATCCGCGGGCGCGCGAGGCGACGAGACGGTACGCCGGGTAGCGGGGCGTCCCGCGGTTATTTTAGACTAAAAATCCCAGTGCGCATATCCAGTGCGCTTTAGAGCGTGACTGTATATATATACATAAATAAAAAGCGGGATAAAACTTCACATAACTTTCACACAACCTTTTGTGCACAACCCCCAAAAGTGTGTCTCTGTCTCTTTCCTGTGTCATCCTATGATGTCAGTGGACCCCACACTGACACAGGAGAGATATACACACTTTTGTGGATTGTGAACAAAAAGTTATGTTAAATTTGTGTGTGAAGTATTATTATTATTATATATTATATTCATACTCATCATCTATACATAAAAGAAGGTATAGCACCTATGGGTGCGTACCAATTTCTCAAATTAATTTCTCCAATTTTGGTATTTCTCTGTTTGTTCTGTCCTTTACGGTAATTGCACAGTTAGTCAAATACCATAATATCCCTTTAGTATACCATAATTACTCGTACATGTGTACAACTACATCATGATATATTGATTTGTGTGAGGCTAATTCTGTCATTTCAGACAATAATTACATTTAAGTTAACTAATAATTACATTCAGCTCAACTGTTCGAAATTACATTCAAGTCAACAATAATTACATTCAAGTCAACTAATAATTACTCGTACATGTGTACAACTACATCAGGATGTATTGATTTGTGTGAGGCTAATTCTGTCATTTCAGACAATAATTACATTCAAATCAACTGTTCGGAATATGTCTAGGGCTTCTACCCTCTAAAATCTATTACAAGATTATTATACAAAACAAACTAAACAACATTTGATTTCAAAACTATGGGATAAACATGATAAGTCACCTTCTAAGTGAACTCCCAATCCCACGTGCTCATTTCTCTGATTCCTCGCTAGCAATAACACCTGCAATGGTTATTTAAATAACCACATATATTCGATTCGTTTAGGCTAACGCTTAGTGAATAAATCAACAAATGCACATGAATGACAAACATGCTCGCATTCACATCTCTACATTTCATACTAGTCTCCGGAGTCCCACGTGTACGTTCCACACTCCTAATCCGCGACTCCTCGCCAATAAGTTCATGCGAAAAGGTAAGACCCACATTTCTTTTCTTCAAACGTGCGACCTTATACCCATAACGGCTCCACAACGATGGCTTGATACACGCACTCCTTTGACCCAAATAGCAACTAAACATGCTCAAATACATTTCATCGTGCTATTGACATAATCAAAATATTCCACCATGCAATTGGGCCTACTTATCAATATAGACGCCCAATATGAACTACACAATATATATCTATGAATTAACACATGCTTTTCAAACAAAATATGAATACATGTCAAGAAAATCATTCCAAGACACATAGTTGAATCACTCACCTCCGAATAACACTCCTAAAATTCGTTCCAAAGAAACCCTAAGCACAAAGGTCGTGCAGAAGTCCGTCTACTACGATTCCTATCGATCAAAAATCTAATTATCAACCTTTTAGGAAAATTCTAGAAAATAAATTTTCGGAAAACTTAGCTAAACAAGCCCTAGTGGGTATCAAAACGAAGCTC
The DNA here is from genome assembly GCA_033977485.1 of Hydrangea macrophylla. Taxonomy (NCBI): domain Eukaryota; kingdom Viridiplantae; phylum Streptophyta; class Magnoliopsida; order Cornales; family Hydrangeaceae; genus Hydrangea; species Hydrangea macrophylla. The sequence goes on from CM066999.1 coordinate 31,485,997, forward strand.
TTATCTCTAGGAGTTTGAATATGAAATCTGGGAAAAAACAAACAGACAGAAGTTCGCCCGATTTGTGTCTTGAAGTTCTAAGCCAAGAAAGCCAAGAAATCCCCAATCTCCTCTCTCTTGAATTTCTAAATTTTGGTTAGATTTATGAAAATATCTCACCTCTTTCTATATATAGGGATGACTCTTGAAAATCGTGTTTACCTCCCCGCGAGTTTTCAAAACTCCTAATTACTCTCTGAAACTTCTTACACGCATAATTCATTATTCCACTAGTGAAAACAAAAAAATTATAAAAGTTTTCATCTAAGTTCCGTTTGGTTGCTAAAACGCAATTTTACATGATTTTACGAAATTACTAATTAGCTTACCAATTATGTAGCGTGTTAATTCGTCCTCACAAGGACACTAAAATTAACATCAGAAATAAATTCTAAACTAAATAATAATACAAATAGTGAAATACACAAGTAAACATTTATTTTCATATAAACATTTAGGGTATTCTACAATGACTGTCTCAATCTCAGAGAGACGTCACAACAACAACACTCTCATTCTACACAGTCTCAGAGGGTTCTCTAACACAGACACTCAAATCAACTCGTGAGTCAAAACTCACTCACACATGTGTCATAAGACACAACACATCACATTATCATGCATGACAATGTAATGAAATGTAATAACACTTACATGGGTGTTGTATGTTATGCTTCCCAAATTTATTTCTCAAATGCTGTGGTAGTAGGCCTACTGGATTTTGATTGGATGATATTCAAAACGGTCTCATCATTATTGAAGGTGATCCCACTGCCACATCATTTGTGATGTAAATTTAGGATTAGGATTTGAGAAGCATAACATTACTCTATTATATCTGCACATCTACATTTGCACATTTATAGATGATCATGAAATAGTGATAATGATTCTAAATATGTGACAGAAGGATCATTATTTTTTTATTACAATGGTCAAAAACGCTTAGAATAACAAAAATATTCCACAATAATAATATTAAAAAAATGTAAAATACCCAATACCACTTATGATACACCCTGTTACTACTAACCCATGGTTATCGATATGGTTATAATCTAACATTTATATGAAGTAGGTGACCTATTTCGAATATGGGCGATAAAAAATATATACTAACTGAGTGTGGGTCTAAACATAATTAATCCTAACTAAATGTGAATTTAAACATAATTAATTCTAACATATATGTAAAATGGGGGACTTAAATCTAATTTGTGTGGAGTGCGGGAGGCCATCGCAGGAGCGCGAATAGCAGCACCCATAATTAAGCCAACCCAAAGTAAACAAGCCCACAACCTAAACCCAAATTATAACGAATAAAAAAACCATATCAACTTAACCCCAATCAAATTGAGCCCAACCCACCAAACCTACTTCTTCTTCTTCTTCACAGTGGTAAGTGTAACCTTATTTCTTCTTCTCCACGTTTCCAATTCTTAGTTTTCAATTTTTTTAAAAAATGGAAATCAGTTTTTCTTTTTCTTTTTTTTCTTTTTTTTTTCAAAAAATTGAAAACAGAAACTTGTTTGGTAATATTGTTGTTTTTTTTTACGTGTTTAGTAACATTGTCAATGTCAAATTTAAATTTCAAAATCCATTTTTAACACAATTTTATTTTAAGAATGTTTTATTTGTTATTTTTAATATAAAAAAGTCAATTTTGCTCTTATTGTTTATTAGCTTTACTCTATTAGATATTTAACTTATTAAATTAATCAAATATAACTATTGATTAATAAATATTACGCATTAAATTAAATGAATAATAATAATGCACGATAATTTTGGAAACAGATACTGGTAGTGGTGGTAATTGTGTATTTTCATTTTAGTGGTGGTAATTGTGTATTTTCATTTAAAATAGAAAATAGTAAAAAAAAAAAAAAAAAGTAGCTGATAGGGCTTGTGTATCTTCAAAGATTAATGCTATGATTTCCAGATTTTGCATTCCCGATATGATTCTCCATATGTGACAGTGAGACTACTCTCAATGTTGGTAGGATCAATTCAACATACTTCATTTATAATTAAGTGGGCCCACTATTCCATGAGAGCATTTTTGCTCACTCTATTTTTGCTCACCTTTGCTCATTGGGTGACATGTCTCATTCCAGTAATTATATAGATGATACATGGGCAAATGGGAAGAGTTGTTTCCCTGAAAATTGTATTTTTTTTATTACTTATTTATTAAACAAGAGTATTAAAACTTAAAAACAGTTCTAAGGTAAATCGTTTTTACTAAAACCAAATCTATTTTTAAAATTGGTTTTACTAACACCGATTTAAATGTTGAATTTATTTTACCAAACTTCCTCTCGCAAACAATCTTTAACAAGAAAGGGTATTAATTGTGTGGAATAGCCCAAATTCCCAAGTTCTAGGGAAACTAACTGACAATAAACAACGTGAAAGAATGCATTACCTCCGCAAAGGCCATTGAAAAAAGAGTAGATCCCCTCAGGCTTCAACAATACAGGAACATGTTGATGGAACTCTCGTAGATCTTCATAATACTCCCCATAAGTATCAAAGAAAATACCTGAACGTACATATTAAAACAACAAAAAGTGCTTATACTTAACTGCATATAATTAATGACGCTTGTATGCCGCATGGACACATTATCATCAAACAGCTATAATTTTATTGAAACAAAGTGGAAAAGTTTTTCAATCAAATCTCAAAAACTGGCAACTTCTTCAGAAGTCAACATATTTCTTGGGAGGCAGTTATAAAGAATACCCAATAAATCAAAAAATGGCTCAGGCTTATTAAACTAGTTACTAGTTGCACTAGCAAACTACAGCGGTTTAAGTGTAAGATATAAAGTATTATAACATAAGTATAAAAATTCCCTTTATCACCAGGTACGAATTAGCGTCCAAACACCTAGTCCACTAATGCAAGTGCCTCACCCATACAAAAAAAGATTCTGAACACATAGTCCACTAATGCTCTTTCTGTTTCAACAGAAAAATCAATGCAGGAAAAAAAAAAAAAAAACATTATCGAAAGAGGTTTGGATATAATTGGGGTAAAGCATCTGATCTTCTCATTTACCAAAAACGTGGTATTAAACATATCAACACATGCTTTTCTTCTAAACAAGTGCACATTAGAACGGTGGCCAAGAAACAAGATATATGCAACTTATAGAAATACTAAAAATACGAAACATGTTTTGGGAACCTCAATATGGAGGAGGAGATTACTCACATAGACACAAGCATTCAATCAAGTTTATACACAACTGAAAATGCATAGCTAAGTATGTACAGCATTACGTATGTATGTAAATACATATATGCATATGTGTGCTTATATATATATATATAATATTGCTTGAGACTACGCTCAATTTCACCATCACCCGGTATAAAGTAACTACGACTCTGCCAAAAAGAGGCAATATACATGCAAATCTTGACACAGGACGGAAGTGAAAGGAGCTATAAAACTCAAACTAAGAAATGTCCAATTTTAATCTTCTTATCTACTGTGAGCGGAGAGTAAAAGTGAATCCTAAGAACATATGTGTCAACTCATACAGATATACTGTACGCAATGGCGGATCCAAAGCTAGGCTGAGCTGGGCTCTAGCCCAGGGTAAACCTTTTGAAAATGCTTTACCACATGTCTTTTAGCCCATTGCTTTGTGAAGCCCACATAACCAGTTGACTTCCTGTTTCAGAAAAATCCAAGATCTCAGATATTCCCTCCTGATTTGTACTTTCCATCACACTCTCTCTCTCTCTCTCTATATATATATATATATATTAATCACATGTATTAAGCTAAGAATAATACTATACTTCCCAAATTTCAATCTTTTTTTTTTTGGTTAGACCCAAATTTCAATCTCAAAATTGGTTTTCAAATACTTTAAACTGTTGTAGCACATATGTGGCAATGGTTGCTGGTACCACATACTACTCCATGTAGTACAACTAGCAATGCTTTTGAGAAACATAGCATTATTCAATAAATTATTTGATAGAGCACCCTCAAACCAAAGCTATTGTCCTAATTTCAATAAGCAATGCTACGATTCACAAATTTGATTCCCAAAATCAGGTCCTAAATGCTTTGTTTGTATATCACATGTTATGACACTAATCGTCGTACTACCTTCCACTCCATGTGGTACCACTTTGGTGGAATTGGAGATATCTCATATTTGGGAACCATATTTTAACATATTGTATTACCTTTTTGTCAATTTTTAATATAGACTTATTTATATGTAAAATGTTTTTGTTTACAAATATATATATATATATATATACGGCCAGGCTCTAGAGTGAACATACCCAATGAACATTTTTTTTGCCTGAAAAAACCGTGCGCTGACCCGCTCGCGCCCCACTGACAATACGAAATAACCGTATATATATATATATATATTACTATGAGCTTTTGTTTCAGTGTTAGCCCACCCCTTTGAGAATTCATGGGTCCGCCATTGAAGATACAAAGACACATTAATTCATTTCAGTAAAGTTTGGAGGGCAAGTAAAATTTGTGTACCGTCATAAGACTCAAGTTGAGGAAGGACATCCTGTCAACGACCAAATATTATCCTTACATTATCCTTCTCACCCCAACCAGTACGAAGCATACGATCATATGCGTCTCGGTGAGCTTGGACAATAGTGTGCGTGACAGGAACATATTGTTGTATGGCAGTATCCACAAGACCCATTCCAATCCACTATTCAGTATGTGACGACCTCCGGAGCAAACAGCTTTTGCACGAGCCTCCATCAATTGTCTCTCCCAAGCCACCAAAATCTCGAGATATTGTAAAGATACCTCCTAACTATTTAAGCTTCGACTTTTAATGTGTATATGTGTATTTGCATATATACGAACATATATGAAAATGATCTAAAAAATTGTTTTATGTTTCAATCTATTGTACTATGTTCTATCTTAGAGATTTGGAGAAGTGTACCCCCAACGAACCATATTCCATAGCTGGTGGCGATCCACGTTCCCGTTCCTCGTACCAAATCAATTCTGGATCTTTACGCTTTATTTTGGTTTTCCTTCCCCTTTCTTTCACTTTTATTTTCCTTCACTAATTCCACAAACCACATAAAGCATAGCTTCAAAAACCAAATAAAGCATAAAGATCCAGAATGATCCTATTGTACTTGTCTCTACCTATAAAAGAAAAGGAGGCCTGAGTTACATGTCCGGTGCTCTGACTGCCCTTTCAGGGTATCAAAAAATTGGCTTTAAAATTAGCCCTAGAGAAAGCACTAACCTGGAGACGAAGGGTAAGAAAAGCCTCATTATACAAGCAAAATATTGGGACACTTATGACTTCATATCTGGAATAGTCGCATATTTAATGCAATTCCATTGGGGAAAGCCAACTTCAAAGAGCCACCACTACTAGAAATTTGGAATGTGCAGCTCTATTATGATGCTACCACTGTCTAGCTGCTACATTCTAGAGTTATACGTTACAGCTTAAACCTCTACTCACACTTGAACCATTATTTTCACTTCAATTTTGTCATGGATGTTACTCAAAAACGTCATTCCCTCCGTGACAATTTAGTGCAATTCGGCAGCAGACAAGTAGGATTGCAATAAAATGACTGCCATTTTGATATATATTTTTTTTCAACTCGATCTACAGCAATAATTAATAAAGAATACATGATCAACTTCCTCTCCATAGTATGCAATTCTAAAAATGAATATGGAATTACCCAAATATCAGTGTAACATCACAAGGCAAAAGGTTTTGTCCAGTTAACAAAGGAATTTTTTAAACTAAATAGTTTTCACTCTCTATTTTTTGTTGATAAGTTGTGATTTCATAGAAAAGCATCGAAAATTAGTGCATCCATGTACCCTAGAAACATCCAATAATAAAACACAAAGAATCTTAAATCATCTAAGAGATTACAATTTTGACACTTTCACAAGATCTAGAAGTAATCCTCTTGAGACCGAAATATCATGTCATATACAATATACACCAGAACACAAGATGAGGCACAACCTGCATGAACTTACAGATTTAAACAGGCTATGAATTTTATACCTCCATCTTCTTTCTCACCCTTTTCTTAACTCATATATGAATCTCAAATATTATTGCGCATTTAACATGACGTGTGTGTCCGGTAGGATTTCATGAAAGATGTATAAATAGTTTGACAAATCCGGAGACTACTAAATCATGCTTGCCACCGTGCAAACACTGGATGAACCTCCTAATGTGCTGCTTGATGCGGAAGAGTTTCTTATGAGAGCAATTTCAGGTGTTGGTTGAAAAATGGAGATAAAAGATTGCAATTTCATAGGTTTTTGATACTGAATTGTTGGGTTTATAGAGAAAGGTCAATTTTTACAGCCAACAGTACCATTACCATTGTGGGACATCAAGATATTGGCCATTAGTTTTGTCACTAAGATACGCTTATACCACATAAGAGGTCCAAGTGTGTATGGACCTTCATAAGACAAGTACCGAAGGCATATTCAGACGAGGGTAATACTTGGGGCACAACCTTCATACAACTTTCATACAACCTCCCCAAAAGATGTGTCTATCTATTTCCTGTGTCACTGTGGGGTCCAGTGACATCACAGGAGAGAGAGACACATCTTTTGGAGAGGTTGTATGAAAGTTGTATGAAGGTTGTGTCCCAAATATTACTCTTCAATATTTCAATGGCTCGTGTAGTCCAATTAGGTCTAATCAGCCACAAAAGAAGAGCAATAACTAAAAGAGTAATGCTATGCTTCCCAAATCTTAATCTCAAATTTTCATCTCAAATAATGTAGCAGTGGACCCACTGGCCATAATGATGGGATCATTTCAATATTATTCAATCAAAAACCCATGGTCCCACTGCCCTATCATTTGGGATGGAAATTTGGATTAGAATTTGGGAAAAATAGCATTTGCTCTAAAATAGACAACTGAAAGTAAACTAAACTTGTTTAATGCAACAAGTTCCCAAAGCTCAGCATAATATAAAATTGAAATAGAAATGATAAACCATCATTATCATCCCTTCATTACACACAAATGGGTAATCATATCTGTACAAAAAAAAAAAAAAGGGTAATCATACAAATGAAGTACCGGAGTTTCATGCTTGAACAATCAATAGGGAAATACAATGAACGGCAGCTATCAATACCTATCAAGACAAACCTTCAATACACGCAAATGCACTCATACACCGAGTAATTCTGGTCCACTACAGACTTTTGCTTTCATTGGCCACCTCAGCCATAGCCTCCAATTCCTCCGAAACCAAGGGAGAAACAAACCTCTCACGAGGGACTCGCTTCTCACGTTCAAGGCGTCTTCCTACATCAAAATCAAGCCGTTCCAAAAAATAATCCTTAAAACCCGTAATCACACCAAGAAAGCCAAAACCTAGAGAACCCGGAACAGCATTAGCTGCAGCAAACAAGGAGACAACCTGTCCACTACTCTGCACACGCATAGTATGGCGGGCACCCGTCTTGAAATAAGTATTATCAAAGCAGACGCGTGGACCCGTCTTACAATAGATAGCGAAATCCTCGCAGTTGTTATCGAAAAGGTCATAATCAGCAAAACCGTTTTGTATTTTGGTGTTACGATCCTTGGAAAGTAGGGATTCAGCTCGGTCGAGAACCGTCTCAAGTGGGTCCGAAGGAGCAAGAGTACAGGTTCCACCTCTAAGTTTGGCTAGAAAAAAAGCCATTGAGACGTCGTAGTGAAAGAGGTAGAGGTTGCCACCAGAGAGAAAGCATTCCATGCAGGAAGATATTACACGTGCACCACCTCGGTTAAATTGGTAACCACATGTTGGGCATGGAATCATTGGATTGTCCTTCGAATGAGAGGGAGATGGGTCTAATGTTGTTCCTGAGCCAAATTTCTGTCCTCCGCCTCTAGTGAGGTGTATCACCTTTCCATCCCTACCGTATATACCTGGTGTCCAATAGCAAAAAATTAGTAAAAATGTTACTAAAAATTTTTCAACGCAAGATTATATTGAGCTCAAAAGTTGTTCAAGTGATGTTTTAAAAGGTAATAAAAAATTAATGAAAACAGGTACTAGTTTATGGGATTCAAGTACCAAGTACCAGTTTTAATGTGAAACCAAGTTGTATGAGAGAGAGAGAGAGAGCATTATTCTGATAACAATAACCAAATTAGAATATCCTTACCAAAAAATATCCTTTGTAATGATTGAGCTTGAATTAACCATTTTGTGGTTACAAATGTACGTAAAACTGCTTTTCAGACTAATTAGAAGTCACCCCTTGTATTCAACTAATTGTATGGATATCCTTCTGCAACCCCCCTCTACCTAGTATACTCTTCAACATAATCGCATTTACTCATACTGTGTTATTTTTAACATCTTTAGTGATTGACCCATTGCCCACATTTAGTTTCTTCGTAAAATGATCATTTTTCAATCCTAACATTAGTTGAATTCAATGTCCTCTTCTTCACTATTAACAAAATTTTTATGATTCTTGCCAAGAATCATAAAAAATTTGTTGGTAACACCCTACACCCCACAACATTCCTAGTCTCAACTGTCCTGTGGAAGTTATCTTCGAAAACAATTGAAAATTCACTTCAGACGCATCCGTCCACTTTCATTAGAATTCTATAGGTGAGAATGTGACAAAATTTACAACACAGACAACAAAAAGAAGCTCCTGCCTATATCCTGGCAATCAATTGCGTGGACTCGTTCTAACAATGATTGGTCCTCTTAAAATCCCCAACCACTGCTCCATGTTCTAACCGATCATTTATAACCGTGTTTACCTTCCCAGTTAAAACTGTGATGCGCTGATGCTAGCAAATAACATGCCCACAAAACAAACCTAGACGAGTCAGTTGGCTTCATGATAAACAAAATACATGAGGTCACCGCCATTGCTCTTCGAGTGGTTCCAACAGTCAACTTTATTACTTATTTTTAAAGCTTGCTGCAGAGCAAATGAAACCACTCATCCTAAACTCACCAAAAATACAGAGCGAATCATTAGTAGCTAAACAATTTTCATCAGAGAATATTGTCATGTTACTTCTACAATTTGTGGGTATTTGATGTATTTTAACAGTTTTTATCTAATTACTTTTAAGAGGAATCAAATGAACTAGTAACCCATACTGTTCCATATGCTAAAGAATCGTCGAGTTTTGGTGTTCCATATTCTTTTATACCAGCCCAAAACCCGACTCCAACTCTATTCTCAACGAGTAGGAAACATGCTAAAAAACCTCTTAGCACCATTTAATGGCGCATTTAGAAGTTGGATTTGCACGATGCCTGTGTATTTGACACATTACACGTTACCTTCAGAGTTCGGTAGAGAAAAAAAAAAAAAAAGAGATCGGGAAAATTTACACAAACACTTGTTATGAGGAGGCGTGGGAGACAAATTTAAGCATAATTGATTGACAAGGATCAAGTATTGGGGTGGGACGGAAATTATGATAAGACTTTAGTAGACTACGTTTGAGTGAGCTTATGATCGTTGTCGTTAATCTATGATCTTGGACTATTATTATTCTGTATTTTACAATCAAATTTTCTTTCAGATCTTTAATATCACCTAGACCCTCACCGATTCAACTTTAAAAGACGCGCTCAGCAACAAGGCAAAAAGAGTCATAATGTAAGTAATTTCACGAGAACTGAAGCCAAGCCACCAGTAATAACCACCTAAGTAGCCTGAATTAACCTGATACACGTAGTCATCCTTAACCCAATACAAAAGGTAAAGTGTGAGTATATAACACAAGTATCGAAATTACTGATCCATTGCCCCAAAGAGAACATATGAATCATGAGATATGTTGAAGTAAATAACTTCAACCTTCCACCAAGCTTGTTTACGGTGTCTTTAGTACATCAAACTAAAGGGTTTTTATAACCAATGACACAATCCGCACATCAAGATAGAAAAATGATTCCTATCTCAACTCTCTCAGTAAAGGGAAAGTCTCAATCGAGAGCAATTAACCAAATTGAACTTCTAAAAGCAGACCATGTCCTCCAGTTAATTCCAGAGCCAATTCTATTTAAGTTAAAAGAAAAAAAAACCAATTGCAAACTCCCACTCATGTGTAGAACTATAGCCGAGTGTGCCGGGGAGGAGGGGCTTGGGGCCTACCCTACAAGATTTTGGCCCGAACCCCCGTGTGGGCCTCTTTTGTAGCCTAGCAAGTAACATGCCCCCCCCCCATAAGTGAACTGCTGGTTCCGCACCTGCCCCACTCCTTCTCCTTGAATCTAAACATATATTTGTGCACTTATATTCGCCAACAGCTAAAATGTCCAAACCAACCAAAAAATCCATTGAAGGAATTATGTGAATGTGAATCTGACACCATTTTCACAATCACTCTCTTAAATCTCAAAAGCCGGAATTATGGCCAATACCCAACCATTTGATGGGCAGAAAATCTCTTCAAATGCCACAATCCTTTCTTAGCATTATGAGCCACAGTAATTAGTAAAGTAAAGAGGTTTTGAGGGGGATATTTGTAGAAGTACAACTCAACCATATCTTCTCGGTTGGCATATATCATAATATCAAGGATAACATTTCAATGGCTGAAAATTTGTATCATCCATGTATAGAAAGTACAAGAAATAATTAAATAAGAGGAAAAGAGAGCAAGAAAATTAAAAGCTTTGTCAGTGCAGCATCAAGGACTACCTAACATAATGATCATCCCATAGTTGGAGAGAATTCCAGCGATCTTATATCTCTACAAACTCATTGACTGGCTAGTGTTTGTCTCTTTTTTCCTTTTTTGTATTAATGAAAACCCCTTCTCGAAAGGAACAGATACATATATGGAAAAAGGCATGTCATTTCTGGGTGGTTGATTACTTTATCAGAAGCTTTGGTGCGGATATTTCAAAATTCTCTCAATAGTTAAACCAACAATATATATTCAGGGAGATTGCAATTATGACAGTGTGTAATCAACCATAGGTTGTACACTTAAAAATTTGAATAAAAACATATGCCTTGATCACAAGAATCAACAAAAAGAGATATAACGCTATAAAAGATGAAATACATAAGCTCCAAATCATTCCAGCAATCATCAAAGAGCCACACAACATCAAATAGTAGCAACTAGCAAGCCACTGATTAGAGAAGGACGAAATATCAAAAAGTTATATACGGAGCTGAATTGGTAGAGATATAAAAGCTAAATTTAGGGCAAAAATGCACTGTGATATGATAAATCAAAAGGACCCACCCACCCAAATGGAAAGGAAACTTAAGAGTACCATACCAGCAGCAGAAAAGAAAGAAAGAGAGGAAAAAGAAGGAAAGGAAAGAACGAACCATGGTCAGCATAGGTGTAAGCGTTCCTCCATGTGTAGATGTGATCGCCTGGCTTTAGTTTGTCTTTGTCGATCCTGTTAGACAGTATTCCTCTAATCGTTTCTCTGTCTACCCTCCACTTTTTTTTTCCTCTAAAAATATCAATACAGAAACCTACCAACAACTTATACTTGGTAAAGTCAAACCGCAAAAGGGAAACCCAAAAGAGATCCGAAAAAGGGGTAAAAAATGAATCATAAGACGAACTCGCCATCTTTTTTTTTTTCTTTTTTTTTCTTTTTTTTAATATAAAGATCAATACAGATTGATACCATTCTCCATGTCACCATAACTAGGAAAATCACAAACAAGGGGAAGTCAGGGAAACGCTGCAAAATGTAATACACAAAGAAATCGATAAAACATTGACACAAACTATCCCAAACTAAGAACATCACAGACATGGTAAAGTCAGACCCACAAAGGAAAACCCAAAACCAATCCGAAAAAGGGGCAACAAATGAATCATAAGACGAACTCGCCATCTTTTTCTTCTTTTTTTTAATAAAAAGATCAATACAGATTGATATCATTCTCCATGTCACCGTAACTAGGAAAATCACAAACAAGGTGAAGTCAGAGCAACGCTGCAAAATGTAATACACAAAGAAATCGATAAAATATCCATACGAACTCTCCCTCATTTCTGAAGACCGAGTAATATGACTGACTGGTAGGAGTATTAGATTTTAGAGAGATGCTAGGCAAAAAGCGAAGTAGGGCGAAATCCAAGTTTCAGGAATATTTAAAGTAAATTGTATTTATACTTAGGTATGTTTGATAACCCAATTAAGTGCTGAAAATGAAAAGATTCAGGACTTATTCTTTTTTAGTGCGTTTGATAACATATCACTTAATTCAAAAAGCAGCCAAAAAATCACTGAAAATTTTAAGTAAAAATTTTCTACTGAAAATAATCACTGAATGCATTCTATTTCAGTAGTTGAAGTACTATTTTTCAGTATTATAAATTCAATCACTTAAAATTTTCAGTACTTAAAATTCAGCACTTAATTTTCAGCACTTAATTTTCAGTTTTATCAAATGCACCCTTACACTCCGGTTGGTTTGATCCTAAAAATAGAACTAGAAGGTGCCACATACACCCCATGTATGTAATCAGTTTTTTTTTTTAGCAGTTTGTTTTTTCCTCCCCTCACCTGCTCAAGCAGATTTTTTGAACAGTTATTTTTAGCCAAACTGTTTAGAAGTTTTTTACTTTTACAATTGGGCATTTTAATACCCTTGTGATAATTTTTGGAAAAGAAAAACTGTATAAGTTTACTGGTAATTATTGATGATAAAATCCAAAAAGTGGGGACCCCTCCCTTTCCCTTTATATATATATAGAGAGAGAGAGAGAGAGATAGTGTAATACCCTGTATTTTGGTATATTAATAAGACCTGGTATTTCATTTCTATACTCGTATAAACTTTCTCTTCCTTTTAGTGAACTTTGATACCAATCGATTGATAAGTTTCTCAATCGATTGACACTTTTCAGATACCAATCGATTGACATATTCCCAATCGATTGCCATCAGACCGACCTAAATTCATGACGTGTCAAACATCCCAATCGATTGCCATACATCTCAATCGATTGATATTATTCTAATCGATTGACTACAAATATCTGTTACCAATCGATTGACTGGTGTCCCAATCGATTGACATAACCTGAGAAATATTTTCTTCTTTCCTTTAGCTTTGAACGTGTGGCACTCCCATATCTATATATATATATATGTCTCATTTATTGGCCTTGGGGCTGTTTTCAGACCATTGAGAGAGAGAGAGACATACCTCTTGAGAGATATACATATATACATACATATATCTATATCTACACATATATACACACACTCACTGCCTTGGCAGCTGGAAGAAGACAAAGGGGAGGACAAGAAGAAGAAGAAAGAGAAGAAGAAGGAGAGACAGAGAGAGAGCTGGACAGAAAGAGAAGAAGAAGAGAGAGAGCTTGGAGATTTCAAGCCCACAACCATCCAAACGCACCCAAGGTGAGTTTATAACTCACTTGGTCTCTTTATGTGATGTTTATGCAAGTTATTATGGAGCTTAGACGTGTATAAAGCTTGTAGTTTACGTTTATATACGCTATTTTTACAATCTGCCGGAGAAGACGTAGTACCAATCGATTGACATAATCTCAATCGATTGATATCAGTCGTATCTCAATCGATTGGATAGGATTCCAATCGATTGACATCTCAATCGATTGCCATGTTTCTCAATCGATTGACATAAATCTCAATCGATTGATATAACTTTTGTCCCAATCGATTGAACCTCTGTTCCAATCGATTGGCATGATCAGAACATGGATTCTTTTGACTGTTTATCATATAAGAGGTTTAGTTGTTCGATCCTGATTTGGTATTTCCATTATGAGACAATGGGTTAGACAGGGGTAATGTGACACCAAAGATTTATGGATAATGGATAAATAAAACAAATATGAAGACATGGGTGACGTGTTAATTCTTGTATGAGTTTGATATCCGTTTTCTTTTAATCCGAGTAGTCAGGCCACATTGGGAATTGTCATGTGTCGATGTAGAATGGAACGTAAGTAGGTTTGGTAAGTTCTGGGAATGGTACGTGGATGGACGATTGGTCATGATATGCTCTGAAAGGCGGTGAACCGGATACATGGTTCTTAAAAGCAGTGAGCTGGACCAAGAAGTCTCAAGATAGACTGGATGATCTTTGATATGCTCTTAAAAGCGGTGAACAGGACCATTGTTCTTAAAAGCGGTGAGCTGGGATCACTAGTAGATGACGTTGAGTCGTGGCAATAGATTGATATGCCTTGTTCGAATCGTTATATCCCTGAAATGCGGTGAACAGGACCATTGTTCTTAAAAGCTGGGGACAGACTAACGTGGAGTCCATGACATGCGGTGAGCAGGATATATTGCTCTTAAAAGCGATGGACAGAATAAGGGTGTATCCCTAGAGTTAAACGATTGAGTCTGTTCATGAAATCAGAATATGTTGTGTTCGGTATTTGAGTAACCAGACGATAAGGGTACCAGAATGGATAAAGGAACAAGATAATGTTATTTTTATCATAAGATGTAACTCGTGTTTTCATAAGCTTGTGTTTACTTCAGATAACTGGTACCTCGTTAGTTTATGCTCACTCAGCTCTCAGTAAGCTGACGGCCTTTTATTGCCTGGACTTTCCCCGTCCAGAATATCCTGCCCCTTATTCTGCAGGTAATGACCAGTACACTGATGACTATTATCCAGAGGAAAACCCCACCGATGATGGTTACGCCGGGGAGGATTATCCTTATGCCAGCTGAAGACTGAAGATGTTATAATTAGATTACATTTCGGTTGTTCTGTTTAACCTTTAGTTAACGGGTACTTGGGCATTTGTTGTCTCCAGACCTGTTGTGATCCTGTGGACCACACTCTGATATTATTTTGTAATAGTTAGCACTGTGTGTTATTCTCAGTTATTTACAGTTGCTGTTCTTTTGGACTAGTACTGTGTGGTGTGGATTATTAGTGACTTTCACCTGTCATTCCTTATGGACCCAAAAAGGAAATTTATTTTTCTCTATTTTTGCCGTTCCGGGGCGTGACAGGGTTTTTGGTATCAGAGCTTGAGTTCGGTACTCTAGGTTGTGATACTTTCGTTCACCGATCATTCCACACCATCTGGTCCTAGTGTTGTTAAGATTCTCTGAGATGAGATATGAGTATAAGATAAGTTCGTCTTCTTGACGATAGATAGTTTCCTTTGCAGGATAGCATGGATCCGGAGTTTCACCAGTTTGTGACTGATGCTTATGGAGGACATATTATCCATGGGGATACCTTGGAGCCAGCTGACCCAGAGTTTTATCGTTAGCGTGTGTGCCAGATAGCTAGTCGACATTTGGAGGAAGACATGTGGAGAGCGCTTTATGTGACCGGGAGTACTCACCCGACACAGATGCGTATGGACGCTTACCACTTAGCGAGAGTTGGCAAAGATATTTGCAAGGAGATGCTACAACTAGTTTTGAGTAAGCCTGAGATGGATGAGATTGAGTTGAGAGCTATTGTAGCCGGTCCACCAGAGCCCGTAGTTGCACCAGCAGCAGCAGCAGCCCCACCATCACCAGTACCCGTCCCAGAGCCAGAGCCTGAGCCGATTGAGGATGAGGAGGATCTAGAGCCTGAGGATGAGCATCCCGATGAGGACATGGACGGAGATGGATATAGACCCAGAGGACGAGGCACCACCAGCAGGATCAGATGCTGACGACTGTTGAGTCAGGATCTGCAGGATATAGATTTTGTTAGTTTATATTAGGACATGTTGTCCACCAGATTTTTGGGAGCTTAAGAGATAGCTATTGACCATAGCTTTGTATAGTACTAGCTGACTTTAGTTGTTGTAACTCCTGTCCCATATGGTACACAGTTTGACTAGTGTGTACTATACGGTACATCTTTTGATATATATATACGAGCAGTGCTTTTGTTATTGTTTGGATGTTGCGTTGTACTGCGTTGTTTAGTAGAATTGTTAGTTTTGATGTTTCTTATTCTATCTTGAGTTCGTTTCTACGAGAAGACTTTCAGCTGATCAATATGTCTCTTGTAGGCGATACTCGTTATCATCATGGTAGGACCCTTGAGAAATCACCAAGCGCGTAATGGAGCACCTATTCCAGAGGGAATGGACCCAACCGGAATTTTCGAAGCATTTATGCAGAGGATGGAGCATGTGGGGGATACATATAATCACTCCACCCACCAGAGACCTCTTGCACCCCCGCCACCAAGACAGACTGGAGATAAGTTGTTAGCAAATTTTCGTGGGTTACGTCCCGAAAAGTTTGATGGACTAACAGAACCATGGAAAGCAGAACAATGGATAAGAGAGATGGAGTTGATATTTGAAGCATTGGAATGCAGCGAACAAGAGAAACGTCGCCTTGCTACGTTTCAGCTCACTTATGCCGCCGCAGATTGGTGGGAAGCTGAGCAAGCCACTATTGGGATCAACGCCGCTAGAACTATGTCGTGGGAGACATTCAAAGGCAGATTTTTGGAGAAGTATTTTCCAGAAGATGAGAGAGATCAACAGGAAAGGAACTTTCTCAATTTGATCCAAGGAGGATGGAATGTACGGGAATACACAACACAGTTCGAGCGTCTATCCAGATTTGCTCAGCATATGATAGACACTCCGCAGAAGAAGGTTAAGAGATTTCACCAAGGACTGAACCCCCACCTCAGACATATGATGGTTGGTCATCTGAACCAGTCGTATGAGGAAATTGTTAGATTTGCTACAGGATTAGAAAAGGATGCTAATCCAGTACAGCAACCACAGATAAATCGACCTCAGTCGTCACGAGGGTTTCAACAGAGGAATTTCCATAATCGACCACCGAGAAATACCCAAGGATGGAGACCTCAGGAAAACTTTCAAGGAAACAAGAGAACCTGGGAAGGAACCAGGAAACCGCAGCAGAGTTATAATCGACCTCAACAATATCGCCAGCAGGGGTCACAGCCACAGGCATTACTAACAGCCCCACCCAGCAATAGTGGAGGATGTTTTAACTGTGGAAAACCCGGACATATTGCAAGGAACTGCACTGCCCATAGACCTAATAGCAGGCCGGATATTGTCTGCCGCAACTGCAACAAACTAGGGCATATGAGCAGGGATTGTCGTGCACCACGAGGAGGACACTACGGAGTCCCAGTGCAAGGAATCCAAGGACCTCCTGATCAGACCAGAATGAATGCTATTATTCCAGGAGAAGTAGGCTTTAATGCTGATGAGCAGCAACATTTGGAAGGTACACTTGTACTCTTTCATAGTCCAGTTAAAGCTTTATTTGATACTGGAGCCGCACGTTCTTTTATTGCTGTTAAGATTGTGCGTCAGTTGGGTTTAGAACCCCAGACACTTGAGTCAACACTGAATGCTGTGTCACCATTGGGAGTGACAGTTAAGTTGAGTAAAGTGTGTAGAGATTGCCCTTTGACTTTGGGAGATAGGAATCTTCCAGCAGACTTGGTAGTTCTGTCAATGTCAGAATTCGATGTTATCCTAAGGATGGATTGGTTAACTAAGTACAGTGCCAATCTGGATTGTCCTACTAGAATGATTGTATTTCCAATACAAGGAAAGCCGATGATCAGATTTCAGTGTCAACCGACAAGCGACATGTTCCTTACGAGTGGTTTAGCTACTATCATTAGTACGAGTACGGAGTTTACAATGGATCAAATTCCTATTGCACGAGACTTTCAGGATGTATTTCAGGATATTAAAGGACTTCCACCGAAAAGAGAAATAGACTTCTGTGTGGAATTAGTACCTGGTACATTGCCTATTTCTAAGACTCCATATAGGATGGCACCAACCGAGATGTTAGAACTGAAGAAGCAAGTTCAAGAGCTTGAAGATTTAGGATTTGTTCGTCCAAGTACGTCACCTTGGGGAGCACCAGTTCTGTTTGTAAAGAAGAAGGATGGAACACTTCGACTCTGTATAGACTACAGGGAGTTGAACAAGGTAACGATTAAGAATAGATATCCACTTCCTCGGATAGATGATTTGTTCGACCAGATACAAGGATCAAGGATCTTTTCCAAAATCGATCTGCGTTCTGGATATCACCAGCTGTTAGTTCGATCAGAGGATGTATCGAAGACTGCATTCAGGACAAGATACGGGCATTACGAGTTTTTAGTTATGCCTTTTGGATTGACGAATGCGCCAGCAGTATTTATGAACTTGATGAATAGAGTATTCAGACTATATCTGGATAAATTCATTATAGTGTTCATTGATGATATACTGAT
The DNA here is from genome assembly GCA_033977485.1 of Hydrangea macrophylla. NCBI lineage: Eukaryota > Viridiplantae > Streptophyta > Magnoliopsida > Cornales > Hydrangeaceae > Hydrangea > Hydrangea macrophylla. The sequence continues at coordinate 31,504,288 of CM066999.1, forward strand.
CTACTCAAAGACAGAAGAGGATCACAAGGAGCATTTACAGGTTGCCTTGCAGACACTTCGAGATAGCAAGTTGTATGCAAAGTTTAGCAAGTGTGAGTTTTGGCTACAGGAAGTCAAATTCTTGGGACATGTTATATCTCAGGAAGGTATTTCGGTAGGCTCATCTAAAATTGACGCAGTCTTAAGTTAGAACAGACCGACGAATGTGACAGAAGTCAGAAGTTTTCTTGGGCTAGCAGGATATTACCGGAGATTCGTAGAAGAATTTTCCAAACTAGCAGGACCCTTGACAAACTTAACCAGGAAGGAGACGAAGTACGAATGGACAAACAAGCATGAGAGTGCATTTCAGGAGTTAAAAGAGAGATTGACTTCTGCACCAGTACTCGCATTACCTAAGAGTGGAGAAAAGTATGTGATCTACAGTGACGCATCGCACTAAGGACTTGGATGTGTGCTTATGCAAGATGGAAATGTTATCGCATATGGATCAAGACAATTGAAGGTACATGAGAAGAATTATCCTACGCATGATCTGGAATTAGCAGCAATAGTGTTTGCATTGAAAATTTGGAGACACTATCTCTATGGAGAAAAGTTTGACTTATTTTCCGATCATAAGAGTCTGAAGTATTTGTTCTCTCAAAAGGAGTTGAACATGCGACAACGAAGTTGGATGGAGTTACTCAAAGACTATGACTTTTCTTTGCAATACCATCCCGGTAAAGCAAATGTCGTAGCAGATGCTTTGAGCCGTAAACCTCGACTAGTGATCGCTGCATTACTAATTAGAGAATGGAGAGCATTAGAAGAAATTGCTGAATTTGATCTTCAGCCAGTGGAACCAATGAAAGGACAACATTTTGGATGTCTTATGGTACAACCGATTTTGATCAGTCGTATCATAGAGGCTCAACAGATAGCAGAGGATTTGAAGTTATGGTTCGTCAAGATGTCAGCCAAAGAACCAGAAGTCTGGAGTATTAGTACAGACGGAGCTTTACGATGTAAAGGTAGACTCTGTGTACCTAATGAAGAAAATCTCCGGAAAGAAATATTGGATGAAGCTCATAAGTCACGAATGACTATTCATCCCGGAAGTACGAAGATGTACAAGGATCTGAAGAGAAATTTTTGGTGGGAAGGAATGAAGAGAAATGTGGCAGAGTATGTAGCTCAGTGTCTTACTTGTAAACAAGTAAAGGCAGAACATCAGAGACCACCTGGACTGCTACAGCCGTTACCTATTCCTCAATGGAAATGGGAACACATAACCATGGATTTTGTGGTAGGATTGCCGAAGTCACAGCAGAATCACGATGCTGTATGGGTAATCGTGGATCGACTTACTAAGACGGCACATTTTATCGCCTATAGCATGACGTATTCAGTGGAACGTTTGAGCCGAATTTATCTACAACACGTTGTACGATTACATGGAGTGCCTGTATCTATTGTGTCAGACCGAGATTCGCGCTTTACTGCAGAATTTTGGAAGAGTCTTCAGACAGCGATGGGAACGACATTGAACTTGAGTTCAGCTTTTCATCCGCAGACCGATGGACAGACTGAAAGAGTTAATCAAGTGATGGAAGATATGTTACGAGCTTGTGTCATTGATTTTGAGAGTTCTTGGGAGATACACTTACCTCTGATTGAGTTCGCCTATAATAATAGTTATCATTCGAGTATAGATATGGCGCCGTTTGAAGCTTTGTACGGAAGACCTTGCCGATCGCCGCTATGTTGGACCGAAGTCGGAGATAGCCAACTTCTTGGGCCAGAGATTGTACGAGAAACCAGTGAGAAGATTCAAGTCGTACGTGAGAAGATGAAGACAGCCCAGACCAGATACAAGAGTTATGCTGACAAACGACGCAAAGACTTAGAATTTGCAGTTGGAGATCACGTATTACTCAAGGTTTCACCTGTTCGAGGAATCGTTAGATTTGGTCAGAAGAGGGGCAAATTATCACCAAGATTCATTGGACCATTCGAGATTCTGGAGCGTGTTGGGAAAGTTGCTTATCGCCTTGCGTTGCCACCAAAGATGTCAGGAGTGCACAACGTTTTTCACGTCAGTATGCTGAGGAAGTGCGTTCACAACCCAGCACACGAGATCAACTTTGAGGATATCGAAGTCAACAGCGACGTTACATTCAACGAAGGACCTGTTCGCATTCTAGATCGAGGAATCAAGAAGCTCAGGAACAAGGAGATTCCGTTGGTAAAGATTCAGTGGAAGCATCATGATGAAAGAGAAGCTTCGTGGGAACTAGAGTCAGAGATGCGCGAGAAGTTTCCATTTTTGTTTTAAACCTTGTTGCTTTTGATTTCGAGGACGAAATCTTTTGTTGAGTGGTGGATGATGTAATACCCTGTATTTTGGTATATTAATAAGACCTGGTATTTCATTTCTATACTCATATAAACTTTCTCTTCCTTTTAGTAAACTTTGATACCAATCGATTGATAAGTTTCTCAATCGATTGACACTTTTCAGATACCAATCGATTGACATATTCCCAATCGATTGCCATCAGACCGACCTGAATTCATGACGTGTCAAACATCCCAATCGATTGCCATACATCTCAATCGATTGACATTATTCCAATCGATTGACTACAAATATCTATTACCAATCGATTGACTGGTGTCCCAATCGATTGACATAACCTGAGAAATATTTTCTTCTTTCCTTTAGCTTTGAACGTGTGGCACTCCCATATCTATATATATATGTCTCATTTATTGGCCTTGGGGCTGTTTTCAGACCATTGAGAGAGAGAGAGAGACATACCTCTTGAGAGATATACATATATATACATATATCTATATCTACACATATATACACACACTCACTGCCTTGGCAGCTGGAAGAAGACGAAGGGGGGACAAGAAGAAGAAGAAAGAGAAGAAGAAGGAGAGACAGAGAGAGAGCTGGACAGAAAGAGAAGAAGAAGAGAGAGAGCTTGGAGATTTCAAGCCCACAACCATCCAAACGCACCCTAGGTGAGTTTATAACTCACTTGGTCTCTTTATGTGATGTTTATGCAAGTTATTATGGAGCTTAGACGTGTATAAAGCTTGTAGTTTACGTTTATATACGCTGTTTTTACAATCTGCCGGAGAAGACGTAGTACCAATCGATTGACATAATCTCAATCGATTGATATCAGTCGTATCTCAATCGATTGGATAGGATTCCAATCGATTGACATCTCAATCGATTGCCATGTTTCTCAATCGATTGACATAAATCTCAATCGATTGATATAACTTTTGTCCCAATCGATTGAACCTCTGTTCCAATCGATTGGCATGATCAGAACATGGATTCTTTTGACTGTTTATCATATAAGAGGTTTAGTTGTTCGATCCTGATTTGGTATTTCCATTATGCGACTATGGGTTAGACAGGGGTAATGTGACACCAAAGATTTATGGATAATGGATAAATAAAACAAATATGAAGACATGGGTGACGTGTTAATTCTTGTATGAGTTTGATATCCGTTTTCTTTTAATCCGAGTAGTCAGGCCACATTGGGAGTTGTCATGTGTCGATGTAGAATGGAACGTAAGTAGGTTTGGTAAGTTCTGGGAATGGTACGTGGATGGACGATTGGTCATGATATGCTCTGAAAGGCGGTGAACCGGATACATGGTTCTTAAAAGCAGTGAGCTGGACCAAGAAGTCTCAAGATAGACTGGATGATCTTTGATATGCTCTTAAAAGCGGTGAACAGGACCATTGTTCTTAAAAGCGGTGAGCTGGGATCACTAGTAGATGACGTTGAGTCGTGGCAATAGATTGATATGCCTTGTTCGAATCGTTATATCCCTGAAATGCGGTGAACAGGACCATTGTTCTTAAAAGCTGGGGACAGACTGACGTGGAGTCCATGACATGCGGTGAGCAGGATATATTGCTCTTAAAAGAGATGGACAGAATAAGGGTGTATCCCTAGAGTTAAACGATTGAGTCTGTTCATGAAATCAGAATATGTTGTGTTCGGTATTTGAGTAACCAGACGATAAGGGTCGGTTTACCAGAATGGATAAAGGAACAAGATAATGTTATTTTTATCATAAGATGTAACTCGTGTTTTCATAAGCTTGTGTTTACTTCAGATAACTGGTACCTCGTTAGTTTATGCTCACTCAGCTCTCAGTAAGCTGACGGCCTTTTATTGCCTGGACTTTCCCCGTCCAGAATATCCTGCCCCTTATTCTGCAGGTAATGACCAGTACACTGATGACTATTATCCAGAGGAAAACCCCACCGATGATGGTTACGCCGGGGAGGATTATCCTTATGCCAGCTGAAGACTGAAGATGTTATAATTAGATTACATTTCGGTTGTTCTGTTTAACCTTTAGTTAACGGGTACTTGGGCATTTGTTGTCTCCAGACCTGTTGTGATCCTGTGGACCACACTCTGATATTATTTTGTAATAGTTAGCACTGTGTGTTATTCTCAGTTATTTACAGTTGCTGTTCTTTTGGACTAGTACTGCGTGGTGTGGATTATTAGTGACTTTCACCTGTCATTCCTTATGGACCCAAAAAGGAAATTTATTTTTCTCTATTTTTGCCGTTCCGGGGCGTGACAGATAGAATAGAAATGAACAGAACAGAATTGAATAGAAAAGAAAAGACTAGAATTGATTTGCAATCCTAATTCTCTTATTTGGTTTAAAACACAAATGAAAAGAATAGAATTAAAAAGAATTATTGTCATTTCCTAAAACACCCCAGACCTCTTAGCATTACCCAAACAGACCTTAAACTAACAAACCAGGCTAGAAGAACAGACCAGACCAGGTCAGAAAGACGAAGAAGGAGAAGCTGCAAAGAAGAAGAAGAAGAAGTTGCGAAGAAGAAGAAGACGAAGAGGAAGAAGAAGAAATCAGATAAGGGTTTGGGTGTTTTGGGAAGAACACATTTTCAGACTGAATTCTCACCAAATTCGATCGATTTTGGCCAGATTTCACTTTGGCCTAAAACTTCTGTAACAACCTACATTTGCATTTAAATTTTAATCTGACATTTTCCATAATTAATCTGTATTTCGAAACGGTGGAGTTATGTCTCTTAAAACTCAATCGGTATTTTTATAAAACCAGAAAATCATTTCCTACGTTAAAGTGAATTTTCTGTATTTTTGCAACAAACACCGCGTCATGAAAATACCAGTTCATGTGAAAAATTGTCCACGCCGCGTTGGGATTTCACAGATTTTGAAATGACGTAAAGTTGAGATGATATATGCTTTATGGCCATTTATGGCAAGTAATGATTGGTTATGCATTGTTTGGAAATGCTTTTGATCCATGTGCTAATCTTATGCCACAAGTTGTTTTCCCAAACATGCTAATTAATTCCTAGACTAGTTGTTAGTGCCTTGTTTGGCAACCCTATTCTAGTATGTGTAAATTTGTGACCTGGAACTAATTTTCCAAACACCTCAAATTACCCCCTATATACCTATACATGACTCTTGGTTTAACTGATGGGTTATATCAGTATACATACGTATGTATTACTGTGAATACATGTATACCTTCAAGATTAGGAGTATTCTTGGGCACCAAGTTCACTCCATTAGAGCTTCTATATATACACACACTTAACCTCTCTTGATGCACATTCTACAAACTGAATTCCTGAGAAAAGAGAGTGCAGAGAGTTCATATTTACAGAATTTTAGAGAGGAGGAGGAGGAACTTCAATCCGACATAGCCAAAAGCTTGGAGTAGGATTCTTATATTGCTATTCTTTCTCAACATATTCTCACCTCTTCTTAACAGTGAGTATTCTAAACTCACTCTAGATGTAAAATATGCTTGTTTATTATGTGGATTAGTCTAATTCAGAAGTCACTATTGATGATTTCACGTTTGAACACCAAAGCTTAAAAAAACATGGGTTGTTCAAACTTAACCAAAATCCATTTTCTGAGATGATTATGAAAGTTTATACTTCTTAGATATTGTGTTCAAAGTTTTAAAGCCCAATTTACTCATATAAAAAAGTATATTAGAAATTAAGTTTTGAGGTCCTTTGATTTTCTTAAAAATTCTAGAGTTTTAGATTGATTCATGTTAAATTGATTATGGAATCATAATCCTTGTGAAAGATCGAAGAAAATCATATATTATAAGGCCTAGTAACTTACATAATTGAAAATGGGTCAATTTAAACCCTTAAAACTGAAATAGAGCAGTTCAACGAAGAAGACGAAGCTTCTGCCTGAACTCGCGCGCGCGATCGCACGAGCGGACTGCGCGAGCAACCCGCGCACGCGAGGTTTGTGTTCCCAGGCAGACAAGAAAGTTTTATTAGGAAAAATGAAAATTAGGCAGATCGCGCGAGCGGACCGCGCGAGCGATCCGCGCGCGCGATCTTCCTGTATTCTGGCAGATGGAAAAGTTTTAATAAATAAAATGAAAAATGGGCATATCGCGCGAGCGACCTGCGCGCGCGACTTCTGACAGTTTCTAGTTTTGCTTTGTTTTGTGATAAGGAATTGTTTGGGATAAAACTTATATACTGTTTGAGTACTGTTTGGGAAATTTATTAAATCAGAATCTTATTTGGGTATGTTTGGACGATTAGAACGTTGTATTGTGACTTAACAATCCCCGTCCGCACGTCGTTTATATAATTCAGTGAATTGCCTCATGTTTTAAAGTTTCATGACATACATGTGGAGTCAGTTGTACATGTATGGTGAGTGTGAATATTGGTCAGTATGGAAAAGAGTAATGGTCAGTGTGGCATAGTGAGTGCGGTTGAGATTGTGTTGTGGACACTCCCTAGTAAGTGAGTACCAAAGTGTGTTGTGATTGAGATTGCGGCGAGGGTATCTTTGAAGTGCGACGGTGGCAAAACTGGACACTCCCTGACGACCATGGTAGCGTTAAAGTGTGTGAAGCCGAAATTGGACATTCCCTGGCACCCATGGTAGTGCTAAAGTGTGGCCTACGGACACTCCCTGATACCCGAGTCTGGATACTGCGTGAGGGTTCCTCCGGTATTTGCATGGCGGATTAGGTAGTCAAAGTGTGAGGCATTGGACACTCCCTGATACCCCGGACTAAAGTGTGAGGCAAACTGGACATTCCCTGGCACCCCTGTGCTAAAGTGGGGCTATCTTAGCGTTTCAAAGATACTGGTGTGTGATGGTGGGTTGTTGGGTTTTGTCGAGAGAAAAGAGTCGGTTAGATGAGATGGTGCATTGTTCTCATACACGGTCACATATACGTGAATTATATCTTTTAAATAATATTGTGCTTGGTTCCTAAAATGACCTCTATGCTTTAATGTAAACTTATTGGATTAAATGAGAATTGGAAAACGGTAAATGAGTATGTTTTATATTCAAAGTTATGTTTTTAATACTCACCAGCTTCTTGAAGCTGACGGCGTTGATGCGCCCTGGACATTCGTGTTCAGGCTTTTCAGGTTATGACTATGCTGGGCCCTATGATTATGCAAACTGAGAATCCCTGCTGGAAAGAGAGTTTACTTTTATATGTTTTAAGTTATAAACTGTTTTGTAATAAGGATGACTGTAATAGATATTAAGTTATTGTTTTGATTTAAGGCAGTTTGTGCCTTTAGAGACCCCGTGCTGTAATATGTAATAAGTTAGAAAAATGTTTGTAAACGTTGATTGGTCTACTCTAATTATTGTCTATTGTTGTTCGACGTTTGGGACGGAATCGATCCTTCAAACTGTCGCGACCTACGGGTCCATAAAGGAATTAAACGCTTTCCATATTTATGCTACGTCGAGGCGTGACAACTTCAATTCTCAAAAATTGGCAAGAATTGGAAATCATTTCATTTCTAATTTTTGTGTCAAACCAAACACGTGATTTGCCACAAACAAGAATGGCAAATCAATTATTTTCTTGTTTGTGGCAAACCAAACGGAGTGTTAAGGTTAGTGATAAAAGCACATTCAATTTTTAATAAAAGGCATCTAATTTTAAGTTAAAAATAATAATTTTTTACTTTTTACTTTAAAATTAGTAAGGGCACCTCACTTATTTTACTATATATTATAGACTTAACTATATTTTACACCCTCTTAGTTTGCCCTTTATGTCAATTTGGTCCCTGTAGTTTAGAAAGTATCATTCTAGTCCCTGTAATTTCATAAGTGTGTCATTTTAGTCCCTCAAACACTTTTTATGACAAATTTTTTAATTTCAGTGACAAAACTATTCGTCACTAAAGGATTTATTGGACTTATTTGACACATTTATGAAACTACAGAGACTAAAGTGATACTTTCTAAATTACAGGGACCAAACTGACGCAGGTGACAAACTGCAAGGGTGTAAAATATATTTAACCCTTTAATATATTATATTTTACAACTAAACTTAAACCACCCCAACGGACAAAAATAAGTGCAAATTAAACTAAAACTATCCCCAACTTACAAAAATCAGTGCAACACAGTTCTCGATATACACAACTTAAATCAAAACTCACCTCCAAAAAAATTTATAAACTCCCTCATAGTCATAGCAACGAAGGAGATCAACAGAATCAAGCATCAACACTGGTATGAAAATAATATAACCATGAAAAATCAAGAACTTGAACAATAGCATGATATTCAAAACTATACTACTAGCTCTTGGAACCAGCATGAAGATTGAATATTGTTGTATTATAATAAGTTGAATTAACTTAAAAGTCAAGACTGAATAGAACATAGAATAAAAATAACATAAATTTATTAGAGAGCTAAAACAAATAATATTGAGGTGGTCGTTTCATGCTTGCAAAGATTCAGATCATTCTCATCACCATTTTCTTTTCTCAACATTTCTCTCGCCTATGTAGAGTACAAGATAGAACTAATACATGGCACTGAAAAACAAAACAACAAAAATAAATTAATATCAAAATTCACAAAGGAAGACAAATGACATCATATGCATTCTATGATAGGATAAAAAAATGTACCTAATGGACAACCAATATGAGCTTTCCAGTCTTTAATGAAAGAAATTATAATGGCAATGAGAATCAACAAATATCAAAGCAAAGTGTGTCTAATTAAAGAACAGTTAGAGATATAAAGGTAATTAGACCACACACACACACGTATACACACATATATATATATATACTATCTCCGTCCCATTTTATGTGTCCATTTTGGGGAATCCAACTATTTAAGGGGACAAAAAGAATCTACACCTACTTTCCATAATTGCCCATAATTATTGCACTTTCTTTTTTTATTTTATTTTGGTGTTGATTGCAAGAAAGGGTAGTTGAAGAAACTAAGTAAAATTTATATACTAATTTAAGAAAGTGGACAATAATTTTGGGACATCCCAAAAAGAAAAGATGAACACATAAAATGGGACGGAGGGAGTATACACCAGCATTGGGCCCGTGCTTTACACATAGTTTGAGAGATTAGATTAATACCAATAATAAATCTTGACAAAATTTATAGAAAGAAAAAAAATATATAGTGCAGCAAATCTATCAATAGTTCCTGTAGGTGAAACGAACAAGTCATTTGAGTTCAAAAAAAAAAAAAAAACTACAAAGAAATCACATCTTCATGGTGAATTACAAAATAGGAAGTTAAATTGTAGTACCATGTTAAGCTTGTCAACTACTTTGATCAACCACAATTCCTTAATTATATATCTAAAACCAAAAAAGATCAAGTGAGCTTTCAAGTACAAACACCCGTTTAGATAAAAAGTAGTAAAAAAACATGTGAACATCAAGTGGTGTCTGAGAGTTTGATCGAGAAGGAGAAGAATCACAATTAGTGGCACAGATCGAGAAGAGAGAAGAATCACAATTAGTGAAAACAAAAAAACTTACAAGAGAAGAAGTCTGATCGAAGAAGACGCTGAATATAGATTAAGAATTGATAGAGAAAGAAATCAAAAGTAGCCAAGGATTTGGAGATAAACAAGGAAAGAGTATAATATATGGTAAAATAAGTGAGGTGCTGTAATACCCTGTATTTTCAATATTTATTAAAACAAAGAGATTCTATATACTTCCCTTGATCATACTTGAAGTTTTACTTTCAAGCGATCGAGAATTTCTAAGTTCAAGTGATTGAACCCTGTTCAATTGATCGAAACCGTGCCGACATTAATTTATGACGTGGTCCCCACTTCTATCGATCAAATCGGTCTCAATCGATCAAACCTGGTCGTATCACTTTCAAGCGATTGAAGTAGCTTTGATCGATCGAACGCGACTGGATTTTTGCTCCACAGTTCACGCAAACACTGCCACCTATACCCCCTCTTCTCTATATATATGTGTTGTGCTCGTGCATTTTTGGGTTGCTGATCCAGAGAGAGAGAGTTGGAGAGGGAGAGACACATAGTTTATATACATATACACTCATATATATATATATATACGCACACATACGGTATATATTCTGTGAGAGAGGGAGAGAAGCAGAGAAGAAGGAGAAGGAGAAGAAGAAGAAGATCAGAAGGGGAAAGAGAGAGAGAGAGAGGAGAGAGAGAGGGGGGGGGGGAGCTCCATTTGAGGCCACCAAGCTTTGGAAGTTACCAAATACGCCCTTATGACGTTCGGTGAGTTCCAAACTCACTCAGTAGAAATGTTTACAAGTTTTTGGACGTAAATATTGACCCCAAACACCCCCTAGCACCTCTGGACATTCGCTGTCCAGAACTACTGAAGAAGACGACTCTCGAGCGATTGAACTGAGTTCAATCGATCGAATGGACTTCGATTGCTTGAAGCTCACTTTTCCCAATCGATTGAAATGTTTTCAATCGATCAAACTTTAACAGAACATGGTTGCTTCCTTTGAGGTTATTAATCCAGATGATTAGTTGTTTAAAGTAGTTATGTGTTTCTATTATGCGATATTATGGATTACGAAGGTAATGGGATACGATAATGAGACTGAGATAATATGGTAAGTAATGTAGTAGGGTTCGGAACGTTAGTAATAACACGATGCGATAACGAGATAAGGTTTGAGGTATAACGGTGGGTAACATTGGATAATATGGTAACTGAGTCAGTGGGGTATTATGTACTTTCGATGCAAGTATGTCAGTGTTAGGGATTGGTGTGAACACATCTGCGTGGGATGTGAGCGTTATGTATTGTACTCGCAAGAATTCTTAAATGCAGTGAACAAGAGTACTAATACATATTAATTATGGACGATACTCTTAAGTGTTCTTAAAAGCGGTGAACAATAAGAGTTCTTAAAAGCAATGAACTGGAGTATTGGTACGTCCATAAACTAGTAGTTATATATTGGAACGATGTATGGTGTTCGCAAGAGTTCTTAAAAGCGGTGAACAGTAAGAGTTCTTAAAAGCGGTGAACAAGAACACTAGTATGTCGTGATGATATAATTAGTCATGGTAGTCAGTTGAGGACAGTACAGTCAGTCGTAGAAGACGATAAATACAATTGTTATTGTATTTGATGATTTAATATTACAATGGAATGCCTTTATATAGGCTCATACAATCCTAAAATACAATGTAGTACAATGCAGTACGACTATAAAAGTACAATGTATGTGGACCTAATTTAGGAGAATGTACAAATATGAATGAACCTAGACTATAATTCTCTAACAAATTGCATCCAATTGTCTAGTGTGCAAAGTGCCAAAAAAGGTTTTTCAGCCAAAAAAAAAAAGAAGTGCCAAAAAAGGTCTTATTAGTCTCTCGGACCCATGATTGTCTCCCGAATCCGAGGGCAAGAACTTGCCCGGTCGTATCTAGTAGCTCTTGTACTCCATTTTGACCAGGCACCTAATTAATAATCCGACGGCGTACGATGACCCTGGTAATAACATCCGACGGCCGTTGACGGCACCCTCTCTCTCTCTCTCTCTCTTCGAAGGGGAACCAAAATTTCTCCCCTTTCGCCTTCTGTCTCTCTCGCGCGTGCACAAACGCGAATTCTATGCATTTTTGAAGATTTCGTTTATTTTTTAATCTCCAATGATCCATTGATCTTCGTTGTATGTGTTTGTTTTCAGAGATTGTTGTTGAAGTATCAATAGAGTTCGTCATTTAGGGTTTGTGCATTTGTAAAATAATATTTTATATCTATTGGAAGCTTGTGATATCGTGGAGATGGCATCGCATTTTGATCGTTGGGAGAAAGATCCATACTTCTCTGCGGCCGAGGAAGATTTCTATGAATCTACCGACAGATAGGTACCATTTGATTGTATACACCGAGGGTTTGCTACAATTGATCGTTTCTTTCTGTATACATATACACTCGCAATATATATATCTATATAATAAAATAGAGCGGTGTGGGTCCCTCCCAAGTTAGCAATTTTCAATCTTAACCTATGAGACAGAGTTGAATATTTTAAACCGTCGGATCAAAAGTGCATACATATATCACATATGTGCATGTATATATATATATCTTGGCTTATATATGAAATGATATTGTTTAAGTAGGGAAATTGTTGCCAAAATAAAATTAATTTAAAAAGAGAAATTAAATCCTCCAAATTAATTGTAATTTGATAATTAAATCACATTAAATCTCTCTTTCTCTCATGTCTCACATTAGCATTACTCACATTACAGGGAAAAAAAATTCCCATATCCCTCATGTCTCTCTCTCTCTCCATATCCCACACACCAAATCAGTTTTGAATTTGCTCCTACCTTCCACTTCATCTCTCTCTCTTAATCACTCCCAAACATTAACTATGAAGATACATTTATGCTAGATTATTTAAGATAGACTTTATTTTTTTTTATAGGTTTTTCTTTTTTCCTTTCCATGACTCCGATCAAATGACTTTCATAGAACTAATCAAACAATGAATTTCAACAATGGATTTCAAAAAAAATTCCCATATCCCTCGCGTCTCTCTCTCTCTTTATCTCCATATCTCACACACCAAATCAGTTTTGAATTTGCTCCTACCTTCCAATTCCTCTCTCTCTTAATCACTCCCAAACATTAACTATGAAGATACATTTTTGCTAGATTATTTAGGATAGAGTTACACTACTAGTAGCTCAGCTGCTGATGCGAAAGACAGACATCGGGATTTCATTACTGCAATTGAGAGCCAGATTTCAAGGATTGAAAGTTCCTTACAAGAGTTGGTCCTTACAGAGGCCAAGTCGTCTCTTCCGTGGGTGCGCTTGGATGAAGGAGATTGTAACGAACTAGCAATGTTTCTTTCAGGACAATCAGTGGCTGGAGTTAAAACTTAAAACCTCTGCAAAAGTTCATTCCATGGATGAACTAACAGCGAACCCACAAGGGAGTGATAAGCAATCAACTCCCGAGTGTTCAAAGAATTTGAATCGTTCGTTGGAGTTGGGTTTATTGGAGGATAGAGAGGACAAGTTGCCTGGGCCTCGGAGGACGGCTAGTGCTACTACTGACATGTGTGCGTGGAAGATTGCAATTGGGAATGATGTTTTTGCAGAAAGCTCCTCCAATGGACAGCCCCAGGTGCCCCCTCGAAAGGTACCCAGTTTTTCAGGGTTCCTTAGGACAATGGAGACTGCATCCAAGTTTAAGTGGCCAAAGAACAGATACCGGAAGTTGAAGCTTACAGACCCGCACCAAGTAGCTGATTCTACATTAATTACCACAATCTCAGCTGTTGACCAAGGTGAGGATACAATATCCGTGTATGTCATAATTACACGGTGTAACTGAAGTAAGGTTCTTGATTTTTTTTTCACATTTAAATATGCTGCTAATGAATGTAATCTTGATTTCTTCCACAATGGCATCAATGAGTGCTACGAAAGAAGTAAGAGTTGCCTTGATGGTTGTGATAATTGTTATGACAAGCAACTCTATGGATGGTATGGTGCCATCCAGAGACAGCTACAAAGGTCTCAGTATCAAATGCAATAAAGTAGGCCAGTTGAAGTACTTGTTTGGAGTGTTATTCTCCTCTGCCTAATTGGTGAGCTTTCTTAAAATACTTCTCCAGATATTCTCTTAATTTAGTAATGGTTTGTGTTTTCTGAGTGTGGCATTGAGAATACATCTTTAGAAGCTGGTTATTTGCCTGCAGCCTGTGACTGGTGAGTATTGTCAATTAGAATGTGGTTTATATTACAAGGGCGTGCAAGCTCTACAGTTTAGGTGTTTTCAAAGAATTTCTTTAGTGGTTAGTTTTTTTGATAAGTTTTGGCTATATTGCAGTGGGAATTAGTGAGGTCTTGGCTCATGTTTTGATTGGTCTTTCATTTCTTTCTTATCCCTTTTTTATGGTTGCCCCTCAACTTTTTTTTTTTTTTTGACAATATATTCTTTTGGTGAGACCAAAACAAGAGTAATAGATCTATCTAAAGGAGAACAAAAATATGGATATAGTGATGGATATACTGCAATTCTATTCTAGTCATCAGTTTAAAGCCAACATGCTATACCCACTGGGGTGCTGAAGACCCACCATACGTCTCCTTCCCCAAATGACCTTGTCTTCGCTGCTAAAGTATACTCAGGTTTGTAAGATGTTAGCCTATTCTAGAAAGTTCAGTTTGTTTAGTTTTTAAGAGAGTCATCTGTTAAAATCCTACCTAATTGTTATGGCAGTGCATGTTATTTTTCTATCTTATCATGTTTATTGTTTACAAGCTTTTGATGGGTTATATTTGTACATCATAGTGGGTTAATGGACGGTAAGTTGCATATCTGAAACCGAGTTGTATCCAAAGTTCACCAGAAGTGAAACAAGCAGTGATAGTTTCCGACCTAACATACGAAACCACAAATTTTTTTTTTGGTGCACAGGAAAGAACAAAAGAACTAACTACCCCTAGCAAAGAACACACCCACACTGTCAGCAAACAAGGGCCAAACAAGATTGTATGTGGGGTGATCCATACAAACAAAACTTTCAGACTGATTAACTCCTAAATTAGTTAAAATATCAGCACAGCGATTTCCTTCTCGCTTGGTATGAAGCATAGTGCCCTTGACATCAAGGAGTAAAGCTTTGCAATCTTCAATCATTACTCTGAGAGGATGATTCTGATCGTTCCTCTGTAGCAGATTACAAGCCACTTAAGAGTTGGTTTCTATCTCGATATTCATCCATCCTTTAGAAGCAGCTAGCAGCAGCCCTCTCCTAATACTCTCAAGTTCAGCAAACAGACTTGTGCAGTGATTGATATGGCCATAATACCCCAGCTGCCACTTGCCACGGTCGTCTCTAAAACAGCCTCCAATTCCACCAGCACCTGGATTCCCTTTACAGCTTCCGTCCGTATTGAGCTTTAGGAAACCTGCAGAAGGGAAGGTCCAGCCAATAAGATTCGAGGGGGCAGATTTAGAACTATAATCCATTTTACCACAAGCTTGAATGATTTCCCTAGCATAGGCACTGGCGGACCTACATACAAGTGAGGGGTGGCATAGGCCCCCCTGAACTTTTGGAAATTACAGAATTTCATATAATATTTTATAAATTTTACAAATAGGCCCTTCTAAAATTCACACAGGCCCCTCCCGAACTTTTAACAATTCTAGATTTACAAACAATATTTTATAAGTTTTAGACACAGGCCCCCCTGAACTTTTGAAAATTTTAGATTTACATGTAATATGTTACAAGTTTTAGAAATAGACCCCTAAAATTACATGATTTACCCCCAAACTAGGGGTGTTAAACCAAATTTATAGAAAATTGTGTATAAGTAGACCTAAAAAAATTTGCCTCGGGGGCGCTGCCCCCGAAACCCCCGTATAATTTAGGCCCCCCCTGACAAAAAATCCTAGGTTCGCCCTTGAGCATAGGTATAGTCTTATAGATATCACGGATCAAGACAAAAGGAAGGGGAAGAGGAGAGAGAAAAAATATTTTTCTTCCTTTCTTTCCAGACATGCCAAATTCCTGCAACAAAAACACGAGTCCAAGGTAAGTTAGAGCCGACACAAGAATTATTTTGAAGCAGATTAACGCTTAACCAATCATTAAGGGGCGAGTTGAAAAAATCAGCAAGGCTGGTGTCAACAAGGTTGTCCCAAATAGCTTTAGACTGTTTGCAATCCCTGAGAATAAGCAAGTATCCTCACACCAATGACCACAGCATGCACAAGAGGCTATATCAGTAATGTTCATTTGGGCTCTCAGAAAATTAGAGGGGATTTTGTCGTGGAAGCAAGCCCAAATAAATGTTTCAGCTTGTTAGGGATCTCAAATTTCCAGATAAAAGCCCAAGGAGTGGTAGACGCATGGTGTTGACTGTTGATCAGATGGTATGCACTGCTAATGCTGAATTTGCCATTAACCGAAAGACACCAGGAAGGAGTATCATTTAAGGAAGTATCCCTAATGGGAAGAGGAGTCTTTAAAATAGCTTTCCTCCACTGAGGGGTGAGGAAATGATCAATAAGGGAAAGATCCCAATTGCCATTGTTGTTAATAATGTTCTTAACCCAAAGATTAGGGATGCACCCATGAGATAAATTCATCCCCATAGGTCTATCACCACACCACCAACTCCTCCGAAGTGGGTATCAAGACCATTACAAATGGTCCATTTAATCCCCAAATCGATGAAAGGCTTAGCAACAAGGATGCCTCGCCAAATATTGGACTTTAGAGTCCTGGAATTCCAATCATCCTGTCCTTCCCGAATATATTTAGATCGAAGAACCTTGGCCCAAGGGGATTGGTCCCTGTTGATCATGGTCCAAACAAGCTTGCCCAGAAAGGCAATAGTATTAGTTCTAGTTTTGCGAAGACCCAGACCACCATTCTTTTTGTCTTGACAAACAGTGTCCCACTTGACCAGATGAATCTTTTTGGAGTTATCCGTATCCCCCCAAAGAAAATTGCAATTAATCTTACCAATGGACTTGCAAACACTACTAGGGAGAAGCATGGTTATGCATGGTTTGCATAACATGGGTAGGGATGGTAGAAGTCACAGATTGGATCAGCGTAGCTCTACCAGCTCTAGACAAAAGCAAAGATTTCCACCTAGAAAGGCGTTTCTGGATTTTAGTAACAATATCAGTAAAATGAGATTGAGAAATACGTTTATGGATTAGATGAAAACCCAAGTATCTCCCTAGATCCCAAGTCCTAGGTAGTCCAGAGGACCTACTGACCGCATTAGCAATATGGTTGGTGTTGGGGTTATATCACATGAGGGATAATCCCATTAATTTAGGGATTGTGATTTGGCTAGATTCCTATTGTGATTTGGTTTCCTTTATGATAGAATTGTATTACTTGTCCAATAAGTAATGGGTTTCAAACTCTATATATATGGATGTTGTATAGGAATTTATGTGAGCCCTTGGTGTACCAAGTTGGGGGTCTCCCCTCATGGGGGTGCATGGTCTAGAGTGAGAGAGATTAATCATTGGGGTTTTTTGTAAGGGGTGTTCACAGCGTTATAGGAATGTGAGGTAGGGATGAGTATTTCTTTATCTCTGTGATTTCTCTATGTTACATGATTAATTGTGTCAGCTTCTTTGGGGTATTGAGTGGGGAGAGTACAAGGGTTTTGTATTTAGGTTATGGGATTTAATTCATGTAACTTGTACCATGTTTTACTCAATAGTGAAAGAATGGATCTGTCGAGTGTGGACGTAGGCAGGTGTTTGGTCGAACCACGTAGAAATCTGTGTGTCTTTTCTTTGGTGTGTATGTTTAATTACTGCTCATGTGTGTGTGTTTATTTGGGAGAATTTAGTTCCGCATGTTAAATTCTCAACAAGTGGTATCAGAGCCATGGTGGTGAGATTATGGTGACAGAGGCGCACGGTGACAGTGGAGAATAGCAGCACGGTAGTACAAAGAAAAGCGGAAAAGAAAAAAAAATCTGATGAAGGCAGCAAGCATTGCGTGGATGCATCACTCTGCCGTCTTGTTTATGGAACATTTAAAGTCAAATAGCAAAGTTTTGATTTGACTTTTTGGCTTACGTGGATCAAGGAATCAATGGGTTTTGATTTGGATTTGATAGGTAGTGATCCCATGTGGCAAGGTGCAACGAAATCAAGACTCTTGATTGGTTGGAATTTCAAATAGTTAGTGTGCAAAGGTATGTTATTTGGAATTGGGTCAGAGATGTTTTTTAAGGTTTTTCGAGTGCTGCGGATTCATCGGTGGGTACAGATTTGCAAGATTCTGTATGGATTGGAATTTATTTTTCTTGGTGATAGATCTTATATATTGCAGTAGGTTGGGATCTAGGGCCGAAAAATGAATTTGATGTTGTTGTGATTGTAGCAGGTTGCGTATGGTTGAGAGGTTCTCATATTCTACTCATACGGGCATTTCTCTTGGGTTGTTAGATTCCGGGTACGGTAAGTATGTGCTTCTGGAGAAAATAATTTGATGGGTTCCAAGAAGACGGGGGCAGACACAGGCGCAATTATCCGACAGAGGTAATTGTTAGGATACTGCACGTAGGAACGTTGATCAAATATTTTTTGGAGCACGTTCGCTATTTGGGTGGTGTGATATTGATCCCAAAGTTGCGGATGAATCTAATATTGTTGCTGAAATCACACACAGCGGTTGAGAGAAATGTGGATGGTTTGTGTCGTCTGGTTGGTAGAGTTATACTCCCAAGATCTCGATGGAAAATTCTTGCAAGTGGGGTGAATGGTTTATTTCACGGTTCAGACGATGGTGAGGGGAAATCCTGTTGGGGAGAAAGAGGGATCGAGGCTCTTCTCTAGTAGAGTTAATGCTTATAATTAACTTGGGGTAGTTGCACATGTATTGGCCGCGGTTTGACGAATCGGAGGTGTTGAGACCATATTGATTCGGGGTGTGCACGCTGGTACGGAAGACGGTCAATGGCAAATGGTTACAAAGTCGTCAGCTTTGTGGGTGCTCCAGTTGAGGGGGTGCTGATCATGTGTGATAAATTGATTTGACAGTTTCCCCACAAGTGATAGAGGGGGTGATTGTTGGGGTTATATCACATGTGGGATAATCCCATTAATTTAGGGATTGTGATTTGGCTAGATTCCTATTGTGATTTGGTTTCCTTTATGATAGAATTGTATTACTTGTCCAATAAGTAATGGGTTTCAAACTCTATATATATGGATGTTGTATAGGAATTTATGTGAGCCCTTGGTGTACCAAGTTGGGGGTCTCCCCTCATGGGGGTGCATGGTCTAGAGTGAGAGAGATTAATCATTGGGGTTTTCTGTAAGGGGTGTTCACAGCGTTATAGGGATGTGAGGTAGGGATGGGTATTTCTTTATCTCTGTGATTTCTCTATGTTACATGATTAATTGTGTCAGGTTCTTTGGGGTATTGAGTGGGGAGAGTACAAGGGTTTTGTATTTGGGTTATGGGATTTAATTCATGTAACTTGTACCATGTTTTACTCAATAGCGAAAGAATGGATCTGTCGAGTATGGACGTAGGCAGGTGTTTGGCCGAACCACGTAGAAATCTGTGTGTCTTTTCTTTGGTGTGTATGTTTAATTACTGCTCATGTGTGTGTGTTTATTTGGGGGAATTTAGTTACGCATGTTAAATTCTCAACAGTTGGGAACTCTTTTGGAAAAGAAAACTTTAGACTTTGAAAGATTAACCTTTTGGCCTGGGAGTTCACAAAAATTTTAAGAGTATCCATAACAATATTGCATTGCTTCTCAGTAGCTTCAGAAAACAAGATAAGATCATCCGCGAAAAAAAGATGGGAGACTATGGGACCTCCTCTAGAAGCCTTCACCCCTTTCCACTTTTTACACTGGAAGCACAAAGAGGTAGGGGGATAGAGGATCACCCTGTCTAATACCGCGACGTGGTTTAAAACCCTCTAAAACCTCACCATTAAAAATAACGGTCAGATTAGAAGTGGAAAATACAACATTTAATAAATTTGACCCAATTTTGCTGGTAAATTGAACCGTAAGAGAGCATTTTCCAAAAAATTCCAGTCAACTATGTCATAAGCTTTTTCAAGATCAATTTTCCAAATAACACCACCTTTAGAGCTCTTACTGTTGTTAAGGGAGTGAAGAATCTCCTGAGTAATGATCAGGGCTGGCAAATTCAGCTCGCCACTACGGAGCCCGCCCAAAACAGCCCGAAAGTTAAGGAATTCGGGCTGCGTATATTTTCAGATCGGGCTTTTTCGGGTTTACTCTAATTGTTATGAAAGTAACCTGATTTTGGTGGGCCCGAAGTGGACCCATTAATGGTCTGAAGCCCACGTGCTAAAGAAACCTCAACCCTATCACTTTTTTCTTCTTACACCTCACTGTAGAGTGTAGAGTGAGCGGCAGTTCTCTCTCTCTCTAGCTGCCTTGGCAAAGAAACCCTCCCCCCTTCTCTCTCTCTCTACCCACAAACAAAATTCTATCTCTACATTTAACTATGGCAGATCACAAGAAAATGAAGAAGACATTGAAGATGATGATGCTCATGTAATCTCTTATTTTTTTTGCGTATATATATACACATATCAAACATGTATGTATATCTACAAATCTAGGATATCTTCAATTAATCGTCCATTTTTTGCTCATTTATGTAGTTGTGGTGTTTAATTCTTTTGTAAGTTTGGAAACTTAGTGAATTTGGAAAATTGAATGTAGTGTAATATATATATACACACAGTATGCACAAAAAATATTTATATACATATACACACAAACAGTTTTAGCAAAAAAAAAACATATATACAGTATATACACACATACAGACGGAAGAAAAAGGAAACGGGTTTAGTGGACTAGCCCGGCTCGGCCCAGCCTGACAGTACACGGGTCTCAGTTGAGCCCGGCCCGTTTCTAGCCCGACCCGACTCCAGCCCGGCCCGAACCCACCCAGGCCCGCCCATTTGCCAGGTCTAGTAATGATAACGTTATCCTTAGTATTTCTACCTGGTATAAAACTACTCTGGCAGGGATGAATAAGAGAATCCAACATGGGTCTGATGCGGTTGACCAGAACTTTGGTCATGATCTTATATGTGACATTGCATAAACCAATGGGTCTGAAGCTGCTAACCCTTTCAGGATTATCCACTTTAGGGATAAGAGCAATGAGGGTTTTATTAATGGCCTCAGGAGACTTCCCTTGGTTCCAGCAATCAGAAACAAATTTGGTCACCGAAGAGTTCACAATATGCCAATATTTCTGGTAAAAACCAGGATTGAAACCAACCGGCCCAGGGGCTTCGGAAGGATACATATCAAAAAGGGCTTTCTTAGTCTCCAAATTAGATAAAGGTCTGGCCAAAAAATCTTTGTCAGTCTGCTTAATGGACTTAAGAGGAGGAAAAGAGCTCAGGACTGGGTTAGTGTGATGATCAGAGGAACCGGAAAGATCTTTATAAAAATCATTCACAAGACTTTTCAGTTCCACTGGATTTTCAATCCTAACTCCAACATCATTGCAAAATGATTCAATTTTGTTCTTTTTCCGACGGATAATGGTAGAAACATGGAAGAATTGGTTAATGATAAGTGTGGGAGTACACTAATTTCATGTTACAGGATTTGAGAGCTTTTTAACATGAGTTATATTTGGGGCACTAACAATATCCACTAACACTTACTAACACACTCTATCTCTCTCCTAGTGGCATTGTGGGGTCCGCAGTGGACCCCACAGTACCACTAGGAGAGAGATAGAGTGTGTTAGTAAGTGTTAGTGGATTTTGTTAGTGCCCCTAGCATTGCCCTTTTAACATATCAATAGAACGTAATAATGCTACAGTCGCTAATTGAAAAAAGTGAAAATCTTTGACTTGCAATTGTTATTTTTGGGAAGAGTAATATTTGGGGCACTAACAAAATCCACTAACACTTACTAACACACTCTATCTCTCTCCTAGTGGCACCGTGGGGTCCGCAGTGGACCCCGCAGTACCACTAGGAGAGAGATAGAGTATGTTAGTAAGTGTTAGTGAATTTTGTTAGTGTCCCTAGCATTGCCCTTTATCAGGTATCACCTAAATGGTAACACATCTGCAAATTGTTTAGTGAACTTGTCCCCTGAACTTTAGCTCACAACTTTCATTTTGTGTCTATCTCTCTCCTAGTGGGCACTGTGGGGTCACTGGCAGTGTGGGACCCATCAAGAGAGAGATAGACACAAAATGAAGGTTGTGAGCAAAAGGTTGTGGTTTTGGTTGTGCCCCAAGTATTACCCTTAACTGAGTATTGCTTATTAAGTGGTAATAAAGACAAAGCCAACATATGAAATTGATGTGACCATGGTTGTTAGAATCGTACGATTTACGATTTACGATTCGATTTAAACGATTCGATTCTCATATCAAACGATTCGAATCGTGCCTATGAATCGGGAATCGCATTGAATCGGTCCGAATCATCCGATTCACGATTTGATTCATAAAATTTTTGAGTTTTGCTTAAAAAATAATAATAAATAAATAAAAATAAAAAAGGTGTTGTCTTAAACTTTCGCTCGTGTTACATGTCCTATTCTTCACTTTTTATTAGTTTACAGGTTGTTAATTGGCGATACAATTTCTTCTACATATAAAGCTTCTGCTTGTGTGGAAATAAAAAGGTGACAAATCACATAATGCCAAGCATTTTATTAGCAAATCAACAGTATTGAGAATTGTCCTAATGTTTGTTACTTTTCCTTTTCACATTCATGTATGTGAAGAAGTGACATCTAAAAAAAAGCACACACATTGTTATAGGTATATACATACAACTATGTATATACACGTTTTCATATGTGTATACAAATATATTATATTATTATTATTTATTTTGTAAAAAAGTGGATCTTACGATTCACGATTTATACTTTGGCAAACCAATTCACGATTTAACAACATTGGGTGCATGTGACAACTTCCCTATACACGATTTAACAACATTTTTTCTTGCTCTCAATTGCCATATTTTGTAAAACAGTTTCTTTTTCCTTCTCTCGTAGCTGTATTTGTATTTTAGTATGTAGGCTATCAGCTCATACGGTTTGCAATTTTTATTGTACTTTTATTGGTGATTTTAGAAGGGGGAGAAATATCTACTTGCTAGGATTAGGAAGTTGTAAATGAATTTTTCAGTTTTTTTTTTTTTGTGAGATAATTGAAACCAATTAATCTTTCACTCTTTCTCAACTTTCTCTCGCATACAGGACACACAGAGAAAGCTGAGACCCTCATTTTGATAAATGAATAATGCTATGTGCACCGAAAAGTGCACCGAAAATGTGCACCGAAATAATCAAGGTCATTGATTTCGGCGGATCCCATGCGCGCAGGTGTGGAGCCCATCGAAATCAATGGCCTTGATCATTTCAGTGCACATTTTCGGTGCACTTTTCGGTGCACGTAGCATTACTGTTGATAAATATATCAACATTCCCTAGTGGCCATGTAGTCCACACTCCCAATGTAATGTATGTATTGAAAAAAAAATCATTGTCATCTTGAGTTTGGCCAAAGAATAACGTATTAACAGAATTACTTTCTATGCATCCTATTGACCGCATTTTCATATTTTAAAAAAAAACGAAAAAAATAAAAATAAACAAATAAAAAAAAGGAAAAAGTAAAGACCTGTTTTTAATGAATAGAGACTCGGCAACAAATTGAAGTTGTTAAACTCCAATTTTTGAAGAGACCAAACAAAACTTAAAGATTTTATCGTGACAGTGGGGTAATCTGAGATTGCAAATGCAAAAACTGAATAAAGCACACCCTTCTCTCTCTTTGGACAGTGGTGCTGCAAAGGATGTTTGAATGCATATGGACATGCATATTTGTTACATTTTAAAGCCAACAGTACCATTACCATTGTTGTACATCAAAATATTGGACATTAGTTTTGTCAATAAGATACGCTAGGGGTGGCAATTTTTGACACAACCCGTTTTACTAAGACAACCTCAACACGAAGCGACATGACACGATTAATTTAAAATAGTTTGTATTATAAATGAATAGCACTCAAAACTAAAAATCAAACCCAAAGCACACAACCCGATTAATGACACGAGAACCCGAATTGCCACCCCTAAATACGCTTATACCACATAAGAAGTACAAGTGTGTATGGACCTTCCTAAGACAAGTATCAAAGGAAAGGCAAATATCGCCATCATTCAATATCTCAATGAGTCGTGTAGTCCAATTAGGTCTAATCGGCCACAAAAGAAGAGCAATAACTAAAAGAGTAATGATATGCTTCACAAATCTTAATCTAAAATTTCTATCCCAAATGGTGCAGCAGTGGACCCAGTGGCAATAATGGTGGAACCATTTCAACATCATCCAATCAAAAACCAGTGATCCCATTACCACATCATTTAGGATGGAAATTTGGGTTAGGATTTGGGAAACATAGCATTACTCTAACTAAAAATATAAGCACGGAATACTAAATAATGTAACGGGACAAGATCAGAACATGGTTTTCCCAAAAAAAAAAAGAATGAAAGAAGATCGGAACATAAAACAGACAATTGAAAGTAAACTAAACTTGTTTAATGCAACAAGTACCCAAAGCTTCAGCATAATATAAAATAGAAATAGAAATGATAAACCATCATTATCATCACTTCAGTACACACAAATGGGTAATCATATCTGTGCAAAAAATAAAAATGGGTAATCATACAAATGACGTACCGGAGTTTCATGAATGAACATTCAATTGGGAGAAACAGAAATACAATGAACATTCAAGACAAACCTTCAATATACGCAAATGCACTCGTACAACGAGTAATTCTGGTCCACGCCATATACTTTTGCTTTCATTCCCATTGACCACCTATGTTACTTGGACTTAATATTGCCTGGAGTACACCTGGGTACACCTGGATAAGGGCACTCCTCTCGGATCCTTCACAATAGTGGAAAGTCTTTGAAATTTTAATGTGACACAACACTCCTACCTCAGCCGTAGCCTCCAAGTCCTCCGAAACCGAGGGAGAAACAAACTTCTCTCACGAAGGACTTGCTTATCCCATTCAAGGCGACTTCTTACATCAGAATAAATCCGTTCCAAACAATAACTCACAAAACCCATAGTCGCACCAGGAAAGCCCAAAATTTGAAAACCCATAACAGCAATAGCAGTAGCCAACAAGCACCCAGCCTGTCCACTACTGCGAACACGCATAGTATGGCTGACATTAAAATAGTTAGGGTAGATATCAAAGTAGACACGTGGACCCGTTTTACAATAGATAGCAAAATCCTCACAGTTGTTGTGAAAAAGGTCGTAATCAACAAAACCGTTTCGAATTTTGGTGTTACGATCCTTGGAAAGTAGGAATTCAGCTCGGCCGAGAACCTTCTCAGGTGGGTCCGAAGGAGCAAGAGTACAGGTTCCAGCTCTGAGTTTGGCCAGAAAAAAAACCACTGAGACGTCATAGTGATAGAGGTAGAGGTTGCCACCAGAAAGAAAGCATTCCAAGCAGGAAGATATTACACGTACACCACCTTGGTTTAATTGGCAACCACATGTTGGGCATGGATTCATTGGATTGTCCTTCGAATGAGAGGGAGATGGGTCTAATGCTGTTCCTGTGTCAAATTTCTGTCCTCCCCCTCTAGTGAGGTGTATCACCTTTCCATCCTTACCGTATACACCTGGTGTCCAATAGCAGAAAATTAGTAAAAATGTTACTAAAAAAATTTCAACGCAGGATTATATTGAGCTTAAAAGTTGTTCAAGTGATGTTTTAAAAAGGTAATAAAAAATAAATGAAGTAGGAAGATGTTAAAGAACAGTAAAACCAGAACTGTGGCCACGGCCAAATCTATGGTTATTCTATTTATAAATTTACATCTTTGCTTATGGTATTCAAGTACCAAGTACCAGTTTTAGTGTGAAACCATGTTTGAGAGAGAGAGAGAGAGAGAGAGAGAGAGAGAGAGAGAGAGAGAGAGAGAGAGAGAGATTATGATAACAATAACCAAACTAGAATATCCTTTCCAACAAATATCTTATGTAACAATAACCAAAAGATTATGATAACAATAACCAAACTAGAATATCCTTTCCAACAAATATCCTATGTAACAATAACCAAACTAGAATATACTTTCCAACAAATATCCTATGTAATGATTGAGCTTGAATTAATCATTTTGTGGTTACAAATTTATGTAAAACCGCTTTTCAGATTAATTAGAAATCATCCCTGTATTCAACTAATTGTATGGGTATCTCTCTCCAATTCCCCTCTACCTAGTAGACTCTTCAACATAATCGCATTTACTCAGACTGTGTTACTTTTAACATCTTTAGTGATTGACCCATTGCCCACATCTAGTTTCTTCGTAAAATGATCATTTTCCAATCCTAACATTAGTTGAACTCAATGCCCTCTTCTTAACTATTAATAAAAAATTTATGACTCTTGCCAACAATCATAGAAATTTCTTGGTAACACCTTATACCCCACAACATTGCTAGTCTCAACTGTCCTCTGGAAGTTATCTTTGAAAACAATTTGAAAATTCACTTCAGAAGCATCTGTCCACTTTCATTAGAATTCTATAGGTGACAATGTAACAAAGTTTACAACAAAGACAACAAAATAGAAGCTCCTGCCTATATCCTGGCAATCAATCGCGTGGACTCATTCTAACAATGACTGGTCCTCTTAAAATCCCCAACCACTGCTTCTAACCGATCATTTATAATCGTGTTTACCTTCCCCATTAAAACTGTGATGCGTTGATGCTAGCAAAAAACATGCCCACAAAACAAACCTATATGAGTTAGCTGGCTTCATGATAAACAAAATACATGAGGTCACCACCATGACACTTTGAGTGGTTCCAACAGTCTACTTTGTTACTGATTTTTAAAGCTTGCTGCAGAGCAAATGAAACCACTCACCCTAAACTCACCTAAATACAGAGCGAATCATTAGTAGCTAAATAATTTTCATCATGTCATGTTACTGCTACAATCTACAATCTGTGGGTACTTTATGTATTTTAACAACTTTTATGTCTAATTACTTTTAAGAGGAATCAAATGAACTAGTAAGCCATAATCAACGAAATGCAAGTTTATGCTGCCCATTTTCTGTCCTGGACTGCAAGTGAGTCACAATAGGCAACCGTGTAGCTAAGAACCTTTTCCTATTCACAACACACTGTTCCATATACTATTCCAAGAAAAAGATCGTGGAGTTTTGGTGTTCCATATTCTTTTATATCATGCCAAAACCTAACTCCATCTCCATTCTCAACGAGTAGGAAACATGCTTAAAAACTCTTACCACCGTTTATGGCGCATTTAGAGGTTGAATTTGCACGACGCGTATGTATTTGACACATTACACGTTACATTCAGAGCTCGATAGAGAGAAAAAAAAAATGACACAAGGACCAAACTTTCAATTTTCCTCACAGAATAGGGCATTTGGATCAAATTGCTTCAATTTAAAACTGTAGGGGACCAAATTGACCCAATTGAAACTGGAGGGACTAAAATGACACAAGGACCAAACTTTCAAGGGTATGTTTTGTATTTATTTATGTCAGTCCGTCACTTTTTTAACGGTGAATTGTCAGAGGGGGTCTAGGTGATACGCGCTTCAAACCTCAGGGGGTAGGGGGTCTAGGTGATATTTACCCTTCTTATTATTATTTTCTGTGTTACATACCCCTAAATGTATAGTTGTAATACTTCTACATATAAAGCTTATGCTTGTTAGTAAATAAATATGTGACTAGTAAAATAATGCCAATCTTTTTATTAGGAAAAATCAGCAGTAATGCCATTAATGCGTTGTCCTTATGTTTGTTCTTTTTTCATGTTCACATTCATGCTTGAAGTGAAGTGTTGGGCTTCACATCCTGAAAAAAAAAAAAAAGTGTTGGGCTTCACATCCTGGAAAAAAAAAAAAAAAAAAAAAGAGCAACACACATTTTATATGCATATACATGTGTTTTATGTGCATATACAAATGTATTAGTATTTCTTTTCTAAAAAAGTGAATCTTACGATTCACGATTCGATTCGATTCATATTCTTGGCAAACCGATTCACGGATCGATTCACAGTTTGACAACATTGCACTCAACAACAGAGCAAAAAGTGTCATGGTGCAAGTAATTTCACGTGAACTGGAGCCAAGCCACCAGTAAATAACCACCTAAGTAGCCCGAATTAACCTGATACACGTAGTCATCCTTAACCCAATACAAAAGGCAAAGTGTGAGTATACAACACGAGTATCGAAATTACTGAGTCAATGCTCCAAAGAGAACATATGAATCACGAGATATGTTGAAGTAAACAACTTTAACCTTCCACCAAGCTTGTTTACGATGTCTTTAGTACATCAAACTAAAGGGTTTTCTAACCAATGACACAATCCGCACATCAAGAGAGAAAAATGATTCCTATCTCAACCCTCCCACTAAAGGGAAAGTCTCAATCGAGAGTGAGAGCAATTAACCAAACTGAACTTCTAAAAGCAGACCATGTCCTCCAGTTAATTCCAGAGCCAATTCTATTTACATTAGTTGATGCCATGCAAAACTCAAAATCAAGAGAAATGGAAGAAAACTTGTATAGAAATTAGGGTTTTAGGATTGGAACACAAAAGAGAGCCAAACAATGCTCTATTCTCTTAATTTATCTCCAAGTAATATCCAAAACTGCTACAAAGGTGAGAAAAAGAGATATATATATACTACTAACTAGGGTGCACTAACCATACATGGTTGTGACCAACACAAAATAACCATCAAAAAGTAACTAATAACAAAAGTGCCACTACTAAGGCACTAAATACTACATCATACTCCCCCTCTAAAAAAAAGACTTGTCCTCAAGTTGGGCCACCACCCACCGCGTGATAAACTAGATGCTTCACATTGAAGACATTGGAGATATTGAAGTGTTGAGGGAGTTGCACCTTGTAAGCATTGTCATCAACCTTTCTCAAAATCTTGCATGGACCCACTTTCTTATCATTCAACTTTGAATATAACCCTTGGGGTTGCCGCTCCTTGGATAAAGCTACCCAAACAAGATCCCCCTCTTCAAAAAGAAGCTCTCTCCGGTGCACATCGGCCTTAGCTTTATACTTAGCATTAGATTCTTCAATTTTGGACCTCACTTGAGCATGAACGTACTTCATAAATTCAACCATATCCATAGCCTTGGAGTTTGCTTTCTTGGAAAGCGGTAAAGGAGCCAAATCAAGAACGCTTGAAGGTGTAGACCCGTAAACCGCTTCAAAAGGAGAGGTATTAATGCTTCGGTTAAGAGAGGAATTATAACCAAATTCAGCCAATGGAAGAATGCCCTCCCAATTTTTAGGATTTTCACCCACCAAGCACCGCAAAAGATTGCCAAGGCTTCTATTCACCACCTCGGTTTGCCCATCGGTTTGTGGATGAAAGGAAGTGCTAAAATTTAACTCCGTTCCCAACTTTCTCCACAAAGTTCACCAAAAGTGAGCAAGGAATTTAGCATCTCTATCGGACACAATAGAGCTAGGTATCCCATGTAACTTGTAAACTTCCTTAAAGAAGAGATTAGCAATATTCGAAGCATCCATGGTCTTCCGACAAGGAATGAAGTGTGCCAGCTTAGAAAAACGATCTACTACCACCATGATGGAATCACTCTTCCGTTGTGTAGGGGGAAGACCAAGCACAAAATCCATGCTAATACACACCCAAAGGCTTATCCGGTATAGGTAGAGGCAAATACAAACCCGCATTAGTTGATGTCCCCTTTCCTTTCTGACACACGTGACACCTTTGAACATATCTTGAAACATCCTTAAGCATTCCCGGCCAAAAGTATTCTCGTTGGAGCAATTCTAGGGTCTTATCCTTGCCAAAATGACCCAAATTATGTTGTTCGACCAAGATGTGTTCCCTTAAGGAACATTGGGGCACACACAACCTCAAACCTTTAAAAAGAAACCCATCCTTAAGCATGAATTGAAGATAGGTGGCTTGATGCCCATTTTGTAAACAATGCAAGACATTTGCAAAATAAGCGTCTCCATGGTAGTGATTCTTGAACTCATCAAACCCAATCACCATAGACATCATTTCTACCAAAGATTGGCTCGTCGACTTAACCCATCGGCCACCTTATTAAGAACTCCGGACTTATGCTTTAAAGAGAAATCAAATTGTTGCAAGTAACTTACCCACTTAGCATGCCGCTTGTTAAGATGATGTTGACTATTTAGGTACTTGAGCGCTTCATGATCGGTGTTGAGAATGAATTCCTTGTAGGCCAAATAGTAACTCCAATGCTTGATAGATTGCACAATAGCATAGAATTCCAAGTCACAAGTGGAATATTTGAGTTTCGCGCCATTTAACTTCTCACTAAAGAAGGCAATTGGCTTTCCTTCTTGACTAAGGACTCCACCAATCCCTACTCCCGAGGCATCACAATCGAGCTCAAACATTTTATCCAAATTAGGCATGGAAAGGATAGGCGCTTCAGTCAATACCTTCTTCAAGTGTTGGAAACTTCCGTCAGCCTCCAAATTCCATTCAAAAGACTTCTTTTTAAGACAATCCGTGAGAGGAGCTGCTATAGTGCTGAAATTTCGAATAAACCGCCGATGAAAGGTAGCAAGACCATGAAAACTCCTCACTTCTTGCATAGAAGGTGTAGGCCACTCTACTATCGCCTTGATCTTTTCTTCATCAACGTGAACTCCAAGAGAAGACACTACATAACCCAAAAATACCACTCTATCCGTAGCAAAACTACATTTCTTCAAGTTCCCATAAAATTTTTCCTTTCGCAAAATATCAAAAACGCTTTGAAGATGAGCCACATGTTCTTCCAAGCTTCAACTATACACCAATATATCATCAAAGTACACAACACATACTCCCA
This sequence comes from Hydrangea macrophylla, assembly GCA_033977485.1. Taxonomy (NCBI): domain Eukaryota; kingdom Viridiplantae; phylum Streptophyta; class Magnoliopsida; order Cornales; family Hydrangeaceae; genus Hydrangea; species Hydrangea macrophylla. The sequence continues at coordinate 31,535,138 of CM066999.1, forward strand.
AAAGCGATTGTAAGGTTTGAGTCATAACCCTCATGAAAGTGCTAGGCGCATTAGTCAATCCAAATGGCATGACGAGCCATTCAAAGAGACCATTGTGAGTTTTAAATGCGATCTTACACTCATCCCCCGGGCGGATCCGTATTTGATGATAGCCACTCCTCAAGTCAATTTTGGAGAACACCTTAGCTCCCGCCAAACAATCCAACATATCGTCCAATCTAGGAATCGGAAACCTATACTTGATAGTGATCTTGTTGATTGCTCTACTATCCACGCACATCCTCCAAGACCCATCCTCCTTCGGAGTCAAAAGAGCAGGAACGGCACTAGGACTAAGGCTAGCTCGAATGTAGCCCCGATCCAGAAGTTCGCCAACTTGTCTTTGTAACTCCTCCTCCTCCTAAGGAGTCATTCGATACGCAGCTTTGTTGGGAAGAGAAGAACTGGGTGCTAGATCAATGCAATGTTGTATGTCAAGTTCGAGAGGTAGTTCTTGAGGGAAAACATCAACGTAACTCTCCAACAACCTTCCACGGCCTTTGGAACTTCAAAATCAGCACGTCCTTCTTGTAGAATTAAGACATATATGCAACCACTCTCATGGCTATCCTTCATAAACCCTTTGGAAGTACGCAAAGAAGTTGTTGTAGGCTTAGAACGCACCTTCTCCTTCATGGGCAGCAGTGTGTATTGTTGTTTCTCCTTACAAACCGTGTATGTATTCCTTTTTCCATCATGTAACGTTTGTCGGTCATATTGCCAAGGTCGCCCAAGCAATATGTGACGAGCATCCATAGGCACCACATCATACATCACCTCATCAAAATATTTGTTGCGAATGGAAAATGAGACCAAGCACCTCTTCGTCACCTTGACTTCATTCCCTTTCTTGAACCAAGAGAGCTTATAAGGATGCAAATGATCGTCGGTTTTCAATTTTAGCTTATCCACCACTTCTTGGGAGATCATATTCTCGCAACTTCCCCCATCAATAATCATGTTGCATACGCGACCACCAATGTTACAAGTGGTATAAAAGATATTGGTCCTCAACCAATCATCTTCGGTTTTACTCTTAGGTGCAAGAAGAGTCTTCTTCAACATAAGAGATAGTCCCTCTTCTTCCTCTAGATCGCCTCCAATTTCTTCGTTTGGAGCTTCATCATAGATTGGGAATTCCTCATTTTCCTCCATGTTGTCCTTTTCCTCCACTAGGAGCGTCTTGGGTTGAGTTCCCGTCGTCTTCCGACACTCTGCGGACTTATGACCGGGTTCCCCACACTTGTAGCATTTAAACCCGACTCCTTGGGTTTGCTTTCCCGCACTCACACGATTGGAATTTTGTAGATTCGGGGAAGGTACGATTCCCTTATCCAATCTTGCTTGTTGCCCATCTTTATAAGTGTTGTTTCTTCCAACATTTGATGACACCCAGACCTTACCAAAGCTTTGATAAGGTTGCCCGTACCTTGAGTTGGTCAGAACTTGGTGCTTCTCAACCAATATAGCGCGGTTAAAAGATTCCGAAACCGTCACCAATGGAAGTAGAGAAAGGGGGTCTTGAATAGAGGGTTTCAAACCGCTAATGTACCGTGCCACCATTTGCTCCTCACTCGCATTCAAATCAACTCTAGCAACAAGTTGATAGAATGCATCGGTATATTCCTCCACGCTTCCAACTTGCCGAAGGTTGTGCAAATTCTTGTAGAGAGTTTGCATGTAGTTGAAAGGACGGAATTGCCTCGTGAGCTTCTTTTTCATTTTTTCCCACTCTTTAATTTTTCCTTTTCCCCTCCGTTGTCTACTTGTTTGCAATTGTTCCCACCAAGCCGAGGCTCACCCCTTCAAACGAATAGACACAATCATCGGAGACTTCATAATAATCAAACACCCTCTCAAGAGCATTCAACCAATCAACAAACTCATCCGGATTCAAGCTTCCATGAAATTCCGGGAGTTCCACATTGATGTTATGTTCCCACTTGCTTTCTTGTCACTCACCCACATCCCGACACCTTTGAGGGACTCCGAAAGGATTCTCAAAGTGGGGTTGAGTGTCAACGGACTCATCATCCCGCACACTACGGGGTTCGAGTCGATGCACCATCTCCGTAAGAGCGGCAACTTGCCTTCGTAATTCTTCCGCTTCAATCCTACGAATAGGAATTTCGTCTTGGGCACCGTTGGGTCCCATAGGATGCGGCAAATCAACTCCATCTCCAAAGTTCATGGCGTTTCCTCGCCCTCGACCCCATCTCCAAATTTCGTCTTGGGCACCGTTGGGTCCCATCGGATGCGGCAAATCACCCATATCTCCAAAGTTCATGGCGTTTCCTCGCCCTCGACCTTTTCTACCTCTTCCTCTTTGAGCCATAGCAATACACAAGCAATTTTGATATCAAAAGTGTGGAAAACTAAATCGAATCTCACACCACAAGCCAATAAAAATCCAAACGAAAGCAACCGATAACCAAATAAGATACACGCACAAGACACCAACCAACAATAACCCAATTCACAAACCCAAACCAAGTAACTCACTGAAAATTCCAATCGCAGCCAATTGGAACAATTCACAGCCGAAACGAAATTGAAAATTGAAATAAAAAAAACCCAATCGAGAAAAAAAACTTACTTACCCAATTCGAAATTGATTCTGGTAACCCAATCGCAGCAAATATCGCAGTCACGGTTCGCTATTTGTTCGCAAATTTACCATGCTTAGAAATTTGATTGCGCATGGTCTGGGTTGAGTTCGACAAGGTCCGTAAGCCACAGATTTGGGGTTTCGGTTGGTTCGAAGCAATCAGCAACTTCCCAAGGTCTATAGTGGTTCGAGCTTTTGTTTGAGATGGTTCGTAATGGTGAGAGAGAAATCAAGCTGCAACAATGTGACTCCAATCTTCTTTGTCCGACGTCTTCGCAAGCTCTACCTTAAGGTTCGCAATCCAAGTTTGGAGTAGTTTGAGGCTTTGTTTGTTTGAGATTCAAGTAATTTTCCTTCTCATCCAGGCTTAACTCAATGCTCTGATACCAAATGATGCCATGCAAAGCTCAAAATCAAGAGAAATGGAAGAAAACTTGTATAGAAATTAGGGTTTCGGGATTGGAACACAAAAGAGAGCCAAACAATGCTCTATTTTCTTATTTTATCTCCAAGTAATATCCAAAACTGCTACAAAGCTGAGAAAAAGAGATATATATACTACTTACTAGGGTACACTAACCTCATATGGTTGTGACCAACACAAAATAACCATTAAATAGTAACTAATAACAAAGTGCCACAACTAAGGCACTAAATAGTAAATACTACATCATTAGTAGAAAAAATCCAATTGCAAACTCCCACTCATGTACAGAACTATAGTAGAGTGTGTCGGGGAGGGCGGTTTGGGGCCTACCCTACAAGATTTTGGCTCGTACCCCCGTGTGGGCCTCTTGGGTAGCCTAGCTAGTAACATGGCCCCCCATAAGCAAATTCCTGGTTCCGCACCTGCCCTCACTCCTTCGCCTTGAATCTAAACACATATTTGTGCACTTATATTTGCCAACAGCTCAAATGTCCAACCCAACCAAAAATTCCATCGAAGGAATTATGTGAAAGTGAATCTGACACCATTTTCACAATCACTCTCTTGAGTCTCAAAACCCGGAATTATGGCCAATACCCAACCATCTGATGGGCAGAAAATCTCTACAAATGCTCCAATCCTTTCTTAGCATTATGAGCCATAGTAATTAGTAAAGAAAAGAGGTTTTGAGGGGGATATTTGAAGAACCACAACTCAACCATATCTTCTTGGTTGGCATATATCATAATATCAACGATAACATTTTAATGGCTGAAAATTTGTATCATCCATGTCTCCAATGTTCAAGAAATAATTAAATAAGAGGAAAAGAGTGCAAGAAAATTAAAAGCTTTGTCAGTGCACCATCGCGGACTACCTATGTTACATGGGCTCTTCTAAATAGGAGAAGTACCCGTGTTGACACGACTCTTTGCGGACCTGGGTATGACACTTGGATAGGATCCTTCTAGTTTAGTTTAGTGTAATTTTCAGTCAAGAAAGGGAAAGTACCCGTGTCGGATATGGCAATCATACTCATGTCCTCCGGACACTTTGAAGAGTCCGTGTAACATAGAGGACTACCTAACATAATGATCATCCCATAGTTGGAGAGAATTCCAGCGTTCTTGCATCTCTACACGCTCATTGACGGGCTAGTGTTTGTCTCTTTTTTTCTTTTTTGTATTAATGAAAACCCCTTCTCGAAAGGAACAGATACATATATGGAAAAAAAAAAAAAAAAAAAGAATGTCATTTTTGGGTGGTTGATTACGTTATCGAAGGTTTTGGTGTGGATATTTCAAAATTCTCTCAATAGTTAAACCAACAATATATCTTCGGGGAGATTGCAATTGTGACAGTGTGTAATCAACTATAGGCAAGTAGTAAAAGGATAAAAGTAGGGAATCAAAAAAAAGAGATAACTCCATAAAGCTATAAAAGATGAATTAAATACATAAGCAGCAATCAAAGAGCCACACAACATCAAATTAGTAGCAGCAACTAGCAAGCCACTGATTGATTAGAGAAGGTAGAAAAATCCAAGTTATACATGCATGGAGCTGAATTGGCAGAGATATAAAAGCTAAAATTAGGGCAAAATGGAAAATTATGAGTTATTAATCAACTGAAAAGACAGAGAGGAAAAAGAAAAGAACGAACCATGGTGAGCGTAGATCCAACCCTTCCTCCATGAGTAGATGTGATCGCCTGGCTTTAGTTTGTCTTTGTCGATCCTGTTAGACAGTACTCCTCTTCCTCTCATCGTTTCTCTGTCTACCCTCCACTTATTTATTCCTCTCAAATGAGGATGAATACAGAATAATAATATTTTCAACGTCAACATACCCACGAACATCACTGACAAGGTAAAGTTATACCAATACCTGGGCACACACCAAAGGGAGAGCCAAAAGAGAATCCAAAACCACTTTATTTTGTAAATGGCCGTCCTCATTTTTTTTATTAGTCTAAGAAGATCAGTATAGATCGATGTAATCACCAGTGACACTGTAATTGCGAAAATTAAATTATTGGGAAAGTCAAAAGACTCAAAACCAACGCCTGGAGAGACAGAGACATACATGGTAAAACCGATAAGAAATGAATCAGACGAACTCGCCATCTTTTTTGTGACTTGACTGGTGTTAATAGAAGAGCGATGATGATAGGCAAAAAAAAAACCCCGAATTAAGGCGTTTCAATATTTGGGGGTGCGAGAGGGAGGCGAGGGAATTAGGGCGTTTCAATATTAGGAATTATTCTCACAAACTGATGATGAAGAATAAAGAAGTGATAGTGGTCTTCGCGGGTTGTAAGCGGGCGGACTCAAAGCCCAATAATTAAATAGGCTTATGCGATTAGCCCGTTAGCGGCCCAATCGTGAAAATACAACCAACCCGAATCTCATTAATTGCAGGCTTGTTTTGGCGGGTTAGTGGGATTGGGCTGTGATTGCCAGCCCACGACGGCCGTTGACGGCATCCTCTCTCTCTCTCTCTCTCTCTCTCTCTCCGAAGGGGAACCAAAATTTCCCCCCTTTTGGCTCTCTCTCTCTCTCTCTCTCTCTCTCTCTCGCACGCGCAAACGCGATTTCTATGCAGTTTTGAAGATTTCGTTTGTTTTTGAATCTCCAATGATCCATTGATCTTCGCTGTATGTATGTGTTTGTTTTCAGAGATTGTTGTTGAAGTATCAATAGAGTTCGTCGTTTAGGGTTTGTGCATTTGTTAAATAATATTGATTATATATATTGGAAGCTTGTGATATTGTGGAGATGGCATCGCATTTTGATCGTTGGGAGAAAGATCCATACTTCTCTGCGGCCGAGGAAGTTCAGGAATCTGCCGACAGATAGGTACCATTTGATTGTATATACCGAGAGTTTGCTGCAATTGATCATTTCTGTATACATATACATATATATATATATATACATGGGGCATTTAATACTATATATATATATATATGGTGTTTTTTTCCGCAGGTTTTGATTTTCAATTTATGTTGCTGTTGGATATTGATTTGTTAATCGTGTTTCTAACATATTGCTCATTAAAATTTGAAGAATGGAATCAACACTGATAGAACATGGATTCATGCTACCAAAGACGCATCATCGTGTACTTGGAATTCTGTAGAACTTCGTAGGGACCAAATGGCAGGTCCGGTCACCCTCCCTCCCTCCCTTACACACACACACATATATATATATACACACACTAGCGCACGTAAATTCGGATTAATGTTGTTTCTCTTTGCACATTAATCTCTCTGTCATGACTATTGCGAATGAAAGTGGAATTGATTATTGGGTTGTTTATGCAGTTGGAGGAATTTGAATGGGCTGTGAGGTCGAGTTACACTACCAGTAGCTCAGCTGATGATGCGAAAGACAGACATCGGGATTTCATTACTGCAATTGAGAGCCAGATTTCAAGGATTGAAAGTTCCTTACAAGAGTCGGTCCTTACAGAGGGCAAGCCGTCTCTTCTGTGGGTGCGCTTGGATGAAGGAGAATGTAACGAACTAGCAATGTTTCTTTCGGGACAATCAGTGCCTGGAGTTAAACTTAAAACTTCTGCAAAAGTTCATTCCATGGATGAACTAGCAGCGAACCCACAAGGGAGTGATAAGCAATCAACTCGCAGAGTGTTCAAAGAATTCGAATCATTCGTTGGAGTTGGGTTTTTTGGAGGATAGAGAGGACAAGTTGCCTGGGCATCGGAGGATGGCTAGTGCTACTGCTGACATGGGTGCGTGGAAGATTGCAATTGGGAATGATGTTTTTGCAGAAAGCTCCTCCAATGGACAGCCCCAGGTGCCCCCTCGAAAGGTACCCAGTTTTTCAGGGTTCCTTAGGACAATGGAGACTGCATCCAAGTTTAAGTGGCCAAAGAACGGATACCGGAAGTTGAAGCTTACAGACCCGCACCAAGGAGCTGATTCTACATTAATTACCACAATCTCAGCAATTGACCAGGGTGAGGATACAATATCCGTGTATGTCATTATACGGTGTAACTGAAGTAAGGTTCTTGATTTTTTTTTTCACATTTAAATATGCTGCTAATGAATGTAATCTTGATTTCTTCCACAAGGGCATCAATGCGTGCTACGAAAGAAGTAAGAGTTGCCTTGATGGTTGTTATTCTCCTCAACTCTATGGATGGTTCAGTGCCATCCAGAGACAGCTACAAAGGTCTCAGTATCAAATGCAATATAGTAGGCCAGTTCAAGTGCTTGTTTGGAGTGTTATTCTCCTCTGCCTAATTGGTGAGCTTTCTTAAAATACTACTCCAGATATTCTCTTAATTTAGTAATGGTTTGTGTTTTATGAGTGTGGCATTGAGGAAACATCTTTAGAATCTAGTTATTTGCCTGCAGCATGTGACTGGTGAGTATTGTCAATTAGAATGTGGTTTATATTGCAAGGGCGTGCAAGCTCTACAGTTTACGTGTTTTCAAAGAATTTCTTTAGTGGTTAGTTTTTGATAAGTTTTGGTTGTATTGCAGTAGGAATTAGTGAGGTCTTGGTTCATGTTTTGATTGGTCTTTCATTTCTTTCTTATCCCTTTTTTTATGGTTGCCCCCCCAACTTTTTTTTTTGACAATATATTCTTTTGGTGAGACCAAAACAAGAATAATAGATCTATCTAAAGGAGAACAAAAATATGGATATAGTGATGGATATACTGCAATTCTATTCTAGTCATCTGTTTAAAGTCAACATGCTATACCCACTGGGGTGCTGAAGACCCACCATACTTCTCCCTCCCCAAATGACCTCGTCTTTGCTGCTAAAATATTCTCAGTATTGTAATATATTAGCCTATTCTAAAAAGTTCAGTTTGTTTAGTTTTTAAGAGAGTCATCTGTTAAAATCCTACCTAATTGTTATGGCAGTGCATGTTATTTTTCTATCTTATCATGTTTATTGTTTACAAGCTTTTGATGGGTTATATTTGTACATCATAGTGGGTTAATGGATGGTGAGTTGCATATATGAAACCGAGTTTTATCCAAAGTTCACCAGAAGTGAAACAAGTAGTGATAGTTTACGACCATTAACATACTAAACCACTTTTTTTTTTGGTGCACAGGAAAGAACAAAAGAACTAACTACCCTAGCAAAGAACACACCCACACTGTCAGCAAACAAGGGCCAAACAAGATCGTTTGTGGGGTGATCCATACAAACAAAACTTTCAGACTGATTAACTCCTAAATTAGTTAAAATATCAGCACAGCGATTTCCTTCTCGCTTGGTATGAAGCATAGTGCCCTTGACATCGAGGAGTAAAGCTTTGCAATCTTTCAATCATTACTCTGAGAGGATGATTCTGATCGTTCCTCTGTAGTAGATTACAAGCCACTTCAGAGTCAGTTTCTATCTCGATATTGATCCATCCTTTAGAAGCAGCTAGCAGCAGCCCTCTCCTAATACTCTCAAGTTCAGCAAACAGACTTATGGATTATGGCCGTAATACCCCAGCTGCCACTTGCCACGGTCGTCTCTAAAACAACCTCCAATTCCACTAGCACCTGGATTCCCTTTACAGCTTCCGTCCGTTTTGAGCTTTAGGAAACCTGCAGAAGGGAAGGTCCAGCCAATAAGATTCGAGGGGGTAGATTTAGGACTATAATCCATTTTACCACAACCTTGAATGATTTCCCTAGCATAGGTATAGTCTTATAGATATCACGAATCAAGACAAAGGAAGGGGAAGAGGAGAGAGTAAAAATATTTTCTTCCTTTCCTTCCAGACATGCCAAATTCCTGTAACAAAAACAAGAGTCCAAGGTAAGTTAGAGCCGACACAAGAATTATTTTGAAGCAGATTAACGCTTAACCAATCATTAAGGGGCAAGTTGAAAAAATCAGCAAGGCTGGTGTCAACAAGGTTGCCCCAAATAGCTTTAGACTTTTTGCAATCCCTGAGAATATGCATAGTATCCTCACACCAATGACCACAGCGCTCACAAGAGGCTATATCAGTAATGTTTATTTGGGCTCTCAGAATTAGAGGGGATTTTGTCGTGGAAGCAAGTCCAAGTAAAATGTTTCAGCTTTTTAGGGATCTCAAGTTTCCATATGAAAGCCCAAGGAGTGATAGACACATGGTGTTGACCATTGATCAGATGGTATGCACTGCTAATGCTGAATTTGCCATTAGCCGAAAGACAGCAGGAAGGAGTATCATTTAAGGAAGTACCCCTAATGGGAAGAGGAGTATTTAAAATAGCTTTCCTCCACTGAGGGGTGAGGAAATGATCAATAAGGGAAAGATCCCAATTGCCATTGTTGTTAATAATGTTCTTAACCCAGAGATTAGGGATGCACGCATGAGATAAATCCATCCCCATAGGTCTATCACCACACCACCAACTCCTCCAAAGTGGGTATCAAGACCATTACAAATGGTCCATTTAATCCCCAAATCTTTTTGGAGTTATCCGTATCCCCCCAAAGAAAATTGCGATTAATCTTATCAATGGACTTGCAAACACTACTAGGGAGAAGCATGGTTTGCATAACATGGGTAGGGATGGTAGAAGTCACAGATTGGATCAGCGTAGGTCTACCAGCTCTAGACAAAAGCAAGATTTCCACCCAGAAAGGCGTTTCTGGATTTTAGTAACAATATCAGTAAAATGAGATTGAGAAATACGTTTATGGATTAGAGGAAAACCCAAGTATCTCCCTAGATCCCAAGTCCTCTCAAGTCCTAGGTATTCCAGAGGACCTACTGACCACATTAGCAATATGGTTGGGAACTCTTTTGGAAAAGAAAACTTTAGACTTTGAAAGATTAACCTTTTGGCCTAGGAGTTCACAAAAAATTTTGAGAGTATCCATAACAATATTGCATTGCTTTTTCAGTAGCTTCAGAAAACAAGATAAGATCATCCGCGAAAAAAGATGGGAGAATATGGGACCTCCTCTAGAAGCCTTCAGCCCTTTCCACTTTTTACACTGGACAGCCTACGAAATTAAGGAAGAAAGGATTTCCATACAAATAGGTAGGGGGATAGAGGATCACCCTGTCTAATACCACAACGTGGTTTAAAACCCTCTAAAACCCCACCATTAAAATAATGGCCATATTAGAAGTGGAAATAACATTTAATAAATTTGACCCAATTTTCTGGAAAATTGAACCATAAGAGAGCATTTTCCAAAAAATTCCAGTCAACTCTGTCATAAGCTTTTTCAAGATCAATTTTCCAAATAACACCACCTTTAGAGCTCTTACTGTTGTTAAGGGAGTGAAGAATCTCGTGAGTAATGATAACGTTATCCTTAGTATTTCTACCTGGTATAAAACTACTCTGGCAGGGATGAATAAGAGAATCCAACATGGGTCTGATGCGGTTGACCAGAACTTTGGTCATGATCTTATATGTGACATTGCATAAACCAATGGGTCTGAGGATGCTAACCCTTTCAGGATTATCCACTTTAGGGATAAGAGCAATGAGGGTTTTATTAATGTTCTCGGGAAACTTCCCATGGTTCCAGCAATCAGAAACAAATTGGTCACCGAAGAGTTCACAATATGCCAATATATCTGGTAAAAATCAGGATTGAAACCATCCGGCCTAGGGGCTTTGGAAGGATACATATCAAAAAGAGCTTTCTTAGTCTCCAAATTAGATAAAGGTCTGGCCAAAAAATCTTTGTCAGTCTGCTTAATGGACTTAAGAGGAGGAAAAGAGCTCAGGACTGAGTTAGTGTGATGATCAGAGGAACCGGAAAGATCTTTATAAAAATCATTCACAAGACTTTTCAGTTCCACTGGATTTTCAATCCGAACTCCAGCATCATTGCAAAGTGATTCAATTTTGTTCTTTTTCCGATGGATAATAGTGGAAACATGGAAGAATTTCTTAATGATATTTGTGGGAGTACACAAATATTATGTTACTGGATTTGAGAGCTTTTTAACATATCAACAGAATGTAACAATGCTACAGTCACTAATTGAAAAATTGAATAATGAAAGTGAAAATCTTTGACTTGCAATTGTTATTTTTGGGAAATATTGCTTTCAACTTAGAAAATGTATGAGGCATCATTTCCAATTCTGTTTTTGGGATGTTAGCTTTTTATCAGGTATCACCTAAATGGTAACACATCTGCAAATTGTTTAGTGAACTTGTCCCCTGAACTTTATAATCCTTGCAGATATTGAAATGCCCTTACGAGGCAGCATTAACTGAGTATTGCTTATTAAGTGGTCATAAAGACAAAGCCAACATGTGAAATTGATGTGACCATGGTTGTTAGAATCGTACGATTTACGATTCGATTTAAACGATTCGATTCTCATATCGAACGATTCGAATCGTGCCTATGAATTGGAAATCGCATTGAATCGGTCTGAATCGTCCGATTCACGATTCGATTCATAAAAATTTTGAGTTTTGCTTAAAAAATAATAAATAAATAAATAAAAATAAAAAAGGTGTTGTCTTAAACTTTCGCTCGTGTTACATGTCCTATTCTTCACTTTTTATTAGTTTACAGGTTGTTAATTGGCGATACAATTTCTTCTACATATAAAGCTTCTGCTTGTGTGGAAATAAAAATGCGACAAATCAAATAATGCCAAGTTTTTTATTAGCAAATCAACAGTATTGAGAATTGTTCTAATGTTTGTTACTTTTCCTTTTCACATTCATGTATGTGAAGAAGTGCTGGGCTTCGCATCTAAAAAAAAGCACACACATTGTTATATGTATATACATACAACTATGTATATACATGTTTTCATATGTATATACAAATATATTATATTATTATTATTTATTTTGTAAAAAAGTGAATCTTACGATTCACGATTTATACTTTGGCAAACCAATTCACGATTTAACAACATTGGGTGCATGTGACAACTTCCCTATACACGATTTAACAAGATTTTTTCTTGCTCTCAATTGCCATATCTTGTAAAACAGTTTCTTTTTCCTTCTCTCGTAGCTGTGTTTGTATTTTAGTTTGTAGGCTATCAGCTCATACGGTTTGCAATTTTTATTGTATTTTTATTGGTGATTTTAGAAGGGGAGAAATAGCTACTTGCTAGGATTAGGAAGCTGTAAATGAAATTTTCAGGTTTTTTTTTTTTTTTTTTTTTTGTGAGATAATTGAAACCAATTCATCTTCACTCTTTCTCAACTTTCTCTCGCATACATAACACACAGAGAAAGCTTGAGACCCTCATTTTGATAAATATATCAACATTTTACTCTCTCTCGAACATATTCCCTGCCTATAATCTATTCAAAACCTCTACATTTTTATCCCCACTCGGTCATAGTTAACAATATTGGTCATACCAGTCTAAGGCTTAGTTTGGCCCCACGTGGTTTTTTTAAGAGGAGCTTATGAAATTTACTACTAAGTTATGTGATAATTTTATACAAGTGACATACTACTCTTCAAAACGATATCATGAAACCAAAAAGCCACCTTGAGCTTTTAAAAGCTCCATTCTAGAGCTTTTAATGCTCTCCAAAAAAGCCCTAAGTTCAATTTTTGCAAAGTTCATAAACTAGTTACCAAATGAATTAACATGAAATTGTGCTTTAAAAAATGAGAAGCTCCAAAAAGGGGGCCAAACTAAGCCTAAGACCCATTGTTTTTAGCTCTAAATTCTCCCTAAGGGCGAATTCTCTCATATTAGAGTCAGTTATGAATACAAAAAAATAAAAACAAAGCCCTAAGAAAGCCCCATCTTAAACACCATATCGGAGCAGAAACCCATTTCCTCAACCACCAATATCCACATTCTATAGGGTAGCGATCCTCGGTAGCACCTTTGCCAACATGATAACATACCATTCTATCACTTTTTTCAATTTTTATTTTTAAATAAGCAATAATAATACTCCCTGTGTCCCATAATAAGTGTCCACTTCCTTTTTGCACAATGTTTAAGAAAGTTGTATTATATTAATTTATTTGGTTCATTAAAGAGTCACTTTTCAATTTTACCCTTAGATGTGATAGGTGTTTGAATTTTTGCTTATTTTGGGACCACAAATAAATGCTTCTTTGTCTTTATTATAAGGGTAGTTTTGGAAATTAAGTAAAAGATATATGTCAATTTAGGAAAGTGGACACTTATTGTGGGACATCCAAAAAAGGAAATGTGGACACTTATTATAGGACGGAGGGAGTAATAATTTTCTGGCCATTCTTCACTGTCACATTCAAGTCATGATTATTCAAAATTGTGTGGTTGTTCTATGGATTTGATATATAGTGGGTTGAAGGTTAAATCATGATTATTCAAAGACAAACTTATCTCTCCCCAACTATTTAAAAAAAGAAAAAGAAAAAGAAAAATGTATTCTCAAGCTTAATTTTTTATTTTCCCGTCTTACTAATTTTACTTATAAAATAAAATAAAAATCTTTAATATGTTTTAAATGGATCTTTAATCCCATCAAAAAAATAAAATAAAATACATAGACCTAAAACACCGGGACTAATAGAGTATATAAGATGTTTATTTGAATAAATGGATCTACTAACGGAAGGGGTGAATTAAACAAGGGCTGTAACTTGGGCAGACTAACCCAAGACCACCCTAAGTTCAACCCGTAATTTATTCGGGTTTGGGCAACTTTTTTGTGTATATATCTTGGGCGGGCTTGGGCAGAGAGGCTAATAACCCAAATAATTTGAGCCCGAGCCTGAACTTATACGTATGCATGCATCTATATGTTTATATATTATAAATGTATTATATTTTATCTATCTATTCATTTTAGTAGTAGGATCATACCATCTTTTTAGTGGCAAATTCCCTTAGACTCTATTGAAAAACTAAATTGGTAGGTGATGTTTCCCCCCCCCCCCCCCCCCCCCCCTCAAATTTAAACAAAAAGGTTTGTTTTTTTTTTTGTTTGTTTGTTTGTTTGTTTTTTTTTTTTTTTTTTATAGCCAAAAAAAAAAAAAACAAAGTTTGATACTCTGTAGAAGTTGTTTCTTATTGCAATCCGGTCAGGATTGGCTAGATTACTCTAAAACTCGAGTTGAGCTTAGATATTCCTAAAATCAAGCTCAACCTATGATAACCCATATTTTTACACAATAATTTACGAAAAATGATGGAGGGTGAAATTACAATAATTGAAGTTCTAAGGGGGTGAGTATATAAATAATTAAAATGTTCAATGAGTAAGAGGTCATGTGGCCGTGTGATATGTAATGTAGGAGTGTCATCTAGATTAAATTAATTGATAAAGAAAGGATATGGATAGAAAAGCTAGTATTATAATTATAGTGCAATGTTAACTTATTAGTGGAGTATATCTCTACATTTGCTGGAGAATAGGAGATGATGACACATAATCCCCTTATGCTATTAACAAATGCTACATGAGTTGGACTAGCTAGTGTCTTTAAATTGTAATAGAAAAGGGGGCGGCAATACAGTCTCTGCATATGAGACTTTAGGAACCAAAAAAAGAAGGAAAGAAGATAGAAGGGGAGTGTTAGTGAGGTTAAGGAGAACCCGAGAGGTGGACAAGCTTAGGACATATTTGGGAATTTATTTAAGGTAGCACCAGTAGTTGAGAGAAGTGAAGAAATAAAATAAAGTCAGCTGGGACAGGAACAGAGGTAGGAAATTGGAGTTGGGGGGCTTGGTTGGGTGAAGAGGTAGCTAGTTTACGGGGCGAGACAATTTTTTTTGGGGCTAGTTATACATATTTTTTTGGATGGATAAAGGAATTAGAAAACTTAATATTGATTGACACCAAATCTATATAATATTGGAGCTCAGTGTGTGTCCAGTCATATTTTTCATGGTGTTTTAGTGTGTGTACAGTCAGCACTTTGTGTACAGTCAGCACTGCCGACTGAAGCCCCCCACGCCCTCTTCTCTCATCCTCATACCCCTCTCTCTCTCTCACTCACTCTCTCTCTCTCTCTTCACTGGAATCCCCACCGCCCCCCACGCCCTCTTCTCTCATCCTCATACCCCTCTCTCTCTCTCTCTCTCACTCTCTCTCTTCACTGGAATCCCCACCGCCGAGTGAAGCCCCCCGCCAATCATCCCTCTCCGTCTCCTCTCTATCTCTTTCTCTTTATCTATCTCTCACTCAAAATCGCTCTCTCTCTCTCTCACTCAAAAGCCATGGAGATCCAGCCCTCCGCCGATCCGCCGATCCGCCGATCAAATCTATCTCTCACTCAAAATCGCTCTCTCTCTCTCACTCAAAAGCCATGGAGATCCGGCGCTCTCTCTCTCTCACTCAAAGCCATGGAGATCCCAGTGAAGATCAAATCCCAGTGAAGCCATGGAGATCCGGTGGGGATTCCGCCGATCAAATCCCTCTCCGTCTCTTCTCTATCTCTTTCTCTATCTCTCACTCAAAATCGCTCTCTCTCTCTCACTCAAAAGCCATGGAGATCCGGCGGTACATGTGGTCGAATCCCCACCGCCGACTGAAGCCCCCCGTCACTCAAAAACCATGGAGATCCGGCGGTTCATGTGTTTGAAGCCCCACCGCCGACTGAAGCCCTCCGCCGATCGAAGCCCTCTCCGTCTCCTCTCTATCTTTGCCTCATTTTTTGAGATCCGGCGGTTCATGTGTTCATGTTTTTCAGTCTGTAAACATCAGTTTGGTATTTTTTCCTAAATTGTTTCCTTTTCAAACTTTGATTTCCTAAATTCATTCTAATCTAATTGGTTTAATGTGGGTTTTGATTAAACAGTGCAGCGAAAATTTGTGGGTTTTGGAAGCATCAGAATTCCGGCGAAAATTTGTGTGGTTTGATTGAAAGTTCAGATCCGGCACTTGGCGGCGCAGAACCTTCAATGATCCGGCATTTTTAATTTTCTCTTACACTTTTTAATTTCTTCATACACTTTTCTTCAAACACTTTTTAATTTCTTCATACACTTTTTAATTTCTTCATACACTTTTCTTTTTCTTCATACACTTTTCTTTTTCTTCAAACACTTTTTTTCCTTCAATCAGTTCATTCATCATGCTAATGTTTTCATTTTATTTGCACAAAAAGTTCATGTGTTCATTCATCATGGCTCCTATTTTTGTTATTTTCCAAACATGACTTAAGATGGATTTATCCTAAATTTAGAAATTTTAATTCCCCCGAAATTATATTTGCCATATATTCTAACTTTGAAATTTACTTCCAATCTAATCTGATTTCATGGAAATTTCATTCTACATATACTCTGATTTCCAAAACTTTTAAAGTTTACCGAATCTCATCTTTGAAATATTTAGCAGTAAGTATTGAACCTATCAAAACTTGGTATTATATTCTAAATTTAATCTGATTTCCTAAATTGTAGCCCCGAAATTATGTTTGGCATTTATCCCAAAATTATCCTTCCATACTTAAAATTTTACTTCTAATCTACTTCTGATTTCCAAAACTTTGAAAGTTTACCGAATCTCATCTTTGAAATATTTAGCAGTAAGTATTGAACCTATCAAAACTTGGTATTATATTCTAAATTTAATCTGATTTCCTAAATTGTAGCCCCGGAATTATGTTTGGCATTTATCCCAAAATTATCCTTCCATACTTTAAATTTTACTTCTAATCTACTTCTGATTTCCAAAACTTTGAGAGTTTACCGAATCTCATCTATCCTAAATTTAATTTGATTTCCTAAATTGTAGTTATCTTATATTTGAAATCTGATATGAAATTTGATTCTATATATTCTAACAGTTGTGTGCTCAAACCTATTTAACAGTTGTGTGCTCAAACCTAAAGTATAAAACTCTCTCTCTCTCTCTCTCTCTCTCTCTCTCTCTGTGTGTCTCTCTCTTCAAGTTTTCTCTTACGTTCTTATTTTAACAGGTATGTATCTTCTTTCTCTAAACCAAGACTTTTAATTTTTTTTCTATTCATTGTTTTGTATTTGTAATTCATTCGTTCTGCTAGAGTTTGTATCTTACATTCATTATATTTAGAATTTGTGATTAGAAATTCTACTAATTTAGAATCCCTTATATTTAGAACCCCTTACATTCATTCTGCTAAAGTGTATAATTTTTTTATTAAACTCTCTCTCTCTCTCTCTCTCTCTCTCTCTCTCTCTCTCTCTCTCTCTCTCTCTCTCTGTGTCTCTCTCTTCAAGTTTTCTCTTACGTTCTTATTTTAACAGGTATGTATCTTCTTTCTCTAAACCAAGACTTTTAATTTTGTTTCCATTCATTGTTTTGTAATTCATTCGTTCTGCTAGAGTTTGTGATTAGAAATTTAGAATCCCTTATATTTAGAACCCCTTACATTCATTCTGCTAAAGTGTATAAATTTTTTTTTCCCTTTCTTCGGGTAGTGCAGACCACTTCAAAATAAAACTTATATTAAATTAGTGTCGTAGTTGAAATTAGTAAATAGACCACTTCATCTATTCTGTAAATAGACTCATTGTGTATATTAATTTTTTTTTTTTTTTTTGTTGTGTTTTGTTGGGAGATTCATTGTTTTGTAATTCATTCGTTCTGCTAGAGTTTGTGATTAGAAATTTAGAATCCCTTATATTTAGAACTCCTTACATTCATTCTGCTAAAGTGTATAAATTTTTTTTTCCCTTTCTTCGGGTAGTGATGACCACTTCAAACTAAAACTTACATTAAATTAGTGTCGTAGTTGAAATTAGTAAATAGACCACTTCATCTATTCTGTAAATAGACTCATTGTGTATATAAATTTTTTTTTTAAAATTTTTGTTGTGTTTTGTTGGGTAAACTCCTATGTTTATGGTTATTGGGTGTTTTTGCAGATTTTTAGTTATCTTCAATTTAGTAGATATTTACCAAAGACTGTGATCATGATAGATTGGCAATGGTTATTTCCCGAACTAACCCTCTTTTGCAATTTTCTTTTCTTTTTTCCTTTTTCATTTTCCTTTTTAGCACCTTGACCACTTTTTGTTAAAAACATTTTCTGGCCCGGTTTATTGTCCACTTGAACGTATAAATATCTAAATTATCTTGCAACATTAATTTTCATATTAATATGTTGCAACATTAATTTCTTTTTTGATGCATTTGTTTTGCCCAAAGTATTTGTCATGAATTGAGTAACAACAATATGTTATGAAAACATAGCATAAGAGTAAAAGAAATTAAATACGTACTTTTTTAGTTTGTACAACTAAAAAAGTGAATGGATTGTGAGGGAATGGTTTGTGAATGGATGGATTTGTTTAAAATTCAATAATCTCCTTGGGAAAATGTGGATACAATCTATCTTGGATTTTTTTTACGAATTCTATTTTATAGACTTCTTTTTTATATAGAGTGCGTTTATAAGTGTTTGTGTAAAGTGTTTTTTATATGGACTTCTTTTTTGTATAGAGTGTTTTTTATATAGACTTCTTTTTTACAATTCTATTTTATAGACTTCTTTTTTATATAGCGTGTGTTTGTAAGTGTTTGTGTAGAGTGTGTGCCCCAAATATTACCCTTATCCCAATGGGATATTGGGATGACAAACCCTAACCCTTACAAAGTTTATTTTTTTATTTATTTTATTTAAAAAGCCTAACATGCCTTTCCTTCCTTTATTTTGGTCAGAACACTAGCCTTTTTTCTCTTCTTACACTAGCCTTTCGAATAAGAGTCCTTGACCCCAAGCGTTGACATTCACGAATTGGTCAATTGATATTAACCATCTGGCTATTCAATTTATGAGACTCTCATTGGAATTCTATTGGATGGTGTATTATTTTAATTTTATATTGGTAAATAAATGGAGATAAGAAAAATCAGTCCTATTCAATTTCTTCCCTTTCTTTTCGAATTTTATTTTTTTTGTCTTCAATTCATCTTAGAATGCAACTCGACTCTACTTTTTTAGTTTGTACAACCCCATTAGAAACAGTGAGAGTGTTGGGATTGTGAGGGAATGGTTTGTGAATGGATGGATTTGTTTAAAATTCAATAATCTCCTTGGGAAAATGTGGATACAATCTATCTTGGATTTTTTTTACGAATTCTATTTTATAGACTTCGTTTTTATATAGAGTGCGTTTATAAGTGTTTGTGTAAAGTGTTTTTTATATGGACTTCTTTTTTGTATAGAGTGTTTTTTATATAGACTTCTTTTTTACAATTCTATTTTATAGACTTCTTTTTTATATAGCGTGTGTTTGTAAGTGTTTGTGTAGAGTGTGTGCCACAAATATTACCCTTATCCCAATGGGATATTGGGATGACAAACCCTAACCCTTACAAAGTTTATTTATTTATTTATTTTATTAAAAAAGCCTAACATGCCTTTCCTTCCTTTATTTTGGTCAGAACACTAGCCTTTTTTCTCTTCTTACACTTGCCTTACGAATAAGAGTCCTTGACCCCAAGCCTTGACATTCACGAATTTGTCAATTGATATTAACCATCTGGCTATTCAATTTATGAGACTCTCATTGGAATTGGTCAATTGATATTAACCATCTGGCTATTCATTAAATGGAGATAAGAGCATGATGAAGTAGGAGTATGTGCATCCAACAATGTGTGATTTCAATGACAATAAGTTCTAGGTTCTGCTCTATGACTAAATGCTTTGAATTAGTAGTGATTGGGGCTAGGTTCAAACTCTGCTTTTCTTTGACTACTGTGTTTTTCAGATCAACAAGAGCAAGAACTATAAGGAGGATTATGTGACGACATTCTCGGTCATATTTGGTCATATTTTTGGTTCAGATTGTTATACTAGCCTCTTGGTCATATTTGGTATGCATTCATAACCTCAGATTTTTTAACAATTTTTTTTTTAAAGTTGAGAATAACACTGACATTAAATTAGTGTCATAGTTCAAATTAGTAAGTTGAGAACCCCTTACTCTTTGTTGCTTCATCGCTTGAATCAACTATTCTTGCTTAATTCAAATGGGCTTTGTTCATTGTGTATATAATTTTTTTTTGTATTCAACTATTCTGTAAATAGACTCATTGTGTATATAATTTTTTCTTTTCATTAATTTTTGTTGTGTTTTGTTGTGTAAACTTACTCATTGCTGGGTTTTTGTTGTGTAAACACTCATTGTGTATTTTGTTAATTGTGTATTCAATATTTTTTTATTTTTCTTTTTTGTCAAATTTATTACTTGCTTCAAATTTTCAATTTCAAAAAGATCGGGTTTTCCCATATGCTTATTGCCAATTTGAAGAGTTTGGTTGTTTGGTTTAATGACTTTTGACTTAAGGCTGTTAAATTAAGTTTTAAAGAATATGGCATCACGTCACATATTTGGTGGAGACACAATTTTCCACAACCCACCATCACTTTTTTTTTGTACTCAACTTATGTGAATGATAAATGACATATTTATGCAGATGGATATAAGACCCCCTATAATGCCACGCACCAGTATGCGTCTTCAGCATAAAAAAATACTAGATGAGCTTGATACTATGACTTTTGAGGAAGACACTCCCATAAGGGATTATGGGACAGATGTAATTGTTTTATGTGTTCGTTTACAAAATACGGAAAGAATTGTCTCGGAGAGATTTATGATGAATAAGATAGTTGAGTCACTTCCATCATGTTGGGACCATTGTATTGCAGATATCCTTAATAGGCACAAACCAGATGATTCGTATGACTTTTTAGACCTATTAGAGGAAGCAGAGCGCGATATCCACCCATTGTGGATAGAGCTTGAGACAACAAAAATGGATTTAGTTTCAGGGGTTACAGATCACTTATTGAAAAAGAAAAGCATATACAATGAACTTAAGAGAAAAGGATTTCGTCCACATATTGCAATTTTGGTCTATGCGATAATAAACAAGCTTCCAGATGATTGGCCTAAGAAAGTAATACACAATATTCTGAAAAATGATTTTAAGGACTTTAAAGCTCTAGAAGAAATGTTGAAGGAAGTCGAGTTCGATTTGTTATGTACAAAAGCTGTGGAGAGAGTGGAACAAACATTGGTGGACCAAGAGAGTGGAACAGACATTGGTGAACCAAAATAATAAATAGACATGGTTTGAGATGTATTTTTTTATTTTTATTTTTTTATTTTTTATTTTTTTAGTGATTGTAGTTATTGGAACTTTTAATAAATAAGAATGTTATCCTAAATGTGGATTGTTTATTCCCATTTTTTATTTTATTACAGGTGTAATTGTTTGCACAACTTACTTCTGTCTAAATAAAGTATATAACTTATTTCTGCCTTTTTTTATTATCTGGTATGATATTTTATTATTGTAATTGTACGAACTACAAAGGCTTTCCCAGAACAATTATTAAACTTTGACTAAATTAATTTAGTCACACCGTTTATCTTGAATTCCCTGATATCAGTAATAAATGAATTAAAATACCACTTGAAAGTTGTGAGTTTATTTCTTTTTCTTTGGTCTTACCCATAAACAACTATTTTAGTTAAATTTTGTTGGGTGGTATTGTTCAATTCTGTTGCAGCTAATCAATGGCTAAATACACAATTTTCAAGGCTCAAGAATCTTCAGTAAGTTTGCTTTATTTGTATAACATAACAATCTTATTACATCTATATAATATTAACTAAAAAAAATAAAAATAAAAATAATTTATATACTGATTTATTTTAACAACTGTCACAGCTGGAGAAAGAGTTGGAGGAAACTGTAAGTTAATATATATTTAACACAAAATTCTTATTCTCCACTATTTAGATGTATTTAATAAATTGTTTTATGTCTAAAATATAAGGTTGAATTCTTTCGCACCAAAAATGTTAGTATTAACTTTCGTGATGAGAGGGAATTAAATGCTATGCGAATTGCTGAGGTTAGCTCACGAATTCTATTTTTTATTCCTCTTTTTTTAATGTGGTTATCGCCCATCAATATTTATATTTTCACAATCTTATTTTCTTAAAGAAAAACTCAAAAAAGGACGATACGGAGAAAGGGAGTACAAGCTCTTCTGTAAAAGGAAAAGGGAAGGAAAATAAGGTAACTGTGGCATGATTTTATGAGATTTTATTTATAGTTTACACTGTTACTATTTATGCTTTTATAACAATGTATACTTATTGAACTTATGATTGTTGGCATTTCAATTGTAAGATTATTTTGATTTATTCTTCTAGAATTACTGTGTAAAAACTAGAATTACTGTGTAAAAATTAAAACAACCAACTCTAATTCAAATTCAAATTATACTTCAAACGAATAGAGTAAGTTGAAAATTGATGTACCAAATTCATTTTATAATTAGTAGCAAGAATAATAATACTTCAAAAGGAAAAAAAAAAATAGTAGGACATTCATTTACAAAATTGCTTTTGTTTATATTATTTTTAACATACTAATACTTAATTCAAAATAACAATTTAATATTTAATAATATTTCAAAAGAAAAAACAACCCATAATAATAATACTACACAAGAAAAAAAAAATTAGTAGGGCATTCATTTACAAAATTGCAATTGTTTATATTTTATTTTTAACATTCTAATACAAAATTGCAATTGTTATTTTTAAAATAACAATTTAATTATACTTCAACAGAGAAAAAAAAAACAAAAAAAACAACCCATAGTAATAATACTTCAAAATAAATAAAAAATAGTAGAACATTCATTTACAAAAATTGCATTTATTTAAAATCAAGATAAATATAATTGAACTTTCCTGTACTAAATTACTTTAATTTATGTTTCTAACCTACAAATAATTAATGCAAAAGCAAAGATCGAACATCATTTACTAAATTACTTTAATTTATGTTTGTGACATACAAACATAATTTAATTCAATAAATTTAACTTTCATTTACAATATTGCTTATTATCATATAATACCACAAAATTACCTTTATTTATGTTTTTATCACACTAACCAATTAATTCAAAAATGACAACGCACACTCAATATAATAGAAGAAACATAATGAACATTCATTTAGTGCATGAATCACAATAATAATAATCTTCATACTTCAAGATTGAACATTAATAGTTAATTTTTTTAGGCACCTAATGATAATTCTCTATCAAGAGCTACATTAGCCCAACGCGCTCGACGAGAACGTGAACGGAATACAGGCTGCTCTGCACAACCAACTGATTTTCCTTCTGTGACACCGAGTGGTCGTCGATGCGAAGAGTCTGTTTTGCAAGAACTACATCCAACTGAACCCAATAGTAATTCTCTTTCCACACTTTCGTTATCCCAACGCTATCGACAAGAACGAGAATGGAATGAAGGGTGCTCTACACGTCAATTAGCCCAACCAATTGATTTTCCTTCTTTGACACCAAGTCGTCGTCGTCGTCGACGCGAAATGACTCAATCAGAGTCTGTTTTTCAAGAATTACCTCCAAATACTCCAAAACGAGCAAATGTTGCAAATTCTTTTCTGCCATCGTCTCTCTGCACGTCACTTCCACAAACACCTAACCAGATTTATAATTCTGTTCATGGAAGAACTCCACTAAGAGTAAATGATAGTGTGGAAAATGGTCATCTACCACAAAGTCAAGGGGACTTACATTCTATGCTCTCTCCGCAAAATGTTGGTGAAGAATTTGTCCCTGTTGAACTAAGTGATGCCACAACACCTACTGAAAATTCCTCATCTTCGCATTCTATGCTCCCTCCGCGAAATCTTAGTGAAGAGTTTGTTGCTGTTGAGCTTACTGAAAGCATCACAACACCTGCTGAAGAGGCATCATCTTCACAAAACATTCAGTAAGCATTGTTGCTCCGTCTAATGCGCCATTTATTGTATTAATCCTACTATTTTAATTCATGTAATTAAATAATTGTGTAGGCCAATTCTAACAAATCAAAGCATGGATGAAGATTATGTTAATGATGATGAATTAGAAGGTTCTCCGATACAGATAAGTCAGGGACAACATTATCTAGTTGGGATGGATGTAGAATGCCCTTACTGTTCTGCATTGCATTGGATGGACGAAAAATTAGTCAGGTTGTCTATGATTAATCCTCTTTTTGGAACCTATTGTTTGCAAGGAAAAATCAACCTTCCTCTTCTTAAGACACCCCCTCCACAACTTCAACAATTGTATGATGGTGTGAGCCCACAATCAACTTCATTCCGCCGTTATACTAGAGGGTACAATGCAGCTAATGCTTTTACGAGTCTGGGTGTTAAAATGGATTCAAGAATTAATGCTGGGAGGGGTCCCAAACCATTCACTATTCATGGGGAGTTGCGGCATCGAACAGGATCAATACTACCGCAAACAGGGCAGGATCCAACATATGCTCAGTTGTACATTTATGATCCTGATTCTGCTTTACACGTGCGTAGTCGTCGAAATCCACACTTAAGAGCCGACGTGCTAAAAACTATCCAGGACTGTTTGTTGTAATATAATATTTTTCCAGATAAATTTTGTCAGGCTTCTGCAATTCTAAATCAAACAAATCCAGCTGATCAAAATGTATCTGCACATCTTCATTATATGTCAAAAACTGATCCACGAAGGTATACTCTACCAGCAACAGATGAGATTGCAGTGGTAATACCGGGCGATGGAACTGAGACAAGCGCAATGAGAGATATTATCCTACATCTTAGAGGAGATAATGAGTTTATGCGGATTAATGAATGTCACCCAGCTTATTTGCCATTGCATTATGTCTTGCTCTTCCCATATGGTGAGCTTGGATGGGAACCTGAAATGAAACAATGGGATGTCTTACATAGTCGACATACAACTATACGACTAACACAAATGCAGTTTTATAGTTATCGATTATTTGAACGTCATACAGAGTACTCAATAATTTTGAGAGCGGGTAAGCTATTCCAAGAGTTTTTGGTAGATGCTTGGGTCGCAACTGAGCAAAATCGTTTAACATATTACAAGCTTCACCAAGTAAAACTTCGTGCAGAACTTTACCATGGTCTCACAGATGTTGCTGCAGATGGATTGGGTCCCGATCAAGTTGGTAAACGGATGATTTTGCCATCGTCATTCACTGGTAGTGCAAGGCATATGTTTGAAATCTTCCAAGATTCAATGGCAATCACGCGTTACAACCAACACCCAGATATTTTTCTCACAATGACAGCAAATCCCAGTTGGCCTGAAATTACCACAGCTTTGTTACCGCATCAAACATCCACAGATCGTCTAGATTTAGTGGCCCGTGTTTTTGAGTTGAAAAGAGACCGTTTGATGAAAGAGATTGAAAAAAAGAAAGTGTTCGGTAACAAAGTTGCACATGTTTTTATAATTGAGTTTCAAAAGCGCGGGTTACCACATATGCACCTTCTTCTATTTCTTCAAGGTCCAGACAAAATTAGAACATGTGCTCAGGTAGACCAAGCTGTATGCGCAGAATTTCCCGATCCTGCCAATGACCCTGTACTGTTTCAAAATGTCAAGCGTTGTATGGTACATGGACCATGTGGTCCTCGAAATCCTCGAGCACCATGTATGGAGAATGGTAGATGCACTAAGAAATACCCTCGAGTCTTTTCCGAAGGAACGACTATGGACCAAGATGGATATCTTATTTATCGTCGTTGCGATATTGGGCGAACATATAATGTGAATGGACATGATGTTGATAATCGAGCTGTTGTACCATACAATGCATATCTCTCTAAAATGTTCAATTGTCATATTAATGTTGAATTTTGTACGGGAATAAGATGCGTGAAATATATCCACAAGTACATTTACAAAGGACATGATCGTGCAACAATGGTATTAGGTGGTGCAGATGAGATCCAACAATACTTAGACGCGAGGTATATTGGACCGTCGGAAGCTGCTTGGCGAATATTTGGTAATCCTATGCATGAAGAAGTTCCGACAGTAGTACGTTTGGATGTCCATTTACCTGGAATGCATCGTGTTGTTTTCAATCCCGATGAATCAATGGAATCGATCATTTCCAGATCTGAGCATCAATCGTCAAAACTAACTGCCTTTTTTGCATATTGTGCTTCTAATGTAGCAGCACGCGCCTTCACTTACCAAGAATTCCCGCAATACTTTGTTTGGCATGAGAAAGAACGCATATGGACTCCAAGGAAAAGAGACTACGCGATTGGACGAATGTACTTTGCTAGCCCAAATTCAGGAGAGAGGTTTTTTCTGCGGTTGTTGCTAACTGTTGTCAGAGGACCAACTTCATTTGAGTGCTTACGTACGGTCAACAATGTTTTGTACGACACATTCAAATCAGCATGTATTGCAAGAGGACTATTAGAGGACGATGAGGAATGGATACAATGTCTTCAGGAGGCTGTAATTATGAATACCGGGTACCAATTGAGAAGATTATTCTGTGTCATTCTAACGCAATGTCATCCATTACAACCGCACGAGTTGTGGAATAAATTCTCAGTATCTATTTGTGATGATCTTGCACACAAGCTTCGTACATCGTTTGGCATTCTTGATCCAACTGATGCTCAAGTTAAAGATTACGGGTTGTATCTTCTTAATCAGTTGTTACAGGAATCTGGCAAAAGTTTAATGGACTTTCCGCCCATGCCACAACCAGCAAAAAATTGGAATACGGTAGTTGGAAACTGATTGATATGGGAACATCGACAACTCCAGAGTGATGTGCTACTAACGGATCTAGAGGTTAATGTTCATCGCCTTAATACTGCACAACGTAGCGCTTATAATGCAATCACTTCTTCAATAAACGAAAATAAAGGAACTGCTTTCTTCTTGAACGGGGGTGCTGGAACAGGGAAGACATTTTTGTACAACACAGTTGTAGCTAAATGTCGTAGCCTTGGTCATATTGTTGTTACAGTGGCTTCGTCGGGTATTGCATCTCTGTTATTGGTGGGAGGTCGCACTGCACATTCTACATTTAGCATTCCATTGGATGTGTTAGAAAACTCAATTTGTGGGTTTTCAAAGCAATCGGCTCAGGCAGAGTTGTTTAGAGAAACAAAGTTAATAATCTGGGATGAAGTTCCAATGCAACATAGATATTGCGTAGAAGCTGTTGATCGAACATTGCAAGATATTTGTAGGAATGAAAAGTCCTTTGGGGGAATCACCGTTGTGCTTGGTGGAGACTTTCGACAAATCTTACCGGTTATACCAAGAGGACTTCGTGAACAAATTGTGGCTGCATCGTTAAGACGGTCTGATCTTTGGAAGAATATACACATATTGACTTTGAATGTGAATATGCGTCTGAATAGCACCAACCATGCAAATACTGATTATGCAAAATTCTTGATCGAGGTAATATTTCTTCCCGTTAAATTATTATATTGATGAAACTTTAATTTATCATTTAATTTAATTAAACCAAAATGAAATTTTTTATTAGATTGGGTCCAATCCAGAAGAATTCATACAACTTCCATCAACAATACACAAGTGTCGGAACCTAAATGAACTATTATCCACCATTTATCCGGAGTTGAATGTCGCGAGTACGGTGACCCCAACCTTTCTAACTGAACGCACAATTCTTTCGGCGAGAAATGACGACGTCAGTGCTATTAATACTGCCGCATTGAATCTTTTTCCTGGAGAAATAGTTTCGTATCTCGCCGCTGACAAAATGTCTGAAGAAGATGAGGTTGACCGTAGCATTACAAACAGATATCCGAATGAGTACTTAAACTCCTTGGATCCTACTGGGTTACCACCGTTTAAGTTGGACTTGAAAGTAGGATGCCCAATAATGTTGTTGAGAAACATTGCTCCAAAGGATGGACTTTGTAACGGAACACGGTTAATGGTTGTCAGGTGTGCATCACGTATAATTGAAGCTCGGATTCTAACAGGAGATAAATCTGGACATTTGGTCTTTATTCCAAGAATATCTTTGACTCCATCATCTTCGGAATTGCCTTTTACAATGACAAGAAGGCAATTCCCAATCCGATTAGCATATGCCATGACGATCAATAAATCTCAAGGACAATCTGTGAAGTATGTTGGGGTTGATTTGCGATCCCCGGTATTTAGTCATGGACAACTATATGTTGCGCTCTCCAGATGTACAAATTCTGCACCTATAAGTGTCCTTCCGGAAGATGGATTAAATACTACAACGAATATTGTTTATCCAGAGGTGTTGTTATAGTCTTATTCTTACCGACATTTCTATCTATAGCATAAAGGTAAAATTATTTATAAATTTCATAAATCACCAAGCTCTTGATAAACGACTTCACTTTACTTACGTGTGAATATTTGTAGGTTTGGGACAGACTGTGTAGGGAATCCGCATGGATAGACAAACCGAGGCTATTCAGATGGCAAGGAAATAGTGAGGTAAATTAAATTAATTTTATAAATTTTATTTTTAGTAGCAGTTTACGTTTTTAGTACTAATGTCTTTTTGATCCATAAATTATCAGCTCGCTATGCATGTTCCCCAAATGGGAAGGTGTCTTCATTTGGACACAAAGCAGTTTTGTTATATGATGAAGAAAATGCATGGTTGGACTCCTAAAGAACGCAAAGGATCATTCAAAAAATGACAATCATCCAGTTTTTAATTTTTCGTTATTGGCGTATTTATATTTGGAATATTAGACTTTTCCACTTTGTCGTTATTGTCGTATTAGTTTTTCAATGAAATTGAACATGCTTTAATGGGTCATTACTTTAGAAGGTGTTACCAAACGCAGCAGTAATTTTATTTCATTTTTTTGCACATGGATATATTAGAATTGATTTTATTGCAATTTTACAGGATTGTGTTTGTTTTTCTAAGCATATTACATGAATGCATTTTTTCGGTAGTGGCTTTAGCCACGGGCAATACCTAGTATACTATAAAATGACACATTATTTCTACAAATTGAGACCAAAAGGTTGAATGTTTCATACTTGAGAGGGGGGCTTAATTGTAAAATAGAGAGTTTTTTTTTTAATTTAGAAGGGAGGCTTAAATGTAAAAATATACTTTTTTAGGGTGTATATGATATTTTTCAAAAATCAAGGGGGGCCTGAGTCCCCTTTGCCCTTCTACACATCCATCCCCGGTTCGGGTTAGATGGTTTCAATTATGTAGAAGAGTGATTGTAATTTTGTGAAGCACAAGTGTAATTATTTTATGATTTTGAAATACACTTGATTATTTAATAATAGGGTAAATTACACAAACCTCCCCTGAGGTTTGCCTTAATTACACGGACCTCCCCTCTTGTTTCAAAAATTACACAAACCTCCCTCGAGGTTTGAATTAGGTAACAAAACGCCCCCTCTCCTAATGGTCCATTAGTTTTTTTTACATTAGCCTCCCCTGAAAATTACAATTAGCCCCCCTAATATTATAAAATTGTCATACTAAGCCCCCTTTCTCTTATATTTTTATATTTTTGTTCTAATTATAAAATCCCTCCTCCCTCCTATGTTTTTGGGTTAATTTTTTTAGCATTTATTTATATCATCTACACAAAATATGCACAAAACATATACAAATAGGTCCAATTTTTTTTTCCCCGAACAAACCTCTATCAAGCCCCCACCCCCCTCTGTATTAATTTTCTAGATCCGCCCCTGTCCCTATGCTTCAAAAGTGGACACTTAACCCCCTGTGATTGTGGACTAAAATGGAATTGTTATGATTTCACTCAAAACTGACAAAAATTCTAAAATTGGTTTAAAATATAAACACTTAACCCATTTTGTGATGTAAATTTTGGGGTTAACGCTCTTTGAGAGAAATCATAACAGTTCTATTTTAGTCCACAATCACAGGGGGTTAAGTGTCCACTTATGAAGCATAGGGACAGGGGCGGATCTAGAAAATTAATACCGGGGGGGGGGGGGCTTGATAGAGGTTTGTTCGGGGAAAAAAAAATTGGACCTATTTATATATGTTTTGTGTATATTTTGTGTAGATGATATGAATTAATGCTAAAAAAATTAACCCAAAAACATAGGAGGGAGGAGAGATTTTATAATTAGCACAAAAATATAAAAATATAAGAGAAAGGGGGCTTAGTATGACAATTTTATAATATTAGGGGGGCTAATTGTAATTTTCAGGGGAGGCTAATGTAAAAAAAACTAATGGACCATTAGGGGAGGGGGGTTTTGTTATCTAATTCAAACCTCGAGGGAGGTCTGTGTAATTTTTGAAACAAGAGGGGAGGTCCGTGTAATTAAGGCAAACCTCAGGGGAGGTTTGTGTAATTTACCCTTTATAATATTAGTGTAAATATTTCAATTATTTTTTAAAGTGGGTCTGGGGTGTGCCAAAATGGTGTCAGAGCATGTCCCCAGCCAGAAGTGTGAGACTGAGTGTAGGGGTGACGAACAAAGTTGGTGATACAAATAGGTACTATACTTAGTTCCACATCGCCTAGGGGAGTCAATGAAGGTATTTATTTAGCACTAAATTTGTTTTATTAAAAATTTGTTTAAGATATTTGGAGTTGTTTACCAAATGATTCACCTTTTAATTTCGAAGACAAAATTTCTAAAAGGTGGGGATAATGTAATACCCTTAACCTAACTTTTATATTGTGCCTCTAGAAATAGTTATTTTGAAATTGGGCCAACGTTGACCTATTAGTAATAAAGGTTTTGGGGTAAAAGACTACATTATTTTTTTTTGAAAGGAATGAACTTCTAAAGTAGTCTTCATTTCGTTGACACTAGATAAGATACATCTAGAAGGCAATAAAATAATAAGACAAAACACGAGTCATAGAACACGTGTTAAGGTTTAGAGAATCTTCTTGGAATCATTTGGAAAGTTTGGTTGTGTTGTATTGATGATCTGTATATATACATATATATCTTGGTTTGCAAGCATGCATATTAATTGTGCGATTAAAAAAAATTGGCACTTGTTAGGGTCGCTGCCTAATCGTAATTAAGGGACTGGGTTGGTCTACGTTGAGACCATGAGTACGGGTTGGTGGTGAATCAAGCACCAAAGTGGTTTGGTCACAGTAGTAAACTAGTCGATAATAACACGGGTTGTTATCAACACAAAAAAAAAAAAAAAAAAATAATAATAATAATAATAATAATAATAATTAAAGAAGAAAAAAAAAGAAGAAGAAGAAGAACTTTGTTTATTCTAATTGAAAATCATCTTAATATTATAATATGGAAGACTTGAGATGCCACGTGGCACTCTCTCCATGATTTGCTTTCATCCCTCTATAACAATCTTTTGCCTCTCTCTCTCTCTCTCTCTCTCTCTCTCTCTCTCTCAATAATAAAAAGGGTTCTTTAGATTTCAGTCCTATATTGTATCTGTATCTAGAAATTGATCCATGTTATAAGTCAACTTAAAAATTAGTCCCTCACTTATTTTGAGGACCAAAATGCCCCTACTCCCATAAATCAGGTTTTGAAATTCAAAACCCAAATTTGTTATATATATATATATAGAAAGAGAGAGAATTAAAGGAGAAAACTTAATAAATACCTCAACTCCCATAAATTAAGGTTTTTAAATTCAAAACCCTGATTTGTTGTACATACAAATATATATATATATATATATAGAGAGAGAGAGAGAGAGAGAAAATTAACAAAGAAATTTTATTTATTATAGTGAGAAATTACTCACCGAATAATACAAATTTCTCACCTTTTTTTATCTACTACAGTGAGGAATTTCTCACATTTTTTCTAACCAAATTAAAACAAATTTCTCACCTTCAAAACTCAAAAGTAAAAATTCACACTTTGTGAGAAATTTCTCATACTGTTGAAAATTCACACACAAACTATCTAAACACTAAAATACAGCAACAATACACATAGATTTGGTAAAAAATTTCTCACCTTTTTTCTTCTTTTATGCCTACTACACCTTCAGATTTCTTCTCAGTAGTTAGTCTCAATAACATCATTAATTGGCAACAACGGAGACTATTTCTGCATCTCACTAACAAGAGAAAATGACCAAAAAAAGCCATAAAAACTTGAATGAAAAATAGGAAAAGAGCAGGGCATTTTAGGCAAGTGGCAACAAAAAATTCATTGTATCCAAGAGCAGCCTCTGTTCATCACTTGAATGATCAGTACTTTGGTTTTGGTTTGGGATTTGATCATTTATTACTGGGTCTACGAATTGGGCCTCGGGCTGAAGTGGGTATGATTTGTAGAGAGAGAAATTGATGGATTTGATTGTCTAGGAGAGATGGAGCTTTGAAGAGTTGGGGTGGATTGTCTTCAGTACTGTGTTGTTGTTGGTGTTATGCGATTTGAGGTTTGAGGTGATGAAAATTATGCCGATCATAAGGTTCAATGCGCAGAGAGAATCGTGACAGAGGCACAATGAGATAATGAGAGAGAAACAGATCTTTGTTTGGGTTTCAAATTGAAATCCCTGATTTTAAGTTGATTGTATATACACAAATATGTATATATTTAATGAAGGGTAAGTTCGTCCATAAAAAATATAGCCATTAGGGGAAAAGGACTAATTTCTAGTATATCTTATTAATTGAGGATGAATTTAAGAGATAAAAAAGTCAAATACACTAAATTTTTCATTGACCCATTATAAGGGACTATATCTTATATTTCTATAATAAAAATCAATTTAATGTTCCTTACCTCACGCCTTTTTCTCCTATCCCTCTTAACCCTTTGTTTGTTCACTCTCTCTTTCATGCTCCCAATCTTAATCAATACACAACTAATGAAATGAAACCACTTTTAATGTCCCTCACCTTCCTACTATACGTTACAAAGAAAATGAAAGACTTTCTTTGCCAAAATATAGTGCAAATATCATTAAAACATACTGAATTAAATTTCATTTGATTTTTACTATATGTGTTGTACACTTGAAACAACTTCAAATGAGTGCTATAGTGCAAAATCATTAAAACATACTGAATTAAATTTCATTTGATTTTTACTATATGTGTTGTACACTTGAAACAACTTCAAATGAGTGCTATAGTGCAAAATTAACTCAAACATAAAAAAATAAAAATAAAGAATAAAGATTAAATTTGATGTTTATTTTGGTCAGACAATAATTTGACAATTGTTTTTCCTTCAATTTTTTTAATGGGAGAGCATTTAAATCTTTATTAAACCTTCCACCTCCACCCCCTCACTTCTTTCTTTCTACCCCTCTATGTATCATTGTTTCATCAAAGACTGCTTTTGTAAAATATAATCAATAAAATCAACTTTATTGCCCCTCATCCCCTGCCTAATCTCAAGTGCATGCAGTTAATCATCTTAAATTCACGGTTGCTAAGGAAATGGAGAGACTATATTGCCAATTATAATGAAAATTCCATTAATTATCTTAGAGTTTATATATATGGTCTTGATTATATATATATATATATATGCAAACTAATGTAAAAAAAAATGCAATATCATACAAGAACAATCGCTTAGGTAGATCCAATTGGTTTTGATAGGTAGTGTCAGAATTACCTTTTAAAACTATTGCGATCAAAAAAGCTCAATTAACGTATTTATTATTTTTTTGGTTCTTCTGATTTTTGTTAAAATTTGGTTGTTTGGGGGGTTGGTTGTGCTATGGCTAGGTTTGTTTAATGGCAAGGTACATTGTGGCGAGTTACTGATAATGCCTTATATGCGTTTAATCTTTAGTCTAAGTGGAGTTTGACCTTGTATGTTTAGTCATGCTTATTTGATCTCATCGTTACCTCTTTGGGTAGTTCTCTTTTTGTTCACAACCAACATTAGGGTCTCTTCTCTTCTTTCTCTTCTTTTTTTTTTTTTTTTTCTTTTGTGGGGGTGGGGGGTCTCTTATGGAGTTGTTTTCCCTATTTCATTTTTGAGCAAGGGGGGGGGGCTATGTTTTATGGAGAATGTATTGATGTTTAAAAAACAATATCTCAGCGGAAAAAGAAGGTACAAGGAAAAAAAAATGGAAGAAGAAGAAGAAGAAGAACAAGTGCAACAACTCCAAGACATAAATTTGTACATGTTATTTCCATTCGAGATCATTGACACACGTACTCTATACCGAGTTTTAAGTTTAAATTTTCTTAATTGGTAGACATAAGATAGGGAAAAAAAAAGAGGTAAAGCTAATTAAATTTTCTCATATTTTTAGATACTAAATATACATATTTTTGCAACTTTTCAAAAATAAAAAAATAAAAGTCAGCTTTTGGAGTGACATTAATTGAGAAAAGAGAGCATTTATCTCTTTAAAGCTATCGTGAGCAAATAAAAAGAAAAAAATCTATCTTTTTGTAGTCTCCATATTGAAGAGTTTATATGATCACGGTGGATTTCTACCACCATTGATTATACATGCGCACGTAATATTAGCCACCTACATATAGTTTGTATGTTATTTTATTTAAATATCACTCCAATTTTTACTAATTTTACCATTATAATTTCTCCCGTGCATTGCACGGGTTCGAAAGCTAGTTTCCATGTATAACGAATGATTATTTATTTATGAGAAAATTATTTCTTGTGACCATCTTTTACATTTGAAAGCATTTACCCATTGCTAGTGGCACATAAAGTCTGATTATTTACTTACAACTGGCACATTATAGTATTGGATGAATTCCTGGAAGCTACTCGCTCATGTCATTAAATTAGAAGGGTTGAAATGCTTTTGTATCACATAATCACATATTATAGTAGTTACCATATGCTAATTGTAAACGACTGCAATTTGTTATATATTTTTATGGATTAAAAAGCAATCGCGAAGTTGAACCCCCCAGCTTTTTATTATTGGAGTCATAATTGTTGCTTCATCCAGATATGTGAAGTTTCCCAGTGTTTGTTCTTTATTGACTTTCAGTTGTGAATTGTTCATTTTGAGCTGCTGCTGCGATTTCTCTGTACTTATTGATACCAATGTTTTATATACCAAGTGCTAGTTTGGCCCCCTGTGGCTTATGAAAAGCTCCTTATGAAAAGCTCCTTATAAAAAGTTCCTTATAAAAAGCAGCTATGAGGTGTTTGGTAACTATGTACAAAAGCTGCTGATGAAAAGCAAAAGCTCATCTTGAGCGTTTGGTAAAAAAGTTGTAAAAGCTTCAAAAATGTATTAAATGACTAAAATAGACATTAAGTAGCACTGGGGCCAATTGAAATTTAACCGGACCGCACAGTTATGCAGTTCCAAACCGCCCCTAGTGTAGCTTTTAAAGAACCAAAGCCAAACCTTCTTTTTTTTATTTTTGGCTCCCTAAGTTTTAACTTTTGGTCTC
Source organism: Hydrangea macrophylla (assembly GCA_033977485.1). Classification (NCBI taxonomy): domain Eukaryota; kingdom Viridiplantae; phylum Streptophyta; class Magnoliopsida; order Cornales; family Hydrangeaceae; genus Hydrangea; species Hydrangea macrophylla. The sequence continues at coordinate 31,570,345 of CM066999.1, forward strand.
TAAAAGATACAAAACAACTATGCTCTAAATTGAAATTTAACCTAAGTTAAGAGTTGGAAACAACTATGCTCTATATTCAACACAGTTGGAAAAAATTACCAAATAGAAGTGTGTGAGTGTGTGTGTTTTTTTTTTTTTTTTTTTTGCTTTTTGTGGTTCAACTCTTGGAAACTTTGATATATTCATTCAAAATTCAACAAGGATATATATTGCTATATTTTAAACTTGTTTTTGAACGCTGAATTAGGACAAAATAACACTATTGTAAGTGAATCAAATAACATGCACAATGAACAGAAATAACTTTTCACATCAAATTGCCTTGTTTGACACATACATACATAGCACAAATCCACAAGACATGAAAGGATAACTATATTACAACCTTGTCTTACTAGATATACTAAACAGAAGAAGTTGCAACCCAAACAATAAAATAATTGGTATTAAAGTTGTTCTAGGTTTGACACATACTCCCACACAATAAAAGACATCAACGATCGGACATGAGAGTAGCTGTAATCATATTCCGAAAATCGGGCAAATTGTATGTACCTTTATAGGGTCGTAAAAACCCCTCCATTTGTGGGTACCCCGAATCAACCAAATAATATTTACCTAAATTAAATCGATGGATAAAAAAAACATATTAGATATAAGCACTCTCAATATTAAAATATATTAATAAAGATAGTAAACCTAACCTTTTGGAGGTTTTGGAAAGTTTAATTCAAGGGTTTGGATGACATGTAAAAATATGCGTGTGTCATGAGCTGTGCCTTCCCAACCCGCTAGTGCAAATATGAATTGCATATCAAAGTTTACCGCAGCCATTATATTTTGAGTTGGAATTCCTTTTCTACCAATAAATCGCACTTGATCTTCTACTTTAACAACTGCCGGAATGTGAGTGCCATCTATTGCACCAATGGCATCCTGCCAACATAAAACTTGTTTATGTGCAAAGTTAAATAAAACAAAATTATTAAAAGTACTCTCAAATAACAAATGCACCAAACTATATTACCTTGAAATGAGGATAGTACCTACTATCTCCAACAACTTCCTTTGGTATTTCCTTAAATTCACGATCCTCCGGTTGTATTACGAACATTGACAAACAACATACCGCATCTAAAACTTTTCCAAAATACCTACTTACTGTCTCACCTGAGTGTTGAAATCTTTCTCGGACATCTCTATTTGAATTTGCACCTCCAAGAATATACAAGAACATTGACAACATTTCTTCAACACTCATATCTCTTGAACCTTTTAATCCATAAACAGTTTTCAACTCATAGCTTAACCTATGAAACACTTCCTTCTCCATTCTAAACATATTTCTACTTCGACTATCATTTCCTTGCAAAATCTCTGTAAGCCACAAATTACCAGTATGTGAGGAAGTCATACATGGCTCTTTGTGAATGTATTTTTGGTAATATGTGCAAAAAGCACCCGCTGCAATTGCCACATCTTCCAAAAATTCATCATCACTTTCTTTATTATCCCCATCCATAACTGTAACAAATACAAGTACATTATATGTGCATGAAAAACAAGAATTCAATTTCACCAGCAAGAGTATCAACAACCAAATTAGATAACTTAAACATAGCAAAAAAAGATCCAAAACTTTGTCCTTACATATCCAAAACAAAAGAAAACTAATTTCTTTTCCAATAACATAAGCTAACTTCTTTTCCAAAGTACCTAATTACATTCTCACTAATTTCCAAGCCACTTTCGTCTAATCTAGTTCTTTCTTGTCGTGTGCCTCCTTTTGCTTTTGTAGCCATACAAGCTTAACTTGATTTGTCTTCAAAGCAGCAAATATATCTGTTCTCTTTATTTCTGAAGAGTTAAAGACCAAACATATAAAGCTCTCCAATTGGGTCCAATTCAGGCATCTCATCCATTTGTACAATTACGATAACAATATTAGGCGTATAATTATCACTATTAACTGATGTAGCACTTCTACACCTATTCTCTACAGCTCCAACTTGTCGCTTAAGACACAACGTCATTTTTTGTGCACTTCCTACTTTTCGTCCCTTTTGTTAGGTTGGCTTTGACTGGCTTACATGTTTCCTTTTCTTGGCTTGAGTGCCCTCTACACTCACACTAGCACTAGCACTAGCGCCATCACCAGTAGATGAATCACTGTCACTCTCTAGACTAATTGTTTCAGATGCTACCTTATCCAAACCATCGCCAGGAAGTTCACCACATGACGGTGCCCAAGCAAACTCACCAGTTGCCACAGTTTTCAAAAACATCCTATCTAGAGTGCTCTCAAACTCTGGATCAATCCCATTCTTTCAAAATTTTGACGCTTTAGGATAAGCCTACAAAAGATAATAAGAAGCTCTACAATAGTCAATACCAATAGAGAAAACTAGAAAACTTTTAAAATGTGATCAAAATTACATATATGCTAACCTCCAATCTCTCTGCCCACCAAGCATGAGATGCATCAACAGTTTTCTTGATTGGATCCCACCCAAGACCAGTGTCATTCCGCTTTAATTGCTTCCATAACTTCCAATCTATTTTAAGACTGTCCCATTTATTTTTCAATTGTTTCCTAGAATAATGCTTTCCAGTAACTTTTGGGAACTCCGTCATAAATAAATCCCAACCATCTTCAGGAAAATGAGTATGTTTTAGGTGTCCTCCATCATTTTAGGTGTCCTCCATCAATGAACTTGATACACAATGCACAAAAGCTATCAACTTGTTCTTTTTCCCAAAATGCCTTATCATATGACTCCTCTGACATGCTAAGTTTATTGCTTTTACCCATCTAGACAATGATAAAAAAAAAATTATCAAGAATTTCTTATGTAATAATCAATTGAACTTGATAAGACTACACAAGCTTTCCTACGCTTACATAAACACATTATCCCCTTAATACCCATTTGAATGAAAATACAACATAAGAGACTACGGTGGTGATTGGGGAAGACTAAAAGAAACAGAAAGTTTCCTTGAAACTTTAACAAAACATAGTTTAAAACAACAAAAAAATTCCGGCAAGGATTGAATAAAAACACAAGAATCCGGCAAAGATTGAATTAAATAACAACGAACCCGGCAAGGGTTGAATAATAAACAATGAACCCGGCAAGGGTTGAATAATAAACAACAATATAAAAATAAGAAGTATTTCAAATAGAGGAAATTCTATTCTATTAAAAAAAAAAAAACCAACCCCCTTCAATGCCCTATGGTTTGCCCATAGTTTCATTTTGGATTTTCTATTTTTTTTTTAACAAAGCAAATACACCCCCATGCAGTGAGAAATTGTTTTTTTAAAAATATAAATACATGTATATATGGAATTGTTTTTTTTTTTTTTTTTGCAAAGCAAATACACCCCCATGCAGTGAGAAATTAAAGCTAAACAGCAGAATACAAGTGGGTTAAATTGAAGAAGGGAAAGTAATATGCAGTGAGAAATTAAAGCTAAACAGCATAATACAAGTGGGTCAAATTGGCTGCCTTTGAGAAAGCTTTGGGTACATGGTCAAGATGGGTAGACTCTCAAGTAGATCCTAAGAAAACTAGAGTCTCCTTTCAGGGCAATGGTTGAAAAGTCACTCATTTTAGATTAATCAAGTTTAAAAGACCATCCATTTTTTTTATTTTGGTCAAAACCCCGTGACTAGTGAAACTTAATCGGATTCCCTATGTTTTAAAAAGTTATGTGAAATTCAAATAACTTTTTTGTGTGAAATTTCACATATCTAATACAATTTTTTTTTTACAAAAGTTATGTGAAATTCCCTAAACAAATATGTAGGCACAGTTTTCATCAAATCAAATAACTACAGAATACAGACATACATATATATATATATATATAGACACACACAAACATTTGGAGAGAGAAAGACAATCAGTATACCACTATAATACCCAAAATCGGTTACAATAACAAAAGAATATCAAATGATTTAACAGGATAATGCAGAGAACTAGATCCCAAAAAGTGCAATGCAATTCAATACATTAATCATAAAGTCTTATCATCAATTTCATAGAGATCGATGATTTAGTTGAGAATAACCCAAATCAGCAACAATTTTTTTATAACAAGAGATCTAAAGGTTAGGGTTAGAGTTGTGGTACCTCTTTGTTCTACAAATCAGATCTGGTGGAGTCTTCAGTCTGAAAGCACGTGACGGAGTAGCACCGGAGAGACAGGGTACCTTGAACTTCCACTTGCGCCGGAGAGAGAGACAATAGCACCGGAGAGAGAGAGAGGGTCTTTGGAGAGAGAGAGAGAGAGAGAGAGGGGGTCGCTTGGAGAGAGAGAGGGGGCAGAGAGAAGAGAAAGATTGTCGATGTAGAAGAGAAAGAGGGGGTCACGATTGGGAATTTTGTTTCCCGTAAAAAAAAGCTCCTTTGGGCTTTTAAAAGTACCTTATCTACAACTCTTAAAAGCCTATAAAAAAGCACAAGCTCAACTTTTTAAAAGTCCAATAAGCTGATTGCCAAACACTAAAATATGGGCTTATGCTTTTAAAAAGCAAAAGCACCCCTAAAAAAGGGGGGCCAAACTCAGCCCAAAAGCATCCAACTGTTTGTTCCCTCTAAAGTTAGCTTTTTAAATTTGCTCCCCACAAATGTGATTGCTCATGTTTTGATCATTTGCCTCTTAGAGAGTTTGTTTATACAATTCGAAGGTTGTTTCTGCAAAATGATCGATATCCAATTGCTGTTTTGAATCTCTTCCCTACATCCGTTATTGCTATGTTCTGCAAACTGATGCACGCATGTCGTTCGCATTTTGTTGTTTTTCTGTTATACAATTTTCCAAGTTCTGTCTGCAAAATGATACCCAACTGCTGTTTTTAAAATCTTCCCTACATTGATGATTGCTTTGTTAATTCTGAGTTGATACGATCGGTCGCAGCTTTACATATCATTATGGAAATAGCAAAGTCAACTAAAACAAATCTTTTTAAGTTTGTTCTGTTGCATTAGTATGTGTGAATTAACTTTTAAGTCCCTGATAATTGAAGAGATAAAAATTTTGCTATGAAAAAAAAGAGAGAGAAGTTATGGTGTAAAAAGAAAAGTAAATAAATCTTGCAATGGATGGCCAAATATTAAAACAAAGATTACAAATAAAACAGGAAAAGGATGCCCAAGAAAACACAAAAAAATAATACATTTGAAGTAAAAGATAGTGCTTGACATGTAGAGCCTTCGGTTCATCAAAGAGCTTACATAACATGTGCTACATTTGCCTCCCACTATTAACAATTAAAAGAAAACACAACCAGTCCGTCAAATTTTTATACTCCGTACTAGCTAAAGGAAAGAAAACAATGAACAAAATCTTTTTAATTTTTAATTAATAACAATATTAGTTGATTAAATAGAATGTAAAAGGAAATAGGAGTAAAATAAAATCATAAATTTTGAATTTCATCAACCACTTTTTTCCCTGTTTTCTTTATATTTTTGTCTATTCTTCATAAAACCGCAAACTGACTTGAACCTTAATGCATTGAAACAGTCTTCCAGAGAGATTATCAAATTTCATAACAACATCCGTAAAGGCATAACAAAATTTAACAAACACTTTGCCCACTATAAAAATAGAAAGAAAATTGTATGTGAATCACGTCAAGTTGGGAATTAAGCATCACAGAGAGATGGGATAGCCATTAGGATCAAAAAGCTTGCCCATTAAACTGTCGGTGTATGTATAAATAAGAGAATTGAAAGAGAAGAAAAAAAAATGATAGAGACAACTGAAAAGAGTGATAAACATAGCAATACAATTTTTTTTTGAGAAAGATATGTAGTGATGTGTCACGACCCATCCCGTTACGCGTGGACATAGTGTTGGATTTAAGTTGAGCTTTAGCCAATTTTAGGGTCAAATGAAAGTGGGACCCACTTAGAGCTAAGGAGGTCCCACTCTTAGCTCTGCTAGGATGCTTGGAAAGGCACATGAAGATGTTGTCAAGAGAAGTTCGATCGATCAAAAGAGGTTCAATCGATTGAAGTCAAGAGAGGTTCGATCGATCAAAGCCACTTCGATCGATTGAAGGTAAAGTCGGTTATGGGAATCTATAATAGGGCAGCTGTGTCCAAAAATTGGAGTTCATCATTTTTAACATCCTTAAGCTGCAGAAACTATTTTAGGGTTCCCAAACCTTCTCTATCCTCACTATTAGGGTTCTTACCAACCCTAGTCTCTTCGGGAGCATCTATAGGAGTCATAAGAGTGAAGATCATGTAGTGGAGGTTGCTGGAAGTCAATGATTTTAGAATTGGGTTCAAGACTTAATGGTATAATTCTTGTTCCCAAACCAGTACGCATCTATAGAGTTAATGAGTTGTAGATCCGGGCTACCAATTAGTTTTATAAACTATATTTTCCGCGATGCATGATTTAAAGTTTTTCGAAACCTAAATCCTACAAGGATCATATTAATATTCTAAGGAGACAGCTTCAAAAACTTCTCCTAAGAACATGTATTTGTCAGGCTGGCTGACCATCCTCCCACTACGACGAGGTACTAGTGTGAAAATGGGTGAAGATGTGATATTTTCTTGTCTTATATCCTTTTCAACTGTTGGAGGAATAGAGGGCTTTCAATCTATTTCTCTTAGATCTATCCTTCATTTAGGTTTATGGTTCATGATATAATCATCGCCCAAGAAAACATCATTTCTACTAAAAAAAACACTTCCTGTTCTCTTGGATCATAAAAACACCATCCATAAGTTGTTATACTTCTGATATAGTTTTCAATTTGCTCATCTTTCCTTTTAGCACATGTGCTGGACACCCCCATATCCAGAGATATTGCAAAGAAGGCTTGCATCCAATCCAAATCTCCCGTGGTGTCTTAGGAACAAATTTGCTCTACGCAGCGGTTTCCAAAGCATAACCCCAAATATATAATGACAAATCCGAATAACTCATCATCGACCTAGTCATGTCTAAAAGAGACAGGTTCCTTCTCTCCACTACACCATTCTGTTGAGGCATACCAGGTGCAGTCAACTGTGACAAAATCCCATTGTGTTCGAGGTGATCAATAAACTCATTAGAGAAGTACTCGCCACCTCGATCAAATCGAATGGCTTTGATATGCGTGTCTAATTGCTTCTCCACTTCAGGCCTAAACTCTTTGAACTTTTCTGAGGCTTCAGACTTGTGCTGCATTAGAGACACATATCCATACCTAGAATGGTCATCGGTATATATAATAAAATACTCATAACCACCCCTTGCTCTAATATTTATTGGTCCACACACATCAATATAAACTAATTCTAACAATGCATTGGTCTTGTTGTCCTTTGCAGGAAAGGGCATTTTGGTCATTTTACCCTCTAAACATGATTCACAGACTTCCATCGGTTCAACAATCAAATTGCCTAAGACCCCTTCTTTGACTAGTCTGCCAATCCTGTTTAGAATGATTTGACCTAGCCTCATATGCCAAAGCCTTGTTAGATTAGTAGAAGGTTCCTTTCTTTTAGATGGTAAAGTTACCACTGAGTTATCAGTTCCATATTAGAATCTTTAGAAACATTTGGAGTTATCACATACGATCCATTCGATTTAATACCATAACATACAAAAGAACCATTTCTTTTGATCACAACTTCAGATCCAAAAGAGAAAGAATAATTTTTATTTGAAAATTCTGAAACTGAAATTAAATTATGTCTCATTAAAGGGATGTAAAGTACATCTGACAAAATCAAAACTTTATTGTCTAGGAATTCTAAAATTACTACTCCTATAGCAATCGCAGAAATGGTTGCACTAGAACCTAGAGTAAGCACGATCTCCCTATCACTGCACCTCCTATTTGATCTGAACCCCTGCAATGAATTACAGACTACAGATATGGTTAGTCACACCAGAATCAATGCACCAAGTGTTCGAAGTATCCGTTATAAAACTAACTTTAAGCATATGTGATTTGATCATACCTTGAACTCTTGTAGCTAAGAATTCCTGACAATTCCTCTTCCAGTGGCCTTTGTCCTCGCGTTAGAAACACTTTCCTTTGCCTTGACCACTTCCCTTCCCCTTACATTTACCCTTTTCCCTTAGATTTTGCACTCTTTGGGACTGGTCCAACACTTGGACCACCTGTGCCAGCCTTCATCTTTCCTTTCTTGCCTTTCGGCATAGATCGGGAAGAGGAAGCACTTTTCTCAACGTTCAAAATGTTACCCCTAGGTTTGATCACCCCTTTCGCTGACTGAAGAGAGCTCATCAGTTTGCTCATTGAAAAATTCATTTGATTCATATTGTAATAAAGTTTAAATTAAGCGAATGATTGAGGCAACGAGTTGAGGATCATATCAACTTAGGTCTGTGCGTCAATGTTGGCACGTAGAGTCTCCAGTTCATTTAAATATCCAATCATTTTTAAAACGTGCTCTTTGACTGGAGTTCCTTCTAATATTTTTGCACTCATGATCTTTGCATGGCAATCCATCGAGCAGGTCTGCCATGCTCCCCAAATATTTCTTTGAGAGAAATCATGATGGAACTAGCAAAATCATTCAATTGGTACTGGTGTTGCAACACACCAGTCATAGAGGCCAGTATGTAGCAACGAACCATCACATTCGATTTCTTCCACTTATCGAACTCGAGTCTGGCATTTGCAGAAGCATTTACCGCGGATTCTGCAGGGCATGGGAGTGGCGAGGACATATATGTGATCCTCCGCAGTTAAAACAGTGTCTAGATTATGATTTCATTTAGTGTAGTTATTTCCAGTTAGTTTGTTTGGCGTGAGTATGGTGGCAAGTGAACTAAATGCAGATCCAGACATTTTAAATTTTGAAAAAGAAAAATAGACATTTTACTATGGATATCAAAATTAGACAGTACAAAATTCAAGAAACCATAAAACTCTTATATTGTAACAAAGTTGTCGGAATATCAAAACAAAAGAATAAAGCCTCCGTGTAGTGGTCATTATTTGATCTTTTTAATCATGACTTGTCCGGTATGCAACTCTTGCAAAACAGGTCATGACTCCCGAACCTATTTGATATCTAAGTTTTTGAATAATACCCCATGTGGGATCCCTTATCCATAGCTTAACTAGTATGTACCATTAACTATGATCCAATCACAATTGCCTCTAGTAGTGCCTCCGTGTGGTGGTCACCCTCTAATACGTCTGATTGATCCTATCCATAGGAAGTTCATGTCTAGTAACCAATGAGCAGTGTACCTTCCATATGGAATGATCACCTCTGGCAGAATGACATAGAATGCACTACTCATCTTACAGTGAACCATTAATGGAAGATCGTAGGAGTTATAAATAACTCCATCTCCCACTAAATTTGATAATTAAGGATTTTGCTTTTAGGAAAAAAAATATTTCTACTCATTACCCATAGACATCCAATGTCTACTAATGAGTTAAAATGATTTTTGATTTTTATTTTAGAAAACTTGTTTACGTGCATTCAAGTAGTAACAAAATTGTAAATGCCAATTATAACCAAAGCACATAGAACAAAAACTAAAATTGAAAATAAAAGCATTTAGCAATGCCTCTATCTTCATAGATCCATCCTCATAGATTGGTCATTTTCCGGCTCCATCTTCATGAACTCTGGCTTGCTACTCCATCTTCATGGATTTCCTATTCTGTTACAAAAATCCTATACTTCTTTCGAAGCTTACAATTTTTTTAGAAAAATAAAATAGCAACAAATAATAAATAAATAGGCTAGGGAGACCGGTGCCGGTGCGACTCTCCTATTCACAGGAATGGAGTCGCAATGCGCTTTACATATGCCTTTAAAACCAAACCAAAATTTAAAATACACACCAAACTCAAACATTAAATACAAAATAATATGTTCTTGGTGCCATGGGAGATAACGGTCTAATCTTTGCTACAAGAAGTTAGTTACACAAACAACCGCGCATATATTACAGAATATATTTCAATTAGAACCCTTAATTGACTTGTATATTCCATAAACTCTTTATGGAAGAATTAGAATATGAAAAAAACATCTCTGGTTCTCTGTCACCTTTGATCAGTCGAAGGAACTTCAATCGATCGAACGTTCGATCGATTGGACCAAAGTTCAATCGATTGAACCAACCAAAGTTTATTTGATTGAGCTTAAGATTTCACAGATTGATTTAAAATTTTTCAAAATGTTGTAAAAAATTAAAATAAATAAATTTTCAAAACTTTTAAACTGTGAAAAACTCTTGGACAGAGAAACAATTTCAATCGATCGAACAAAGATAAATCGATCGAACAGAACAAAGTTTGATCGATCGCATCTAGTTCGGTCGCTTGAACCCAACATTATTTTGATCGATTAAAACACTTTCAATCGATCGAACACAGTCATTTTTGATCGATCGAAACACTTTCAATCGATCAAAACTGTCATGCATCTAATGCAATCACAAATTTGTTTTCTGCTGCGAAACCACTGTAGAAACATATCTGTGATGATACAGTTTCAAAAACTGTCCTAAAACTATCATGCAAATCAAAACTAGTGTTCCAAATCGCATCTATAGATCCAAACGATCGTGGCTCTGATACTAATTGATGGATTTAGGTTTCAATAAACTTTAAATCTTATGCGCAGCGGAAAAACTAGTTTCTAAAACTTTCTTGGTAGCCCAAATCTACTACTCATCAACTCTATAGATGCGTACACAAGAGGGACAAGAATGTTACCTTTATGTCTTGAACCCAATTCTAATTCTTATCTTCCAGTAGCCTCCTCTGGATGGTCTTCACCCTTATGTCTCCAATGAACGCTCCCAAAAAGACTAGGGTTGTTGGGAACCCTAATAGAGAGGATATAGAAGGTTTGGGAAACCCTAAACAATGTCTGTAGCTTTATATGAATAAAAATGACAATTCAACAATTCTGTACACGACTGCTCTATTTATAGATGTTCAAACCGACTTTAAGCTTTTGATCGATCGAAGAACTTTCGATCGATCGAACCTTCAATCGATCGAAGCAAGTTCGATCGATCGAACTGAACAGAGTTCAATCAATCGAAACAAGTTCGATCGATCGAACCTTCAATCAATTGAAACTCTTTCAATCAATTGGTTCATCATCCTCATATGCCTCTCCGAGCATTCTGGTAGAGCTAAGAGTGAGACCTCCTAGATTCTTTATTGTTGGCTCAGACTAGTTATTAATTCCCATGATCAAACTCTTTTATCAGCAAATTAACTAACTGATCAGTTAACGTTTACTCCACTATAAAATGATAACTGCACTCTAACGTAAAGGAACAAATCCGAAGCGATAACTAGACTTGTATGGTGTACTAATATCCCTCTACTATCAACATTCATAATCATATTCAAGTAGTCAGATAACTGTTACTGTCAACCTGATTGACAATTACATCTTCCATTCCTTGAGTCCTATTCACCCCTCATGATTACCAAATATATTGATAAATATTTATCAACAAGACTACAGTTCTTAGGCTTAGTTTGGCCCCTACGTGGCTTTTTAAAAGGTGCTTATGAAATTTATTACTAAGTTGTTTGATAATTTTATACAAGTGACACACTGCTCTTCAAAAAGATATCATGAAACCAAAAAGCAACTTTGAGCTTTTAAAAGCTCCATCATTCTGGAGCTTTTAAAAGCTCTCCAAAAAAAAAAAAATCCTAAGTTCAATTTTTGCAAAGCTCACAAACTAGTTACCAAATGAATCAACATGAAATTGTGCTGTAAAAAAGGAGAAGCACCAAAATGGGGGCCAAACTAAGCCTTAGTAATCAACTTGGTGACATTCTCAAGGGAATGCTTACTCTTTATCAGAGGGTAGATTCTATCTTGATAATATATGTTCACATGAATATAACAAACCCAAGATACCCAGGTGTTGATATTATAAGACCTCATTGATTGGTAAGTCAAAGCAATCATATCCATAGTACGTGTCTATAATCATCTCAAGATTGAGAACACGTACCTTATACAAGTTATGAGTTCCTATCAATTGTTGACAGTTTTATATGTCAATAGGAATCTCATGGTTCGTCAATGCACTATAAGCACTAGCATTATTAACTAAGAGTCATACTCTAGTGATTGAAATTTATCACTCCATCCAATGGTAGTTAATAATGCTAGAGTGTATACCTGATGAGATATCAAACCTCATCATCCACTGTGACAAGTTCTACCACTGTGACATTATTAACTAAGAGTCATACTCTAGTGATTGAAATCCATCACTTCATCCAATGGTAGTTAATAATGCTAGAGTGCATACCTGATGAGATATCAAATCTCATCATCCACTGTGACAAGTTCTAAGTATCAAAGAATAATAATTAATATCTCTCTTGTATGTATCTCATACATACATGAATTATCTACTCTGATAATTATGAATTTCATCAATCATCTCATGACACATACATAAAGAAATGTAAATATGATATTCATATATAAAATGCCAAATGTCAAATACATAAAGACTGGATTTGAGGGCACAATCCCAACAGTGAATATATAAATAATTAACATCTTTGGTGATTAAGAGGGCATGCATCCGTGTGATATGTAATGTAGGAGTATCATCTAGATTAAATTAAAGTAATTGATAAAGAAAGGATATGGACAGAAAAGCTAGTATAATAATTATAGTACTGCAATATTAAATCAGTAGTGTTACATGCACAGAAAATTGCACAGAATTGATCTCGGCCACTCATTTCAGTGGCTCCCACACATTTTGCGATGGGGACCACCGAAATGAGTGGCCCGGATCAATTCTGTGCACAAATTCTGTGCAATTTTCTGTGCAAGTATCATTTCTGATATTAAATTATTTGTGGGGTGTATCTCTACATTTTCTGGAGAATAGGAGATGATGACACATAATCCCCTAATTTTATTAACAAATGCCACGTGGGTTGGCCTAGCTAGTGTCTTTAAATTGGAATAGAAAAGGGGGCAGCAATACAAGTCTCTGCATGAGACTTTAGGAACGAAAAAAGAAAAGGAAAAAAGATAGTAGAGGAGTGCTAGTGAGGTTAAGGAGGACCCGAGAGGTGGAAGCCTAGGCCATATTTGATAGCACCAGCAGCATGCATAGTAATTGTATATCTTGGTTAGCAAGCATGCATAGTAATTGTGTGATTAAAAAAAATTGGCACTGGCTAGGGTCGCTGCCTAGTCGTAATTAAGGGACTGAGTTGGTCTATGTTGAGACCATGAGTGTGGATACGGGTTGGTGGTGAACCAAGCACCAAAGTGGTTTGGTCATAGTAGTTAATAAGGATTTTGCATGTACATAGCATAGATTATCTATGCAGATACTATAGTCCAATTGATGCATAATGTTAAATTTATGTGAACAATATATTTGATAAGGTCAAGGCCTTAATTTGGTTTAAAACATAAAATTAACTGTAGTATGTTGGGATGACTGGGACTAAGAAAGTCCTATAATGTTAATGTATTAATGATCGGTTGATAACCAGTGACAAAGGAAAAATGAATAAATAAATTATGGCACATGAAGGAATTAACACTTAATTGAATGTGAGTTTTGCCACAAGGGTTAATTTTGAGTGTCCGGTTGGGGATACAAAATTGGTAGTGATGTTGGTTCCGATGAGGGAACTTGTGGTTGATATTCCATTTGAGATGCGACAAGTATGTGAAAATACCCTTATGTGCTTTTTATGTTTATTAAAACATATGTGTATTATCATTAATTGTTTTAATTATTTATTATTAGATGTGACAGTTTTTGTGGTCAATTTGGGTACCCTTGTGAGGTTGTAATTGAACATATGGCATAATTAGTAAGTTAAATTAGTGCATTCACAAATATTTAAGATCACGTTTGGGACTGAGGTAATGGGATCCACATGTGCCACCTAGCAACTAGGTAACACATGGCAGACTAGGGAGCTGCCACATGTGCTTGGCCATGTAAGTCTATCTAACAAGGGAGGTAAGGAAAAAAAAAAAGACTAACATGTCTTTCTGGCCACATTATGTAAATTTGAGAAGATGCGTGCTGAATTTGGAGGACAGAATTCTTTTTAAGGAGGGCAGTATGTGATAACCTGTATTTTTGCACAATAATTTATGAAAAATGATGTAGGGTAAAATTACAATAATTAAAGTTCTAACATAAATAATTAAAATGTTCGGTGAGTAAGAGGGCATGTGTACGTGTGATATGTAATGTAGAGTATCATCTAGATTAAATTAATTGATAAGTAAAGGATGTGGATAGAAAAGCTAGTATAATAACTATAGTGCAAATTGTGCAATATTAAATTATTAGTGGAGTATATCTCTACATTTGATAGGAGATGATGACACATAATCCCCTGCCTCAAATTTTTTTTTTTATTTCTCATGTAATCCATGATATAAACATAGTCATATATATATATATATATACTCACATAATTGTTTTGATACATTCTGAAATAGATTTATAACAATATATTTATTTTCATACGTTGTGAAACATTTTTGTCACTACCTATGCTGCACAATTGATTTTTCAGTTTTGTCGTTTCCATATATTTTTGAACATATGTCATCTTTTTTTCTTTTCTTTTTTTAGAGTTTTTTTTGTTCTCTAGTCAACACCTCCTTCAAAGGCCCAAAATTCCATGCAACCTTCATTACATTTTTAATAAAATCTTAATGATCAACACCCGTTTAGAACTTTCTTAACAAAAGCTTCTTGATAATCAACACCCATGCATTTGGAAAACACATTCGTAATAAAAGCCCTACGCACCTTATTATCATAACAACCCTCCACACTGCATCAATCATGATACGCACAATATAGATATGATTCTAAAAGGCCAAGTATCCATCGATTAGAATAAAAAGTAAATAAACTCACCACAAGTTACCACAAGACCAAATCACTGTCTCTACATTTGTGTGCTAATTTTTTTCTTCGAAGAAATCCTTAGAATCCCAAGAAGATTCAGTAAAAAAAAAAATTATAATAATTAAACAATCCGATTTAACACAAAACGTTGATTGTTGCTCAAATCAACCCAAAGATCTTATTTTTGTCCAATCTATTTAAGTGTTATTATGAAATTGAACTAAGTTTAAGTTAGACTTACAAGTAGTTGATCGGTTAATCCCATAAAAGTTAAATGTATTAGGGCTATACATGAGCCGAGCTTGTCGAACTCGAGACGAGCTTTAAGAGTTGGCATCATGCTCAAGCTTGAGCTTGACTCGTTTATTATCAAGCCTCACCTCGACTCACCACGCTGTTATCGAGCCGAGCCGCCAGTCCTTGTTGAGCTGCTCAACTCGTGTACACACCCTAGTAGCAAGTTTAAGTTGCCAACCAAAACCTACAGAGCAAGCTCAATGCTTGACAGTTGCATATATATATATATATATATATACACCTAAAATAATTGCTTAACACATGAATTTAGGACTATGCACATTATGATATGCCAATATTCTTTTGGCTAATGATGCAGGATTTTACTTCTTTACATTCTCTTGTGTGGAGGAGAGGGATGCTGTTTTAGTTGGTGGTCCATGGTATATTATTGGTCAACCTCTTATTTTGAGACCGTGGAAACCAAACCTGACATTGAATAAGGAAGAGGTTCATTCCATTCCGATTTGGGTCAACCTGTATGGTATTCCCTTGGAGCTTTGGAATCCTAAGGGAATTAGTTTCATTGCTAGCTTTCTTGGAAAGCCTCTGCGAGTGGACCGAGTTACTGCGTGCCGCAGACGTATTTCCTATGCCAGAGTTTGTGTGGAAATGAGTGGTGCTCTTGACCTCCTTTCGAAATTTGCACTTGAAATTGAAGATGATTCAGGCGAGACCACCCTAACGGATATTACAGTGGAGTATCAATGGACTCCTCTCAGGTGTGCCAAATGCTCTGCCTTTGGTCATAATTGTGCGATTGTTGCTAAACCAAAACCGGCTCCTCCCCGCCAAAGTTCTCGTCATTACCATCCCCGTCGCACAGTTCCTTTTAGCTCCTATAACAAGAAACCAGAGGTTGGGGTTTGGAAAGTGGTGGAAGGAAAGAATAAGAGTAAAATTTCCGCCTGTGACTCTGTGGATACCCATCATACCATAGGTAATATGTTCTCTGTTCTCTCCCATGATATGGATAAGGTCGACCTTATCTCTGATCAGACTAAAGTTGTGAACTATCTCCCCATTAGGGAGTCTTCTGAGGCTGAGACGTCTCTTCACTTGGTTGATGTGGGCCGAGAGGATCCTAGTTCCCCCCCTACAGGAGAGGATAAAATTTGTGAGGATGATTTGGAGGAAGATCCCCTGGCTAATGAAGTTAGTGCGTATGATTCTGAAGAAAGTTCCCCGGTTGTCAAGAACATTGCTTCCAATAGACAGATGAAACGTGAGGCGAAGATGAAATTTAGTGGGAGCCGTCCTAAGGGTCGACATAGAAATTGATTATGTTCAGCTTCTGATTAAAGTTTTTGTTATGCCATGCTTTGTTGCGTTGGCCTGTCTAGCCTCTTTAGGCTATGTTTGCTAGTTTTGAGGTTGACTCTGTCTTCTTTCTTTTCTTAGCTGGTTTTTTGAGCTTATTGTAATATCCTAGGGTATGGCCCTTTTTTTCGTTAATTAACCATTTTTCCGAAAAAATATTCTTTTGATTTTAAATACTTAGCATTATACATATATTATATATTTTTTTATAATTATCATATATATATGTATAATATTATTTCAATTTTTAAGTCTTTAGATTATACATATATTATATTTTTTTAATTATCCTATATATATATAATTACACTAGCACTTATTAAACCTATTAAAGAGATTTTCATGAGTCTACTATACGAGTCTTAATCGAACTGTTTGTGAGCTTTATCGAGTCGAGCCCATGTGTGTTCAAGTTTGGTTTGTTTATTAAATAAGTTTTGTATTCAAACTCGAACTTGACTCGTTTATTATACGAACCGAGCTAAACCACGAACGCTTATTAAACGACTGAGCTCGTGTACACCACTAAATGTAATCAAATAAAGCTATGACAAATTAGAATATCTTACATTCCAAACAACATCCAACTTCATTTTACTAGTAGTTCAAAAGCTAGTAAAGTACAATTTCTGCAAAGAATAATGATTGGGGCACAAAAGGATACAAAAAACTTCCACAAAATGAGTGGAAAGTCTATGTGGCACAGTGGGACCCACCAGCAATTAATGGAAACAATGCTTAATTGCTGGCGGGTCCCAGTGTGCCACATAGACTTTCCACTCATTTTGTGGAAGTTCTTTGTATCTTTTGGTGCCCCTAGCATTGTTGTTCTGCAAAAGTAGGGCTAAGTTGGCCAATTCAGTAAGAGACTAAGGAGTAACTCTCACATTCTCTCATCTCTGTGACTGACACAAGCTGCGGCTAAGTGAGAAAGAGTCTTCATCCCACCTCGACTCCAAGACTCCAGTCCAGCGGCGTCCCATCCCTCGCGACCCCAGTCCGACGGCGGCTCAGTCCGGCGGTTCAGTCAGGTAGGTTGTTCCTTCTCTCTCTCTCTCTCTCTCTCTCTCTCTCTGTCTCTCTAACCATACATATTCATACAAACATATATATATATATATATATATATTTCTAAGAGGGAAGAATCAATTAACATTATCGTATAGTTTGGATGAAATCGCTGTTTTCACTTCCTAAATTTCTGCTTATTGTTAGGTTAGTAATCTGAAACAAAACTGCTATTTTTTTTTTTTGTTTTTTATATATATATATATATATATAGCTTTTGTGATGGTTTGAGAGTTTGTTAGTAATCTGAAAGAAATCGCCTTTTGTATTCATCTAAATTTAGCAGATTAGTAGTCTTTGTTACATTAACCCACTCTCCTTTTTCAACTCGCAGATCTTCGAAACCCTAGTCCCTGTCTTTGGTGAGCTATTTTCATCTCTCTCTCTATATATATATATTTATATATAACATATACATACATATGTGATATGTCTGTATCTAGAATGACTATGTAATTTTTATTAGTGACTGTCAGTTGATTTTTGTGTTTGTTGCTTCAATTGACAGACAGATGGGTTATTGCTTGAAACACTGTGACAATGTCACTTCTAGGCTCATCACATCGTCCTCTTTTCTCACTCCTTCCAAGTCCTATTTGTCGAAACACAACTCTTCTCGAATCTTTCTCTACAAACCCACAAAAAAGAACAATTCATGTTCTTTGAACCTAGCTGCTGCAAATTTGCACAAGATTTGTGCCTCTGCTACAAACAACGATTTGATGAATCATGGGGTTGTTTTTGATAAGGAAATTGTGGGTAAAAGAACAGATTTGAAGAAGATTTTGATATTAGGTGCAGGGCCAATTGTGATTGGGCAAGCTTGTGAGTTCGATTACTCGGGTACTCAAGCTTGTAAGGCTCTTAAAGAAGAAGGGTATGAGGTTATTCTGATAAATTCGAACCCTGCCACCATTATGACAGACCCTGATTTAGCTGATAAGACTTACATTACCCCAATGACACCCGAACTCGTCGAGCAAGTACTTGAACAGGAACGACCCGATGCTCTATTGCCCACCATGGGCGGGCAGACCGCGCTAAACCTTGCTGTGGCACTGGCGGAAAGTGGGGCACTCGATAAGTACGGTGTCGAGCTGATCGGTGCAAAGCTCGATGCAATCAAGAAAGCAGAGGATCGGGATTTGTTCAAGCAAGCTATGAAGAATATTGGGCTCAAGACTCCTCCTTCTGGGATTGCGAATACCCTCGAGGACTGTTTTGCAATTGCAGAGTGGATAGGGGAGTTTCCGTTGATCATAAGGCCGGCATTCACTTTGGGTGGGACCGGAGGCGGGATTGCTTACAACAGGGAGGAGTTTGAGTTGATTTGTAAGTCGGGTCTTGCAGCTAGCTTGACCTCACAGGTTTTAGTAGAGAAGTCTCTATTGGGTTGGAAAGAATATGAGCTTGAGGTTATGAGGGACTTGGCAGATAATGTTGTTATTATATGCTCAATTGAGAATATTGACCCAATGGGTGTACATACAGGAGACTCAATCACTGTAGCCCCGGCTCAGACCTTGACAGATAAGGAGTACCAGAGACTCAGGGATTACTCGGTTGCGATCATAAGGGAAATCGGAGTTGAATGTGGTGGTTCGAATGTTCAGTTTGCTGTTAATCCCGAAGATGGAGAGGTTATGGTGATTGAGATGAACCCGAGAGTTTCGAGGTCCTCGGCTTTGGCTTCGAAGGCTACTGGTTTCCCAATAGCAAAAATGGCTGCCAAGTTATCCGTGGGTTACACACTTGATCAAATTCCTAATGACATCACGAAGAAAACACCGGCTAGTTTTGAACCTTCCATCGATTACGTGGTGACAAAGGCAAGAATCTCTCGCCATTATATTACACTTTTTATCTCTTCCTGCATATTTTATGAGATAAAGTTTTCCTTTTTATTCACTTATATGAATTAAATTCTAGTTGCAATCCTTACGAACTTACCAACCAAAAAAAAAATGACCTTATTGAGAAATTTTTTACCTACCCAACATATATGAAACACGGTACAT
Source organism: Hydrangea macrophylla (assembly GCA_033977485.1). NCBI lineage: Eukaryota > Viridiplantae > Streptophyta > Magnoliopsida > Cornales > Hydrangeaceae > Hydrangea > Hydrangea macrophylla. The sequence continues at coordinate 31,589,962 of CM066999.1, forward strand.
TCTTTGTTTCCTTTTCTCATGTGAGCTCTCCTTCTATGACAATCTTCCTGGTCTAAGAAGTGAAAGGGTTGTATTTGGAACTGTTATGCGAGTGTCAAGTTGATCAAAGTGAACTGGACTCGTGAAAATGAATTTTCAAATGGGGCATGCCAAATGGTTTAGATTTTCATTCAAACACTTCTCTGTTCGTTATTTCTTATCCTCTTAACTTGAATTTTTCGCTTGGTGCTTACTACTTACTTGCTTAGCTATTTCTCAGTTCATGTATGTCTTCTTATCTGTCTATGGTTAGGTACTTCCAACTTTTAATCAGAGTGCTACTTGCATCAATCTTTTTACCATTTGTACTTTCTGTTTTAACCGCAGTAAGCTTCTCAATTATTGTTTAGTCTTCCACCTGATACAGGATTGTATGGAGATTTTATCCTGTTATTTCCTTAGGGGAAGATGCAGTTTTTTGTGGATACATTCAGTATTTCACATATTTTTCCTTAGTTTAATCCAGTTTTTTCACTATTATATAGTGTCGTATTGTTAGTCGAAGTTGAAGTAGCATATTTGTTAGTTGTAGACAGTTTATTTCAGACTCTTTCGTACTATTGGTGAATAGCAGATACAATTGCATTCAGCCATGGTCTACTTATTATTATTATTATTATTGTTGTTGTTGTTGTTGTTGTTTTTTAAGTACCTTGGTCCTCGGAAGTCATGTGTTCTCACCTTCTCCAACATTTTGAAATCTCATGTAATCTTTATAATACTTTGTAAATTGTGTTAATGATGCAGATCCCCCGCTTTGCATTCGAGAAATTCCCCGGATCTCAGCCAATACTTACTACACAAATGAAATCCGTTGGTGAATCCATGGCACTAGGCCGCACATTCCAAGAATCTTTTCAGAAAGCCGTTCGATCATTGGAATGTGGCTACTCTGGGTGGGGTTGTGCACAGGTCAAAGAACTAGAAATGGACTGGGACTCGCTAAAGTACAACCTCAGAGTCCCTAGCCCAGATCGAATCCACACCATATATGCCGCAATGAAGAGAGGAATGAAGGTAGAAGAAGTTCATGAGCTTAGTTACATAGACAAGTGGTTTCTCACTCAGCTTAAAGAACTCTTAGATGTTGAGATGTATCTCTTATCTCGGAGTTTGTCTCAATTGACCGAGGATGAGTTTTATGAAGTGAAAAGGAGAGGTTTTAGCGATAAGCAAATAGCTTTTGCTACAAAATCCACGGAGAAAGATGTAAGATCGAAGCGGTTGGCTTTGGGGATTACTCCGGCATATAAGCGAGTAGATACGTGTGCAGCAGAGTTTGAGGCAAACACACCTTATATGTATTCTTCGTATGATTTTGAGTGTGAGTCAGCGCCCACCCAAAAGAAGAAGGTTTTGATTTTAGGTGGAGGACCAAATCGGATTGGTCAGGGGATCGAGTTTGACTACTGCTGCTGCCACACATCCTTTGCCCTTCAGGTTGGTGCCTTCGACTATTTAGGCTGTTTGTTGACCAACACAAAAAATTAACTGTTTAGGCTGTTTGGTTTGTGGATTTAGAGAAGGAAAACTGTCCTGTATGCTTAAATAGCATTAAAAATAAAAAATTTCAGTATAAAATTGTAACTTCAGAATAAAAACAAAGGCAAGTAATTCACAAAACTCTAATTTTTTGATTTTTTTTTTCCTCTCTATATTTTCTTTCCTTCTATTTTCTTTATTAACCAAAGAAAGAATGTGTTCTCGTTTCCTTTACCTCACTAAATCCGCGAACCAATTAGAGCATTAATTTGTAGTCTCTCTTCCCTACCTGGTATAATTTATCTGCCTTTTTTTTGTGGAAAAAAATAACCCTGCATTTTGCCATATTTGGATGTTTTTATTAGCGTTGTGTCTGGACTTTAAGGCAACCTGTTGAATGTCATTCCAACTGTATATTCTTGTTGAATGATCAATCATGTGTTACCCAACAAAAAAAGGGTTAATTACACGGACCTCCCCTCTATATTGCAAAATTACATAGACCTCCCCTCCAGCATAAATTTCCCATTTTACCCTTACTTTGTTTACCATTTTACTAAATTACACACAACTCTCTCCTCTCTCTATTGTGTGTGTATATATAGATATAGATATAGATATTGATATACAAGTACATATATATATATATATATATATGAATATGAATTTGTTCCTAAGATTTAAACCCAAAATCAATTTGTTTCAAAAATCGAAGATCTAAACCCAAAATACCAAACCCACCTCAAAGGTGTATACAAGTATCTATGTAATGTATATATGTATTCAATGGCTACTTGTACACAAATATGTATATATATGGTGTGTATGTATGTATGTAAGTATGTATGTATATATGGTGTGTATATATGGTGTGTATGCATGTATATATGTATATACAGTAGAGAGAGAGAGAGAGAGAGAGAGAGAGAGAGAGAGAGACTTTTTTCTTTTTCTTTTTTTCCTTTCCTTTTCTTTTTTATAACTTTGGGTATTTTCGGCATTAGTAAATTAAGAAGGGAGGTCTCTATAAATTTTGCAATCTAGAGGGGAGATGTGTGTAATGCAAATCCAAACCTCAAGGGAGGTTTATGTAATTTTGCAATATAGAGATGACGTCTGTGTAATTTCGCCAAACTTCAGGGGAGGTCCGTGTAATCAACCCAAAAACAAAAAAACATTTTTGCCTCGGATAGAACCCTATGCAAAAAAACATTAAATTAGGGAACATCTCTCTGTTCGAGAAAAAAAAAAAAAAAAAGAACTTTATTCTTACACATAAAGATGCAATCCTTAATGAACGTAATACTTAAAGAACTGAAAATTGCCCTTGATTATTTATTTATTGACCTGTTTTTTCATGTAAAATGCAGAATGCTGGCTACGAGACAATCATGATGAACTCAAATCCCGAGACAGTATCGACTGACTATGACACAAGTGATCGTCTGTATTTTGAACCTCTTACAATTGAAGATGTTCTTAACATTATCGACTTGGAAAGACCCGATGGCATCATTGTCCAGTTTGGAGGTCAAACTCCCCTGAAACTTTCTCTCCCGATCCAGCAGTACTTAGACGAGCACAAGCCCGTCTGTGCGAGTGGGACTGGGTATGTGCGTATTTGGGGTACATCGCCTGATTCTATCGATGCCGCTGAGGACAGAGAAAGGTTCAACGTAATCCTTAAGGAACTGAAAATTGAGCAGCCAAACGGAGGAATTGCCAAGAGTGAAGCCGATGCTATATCTATTGCATCAGATATAGGATACCCAGTAGTTGTCCGACCTTCCTATGTTTTGGGTGGCCGGGCAATGGAAATTGTTTACAGTGACGACAAGCTGATGACCTACCTCGAAAACGCAGTTAAGGTGGACCCGGACCGTCCTGTTTTGATCGACAAATATCTATCCGATGCAATAGAGATTGATGTTGATGCACTTGCGGACTCTGCAGGTAATGTGGTAATTGGTGGGATAATGGAGCATATCGAGCAGGCGGGAATCCATTCTGGTGACTCAGCATGCATAATTCCTACCAAAACCATCTCTACTTCATGCTTGAACACGATAAGGTCATGGACTACGAAACTGGCAAAGAGGCTAAACGTGTGTGGGCTCATGAACTGTCAATACGCAATCACAGCATCCGGGGATGTTTTTTTACTCGAAGCAAACCCCCGCGCCTCCCGGACCGTTCCTTTTGTGTCCAAGGCAATTGGGCACCCGTTGGCTAAATACGCTTCCCTTCTCATGTCGGGAAAATCCCTTTTTGATATTCGTTTCACAAAAGAGGTAATTCCGGGACACGTGTCGGTCAAGGAAGCCGTTCTTCCTTTTGAGAAATTCCAAGGTTGTGATGTTTTCTTGGGTCCCGAAATGCGTAGCACCGGTGAGGTAATGGGTATTGACTTTTCTTTTGCAATCGCGTTCGCCAAGGCACAAATTGCTGCTGGACAGAAGCTACCCCTTTCAGGAACTGTTTTTCTGAGTGTAAATGACTTAACAAAGCCTCAACTTTCCACAATCGCTAGGGCATTCTTAGGATTAGGATTCAGCATCGTTTCAACTTCCGGGACCGCCCGTGTTCTTGAATTGGAAGGTATTCAGGTGGAGAGAGTTCTGAAGATGCACGAAGGGCGGCCCCACGCTGGTGATATGGTATCTAACGGTGAGATTCAGTTGATGGTGATCACGAGTGCTGGTGATACGCTCGATCAGAAGGACGGGAGGAAGCTGAGGAGGATGGCTCTGGCTTACAAGATTCCGATTATAACCACAGTTGCTGGAGCTTTGGCTAGTGCAGAGGCGATAAGGAGCTTGAAATATAGCAATCTGAAGATGATTGCCCTTCAGGATTTCTTTGACGTTGAAGAGGGAAAGGGGAATAATAAGAATTTGCAGTCTGCTTCCTCGTCTCTTCAAAGTTATTAATCATTTCAAATAAGTACGTGTTTTTCTATTTAAGCATTTGCGTGATGTTTCTTCCTATATGTCTACCAATTTTATTCGGACAAGCTTTTCTTAGTCGCTTGGTATTTTAAACTACTTTTGAATTTTTGTAGTTTTCTATGTGACAGTTGGTGAACACCTAGTATATTGTTGGGTTAGTATGTAAATTAAGATGTGTATTGTAAAGTATCTTAGATGTTGAAGCAGTTGTTGGAATACTAAACCCAATTTTCCTTTCTTTTTTTTTTTTTTCCTTTGTGTGTGTGTGGGGTTTTTTTTTTTTCCTTTGTGTGTGTGTGTGGGGGGGGGGGGGGGGGGGGAGATGTGTATTGTAAAGTATCTTAGATGTTGAAGCAGCTGTTGGAATACTAAACCCAATTTTCCTTTCTTTTTTTTTTCCTTTGTGTGTGTGGGTGGGGGGGGGGGGGGGGTGTTATGTAAGTCGGTTAGTCTTGTTGGCTCCTAGTCGATTATGTTATGTGGGCTAAAGTTGCAAAATAGTGGCTGCTTTATATACATTAAAACAGAGATATTTGATATGTTATGCAGAAAATCTAGTGAGTGAAACTGCTGGGCCAAAACAGAGGAAAGAGACAGAAGAAAAAGAGTCGAAGCTCTTGGGCTGAAAAACAGTGAGAAAAAGGAGGTGAAGCTGCTGTCCAGAAAAATAGAGCTGAAGTTCCTGTATGTTTTGGTGCCAAAAAAAAAATAAAAATAAAATCAAGCTAAGTTGATCCCCTTTTTTAGTTGCTTTCTTCTTTGAAAAAACCTATAGTGAATGAGACTATTTTTGGTTGTGTAGATAGTAAACAGTGGTTGATTTTTTGTGCTCTGTTTTGGTGGTACTTTGGACTGATTTTGTGTGATTGTTAGTTATCAATTTAACAGTTGTGTTTGTCTCTTTAATTACCCAACATCAGTTTCCTCAATTTTGACTGTTTAGATTGATTTTTTTCTATCAAAAAAGCACTTGTTAGTTAGAGTAACGCTAAACTCACACTCAAATCTCACACCCATCCATGCACATCCTGAGGTTAACCAATGGAAAGAGGAGAGATATTGTAAAGTAGTGTGGATGCCAGTGTGCGGATGGATGGGTGTGAGATTTGGGTGTGGGTGTAGCATCACTCCGTTAGTTTTGAGCTATACGGAGGTTTTATTAAATTATCTAAAAGAGCAGTGTCGTGGAAAGTTTAAATTAGTTAATCCTAATATGTTATTAGTACCCTCAAAACTTTTTTCCCCCAATTATTTGCCTCAATTAACCTCATTGTTGAACCAACTTTGGAAAAGGAAATGATCCAAATGAAAATATCATTGTTTTCTTTACAATGAAACTGCTTTGTTACTCTTTGTGGATTTTATCCTGAATATGTGCTTTAAATAAAATCATAATCTAGGTAAAGAATCTGATCATCACAAGACTTGTTGTATGTGCTAGATTGATAAGTGATCAACAATAATTTACTAGTCTTATTTGATGAAAGGAGAATGGTAATTAGGTTCATATGTCTCGTGTATCAATCACAACTATCTGTTTATATTGGCTCGATCCGGTGATGCAAATTGAATAGCTTACCATTTAGTGATAGCTGGTAATAGGCCAAAACTCTTTGTAACTTGGCGCTCGTACATCTTGCCTTGCCAAACCTTTGTAGTTGAGATTGAGACCGACCATCACAAAGGGGGCTTCTATATGGATACTAGTTAGATCTGACAATTTTCACCCAAACCTGCGAATTCACCCGCAAACAATGGGTTCGGTCGACTTTTTAAAGCTGCGGGTCAATCCGAGTCGCTAATATGAAAATCGGGTTCGCGAAGGGTCAACGATTGGTGCCCACCGTATTACACGCATTACCTCTTCTACGGATTTGCATAAAAAAGGATTCGCAGCATCTACAGAGGATCTCTCACTCTACTTGTATGCTCTCTCCTTCATATATCATACTATACATAATAAGAGGGGATCACCTCTAACTGTACGTGTTTATGAAATGACAACGTTTCGGTAATCTGCATCATTGTATGCCTCTCTGTCTACTAGTCTACTCATCAACAGCTCTATCCAAATGTGCTGCTTGCGTTGCCCTGCTTCACTGGCCACGATGCCTATTCCCAACGTGCTTCGAAATGTGCTGCTTCCCTTACAGCCGAAACGATGTCGTGTGTTTTTCTCTGTTCTCCTCTTGCAAACCTTACCCCCTCTCTCCTCGACACTCGATCTCTGTAAGTCTCTCTAATCTCCATCTCTGTCTTCTCACACCACAGAGCCTTTGGTTTCAGAATCGGAACCCTACAAATTCTGAGCACAAAGGATGCCAACGACAAGTTGTCGGAGGTGTCGGTTCCTTCACAATTTAACAAAAGGGCGTTGAAGATTGCGCTTGCAACTCACCAGACCCCACAGAAGCTCACAAAGCTAGCGAAATGTGAGTAATAAAATTGCTGCAAGTGTTCATTAGATTGTTGTGGTTGTGAATATGTGTTGATTTCCTTAGTTGAAGTTGTTAGGGCTCATGAAATAAGTTTGTTTGAATTGGCACTATTGATTTTGGCAAAAAAATTTTAGTCAAATACATATTTATCGTTGCCGTAATGTGTTGTATATGCACCATGACAAAAGCATTGAGATCAAGTAGTACTGACAATTGGAAAGAAGGCCAAATTTTCTTTAAAAGCATCAATTATTGGCAATCCAACCATTTACCTTTACAGTTTTTGAGTTCCAATTAGACCGCCAAAACTATACTTGCATATTGGAACGGTTAGGAGCAATACTATAGCAGTTTTTGTTCTCGATTTTTTCAATTGTTCCGGCTGTCAAATTCTCAGCCTCGATCTGTGGGGATGCATAATGAGTTTATGACCATTTTTTTAAAGTCTTTGATTTGCTCAGCAGACAGTTTTTGATCCTGTTTATGCAAATTCAATGAGGTTTAAATGTTGTGTCTTTGAAATTTGTACAAATATATTTATTAGATTTCTGGATGCACTTTTTTTTCCTGTTGCTTTTACTTTGCTGTCCGCTACGTGCAGACTTATGAATAGAAATACGAAGCAAGAGAGCAAAGAGTGTAAAATGTTGAACAAGTGAATCAGATCTCATAAAAATTAGATGGCCAAATTATACTTTAGTCCATTAAACTATACACCTATTTTCAATTGGGTCTATAAACTTTTTTTTTTTTTTTTTTTCAATTGGGTCATTGAACTTCAAAAACTCATTCAATCAGACCCAAATTCTGACACTGTTAGCTTAAATTATTAGAAATTGTCACGTAAGTTGCGCGTAATGCTTACCTGTCACATGTTAAGTTAAGACAAACACGAGAGACTGTGAATGGCTAAAAAGTGATGTGATTTTAGGTATGATTGAATGCAATTTTGGATCTAGTCGAACGAGTTTTTGAATTTGATCGAACGCGATTTCAGATATGATTGAATGCGATTTTTTGCACTATTCACAATCTCCCGTGTTTATCTTATCCTAATTTGTGATAGGTATGCATTACCGCAACGTGCGTGACAATTTCTAATAGTTTAAGTTAACAGTGTCAGAATTTAGGTCTGATTGAATGAATTAATGAAGTTTAAGGACCCAATTGCCCAAAAAAAAATTTATGGACCTAATTGAAAACAAGTTATAGTTAAATGGACTAAAGTGTAATTTGCCCAAATTAGATTAACATATGATAAACTCGTCAAAATTCATACCAAAGAGTTTATCTAAATAACATGGAAATGAGATTAAAACATTCCACAATTTGGTTCAAAATTTACGCTCTCTTCTGACTGGAACTAACTGTAAATTTTTAATTAATTTTTATATTGCAAAGTTGTTCAGAAAATTAAGCAGTTTTTTTTTTTTTTTTAGAGAATGAAAAGAAGGATTATACACTTATATGTTAAAGCGAAAAATTGGGTAGTCAGGAACATGATCGAATTCAGAAGCGTCCATTTCTCAAATGTTATTCAGCATCCCTGTAAAATTTGAGATATAAAGTGTCAAAGGTTACCCCAAACTCCAATTTTTAACCATGGAAGAGTTGATATTCATTCTCTACAATCGTTTCCTACTTTAGAATACATCAAGTAAAGACTTTCAATTCTTTCCTTTAGGACTTCCAATTCTTTCCCTAGCTTTTTTTCCAATGAAAAATTGTGCTATTAAAGGGGCAAACAAAATTTGCTATTTTGGACCCCCAATTCACTAAAGAAAATTTTGTTTGTTGGTTTAAATGGTTTTGATTAGGCGTTTATTTTTTGGAGGTCAGTGGTGATGTTTACAAAATTAAAGAACATGTTTCTGTATGTTTAAGATTATTGGGAGAAAGTCGAAATTTGAGAGACGATAATTAGTCATTTCAATAGGAAAAGAGACTACCCTTTGTTCCAGGACAAAAGCCAATTCCTATCTACAGAGTTTTATAACTTAAAATTCCATTTAAGGTGTACGCAAAGACTTGAATTCCCTGATAAATCCAAACTTTTTAGTGGGGTTATTGGGAGAAAAGAGAATTTATAGGAAAACAAAATAGGGGGTTTTGCATTGTGAGTTTAGGATGAGTGAAATTAATAGAGATCATGATGTAATCAGTAGGATTGCACATGGAGTAAAAATGTACATTATGTTAAATAGAAAAAGAAAATACCATATAGCTCCCACCTAAATAACAAAAAGTTGGTACCAGGGACATGAGACAACAAAAACAAAGTTTGGGAATAAAATCCATGGTTCATAGGGAACTGGTGTTGTTTGGTTTAATTTAGCTCCAAAACTCCATGGTTCATACACTTTTTCTTGTTTTTGATTAAGGAAGATAAGAGTGAGAATTAAATGAAAATTTATTGGAACATAAATTAAAATTTGAATTTTGCAAATTGTTTCCCTTTTCTTTTATTGAGTTTAGAATTTATTTAGAAAATATCAAACTTCTAATGTTGTTTTATATCTAAAAGATTAGGATAACTCTTGCCTTGGGTTCTTAGGCATCATCCTTAAATACTACGACCAATTTAAGCATTCTTAGCCAAAAAAAAAGAGAGGAAAAACCAAAAAACAAAAAAAAAAAAAAAAAAAAAAAAAAAAAAAAAAAAAAAAGAAAGAAAAGATAGAAATCTCCCCAAAAATCCCTATCCACTAAACTTTTTTTGATTAAGTCCACTCAAGATTTAATTATAGTGTTAAGTCCAAAAAAATAAGAAGTTTATTGTAATTAGTCCATCCCCCCAATTTAGTGTCAATATTGTTACTATTTACCCCTAGATATATATACACGTAGAAATATACATACACGTAGGACTCTATTAACTGAAAATATCATGCACGCCCCGGAGTAGCCAAAAATAGGAAAATTTTAAAATTTCCTTTTTGGACTCATAGGGAATGACGAGTTACGAAGTCGTCCTGTTCTCTAACACTATAAATAACATAAAAGTAAAGGGGAGAAAGGTAATGGTAGCTTAAACTTCAATCTGAACAATTTAAACAATTACAGATCACAGGTCCAGTACTAATACAACAGACTATTACAAATACACAATGCTGGCGGCTATCTTTAGTCTTCAGTCTAGCTCTACACTTCCAGCGTTCCTTAGCATCTTACTCTCAAGACTGAATTGTTCTCTGACCAACCTACAAGGAAATCTGGACATTGGATTGTCCAGGCGTAATATGCCGTCAGCTTTGCAACAAAGCTGAGTGGGTGTTCATAACTATATTCACCACCAATATACATACACTAACCACTCATCTCACGTTATTACTTTGCATCTTAGGATGCGGTTAGTCCATTATCGATTGACGTCACTCACACGAACATAGCAGAGGTATCAACCAACATGTAATACAGTTAACCAAACATCTACCATTAACTAAATAATAGGATCAATATAATTCATAACATGTTTGTCTGGTTCTTGTGATCATAACAACATATTCGTACTAATCAATTTCTCATTTCCATTATTTTTGTGCATGTAAATGCGTACTCAATGAACCCAAACCCAAACTCTGGAATATAAAATTCCATAACCAATGCAACTCGATAACATTGGGTTATAAAACTGATCGGGAGAGAACTAATCCTAATTATATGCCTTAACGAGCATTTGTTAGTACCTTTTTATCCTGTTTTTGTATATTTTTACTTCGTTTTCTATTTTCTGACAGGTTTTGGAAGAAATCAAGTATATCAGGCTAAACAGGGTGAAAAAGCAGAAGAAAAGAAGCTGAAAAAGCCAAGTCGGGCGCGCGACCCGCGCCCGCGAAAACTAGAAATCGCTCGCGCGATCCGCTCGCGCGAGAAACCCAGAATCGCTCGCGCGATCCGCGCGCGCGAAGGCCAAAATGTTGCGCTCGCGCGACCCGCTCGCGCGATATGTGTAAAAACCAAAATTGCGTATGTCAGTGTACTGAAGACTCATGTGCAAACGAAACTGCTGAACGACGTCTAGACTGTAAATTACATCAGTTTCAGTTCGTTTCGGGTTAGGAAGGCTTCCAAAACTTGTTGTAAATCTATATATACTCTATTTTACTTCAATTGAAGGGTTACACACCCATACATACACATTCTACAACCATACTTCCAGCCATTGAAGGGAGGGAAGCAAGGAGAAGAAGAAGAAGACCAAGGGTTTCCATGGCCTCCTCCATCAACTACTTGCCATCCATCACTTCCATGGACGGCTAGATCATAGATCTAGGGTTTCAATGAAGCCCTAGACGAGTAATAGGGTTTTATTTATGTTTTTATTTTAGTTTTATTATGTATGGATGACAGTCACATGTTTAGAGGATTTTTATAAATAAATCGTAGTTCTAGTGATTAAATCATTGCTTTCAGAATTTATTCTTGTCTTAGATCTATTTTGACTGTGATGTGCTCAACGATCTATTCTTGCTGTGCTTGTTTAGATTGTTTACATGTGATGGTGCTTTATTGATTCGTGCTATCAAGTATCCGAATAGTCCATGCCTAGGTTAGACGGATTAGATCACAACCCTAGTTTAGTGTGGGATAATTCGTGCTAACCGAAGATGGATTATGTTGGTGCTTGAACCATGATTATCTTCTTGTCGGAGGAATTGGGCTTGTAGTTACAATTCCCCATATTCATCCAACGTAATAAGCTAAAGTAATTCATAAATATTCCTATTATGAAGCTAGTGGTGGATTTGCAATCCTAGGTTCCCTTAAACATTATTTAAAACACTTTTAATTGCTTTCATAGTTTAGATTTATTTTTATTGTTATTAGTTTAATTGAAATTAAATCAAAAACCGTTTTCATAATTAACTAAAGTTAGGTTTTAAAATTAAGTCGCTGTAGTTAACCAATCCCTGTGGGTTCGACCTTTACTTCCACACTGCAAATCTTTGGAAAAGTAAAGAACACTTTTTATATCTTGATATTGACAACATCAAAAACCCACAACGACAACTTATTCTGAACTTACTTTCACAATGCAAACCGCGCTTTCACTGCGCACTCTGATACTCATTTCATACTTAACATCGTCGCCTTACGGCCTCATAGTAACATTGTCACCTTACGACCTTATAGTAATGTCGTCGCCTTACAGCCTTATAGTAACAACATCGCCTTACGGCCTCATAATCCAAATAGCACGATGGCAGAATTGGCTCAATCATCTATACCCTCGCTGGTGAATCACCACCCAACGAGTTGCACGTCAGAATACTAACTACGAAAACGGCAAGCATGGCGGCAACCCACACACCATGTGTACTATCACGGCAATCCCACTGCAGAGGACGGTACATTAGTAACTGACTAGCGCATGATATACAGCACGATGGCAACCCATACAACGTGTGTACTATCTCCGGCAACCCACTCGGACGACCAGTACATTAGAGTGCTAACTGCTAAGCAGTATGACGTTAAACCCAAACGCATGTACAATCTCCGGTAATTACACGAACGACTGGCATAGTAGCAGCTCTAACTGTTCTCTTACTATTACAATCACAACATCCAGTATCTCAATCATACTGTCCCTTTATCACATCTCTTTATCGTCTTGAATGATTTTCAAAGCATAACGACTCATGACTCATGACACAAGAATCTCAATCGTATTAACTCCCAATTTTCAAGACTCCCAAACATTCAACTCACGACCTCACTTGGCCGGAGTCACTGACACTGACACTGACTGCATGTACTGACACCGTGATGTGATCCTTCAATTACATGATTCTTGATGACATAACTACATTAGGTGAAACATATAAATGAAACGTTAACATGCTCTTTATTCTCATTTGCACATTTAGGCATGGTTATCAAAGCAATAATAACAACATGCTCATATAATCAACATTGATATATAAAATGTTCAAACTAACGTTCCATAATTAATTATTCATCACGACTATCACATATAGTTCTTTTCTTTTACTTCTTATCAATATATCATAATAATATCTAACATGCTTGTCTCATAGCAATCAATTCCATAATATATATAACGTAAACATCAAGGCACATCGAAACCATCATAAGTACGGTACATACATACAAATACTCTAGCAGTCATTATGTATATTGAGAGTGAGGTTAGAAACACTCACTTGGATGTCTTTTCCAGCTTAGGACTCTCCGAAAAGTGGATAAGTCGCAATCCTATAACGTATAATAGAATAACGGTGATAAAGCGTATGTGTTAATAATAGGGGCATAATGGTAATTTTACCAAATGAGGATTTAAATCTCAAGGTAGTGATCTATGTGTCATTCTAAGTCCAATGATATTGACTAGACTCAAATCGGAGTCCGTCACATAAAATGCTGGATTTTCTATACCAATTTGGGCCCTATATGTAAGCTGTATTTTTTACCATGTCAAAAGGTCATCAAATTTTAAGGGCACGTTCTAGGCATTATTCTAAGGCTCTGGGAACCGACCGCGTATTTTTCTAAGCTACGGTTTATTTACTATGAATTATCGAAGATAATTGCATAAAATATGACCGACGGACGACGGTGTACCTGATTACATAAATATATCTAAGGTTGACAAAAAGTCCTTAAAACATTTTTATTAAATACTAGACCTTATAATAGGCTAGTGGTATTTTTCTCATAATTTTCGGGACTCGTTTGATATTTAAAATAATTAAAGGACATACAAACCGGTCCTTATTAATTAAATACAATACTAAAGTTTGGATTTTATAAATAGTAACTTTTAAAACAAGGTCATTAGGCCTTGGGATAAACAATATAATTTTCTAGAATTTATAATAGCCATTAGGTATTTAATACCTAATTATCATAACTTAAAACTAATATTTATTGTTAATTTAGTTAAAATAAATAATAAGTATAATTAATAATTTATAATTTCATAATATAATAAGCATTAAAATGTAATATTTTCAGAATATTTAAAAACTAATTAATCATACTGTAAGATCATTTTAAAAATCTATACTACTATAGAAAGGGATAAGTAGGGGTACCCACCTTCCTTTTATTATAACCCATATTTACATAAAAACCAACATATTTTGATTCACAAAAAATAATTTTAAGAGTATCAAAGTGTCATTTAACATTTTCAAAACCAATTAAAAAAAGAAAAAGAAAAAATATTTGGAAGTAACCACCCCTCTACGCACTTACCTGAAAAAAACCACCCCTCCATGTCTACTATTTCTCTCCCCACAAACTTTAACCGTCTGTCAAGTTCAAAAGAAAAAGAAAAATGCAGTAGTTAGAATTCTAAGTAATGCAAAGGTCAAAATTATGGGTTAAAGTAGCAACAATTGGGCAGAAGAAGTTTAGTGATTATGCTAGAGGTCTAGAGAGAGACGAACCAAAGGAAGTATGATCCAAAGAAGTTCATTGCAGTGGAGACATCTTTGAAACTTCTTTGCAGGTTTATATCTACAACTATTTGTATATGTATATGTATATTGATATTTTATTGTTTGCTTTTGGAGTTTTGGAATGTCTACCAAGTTCATTGTAAGGAAGTAGTAAGGAATTAAGATGCATTTTGGCCATCGATGTTGTTAAATTTTAATTGTGCATTTCCCAAGCAATCCATAGTTTTTCATCAAAGATTGATTTTTTTAAAAAAAATGTTTTTATCAATAAAAGATTGATTGAAACACTACGCTATTAGTTTGTTTAATATTACAATTGGAACACTAGGCTATTAGATTATTCAAAAATATTACATTTTATGAACACTAGGCTATTAGATTGTTCAAAAATTTCACATTTTATGACTAAGTATAAGTTCAAGTGTTTTGAACTTTTATTACCAATTTTTTCACACCCACCTACCAAAATGTTTTAATTAGTTTAGTTAAAAAAAATGCGTAACAAATGCAACGCATTCATAGTACAAAGACAATCGTATTGCACAAGCAACGCGTGTGCTCCACCGCTAGTATTTGATAACTACACATGTCTCTCTATTTTAAATTAACAAATCATTATTATTTATTTAAAACTAAATAAATAATAATTATTATATATAATATTAAATTTCAGAAAATATTAATTAATAATATTTTAGAATTACTAATGTTATCTAAATCCATTTCTATAATTTAAAATAATTATTAACTATGCCTAAAGTTCTTTTTGACAAACCACAAGACTAACACATATAAGCACAACCCAAAAGCTAATTTACCAAACAAGGCCTAAGCCCATGTTCTTCTTCTTCCCCATTCACGAATTAATGCACAAATTGTGCATATACAATATATACGTATATATATATATACCTTTATAGGCATAAACTTCAAATAACCATATCTCACTCAAATCTTCACGAAAATACGCAAACTTTATGTCGAAATCGAGTGCCTCGACGAGCCCGATCTAAAGGTATAGGCCTTGAAGCCTAACTCCTAACGGTCTGTCCGCACGGAGGCAAAAACAGTTTTGTCCAAAAAAGAATAATCGAATCGTAGGCCGACCAAACATGGTCTAAACTTCGAGCCGTTCATCGGGGAGCTTAAGGGGGGTCGGTAGGATCATTTTGGAATTGACTTTGTGGGTTTTGGTGACGGTCCAAAAAACCGAGCTCGTACGAGCTTCAATGGCCGCCGGCCATGGTGGGGGTTCTCGGGACTGTTCGGGGCTGCGTGTGGTGGTGTGTGTGAGTCTGTGAATGTATAGAATACAGAGGGGGGTGCGTCTTTACCTTCTCGTCTCAGTTCGGTCCGGTCTCGGCTCTGCTCGACTCCGGCGTCTCTCTCTCTCTCTCTCTCTCCTTCCTGCGTCTCCTTCTTTCTCTGTTTCTGGGTTTCTATGTGTGCTTGTGTGTGTGCTAAGGGTGAGGGACAGAGGGGATGGCAGTGAGGGGTTGGGGTGGTGTTGTTGGTTTGATTGGGGTTTCTCTTCCTCTCTCTCTAACCTGTGGGCACTCTCTCTCTCAGTCTAAGCACATATATATATATATATATATATAAATATATATGACACTGGCACGCTTTCATAGTGTAAATAGTATATACACACATATCATATAAGTAATATACACAATACAAACATAAACACAAATTAACTCTGTGTGTGCGCACATGTGTTTGGCAGTGGAAGTTGTGAGGTTTAATGAGGGAGGCGTGTGGCAGTAGGTGAAGTGAGGGTGATAGGGTGTTGACAGTTTGGGGGCCGGGCATGGGGTGGCAGTGGTGTGTGTGTGGTGTACGTTATATACATATAATACGTGTATGTGTGTGAAGCTTATGTATATACATATGTAACGTGTGTGTGTGATATATCCTATGGGTAAATGAGGGGGAGACTCGAGGGTGGGTAATCCGAGGGTGGGATTTGAGAGAATCAAATTTGGTGGGATTAGATGGGGTTTAGTGGGGGACACTATGGGGTACAATTTAGATACACCTAGGATAGGTAGGCTGTACTTAGGGTCCCTAAAACGTGGGATGTGACATTATCTCGAGGCACGTGCCATATAGTCTGGGTAATACCAGTTTTACAGGTCAGCGTGTAAGTCGGTCTGGGTCTGTTAATTACACTGAGTCTATAATTTACTGTCCGGGGCTTAAATTAGAAACGTCGATATTAATAATAATAATTATGACTATAGTCTCGGGACTATTGGGTCCAAATAATATACTATAACTATGATTAAAATATTTAACGACAATGGATAATAAAATCTACAATTTATAAATATAAATGTGACAGTGAATATCCGATATATCCTATAGTTAAAGATTAAATAACATGAAATATTAAAATATGCAATATTAATATACAAGGTCGGGTATATATATTCTAAATTTAAGTGACAGCGAAATATGTACTATAGCGTATAATTATAAAATTAGCGGCAACGAATTGATAATATATCTTGTAGCTATAATTCTTGAATGACAATGAATATTAAAAATAACTTATAGTTATAAAATAAAGCGACGACGATTACATTAAATAATCCATAATAATAAATTAGGTGACCAACAATATGTGATAAAACATATGGTTATAATATTAAATGACCAATTAAATATTAAAACATGTAATTAATATACAAGATCCAACTTAGAAATTAGGAAATTAAATAAAGTACTACGGATTTTAGAGATACTACAATCTACCCAACTTACAAGAGATTTCGTCCCCAAAATCTAGAAGCGGCTAGTCCTACCCAACTTACAAAAGTTCTAATCTTATATAAGATTCTATGGCTGTGAAGTGGCTATCGATTGTACTAGCTGAGTCCACTATTCTTAGTACTACTACGAACGGTCACCATCCTTGTGAGGAAACAGGAGCATCGACATTACATGGTTGAGTTGCTAGAGCGTTGTACTCTCTGTCCTCGATGTCGTTCTGCTTAATCTGTCTTGGTTGATGGTTTGCTTGTTTGGCGGTTCTGTTTTGACCGCTTCTGAGTGGTGTTGCTCATTTCTTGTCTCGGACAATTCTTGCGAATGTGGTCCATTCCACCACACTTGTAACATTGTGATCCGCGTCCTCCGATTTGTTTCGGTGTTGGGCATTCTTTGAAGTGATGTCCGTGATTCCCGCAATTTAAACAATGTTGGCGAGTTTTACGTTGAACTGATGCTAGCATTGTGTTGGCTTTCCTTTCTCCATCTTTATGTCCTTTGTATTAACGGTGATTGTTCTCCGGCCTCTTTCTTGGATTCGTTTGAAGAAATTGGTTATTCTTTGGGAATTCTTGATTGAGGGTCTGATTATGTCCTTGGTTGAATCTCTGTGGGGTGATCGGTTCTCGAATTGTCCTTGTTCTCAGTTAATGATTTCTTCGAAACCGTTTGCCATTTCCACCAGGGCTTTGAATGGTTGGATCAGATGACCAAGGGTCGATCGTTGAAGTTGCAGGGAAAGGCCTAAGTGGTACTTCCGATTTTTCTTCTCTGGCGTGTCGATCATGTGATATGCGAATCGGGATAGTCATTCGAATTGCACAGTGTACTCTCTCATAGTCTGGTTTCCTTGGACCAGCTCAATGAATTCTTTCTCCTTTCTATTCCTCTTAGTCTGGGCAAAGTAGTTCTCGAGGAATAATTCTTTGAATTCCGTCCAGGTCATTCTTCGGATGATTTCTTCTCCAAGGGTCGCCTTCTCTGATTCCCACCAGTCGGCTGCTGCGAATGTCAGCTGGAAAACAACTAAGCGTCTTTTCTCATCATCACTGCAATTGATCGTTCGAATATCAAATCCATCTGGTGAATCCATTGTTCGGCTTGCCATGCTCCCTCTAATCCATTAAAGGTTTCTAGTTAGAGAGAATGAAATCCTTTTAGCAGTTTGATTCCTGTCTAGTGTACCGATGCTCCATTGCCATTGTTATGATTATTCTCGTTGTTGTTGTTGTTGTTGTTGTTGTTGTTGTTGTTGTGGTTATTGCTGATGTGCTCTAACCTTTGAAGAAATGCTCCAAATACATCGGTTGGGTCCATTCCGGGAGGTATTGGGTCAGTAGATCCACTTGCTTTGTATTGGATTTCTCTGGTTGATCTGACCATGGCGCACGTAGGGGGTGTTCAAGGTTTCCTACATATGAATCAGTGTCTAATCAGTTAATCACATCCTATCTCATTCTTAAGCAAATGCATAGCACATAGCGAATGCAAGGTAATCATATCAATACCATACAATCTTAACCTATAAGGGTTGTTCAATGCATAAGGTCCACTAACGCATATCTAATTCTAAGGCTAAAGTTATGAGACGTTACGTCTATTACACAACTCAACGGTCAAGGGGTCCTATTTTTAATCTGTTTTTAAACTCTAGGCCATGCTGACTATTCCGAGTTCCATCTCGAGAAGTTCGTCAGTGCTTAAACTTTTCATTTTCAGCTAAACAATATAAGTTGACTATATATGTATACTAATCGGCTATCATCTAATGGTCAATCTTATATCCTCTTTAATCAAAATGTATAAGAAGAAATATACGGTTTGCAAATAGGTAAACATCTCAGTTATCACAAGTAAAAAGATGGATCAAAATAGGTTTTCATTAATAAAAAATATATTCTACTAGAATCTAAACACATACTGCTGCCAAAATGTAGGACTACACTCTCCAATGCAATACTAATCAAAAGATGAAACTAACTAAGGCATTAAGTCTTCTAGTTGTGGTATTCCTTCTGAAGTCACGATATCCTGTAGGGGTCCATGACATCCATCGTTCATTATCCCAAAATCTATTGGCCAATCGGGATCATATAAGTACAACGTCCTACGTTCTATCAGGTCTTCCTCAGCTAGATCTATCTCTATCTTTCCATCATTCGAACTTTCTATTGGGTTGGCGGGGATCATAAAAGTTACTATCTCGATCTGTGATTTTCCTTGATCAACTATCGTAAGGTTATCAAAAGTGTAAGAAATATCTCGTCCACCTCTATTGACATCGCACGTGGTACTACTACTCTATGATATCCAATCTCATGAACATGTCTCTCACGGAATAAACATTGCATCAACCTTGTTATCTTCTTACGAGTACTGTGCCTGATGGTGGCACCAATATAAACTGGACCTCAGGAAGTAACCTTCCTATCTATGGTGGTCCTGGCTATGTTCTCCATCTTCAGTGTCATACTCTCTTTGGTACTCTATGCTACCTGCTCGAACGAAAACTATCTTAGCATCAGTTTCTATTTCAAGAATACCTTAAGGTTCTTAACTGAAGAGTGTCGGACAGACGGTAGACTTCTAAACCTAAGCTCTGATACCAAAAATTCTGTCACGCCCCGGAGTAGCCAAAAATAGGAAAAATTTAAAATTTCCTTTTTGGACCCATAGGGAATGACGAGTTACGAAGTCGTCCTGTCCTCTAACACTATAAATAACATAAAAGTAAAGGGGAGAAGGTAATGGTAACATAAACTTTAATCTGAACAATTTAAACAATTACAGATCACAGGTCCCAGTACTAATACAAGAGACTATTACAAATACACAATGCTGGCGGCTATCTTTGGTCTTCAGTCTAGCTCTACACTTCCAGTGTTCCTTAGCATCTTACTCTCAAGACTGAATTGTTCTCTGACCAACCTGCAAGGAAATCTGGACATTGGATTGTCCAGGCGTAATATGCCGTCATCTTTGCAACAAAGCTGAGTGGGCGTTCATAACTATATTCACCACCAATATACATACACTAACCATTCATCTCACATTATTACTTTGCATCTTAGGATGCGGTTAGTCCATTATCGATTGACGTCACTCACATGAACATAGCAAAGGTATCAACCAACATGTAATACAGTTAACCAAACATCTACCATTAACTAAATAACAGGATCAATATAATTCATAACATGTTTGTCTGGTTCTTGTGATCATAACAACATATTCGTACTAATCAATTTCTCATTTCCATTATTTTTGTGCATGTAAATGCGTACTCAATGAACCCAAACCCAAACTCTGGAATATAAAATTCCATAACCAATGCAACTCAATAACATTGGGTTATAAAACCCACAACGACAACTTATTCTGAACTTACTTTCATAATGCAAACCGTGCTTTCACTGTGCACTCTGATACTCATTTCATACTTAACATCGTCGCCTTACGGCCTTATATTAACATTGTCGCCTTACGGCCTTATAGTAGTGTCGTCACCTTACGGCCTTATAGTAACAACATCGCCTTACAGCCTCATAATCCAAATAGCACAATGGCAGAATTGGCTCAACCGTCTATACCCTCGCTGGTGAATCACCACCCAACGAGTTGCACGTCAGAATACTAACTGCAAAAATGGCAAGCATGGCGGTAACCCACACACCATGTGTACTATCACGGCAATCCCACCGCAGAGGATGGTACATTAGTAACTGACTAGCGCATGATATACAGCACGATGGCAACCCATACAACGTGTGTACTATCTCCGGTAACCCACTCAGACGACCAGTACATTAGAGTGCTAACTGCTAAGCAGTATGACGTTAAACCCAAATGCATGTACAATCTCCGGTAATTACACGGACGACTGGCACAGTAGCATCTCTAACTGTTCTCTTACTATTACAATCACAACATCCAGTATCTCAATCATACTGTCCCTTTATCACATCTCTTTATCGTCTTGAATGATTTTCAAAGCATAACGACTCATGAATCACGACACAAGAATCTCAATCGTATTAACTCCTAATTTCCAAGACTCCCAAACATTCAACTCACGACCTCACTTGGCCGGAGTCACTGACACTAACACTGACTGCATGTACTGACACCATGATGTGATCCTTCAATTACATGATTCTTGATGACATAACTACATTAGGTGAAACATATAAATGAAACGTTAACATGCTCTTTATTCTCATTTGCACATTTAGGCATGGTTATCAAAGCAATAATAACAACATGCTCATATAATCAACATTGATATATAAAATGTACAAACTAACGTTCCATAATTTTATTCATCACGACTATCACATATAGTTCTTTTCTTTTACTTCTTATCAATATATCATAATAATATCTAACATGCTTGTCTCAAAGCAATCAATTCCATAATATATATAACGTAAACATCAAGGCACATCGAAACCATCATAAGTACGGTACATACATACAAATACTCTAGCAGTCATTATGTATATTGAAAGTGAGATTAGAAACACTCACTTGGATGTCTTATCCAGCTTAGGACTCTCCGAACAGCAGATAAGTCGCAATCCTACAACGTGTAATAGCATAACGGTGATGAAGCGTATGTGTTAATAATTGGGGCATAATGGTAATTTTACAAAATGAGGATATAAACCTCAAGGTAGTGATCTATGTGTCATTCTAAGTCCAATGACATTGACTAGACTCAAATCGGAGTCCGTCACATAAAAGGTTGGGTTTTCTGTACCAATTTGGGTCCTATATGTAAGCTGTATTTTTTACCGTGTCAAAAGGTCATCAAACTTTAAGGGGACGTTCTAGGCATTATTCTAAGGCTCTGGGAACTGACAGCGTATTTTTCTGAGCTACGGTTTATTTACTATGAATGATCGAAGATAATTGCAGAAAATATGACCGACGGACGACGGTGTACCTGATTACGTAAATATATCTAAGGTTGACAAAAAGTCCTTAAAACATTTTTATTAAATACTAGACCTTATAATAGGCTAGTGGTATTTTTCTCATAATTTTCGGGACTTGTAGACATCCCGATTTTGACCAAACGTCGGATTAAGGAGAGTGTTACCTCCATATCCAATGATGACCATGTCCGAACTTACCTAAGACTTCCAAAGATGATTCAAGATCTTTGAAAGATTTCCCAACCCAAAACAAAAAAGAAAAAGGAAGGAAAAGGAAAAGAATGAGCAGAACGACACTTAAGCCTTTCTGCTGCAGTTATGGGCTGCCGTTGCGGCAGTCTCTGGACTGCTAGACGGCATTCGGTGATTGCCGCTAATTTCATCAAGTGCCACGAAAATTATGAATTTCACTAAAAAACGGTAGTCCCTGGAGTTGTTCGCGGCATTTAGTGAATGCCGTTCCGGCAGTCAGTAAATGCCGCGCTGGCATTCACCGATTGCCGATGCGGCATTTATTGAGTGTCGCTTCCATCTCCGGTGAATGCCGAATTTTTGCAAATGACAGCTGGTATACAACACGTTTTGTACTATAAAAAGGACGACTGAATTAGGGTTTTTAGTCCTGAAATGACTGAAATACCCCTTTAAGATTGTCTATAAATAGAGGATGAATATTCACTTGCAAAGGGAGAGGATTTTCTTTGAATCTATAAGTTGTATAAGTGCTATTCTTACCTTAATCTTTATAATTAGGAGTGAGTTTAGAATAGTTTAAGAAAGAGTTGTGTGAATTAGTGTATAAGAGCTTGATTAGTCTTTGGAAGTCCTCCAAAATCACCAAGTTGAGGATACTTTGGAGGTAAACTCTAGCATAACTATCCCTTGTTCAAATTTAAATATAGTATGCATTGAGTTTCTTTAGTTTCCTTTTCTTATTTCTTTTATATTCATCCCTTAGGTTCATATGTAATACCCTGTATTTTGTAATATATTATATAACTAAGACCTTGTATGTTTCTTTAATACTTGTATGAGCTTGGCCTTACCCTTGGTATATTTTTGATACCAATCGATTGGCAAGTATATCAATCGATTGCTTATACCAATCGATTGAACTTTGTCTCAATCGATTGATTGTTTCAATCGATTGACACTTATGTCAATCGATTGGAGGCAGCTGGGCAGATTCTTTTGCTCTGGCTGAGGAGAAGCCACGTGAACACTCCTTCTCTATATATACCAGCCCATTTTGGGCGTATTTCTGTTTACAGAAATCAGAGAGAGTGAGAGGGAGGGTTTTGTGTGTGTTTATATATATATACACTCATATATATATATATATACTCACATATATTCATGTATTTACACTCACACACACAGATGGACTGAGAAGAAGAAGAAGAAGACCAGAAAGAAGAAGAGAAGAAGGAGAAAGAGAAGAGAGAAGACAGAGAGCAGAGGAAGGAGAGGGAGGAGCCACCATTGAAGCTCCAAGCTTCAACACACATTCCCAAACACGCCCTTAACGCCTAGGTGAGTTCTAAACTCACTTGGTAGCCTTACATTGACGTTATGACATGTTTTGAATGAAGAAATGAAGAAGGAACCATGTTTCCCGTTTATATGTTGCTGGGCAGTCTTCTCTGTGAAGAAGACGAAGTGTCAATCGATTGACACTATATCAATCGATTGACATCTTTCATGTTCCAATCGATTGACATCTATATCAATCGATTGACATCTTTCATGTCTCAATCGATTGACATTTTATGCAATCGATTGACATGGATTGTGATCCAATCGATTGAACTTTCTTCCAATCGATTGACACTACTTTTATACCAATCGATTGACATCTATATCAATCGATTGGAAGTTTCAGTTTACTTTTTTACTTGTTTAGTTAATGTAAAAACTGTTTAGTTGTTTATTTACTGTTCAGTATTTCCCAGCATGCTTTATTATTGTAATACAAACATGATAATGAGTTAATGCAGCGTAGGGTCGTAGTAACAACAAGACTAACGGATAATGTTTATAATGTTAGACAACGGAATAGTCGTGAATCCTTTGGAGTTAACGTTCATTTCATTCAGAGTAGTCATGCCACATTGGGATTGTCATGTATCGGTAATAGAGTTGAACTTAAGTAGGTTTGCTAAGATTTGGGAACCTTGCGTGGGCGGGCTTTGGTCGATCATATGTTCTTAAAAGCGGTAGACAGACGAAGGTGTCTATGACTTGCGGTGAACCGGACCATTTGCCCTAAGATAGCCAGATGATCTAATCATATGTTCTTAAAAGCGGTAGACAGACGAAGGTGTCTATGACATGCGGTGGACCGTGATCACTGGTAGACGTCGCTAAGTCGTGGCATAGAATGATGTACTGTTGTTTAAAGCATTATATCCCTGACATGCGGTGGACTATGCATATGTTCTTAAAAGCGGGGGATGGACTAACGTGGTATCCATGATATGCGGTGAACTGTGCATATGTTCTTAAAAGCGGTGGATGAGCAATGGTGCGTTATAGAGTTGAACTACTGTCGAGTCTGTTCCCCTATCAAGACGCGTTATTGGTCTTATAATGAGTAAAACATTAGTAATCAGATCATCGGTTTAATGTAAAGAAGTTACCCTTACAGAACTCTAACTTGTTGCGGCTTATAACTTGTAATAACTTCAATAGTCGATACCCTGTTAGTATCTAACTCACTCAGCTTTCATTTAGCTGACGGCGTTTATGCCGCTGGACATTTCTACGTTCCAGCGCACCCTGGTTATGACTATACAGGTGAAGGGCCTGCAGGAGAGGACTACTATGACGGTGACGGAGTCCCTGTGGAGGATTTCCCCGACGGAGGTCAGACTGAAGAAGACTACTACGCCGAGGACTACCTTTATGCCAACTGAAGACTAGACTAGAATTGTAGCTAATTGTCTTTACCGTTTTAGAACCCTTTTTGTAGTCAGGCATATGTTGCCTTGGCATTTGTACTTCCGCTGCCTTATATTTGATTAGAGACTCTGATATGTAATAGTTAGTAACTTCTGTTGACTTTGTGATACGTTGTGATCAGAACCTAGACTTCATTCCTGTTACACTATTACTTTTGTTGCTTAGTACTGCGTGGTGTGGACAATCATGTGACTTCACCCGTCATTCCCTATGGACCCATAAAGGAAATTTATTTTTCTCTATTTATGCTGCTCCGGGGCGTGACATCATAAGACCTTCAATATCTTACTTGAATCTCTTGGTTTGAAATCCCTTAATCTCCTTGTAATCTTGTGATTCATAGGGGGACTAAGGTTGATACTAGGATGTTTAGTATATTGGACTTAAACCTATCTCCATGGTTTGAAGTTTGGCATGATTAAGTTTCATAAAGTTCTTCCATACTTCTTTGAAACTTACAACTATGAGCATATTTAGTCTCCAATGACCATCAAAAGGTAGGAGAATTAGCTTTAGACAAGCCTAATCCCATGGCTTATTTGTCTAAAGTTAATAGGAATAAAATGAATTAACTCAATGAGCAGTGAGTTCACAATCTGTTTTCGATCAAGCGAACATCTAACCGTTGGAATGGAATGAAACCAACGGGAAAGTGTTTATAACTCAAAGTTCTACCACTGTAATTTTTGTTTTAAGGTAGTTTCATGTTTTGGGTGGTTTGATCAAGGGTTTGTGGAGCAACCAAAATCTTTCCAGAGTTTCAGAACTGTAACACACTTTTGAAACAAGCAAATCAGAACCTTAACCTTGCACTTGTTACCAAAAATAATTTTTTCTAAGTAGGATAATGTATTAGGAAGCTACCCTAAAAAGAACAAAGCATTATTTATTTTTTTACTATTTTTAGAAAATCGTACAAGAACTCTGGACAGAGGGTTGTAAAATTCTGAGTGATGTCTGATTTTTGTTCAATTCCCGGAGATCTAACCGTTGAAACTTTGATTTCATTTTTGAGTTAAAAACTAGACACACAGAGGCATCTTGTGTCCAAAATTCACCAAGATCAAACCATGGGAACCATGTTTTTTTTTTTTTTTTGAAGTTCTGATCTGCTCTCAACAATTTCCAGAATTCTGTGACAATTTTGGTCAATCTTATAAGTAATGGCTTAGATGATATTTTCTTGAGTTTAGGTTTAAACCATGTTTCAATAATGATTAGTTAAGCTTGAACTCAAAGTTCAAGTGATCTAAACCACTGAGTATTTCATAATTTATTCTTGTCCATGTACATATTCATCCATATGGCTTGATGCTTGTAATTAGGGCTTATTTGCTTTAGGTTTAATTACATTTGATAGATTTAAGCTAGAAGTTTAGGATTGTTATTTAAAATCCAACCTTCCATCTTGTATACCATGTGGACTAACCATTTGTTTTGTGGCGCTATTAAGATATGATTTCTTGAATTCCTCTTCAGTTTATTTTAATTTCTTGATTTTATCGATTTTTCAATCTCATGCGCGACACATTAGAATTAGGATCTTGCCTTATGTGAATACATGTGATTAGAGACTCTTTTCTAGGATTTTCTTTCATTTGTATGCATTACAGGTTTAATATCGCGGCTGGATCCCGGGTAAGTTCCTTTGTTCCCTATTGCATACCATATTGCTTGCTACTTGAATTATATGGTTTTTTGAATGATATTTTATTACTTGCGATCTTACACCCTTTAGACATGCTTTTGTAATGTATATCTATACATATGTATTAGTTGAGAGCACATTTAAATTAATAATTCAATTAAAAGGATGTTAAGTAGAGGCCTATCGCGAGATAGGACGAGAAGGGGTGTCTTAGTCCGATGGGCTCCTTCCCTTCTCGTTCCATAATCCCCGGACCTAGTTAATCTCTGGTTTCTAAAAAGATCAGTTTGCTTTAAAAATGGTTTCTTAATTTTCCTTTAAAAAAAATTAAGTGGTGACTCATCGTTTTGAATTTGAATTTTAAAAGAAAAGCTGTGGGTAAGAAAAATACGGTATCCACAATCTGGCGACTCTGCTGGGGATCGAACCCAGAATCTCTGGTTTCGCAGACCAGGAATTCTGATTTTGGGTTCACTTGAGGATTAGACTTGAAAACATCCTTCTAATTGAATTAATTAATCTTTGTGTGCCTGTTGCATTTCACTTGCATGTCTCGCCAGTCGATTACACGGAACTATGACCTTAGAGGCTCGGGGCAACTCGGTCGATCAAGTTATCATGGGACTGTGTGATCACCCTTGATCTCGTACCATGTGTTGGTATATGAAGCATTCTATCGGGTGTGTGTCAAGGGTCCCTTATTTGACCAAAACCCAGCTTTTGCATAGTAACTTCCATAGAACCTTTCAAAGTTAGAAAATCAATTCTTGATTAGGGTTATGTGCTAGGAAGTCTTGTGTGCCCGGAAGGGATTATTTGAGATGGTGACGGTGCTCACTTGATACAGGTCATGTAAACTCTTAATCGCTCTCAAACAATTCCTCTTCATGTCCCATGACATTTGGGAATGTGTTAGATTTTGATTATAAGATTACATCCCCTATATCACATTTAGCTAAAGCATCATTGACCTTGTATGTATCTGTAGACACCCCAATTTTGAGCAAACGTTGAATTTAGGAGAGTGTCACCTCCAAGTCCAATGATGATAATGACCGAAAGATTTGAAGTATTCCAAACTCTTCAGAAAGTTCTCCAATCGCGATAAAATTTGCACAGGAAAAGAGAAATACTAGGTGTTCAGGAAAATTCGGGTATAAGATACTATTTTCGGAAAAATAAACTTTTTAGAAGAAAAAGAAAGAAAAGAAAAGGTGAAAAAGAGGAAATTTTCTAAACGCGGCACTTGGAAGTTTTAGCGGCACTCGATAAGTGCCGTGCGGCACTCACCAACTGCCGTTACGGCACTCATCAACTGCCACGAACATTTTCTGACTGCCGTTTGCTTTTAAAGTCCGTATTTTGCGGTACAATACGTATATGTATGCGGATAAAAACAAAAAAAACTGATAAAGTAAGGTTGACATAAACGCGGCATCAATAATTTGGCGCGGCTCTCAGTAAGTGCCGCACAGCAGTCATGGAGTGCCGCTGCGGCTTTCACAGAGTGCCATTTCGGCATTCCCAGAGTGCCGCGGAAGACTTCCTGACTGCCGTTAACTCCAGCAGTCTGCTTTTTTTTAGAAAGTACGCATTGTACCACCAAATGAGATATTTACACCTGTCTTTTACTCCGAATTCACTGAAAATACCTGGGTTATTTTGTCTATAAAAGAAGAGGGATCTTCCTTGGGATGAAGAAGAGAGAGATATACCATAATATACCACTATAACAATACATGTTTGGGAGAGATAGAGAGTTTTGAGAGCTTGAAGAAGAGCTTGGAAGATCTTCAAAGTAGAGAAGCTTTAAGGATAGTTTGGAGGTGATCTTCTAACCATAAGTTGTCTCCTTTTCATTCTTTCTTTTAAGCCTCTAATCTTATTTAAGTTTTCATTCTCTTTTATTTCTTCTTAGCTTGGTTGGAAAGCATCTATGAATTTGAAGTAAACAAGTTTTACCAAAAGGCTCTTTGATGGGTTTAGAGCATTAGCTCTCTTTGTCTTCTTTATTTCATTTCTTCTCTGTCTATACTTTTCTTTTGAGATTCTTGGAGATCTTTAATATCTCTCTTAAAGGCTCTTGAGTTTGATATTTTGAATCTCATGAAAGTTTATGCTTCACATGAGAGTCAAAGTTTGATCATCACTTCATTTTATAAGCAAATGGATGGATCCCAGTCCATACTTATGACTTGGGTCCTCTAGCTTGACGTTGCATGGAATCCTTTCTATATTCCTTCGAGATTCATGAGTGTTAGTCATATCTTCATCTCCAATGACCATCAAATGGTAGGAGAAGTAATTTGAGTCTAAGCCCGTCTCCATGGTTTAGATTCATCATCTTGAGATTTTAAGAAGTCCATTCGTACTTCATTTGAAAATCTACAAGTATAAGGGTCTTAAGTCTCCAATGACCGTCAAATGGTAGGAGAAAATGGTTTAGTTTAAGTCCAACTTCATGGTTTAATAGTTGGGGTTAACAAATAAAAGTTGAACTTGACAATGAAACAGTGGATTCATAAACCGGTTTTGATCAAAGATTTTTAGTTCGAAATCTAACCATTGGAATTAAGTGAAACCAATGGGAAAGTGTCTATAACTCAAAGTTCTACCACTGTAATTTTTGTTTTAAGGAAATTTGATGTTTAAAATGGTTTGGTCATGAGTTTTGTGAAGTCACTACAATCTGTCCAGAGTTTCAGAACAGTAGCACTCTTTTGAAATAAGTAAATCAGAACCTTAATAAAGTGTTTGTGATCCAAAATAATTTTTTCTAAGTAGATTAGCGTGTTAGAAAGTCACCCTGAAAAGAATAATGCATTTCTGATTTTTTTACTATTTTTAGAAAATCGTGCAAGAACTCTGGACAGAGGGTTGTAGAATGCTGACTAATGTCTGGTTTTTGTTCAATTCCCGGAGATCCAACTGTTGAAACTTTGATTTCTTTTTTGGGTTAAAAACTAGACACACAGAAGCATCTTGTGTCCAAAATTCATCAAGATCGAACCACGGGAACCATGCTTTTTATTTCTTTAAAGTTATGATCTGCTCTAAGCAATTTCCAAAATTCTGCAATAGTTTTAATCAATCTTATGAATAATGGCTTAGATGATATCTTCATGAGTAAAGGCTCAAAACATGTTTCAATAATGATTAGTCAAGCTTGAATTCAAAGTTTAGGTGATCTAAATCATTGAGTATTTCATAATTTATCTTTGTTCATGTACATATTCATCCATATGGCTTGATAATTAGGACTTATTTGCTTCAGATTTAACTACATTTGATAGATTTAAGCTAGAAATTTAGGATTGTTATTTCTAACTTCGTATCTTGTATACCATGTGGACTAACCCTTTGTTTTGTAGCGCTATTAAGGTATGACTTCTTAAATTCTTCTTTAGTTCATTTTAATTTCTTGATTTTGTCGATTTTTCAATCTCATGTGCAACACCTTAGAGTTAGGACTTGCCTTATGTGAATACATGTGATTAGAGACCCTTTTTAGGATTTTCTTTTGTTTGTATGCATTGCACGTTTAATATCGCGGCTGGATCCCGGGTAAGTTCTCTTGTTCCGTATTGCATATCATATTGCTTGCTACTTGAAATATGTGATTTTTGAATGATATCTTATCACTTTCTATCTTACACCCTTTAGACATGCTTTTGTAATGTATATCTATACATACGTATTATTTGAGGGCATGCTTAGATTAGTAATTCAATTAAAAGGATGTTAAGTAGAGGCCTATCACAAGATAGGATGAGAAGGGGTGTTTTGGTCCGATGGGCTCCTTCCCTTCTCATTCCATAATCCCCGGACCTAGTTAATCTTTGGTTTCGCAAAAAAATCACTTTCCTTTTGAAATGGTTTCTTAGTTTTCCTTTAAAAATTAAGTGGCGACTCATATGTTTTGAATTTGAAATTTAGAAAAGATTTTAAAAGAAAAGTTGTGGGTAAAAAGAAAGAAAAATGCGATATCCACAATCTGGCGACTCCATTGGGGATCGAACCCAGAATCTCTGGTTTCGCACACCAGAATTCTGATTTTGGGTTCACTTGAGGATTAGACTTGAAAATATCCTTCCAATTGAATTAATCAATCTTTGTGTGCCTGCTGCATCTCACTTGCATGTCTCGCCAGTCGATCACACGGAACTATGACCTTGGAGGCTCGGGGCAACCTGGTCGATCAAGTCATCATGGGACTGTGTGATCACCCTTGATCTCATACCGTGTGTTGGTATATGAAGCATCCTATCAGGTGTGTGTCAAGGGTCCCTTATTTGACCAAAACCCAGCTTTGCATAGTAGCTTCCATAGAACCTTTCAAAGTTAGGAAATCAATTCTTGATTAGGGTTATGTGCTAGGTGTTAGGGATATATACTAAAAGCCATGCTTTATGTAGTTGATTTATTATTCATTTAATAAAATCAGTTAATCCATTTTTTATGAGAATCTGTGTGGGCAATGTTTGTATTATATTATTTATTTAATATTATGCATGTGTGTCTCTCATTCTATATAGTAGGTGGTTTGGTGTGTAGAGTTCGGCTTACACACAGAAGATCAGGCCATCAGATATTATAGAATGTAAAATTTTGGTTTACAGTCTTAGATGGGATTGGACACACCATCGGTAGGACTGCAGCATGGTGTTGTAGTAGGTTTGTCTTGACTACGGAAAACGGTATAGTTTCAACTCACTATGCTGGTACACTTTGTGTATTAAACGGGACTGACTTGGGGTAATTATCTTTATACTGACTTATAAGACAATTAATACCTCATGGCTATTATGAGTGCTTATGCTCTAAATCCTAAGTTAATTTGTAGACACGTACATTTGATATTTACACTTTGATCCCTAAAAGGGTGAGATCCTTAAATGGGTCAATATCTCATTGGATTGGGTGGCCATATTAATTGTGTGGTGGATATTAATTAATGATGGAATCCATGTCTCAATTTTGGGATTGATGATATCCCCTTGAGAAAGCTTATAAGTTTTGATTATGTCAAACCCTGCAGGTGGATTTTGTATCCGACATATCAGATAAGTTAAGCGAGGATCTCAAGGAATTTTAAGAAATTAATAAAATATGATTGTCAGTAATTATATTTAATTAATGGATATCTGTAATCTTAACATGGGGAGATAATAAGCATTTAATAACATGGAGCTCGAAATATATTTTTGAGATATGGGTAGGAGTGCAATTATAATTCTTTAGTGGTATGAATTAAAATTTATGGAAATAGGAATCTGATTCAGTTCGAATTAGGGTTTCCTAATTCCATAAGGAAGCCTATTCCTTATTGACTTCTTATGGTCCCTATCGTAGCCTATATATATGCTGCTTTGGCTCTTTTCTGATTTAGCGTTTTTCTATATAGAGAATTATAACTCGAAATAGAAAAGAGAGCGAAAAAGAGGGAGAGCAGAAAACAGAAAGGATTTCGAAAGATCCCACACTCAGTTCGATATTCTGGCAGCAAAGGAATACGGTAGAAGATCGTGAGCTGTTATCGAGCCCGTGTTCTCGATTCGTCTACTACAGCAATCCGTTTTATCAGTTTAAGGTAACCCTAGTTCCGCCCTTGTAGGGTTATTGTTGTTTTCACGTATTTTTTTTTTGCAGTACCAACTTATACGCGCTGTCAACGAATTCTGGGAACGCAGTTTCCTAACAGTGGTATCAGAGCCAGGTTGATTCTGCGTATCGGTTGGACGCAACCATGTTGTCCAATAAAACAGATCTTATGCGTGTTTTGATGGATGGATAGAACGTAGAACTGTGCTAACCCTTGTTTTGCAGCGTTCTTATTCCACTATTATGGTCACTGATTTTGTGTGATTGGATCCCATGATGGTTTTATCCGTGGTTAATTTTTCTATTTTGATATAGCATGTGAACTCCTTTATGGAGGCATCGGATTTGTATGTATTGGATCCCACGCTTGATTGATGCGTGGTTAATTTACTGCAAATATATAGCATGTGAACTCCTTCACGGAGGCATAGGATTTATGTAATATATCTCAAGTAAATCCGTGAAGATGGTTCGTGAGAGCAGTTTTACAAGCAGTTTTCGAAAGCGATCTAGAAGCAGTTTCAGAAGGAAGTTCAGAAGACTGTTTCAGAAAACTGTTCTGGAGGGCAGTTGATGATGATAAATCGGATTTAGCTTCCGGGGCGCTGCCCCCTCGACCCCCACGAGCTGATCGGGTTCAATGAAGATTTCTTCACAAGAGTTGCAGCTTGACCATAATAGTGGGATTCCTATTTTATTGTGGTTTCCTTATTTATGTGTGATTGAATAATTATTATTGTTTCATGTTTAATGAATATGACAACATGGATAATTGTTCCTAGACCTATTTTAGATGTCTAGCTGCATTTTTAATTTATATTAATTTAAAATGATGGACAACTACATGTGTATTTAGAAATAAAACTAATTCCATAATTTGAAAACATAAGTACTTATTTTCTAAAATCATGAGAATAAAATAATTTTATTATATACACATGTGGGTTTCACAAGTAAGGATGAATTAATCATTGTCAAGTATTCCATCATTTTTTATTAATTAAATTAAAAGTTTTTCTAAAAAAATTACAACCCTCAAATTTTTTTAAAATTCTAAGTGGAAGAGGGAATTTATCAAGTATAAATCCCATGGTCTCCATCACTAGTTTGTAGATGATATGATTAATTTTGTGTGGTGGCTCTAGTGTCATCCTCCCTATCGGATGTAGTTGATCATGGAAGAATCATCAGTGCAAACTTCTTTAAAAGAATGTTTTGGGTGATTGTTGGTGTGGGTCACCTCTCCATCAGAGGTGTTCCTCACAGAACTCTTGACCTAGAATTAAGTAATGGTATACACTTAGCTATGAATAATAATATCCTCTCCATCTGAGTCACTGTTATTATTTATAGGACCAAAGCAAGTCAACAGTTTAATTTTATTAGGCAAAGTACATTGCCTGGATAGTAAAATTAAAAGGCAATTGTCTATCTGAGCAAATGATGGATAGTATATGGCTTCCCATCGAGTCATACTATTCGCGATGTATCAGGTTGCTGGCGGATTCCTTTCAAATATGGTAGAGGGAACCAATATTTTCAACTCGAATCCATAGTAAATTTTGCCCAAACGTAATTATTTATGTTATGTGATTCTCAGGCTTTCAAATGGGTACTTTCAATCCACTTGCTGTTATACTTAAAGCAAACAAACTTACTGGACCAAACTATATAGACTGGAAAAGGAATTTGGATATTGTGTTAACTGCTGAAGAGTATAAGTTTGTGCTTACTCAAGAATGTCCTGAGCAACCTGGTGAGGGGGCAACCGCTGAGGAAACCCAGGCTCACAAGAAATGGGTCAAGGCTAATGAGATGGCGCGGTGTTACATTTTGGCATCCATGTCAAATGTTCTGCAACATCAGCATCAGTCAATGACCAGTACCTATGACATGATGGAGAGCCTCCGAGAGATGTTCGGGGATCAAAGTCGTGCTGCTAGGCAGGTTGCTATGAAAGACTTGATGAACACAACCATGGCTGAGGGGACGCCTGTAAGGGATCATGTTCTTAAGATGATATCTCTTCTTAATGAACTAGAGATCCTTGGAGCTGAAATCGACGGGGAAACCCAGGTCGATATCGTACTCCAGTCACTGCCAGAGTCTTTTAAGCAATTCCGCCTCAATTACAACATGAATAAATTTAAATATACCTTGGCGGAGCTGCTTAAAGAACTTCAGGCAGCTGAGGGTCTCAACAGAAAGTCAGGGAGTGCTCTTGTGTTTGAGAAAGGTTCTACTTCAAAGCCGAAAGACAAGAGGAAAATGAAAAAGGCTCAAAAGAAGGCCGCGGGTCCTCCGCCAATCCAAAGGCCACGAGGACAACCGGGAAAGCCTAAAGGCAAATGTTTTGTTTGCAAGCAGCCAGGACACTGGAAGAAGCAATGTCCAGTTTATCTCGCCAGACAGAACAATCAAGGTAAATCTCATTTACTAGTTGTTGAATCGTGTTTAGCGGTCCGATCTACCGGTACCTGGTGTGTAGATACGGGAGCCATTGATCATGTATGCAATTCTTTGCAGGGGTTTCAGGGAACCAGACAGCTCAGTGATGGAGAGATTTATCTTTATATGGGAAATGCTACGAGAGTAGCAGCAGTTGCAGTAGGAGATCTACATCTTAGTTTTGGTAGAGATAGGAATTTAATATTAAGAAATTGCTTTTATGTACCTTCTATTAGAAGGAATTTAGTTTCAGTTTCTAGTTTAGTAAAGAATGGATATTCAGTTCATTTTAATAAAGTAGTAGTTATTAAAGAAAATAAACGTTTTATTTGTTCTGGTCAATTGGTGGATAATCTTTATATTATAAATCATATCTCTCCTATACTGCAACTTAATGAATTGAATAACACAAATAGTTTGCCATTTAAGAGAAAAGAACCTTCGAGGCTGAACCAAACGCATCTTTGGCACTTACGCCTTGGTCGTATTAATTTGAAAAGGATTCAAAGACTGGTTCAAAATGGGCCATTAGGCTCATTGGAAGTGGAGGCATTTCCAGTTTGTGAATCCTGCTTGGAAGGTAAAATGACCAAGAGGCCATTCTCGGCCAAGGGCTATAGAGCAAAAGAGCCGTTGGAACTGGTTCACTCTGATTTGTGTGGTCCTATGACTGTCCAAGCAAGAGGAGGATTTGAGTACTTTGTCACTTTCATCGATGATTACTCAAGGTATGGGTACATTTATTTGATGCGGCGTAAGTCTGAATGCTTTGAGAAATTCAAAGACTTCAAGGCTGAAACGGAGAAGCGTCTAGGTAAATGTTTCAAGACACTACGGTCTGATCGTGGTGGAGAGTACCACTTGGGAGAGTTTAGGGAATAATTATTGGAGCAAGGGATTACATCCCAATTGTCTGCACCCCGTATGCCTCAGCAGAACGGTGTGGCAGAAAGAAGGAACAGGACTCTTATGGACATGGTAAGATCTATGATGAGTTATTCGAATTTACCAATTTCCTTTTGGGGACACGCGTTAGAGACAGTCGCATACATTCTAAACTTGGTATCATCTAAGTCAGTACCTACTACTCCTACAGAATTGTGGACTGGGTGAAAGCCTAATCTGCGGCATGTTCGGATCTGGGGTAGTCCAGCACATGTGCTGAAAGGGAACGCAGAAAAGTTGGAATCAAGAACAGAAGTATGTTTCTTTGTTGGGTATCCAAGAGGAACTAAAGGTGGTCTGTTTTATAGTCCTAAGGATCAGAAGGTTATTGTTAGCACCAATGCCACTTTCTTAGAAGAGGACTATGTTATGGACCACAAGCCCAGAAGCCGTATTGTTCTAGAGGAAATGAGAGGAAAGACACCGACATATACTTCTTCGATACCAACGGTACAAGAAGAAACACCACAAGAAAGAGTTATCGATATTCCATTACCACGTCGTAGTGGGAGGATTATCGAAACTCGTGTAGATCCTGAACCAACCATTAACACGTAGGTTCGTGAACCAGTACAACGTGTAGATAATGGTGTATTAGGTTCAGAATCTTCACAACGAAATATCAGTGATGCACATACACGGGTTGTGCCTCGTCGTAGTGGGAGGGTTATTATTCAACCTGACCGGTATATGTTCTTGGGAGAGTCTTATGACCGGTCCCTGATGAACAAGGTACCGACCCCTGTAACTACAATGAAGCACTCCAAGATAAAGATGTAGATCTTTGGCAAAAGGCTATGAAGTCTGAAATGGAGTTCATGTACTCCAATCAAGTCTGGGATCTTGTAGAACCACCCAATGAAATAAAACCCATTGGATGTAAGTGGATCTATAAGAAGAAGAGAGGAGCGGACGGTGAGGTGGAAACCTTTAAAGCAAGGCTTGTTGCGAAAGGGTTCACTCAAAAAGAAGGAATCGATTTTCGCCAGTGGCAATGCTGAAGTCTATCCGGATTCTCTTATCCATTGCTGCACATTTTGATCATGAAATTTGGCAAATGGATGTCAAGACAGCATTTCTAAATGGGAATCTTGACGAGTGCATCTATATGATGCAACCAGATGGGTTCATTGCGAAGGGCCAAGAACACATGTTGTGCAAGCTTAAGAAGTCCATTTATGGACTTAAGCAGGCATCTAGGTCTTGGAATATCCGCTTTGATCAAGCAATCAAGTCTTTTGGTTTTGATCAATGTGCGGATGAATCTTGTGTGTACAAGAAACACGATGGAAGAGTGGTGGTGTTCTTAGTACTATATGTGGATGATATCTTGCTAATCGGAAATGATGTGGGGGTATTATCTTATGTAAGGGTATGGTTATCTAGTCAATTTGATATGAAGGACTTGGGAGAAGCCGGTCATATCCTAGGGATCAAGCTTATGCGAGATCGCAAGAATAGGATGTTGGGCTTGTCACAAGGCACTTATATTGACAATATTCTTGCAAGGTTTAGCATGCAAGAATCCAAGAAGGGATTCCTTCCCTTCAGACACGGAGTTACTCTATCTAAGGATCAGTGTCCTAAGACACCTGATGAGATAGAGAAGATGAAGGCAGTTCCTTATGCCTCGGTAGTAGGAAGCCTAATGTATGCTATGCTATGTACTAGACCTGACATCTGCTTTGCTGTTGGCATGGTTAGTCAATATCAGTCTAATCCAGGGCAAGAACATTGGACTGCAGTGAAAAATATTCTCAAGTACCTGAAAAGGACTCGAGACTATATGTTAGTTTACCAAGCAGACAGTCTTGTACCCATTGGGTACACAGATTCTGATTTTATGTCAGATAGGGATTCCAGAAAGTCTACCTCAGGATATGTGTTTACCCTAGGAGGTGGAGCCATTACTTGGAGGAGTATCAAGCAGTCATGTATTGCTGATTCTACCATGGAAGTCGAGTATGTGGCTGCTTCAGAAGCCGCTAAGGAGGCCGTTTGGCTCAGAAACTCCCTTATGGATCTAAGAGTGGTACCTGCGGTACAATCGGCTATTACCCTTTATTGCGATAATAGCGGAGCGGTTGCTAACTCAAAGGAACCAAGGGCCCATAAGAAGGGAAAACACATTGAGCGTAAGTATCACCTGATACGAGAGATCGTGCAAAGAGGTGATGTTGAAGTGACCAAGATAGCATCAGCAAATAACTTAGCAGATCCTTTCACCAAGAGCTTACCGGCCAAGACTTTTGACTGTCATGTAGAAGGGATAGGAGTGAGGTGTGTCGCATCATGGCTTTGAGTCTAAGTGGGAGATTGTTAGGGATATATACTAAAAGCCATGCTTTATGTAGTTGATTTATTATTCATTTAATAAAATCAGTTAATCCATTTTTTTTATGAGAATCTGTGTGGGCAATGTTTGTATTATATTATTTATTTAATATTATGCATGTGTGTCTCTCATTCTATATAGTATGTGGTTTGGTGCGTAGAGTTTGGCTTACACACAGAAGATCAGGCCATCAGATATTATAGAATGTAAGATTTTGGTTTACAGTCTTAGATGGGATTGGACACACCATCGGTAGGACTGCAGCATGGTGTTGTAGTAGGTTTGTCTTGACTACGGAAAACGGTATAGTTTCAACTCATTATGCTGGTACACTTTGTGTATTAAACGGGACTGACTTGGGGTAATTATCTTTATACTGACTTATAAGATAATTAATACCTCATGGCTATTATGAGTGCTTATGCTCTAAATCCTAAGTTAATTTGTAGACACGTACATTTGATATTTACACTTTGATCCCTAAAAGGGTGAGATCCTTAAATGGGTCAATATCTCATTGGATTGGGTGGCAATATTAATTGTGTGGTGGATATTAATTAATGATGGAATCCATGTCTCAATTTTGGGATTGATGATATCCCCTTGAGAAAGCTTATACGTTTTGATTATATCAAACCCTGCAGGTGGATTTTGTATCCGACATATCAGATAAGTTAAGCAAAGGATCTCAAGGAATTTTAAGAAATTAATTAAATATGATTGTCAGTAATTATATTTAATTAATGGATATCTGTAATCTTAACATGGGGAGATAATAAGCATTTAATAACATGGAGCTCGAAATATATTTTTGAGATATGGGTTGTGGATACCGGGCTTCCACCTCTTTTTGATGTTTTGAAATTCGTTTGATTTTGAATCAAGGAGAGAGAAAAGGTCTGTTGAAAACAGATACAGAGTCGCCACTTGGTCTTTAAGGAACAAAGAAACCTAATTTTGACTCACCCAAATGGATAAAGGGCACCGGCCCTTCATAACCAAAGAACTTGGTTCGGGGTTTTGGTATGAGAGAGGAAGGAGCCTTTGTCGCGACTAAAACACCCTCAACTCGCCCCATCTTTCGACGGGCCTCAATTAGCATCCAAATAATCATCTTATACTATGTATGGTTCGGCAATTAATACTATGATAGTATATTACATTACATAAGAAACTTGAAAATGGAAGATCTAAAGATAAAATATCATTCATAAGATCTAAATCAAATATCATGCAATGTAAAGTGAAAGATCACACAAATAAACCTAGGAAAAATCGTCTAATCACGCTTCAAGTAATTAAGTTTCCTTAATCTAAAGGGGACATGAATCGTTATTGAAACAAATAAGCAAAGAAATCAAAATATGCTTAGCAAACTAGTATGATGCGTGTTAATCTTTGATAAAAGAAGACCTCTCAATCCCCGGGACGGATGAGAAAGGATGATTAGATCAAGGGGAAGCATGAACGGGTGATCGAGTTCATTCCTTATAATCTCCTTAGATTAAGAGTTACAAAAACCCCAAATCTTGCATGAATGCAATGTATGTATCTAGAATGTGCCAAGGTTGTAGTGTGCTTTGTGTTTATGGATTCCTAGAATGACTTAGAAGTCTAAAATGTGTATGAATGGATGGATGAAATCAATATGGGATATGTACAAATGTAGTATGAACTACTTCCTAAGATATGAACTAATTTGGAATGCATATGAGCATCAAATCAAAGAATGAAAGTTAAAGTATACTTGCTGTGAATAGTGGACAGAACAGTAGCATGATCTTTTGGAATTTGAAAAGAGGGGTTAGGAATGTTATCAATGCATGATTTTTTATGGAGATGTTCCTTATTGTGTCTAGAACACAAAACAAAAGGCCAATCTTGAATAGCTATCACAGATTGAGAGAAATTATATAAACAATAGAGGTCACTCAGAAACAGAGTTCGTACTGTCGACTGAAATGTTAGAAAATCTTAGAAAATGAAAACAAATGATCTAGAGGCCCATTTTATACAGAAAGTTTCCTAAGACATTGAATTTCAAGGGAAAAATAAGTTAGGACCACCCTTTTTGGAAAGGTTTTCTGGAAAAGAGGTCGTAAGTTGACCTATCTGCTGTGACAGCAAAGGCAGAATGTTTGGAAGGAATGTTTGGGTCCAAATGGACCATTTCCAAGTACTTCCAAGTCAAACCAAAAATCATGGGTGTTCTCCAATGAGTTAGGAAGACTTTCCAAGTGGCCTTGTATCCATATGTTGAGTATTGAGTTCTAGAAAAATCTTTGAACTCAACTCACTCACTGTTTTGACTCATTGTTTTGAAGATTTTGGAGAAAACAAAGTTTTGTTTCTTGAAACCAAATGAGAGGGATTGAGAGGGGTTTTGAAATAGATGTTTTGAAAACATGTTTTCAACACTCAATAAGGATCATAGCCACTTAGAATACCTACATCAAACTCATCATTTAAGAACCTCCAAGATTGTTGGAGAGATTTATTTTATTTTTGGGCATAACTTCAATACATTCCAAGAATACCTTGGAAGTATTGAGGTTATGATCATCATCTATCAAACATGTTTTTGAGGTCAAGAGCTACTATCCATAAGGATTCACTCACCCCAAACTTCATGTCATCACTTAGATGATGATGAACTAGTAAGTAAATAAAGAAAAATGAACATATATATAATCAAAGCAAGTAAATAGCAATCAATAGATGATAATCAATGTGATTTTGGACTTGTAGCTTGGTGTTTCACTCATAGATTTTGACATTTGGACATGGAAGTAGCTTCCTATCTCATGAATGCTCAAGAATGAGGGTTGGAGTGGACTTTGAATGTGAAGTATATAGAAGGATGATGGAAGAAAACAAGAATAAAACTCACTTTCTTATGGAAAATCAATGGGAGAAGCTCCCTTTCTCTCTTCTAAACCTATCTCTATCTCTTTTCTTCTCTACAACTTTTTAAGCTTTGCACTTGGCCCCCCCAAAATGAAGAGCAATGGGGGGTTTAAATAGGCCAATTTGGGGTGGTTTTGGGGTTTTAGAAGTACTCCCATTTGTCCCAAACAACTAAAACTATGTCGTTTTGGCTTTCAATTAATCAAATTGGACCCCCAAAAAAATTACAAAAATGGACTCTGCGAGGGATGAGTGCCGCGGCGGCACTGGGCCAGTGCCGCGGCGGCAGTGCTCCTCTGAAGCCCAGAAAATTACGTTTAGGCCCCCAGAGGTTTCGGTATTCGCGAAAAGGCCCTATTTCGTCCGAAATTCACAGAAAATGCATACGAACTCCAAATTGAGGTTGTGATATACCGTTGGAAAGGTAATGGAGTCTACTCTACATAAAAAATAGTTCGGGGATAAGTCACTTTGAAAAGTTTTACGGTATTCGCGATAAAAGCCGATTTGATCGCCTTTTTCGCCTTTGGAAATTCATAATAAACTCGTTTTAAATCCGAAAATTATGTGCGATATACCGTCGGAAAGCTGTTGACCTCTAGTATCCATGAAAAATATTTGAAAATTGTTTCGGTACCCCCGATTCCAAAGTCAAATCTTGGTCAAACTGGTCAAACCTGGGATTCCCGGGAAGTTCTGGGAACCTCCGGGAGCTCCCAGGAGCCGACGTTTTCGCTCGATTCTCTTTTAAAACTCATTTTATCATTTTTCTTACAACATAGCATGTTTTCAGAACTTTGGGACCAAATCTGGGAGTCTTCGGGCTTTCAGGGGCATTTTGGTCAATCTGAGCATTCTGAGAGATAGAGCTGACTTCCAGAAGTCCTTTTGAGTCTTTTACGATCATTGTGAACCACCAAGCTATGGGTCTCCTAAATCTGATAGCCGACAAAATGGGGTGTCTACAGTTTGCCCCTCTTTGGCAGGAACTTGCGAGGCAACGCATGTCGCAAGCGAGTGCCAAAGTTTTGAAGAGACAGGTCTTTTGGAGGCTATAGATTTAGGATAAAAAGCATTGCAAAAGATGCAATGATGTTGAGGCTAGTGCTGGTCGTGCTCTGTGTGAGCTGCCTACGTATCCCAAGGGGAATCAGACCAGGACGTAGTTCAGGGCACAAAAAAACAAATCACATATGCACAACAAGACATGCGGATGCTATGCTATGAGGATGATATGCAATGCATGGATGTGATATGAATTATGTCATGAGTCCTATCATGCCTAGTGTTGTGACCCTAGTATGAGCCGGTGTTGTGGGGCGTGTGCCACTCCAAGTGGACTTATGTTGTGTTGGTATTTCTAACTGTGATGCAGTTATTGACCCGAATAGGGACATCAAGGTTTGAATACTCTAAGTCTTGGAGCAAACTTCTGAATTTTGGGAAGTGTGCTTCGCAAGCGAATGTAATTGGATGTGGGGTCCCGGAGGACTATATTCGGAGATGCCGTTTGATAGTTAACCGACGGACACGGAAGCCCTGGAAATTAAGAGACGGACACAGAAGTCAAGAGACGTCAAGTGATGGACATGAAATCTCGAGATGCCAAGCGATGAACATGGAAGCCCCATTAATGGACATAAAAGCCTAAGATTTTGAATGAGAATGATGAACACGGCATATTTTGAATGAGAGTGATGATAAGCCAATGATGATTAATGAACTGACGATGTACGAATCGAGCTGATGAGTCGATAATGAACTACTGTGACTATCATGGATTGGATCAACAGTTGGGCTAACCGTGACCGGAAGAAGTGATGATGCACGAATCGAGATGATGAGTCAATAGTGAACTATTGTGACTATCATGGATTGGATCAACAGTTGTACTAACAGTGACTAGAAGAACTGA
This sequence comes from Hydrangea macrophylla, assembly GCA_033977485.1. Taxonomy (NCBI): domain Eukaryota; kingdom Viridiplantae; phylum Streptophyta; class Magnoliopsida; order Cornales; family Hydrangeaceae; genus Hydrangea; species Hydrangea macrophylla. Next base: position 31,632,765 of record CM066999.1, read on the forward strand.
CGATGTACGAATCGAGATGATGAGTCAACAGTGAACTACTGTGACTGTCATAGATTGAACTGACGATCGAACTAATCGAGAAGACGAGTCGACAGTGAACTAATGTGACTGTCGTGATTGGACTGACGATCGAACTAATCGAGAAGACGAGTCGACAGTGAACTAATGTGACTGTCGTGATTGGACTGACGATGTACGAATCGAGAAGACGAGTCGACAGTGAACTACTGTGACTGTCATGATTGAACTGACGATGTACGAATTGAGAAGACGAGTCAACAGTGAACTACTGTGACTGTCATGATTGAACTAACGATGTACGAATCGAGATGACGAGTCGATAGTGAACTTACTATGACTGTTATAGATTGAACTGATGATGTACGAATCGAGAAGACGAGTCGACAGTGAACTACTGTGACTGTCATGATTGAACTAACGATGTGCGAATCGAGATGACGAGTCGATAGTGAACTTACTATGACTGTCATGATTGAACTGACGATGTACGAATCGAGAAGACGAGTCGACAGTGAACTACTGTGACTGTCATGATTGAACTAACGATGTACGAATCGAGATGACGAGTCGATAGTGAACTTACTATGACTGTTATAGATTGAACTGATGATGTACGAATCAAGAAGACGAGTCGACAGTGAACTACTGTGACTGTCGTAGATTGAACTGACGATGTACGAATCGATATGCCTGCTGGGGATTAAACTGAATCTGTTGGGGATGAAGCGACTCTTTCTGGGATCTCTCTTCAACTACTTCTCTTGACCGGGAACCAGGATTCAAATTCGAATCTCTCATAGTTGATCAAATCTTGCTGGCCCGGAACCGGGATCCATCAATAGCCACTCATGGACTTATGTTGCATGGACGAGGGAAGGTAATCAACATCCACTCATGGACTTATGTTGCAAGGAGATGATGGTCAACTTTCGATGGTTTGGAAAGGGATGAAATTCGCATTTGCCCTAAGTTTGGACACTTCTCATGCTGACGCCTTAACCGGTACAGTAATGGTGTTTGGTACTCCTGCTTGTATTGGCATGCTCTTTATAACTTGATTTGAAAATTTTATTAGTCGCTGTTGACTTACACATTTGAGACTACAACAGACTCAAAAACTTGACAGACATTGACGCACGAGGACGACACATTTGACACCAAAATGAAATAAGCTCGTCTTGTCAAAACTTGATGTGCTTTTGTCATAAACGATGTACCATTTCTCTTTTGGTGTTCACCCCTCATCTCAACATGGTAGCACTTTGCTGATAAATCTGATTTTTGAAAATTCCTCCTTAGTGATCTAGTCAATTTTCTACTTCTCCCAGGAAGTGCTTTGAATTAGTGCCTTAGCTTTTAGAGTAAAAGATGCTCTATTTCAAAATTTTCAAAACAACTTGGTAACTTGAAAACTAGCCCTCGGTGTGAAGGGGTTGTGTCAGGCAAACGGAGTTTGCCCCTAGTTTGAGGCGTACAAAGTGGGATTCATAAGCAAACGAGGTGGGTGACCGAAGTTTGCCCCTAGTTTGGATGATGGTTTATTGGAGGTTTTGGGTAAACGAGGTAGGTGACCGAAGTTTGCCCCTTGTATGAAGGGTAGATAGTAAAAGTCAGGCAAACGAGGTGGGTAGCCGAAGTTTGCCCCTAGTGTGGAAGGTGATTTTCTGTCTTGAGGCATGGACCGTGACTTTAATCTCTCAAATGCTCATACCTTTTGCCTAGGCACCAGTGAGGTGACCTAGCAAGCTCTTTTCTCTCTTTTGTTATTGCTCACCTTGGATTTAACTCTAATTTTGCCTAGGCGTCCTTTCGGATTTTCGACCTAGCGAGTCATCCTTTTTTTTTTCTTTTTGTAAGTCTGCCTACGTACCCCCAAGTGGGGATCAGGTCCAACGTAGTTCGGGCCATGGTCGGAAAGAAGCGGGTTGATTTTTAGGTAGGTGGGTTGACCGAACCGTTGTGGTTGCCTACGTATCCCCGAGTGGGAATCAGGTCGAGCGTAGTTCAAGGCAAGGCTTGAAATAAGGGGTTTGAGGTATGAGGGTTTTTCAGACCAATCGTCAAAGAAGTTCAAACTTGAGCCACTTGTGGTAGCTTTGAATAAAAAAGATTCAGTTTCAATCTCCCTTTCTTTTCTTTTTCTTTTTCTTTTTCTTTTTCTTTTTCTTTTGTTTTGAGGATTGATCCTTTTCACTTTTGCCTAGCCAGTCAATTCTTGCTTTTCATGTAGTTGATTCTTTCAAGATCCTTTAATCGCAATCTCAGACTTCCAGAATGTGCATGTCAGCTCTCGGAATTTATTTGTGGTCATTCCGTGCCTTTTGAAATGTGATCTTGGCACGTTCTTAAGATGTATCTTGAAGCGTATGATTCTCTCATTTATTTCATCAAAATTTTTCTCCAACATTTTGACTGGCTAGGGTCAGATTTTGGAAATCAACACCTTTTTCAGCTCTAACTTTTGCCTAGGTGCCCTTTCGGGTTTTCAACCTGGCGAGCTTTTTCTTTTCTTTTCCTTTCTTCTTTTTTTTTTGAAAGTGGAGATGAAACTCACTGAAATTTTTGGCCACCATCAAGGGCTAAGTTTGCATTGCTTTCAATCGGACAGATTGCGTGGCTCCCAATTGGATCGGGCTTAAGGCTTCGAAATGGTGGAAAAAAAAAGTGTTGGGCAAGCCCCAAGTCAGTTTCAAGTATGTCTTTTCAAGATTGAGGCAAAAGCATCTTTAAATTCTTAAAGTAAGACTATTCAATTCCAGCTCTTCATCAGTGTCAGCGTGAAATCAACTTTAACCTTTTAGGATTCTTTTTTGTTTTGTCGTAGAAAAATTATTACCAGAGTAATATCCATGGTAATTCGAAAAGTGACACTTCAGTTTAGTGATTCATGCATTTATGACTGGGCACATTAGATTAAGCAAAATGAGATTTCATTCCATCAATAGAGAAGGTTTACAGACTTATTAACAACTCGATGACAGACAGACTTGATCACAAGACTAGAATTGAAATGGACTCGAAACATAGAACAGACTCAACTTGACTCGACCTGGTCTCAAATGGAGTGTCTTTGCGACCCATTTATTAAATTTTTTAGAAGAAGTTCCAAACACCATCACTTTACTGCGTAGCTTCAACATTCATTAGCATCGACGGAAGGGATCATTCGATCGGTTGGTCCAAGCCAAGATAGTGGATTGGATTAGGATGGGATACATCCTCTATGAGGTTCTGAATGTCATGGCGGAGGCGGATGCATTGATCGGTGGCATGGCCTAGATTTTGATGGTAAGCATATCGTAGGCTCATGTTGTAGTGGGAGGGTATGGGATCCGGTAGCGGTTTGTGAGGGAGGAGCTGTAGGTGGCCCTTTCTGAGTAAGTGGTCCAAGGCTGTGGAAAGAGGAACATCAAGTTTGGAGAATTCGCGAGGGCCTTTTGGGCGATTTGGCGGAATGGACTGGTATGGACGAAGGGCGCAGGCCATTGATTGGTTGCTAAGTGCACTGATATCCGGGGAGTTCAGGGAGTAGTTAGGTCTCTTGGACTGGTGTTGGGGTTCATCCTTTTTGAACTTTCCTTCTCTGATGGCATCCTCTATTCTGGTGCCTATTTCAAATAGCTCTTCGAATGTGGAGATGGATTGGTAGAATAGCTTGTCATGATATACTGGTTGCATGTTCTTGACCAGCATACGTACTTGCTCTTTCTCAACAGGTCTGTGGATCATTTGAGCCACTTTATTCCTCCATCTGCTCAAGAACGCAGTGAAGGACTCATTAAAGTTCTGCCTGGTAGTTTCTAGATCCCGGATGGTGATATCAAACTCTTGGTTGTAAGAGTAGTGATCAATAAAAGTTCTAGCAATGTCTTCCCAGACTCGGGTCTTGGAGGCTTCGAGGGTTAGGAACCAGGATAGTGCGGCATTCTTAAGGGTTTGCGGGAACAACATCGCAGTGTGCTCATGAGTGCAGCCCATCGATTGGAAGATGCTCATGCACAGCTTGATGTGACTTTTTGGATTCCCTGTTCCATCAAAACGGTCAATTTCAGGCATTTTGAAGTTCTCGGGCAGCCTTAGCTTGATGGGCTCAAAGAGGCCTTCCAGGTCTAACATGTAATCATCAACCCCTTTGCTCTTCCTCAACACACTTTCAAGCTTGTCAACTTTGTCTATTTTCTCCTGGAGCTTCTTCTCATATGCAAGCGGTGGGACTCCTTGAAACCAGTCTTCTTCCCCATTATTCTCGGGAGGCGGTCCAAACCCAGGCGGTGGTGGTGGGAACCCATGTGGGTACTGTGGCTGCTGCTGTTTCAGTTCTTCCATGAAACTCAAAACTTGGGCCATGCGATCAGATTGCTGGTTTATGGTTGCTCCCAACTCAGTGACCTTGTTTTCTAATTCTTCCTGATTCATGTTGGAATGACTTAGCGGGCTAATTTTGACCAAATGACTGTTCGAACTTCTGACTCAGGACGAGGATCCCAGTTGCTGACTTCGGGAATCTATACTGACCTGACAGATTTCAAGAGAAAAGGGTGTATCAGGTCCTGATAGTGACGACTTTAGACAGACAAAGACAGTGATGTGGACTGACTCGAGGCAGTGCGTGCAGATAGATGGTGCATGCATGTGGGACAAGCAGGCGGATGTAAGGCCTAATCTATATGATGCTTCTATTTCTAACAGATAGCAGTTAAACAAATAAGGCCCTAACCATATGGAGTGTGCCAACCTTACTTTCCAGTACGATCACCAAGGGATAACAGGGGTTTCCAGGTTTTTATGAAAGCTTCTAGGAGGGATTGGGCATTTCGGGGAAATTTGGGCAGAGTTTCTGGGAGAAACTGGTTAATACAGTTATATCTGGGATATCTGGGCAGAGTTTTTGGGAGAAACGGGTTAATACAGTTATATCTGGGATATCTGGGCAGAGTTTCTGGTATTTCTGGGAAATTTGAGCAGGGTTCTTGGGAGAAACTGATTAATATGGTTATAGTGATCGTACTTTCCAGCAGGTTTTCATACTCCTATGCCTTAGGACCGACAAACAAGGTTTGCGGTGTATATCTTTGCGAGCATGGAGCAGACATCCTTGTCATGATGCTTAGGCAGGTCAACTCAATGTGACTACATGTGAGTGATTGCCTTGGGAATCATAAGAAAGAGGTTCTGTTCTATGCCACATAAGCGTCTACACCGCGCAGGTAATCCCGTCAGGGCATACAGCAGTTATATCGCATTGTCCTATCTGGAAAGATAAATGAACAGTCCTATGAAAGGTTCTACGGGAATCTATATGCAAAGGCTGGGTTCAGTCAAAGAGGGTCCGTTGACGAGAGTTCCAATATACCATCAGAGAGACAGTACGGAAGTTTTTACTCTTTTTGATATACCTTGGAAGGTACAGTATCAACGGTGACTTGTGTCCTGGCACAGCAAGACCTGAACAATGTCAGCGCCGCGTTTCAGACACAGTCGGAGGGGGGGAAATGCAAGAGTGCAATGCAGTGAACCAGACACAGTAAAAAGATGATTTTAAGGATGCTTCTTATGAGTCAAACCTCTGTATTATTTTGTTTTGAAAATAAAAATCCCCAGCAGAGTCGCCAGATTGTGGATACCGGGCTTCCACCTCTTTTTGATGTTTTGAAATTTGTTTGATTTTGAATCAAGGAGAGAGAAAAGGTCTGTTGAAAACAGATACAGAGTCGCCACTTGGTCTTTAAGGAACCAAGAAACCTAATTTTGACTCACCCAAATGGATAAAGGGCACCGGCCCTTCATAACCAAAGAACTTGGTTCGGGGTTTTGGTATGAGAGAGGAAGGAGCCTTTGTCGCGACTAAAACACCCTCAACTCGCCCCATCTTTCGACGGGCCTCAATTAGCATCCAAATAATCATCTTATACTATGTATGGTTCGGCAATTAATACTATGATAGTATATTACATTACATAAGAAACTTGAAAATGGAAGATCTAAAGATAAAATATCATTCATAAGATCTAAATCAAATATCATGCAATGTAAAGTGAAAGATCACACAAATAAACCTAGGAAAAATCGTCTAATCACGCTTCAAGTAATTAAGTTTCCTTAATCTAAAGGGGACATGAATCGTTATTGAAACAAATAAGCAAAGAAATCAAAATATGCTTAGCAAACTAGTATGATGCGTGTTAATCTTTGATAAAAGAAGACCTCTCAATCCCCGGGACGGATGAGAAAGGATGATTAGATCAAGGGGAAGCATGAACGGGTGATCGAGTTCATTCCTTATAATCTCCTTAGATTAAGAGTTACAAAAACCCCAAATCTTGCATGAATGCATTGTATGTATCTAGAATGAGCCAAGGTTGTAGTGTGCTTTGTGTTTATGGATTCCTAGAATGACTTAGAAGTCTAAAATGTGTATGAATGGATGGATGAAATCAATATGGGATATGTACAAATGTAGTATGAACTACTTCCTAAGATATGAACTAATTTGGAATGCATATGAGCATCAAATCAAAGAATGAAAGTTAAAGTATACTTGCTGTGAATAGTGGACAGAACAGTAGCATGATCTTTTGGAATTTGAAAAGAGGGGTTAGGAATGTTATCAATGCATGATTTTTTATGGAGATGTTCCTTATTGTGTCTAGAACACAAACCAAAAGGCCAATCTTGAATAGCTATCACAGATTGAGAGAAATTATATAAACAATAGAGGTCACTCAGAAACAGAGTTCGTACTGTCGACTGAAATGTTAGAAATTCTTAGAAAATGAAAACGAATGATCTAGAGGCCCATTTTATACAGAAAGTTTCCTAAGACATTGAATTTCAAGGGAAAAATAAGTTAGGACCACCCTTTTTGGAAAGGTTTTCTGGAAAAGAGGTCGTAAGTTGACCTAGCTGCTGTGACAGCAAAGGCAGAATGTTTGGAAGGAATGTTTGGGTCCAAATGGACCATTTCCAAGTACTTCCAAGTCAAACCAAAAATCATGGGTGTTCTCCAATGAGTTAGGAAGACTTTCCAAGTGGCCTTGTATCCATATGTTGTGTATTGAGTTCTAGAAAAATCTTTGAACTCAACTCACTCACTGTTTTGACTCATTGTTTTGAAGATTTTGGAGAAAACAAAGTTTTGTTTCTTGAAACCAAATGAGAGGGATTGAGAGGGGTTTTGAAATAGATGTTTTGAAAACATGTTTTCAACACTCAATAAGGATCATAGCCACTTAGAATACCTACATCAAACTCATCATTTAAGAACCTCCAAGATTGTTGGAGAGATTTATTTTATTTTTGGGCATAACTTCAATACATTCCAAGAATACCTTGGAAGTATTGAGGTTATGATCATCATCTATCAAACATGTTTTTGAGGTCAAGAGCTACTATCCATAAGGATTCACTCACCCCAAACTTCATGTCATCACTTAGATGATGATGAACTAGTAAGTAAATAAAGAAAAATGAACATATATATAATCAAAGCAAGTAAATAGCAATCAATAGATGATAATCAATGTGATTTTGGACTTGTAGCTTGGTGTTTCACTCATAGATTTTGACATTTGGACATGGAAGTAGCTTCCTATCTCATGAATGCTCAAGAATGAGGGTTGGAGTGGACTTTGAATGTGAAGTATATAGAAGGATGATGGAAGAAAACAAGAATAAAACTCACTTTCTTATGGAAAATCAATGGGAGAAGCTCCCTTTCTCTCTTCTAAACCTATCTCTATCTCTCTTCTTCTCTACAACTTTTTAAGCTTTGCACTTGGCCCCCCCAAAATGAAGAGCAATGGGGGGTTTAAATAGGCCAATTTGGGGTGGTTTGGGGTTTTAGAAGTACTCCCATTGGTCCCAAACAACTGTGAACATAAAACTATGTCGTTTTGGCTTTCAATTAATCAAATTGGACCCCCAAAAAAATTACAAAAATGGACTCTGCGAGGGATGAGTGCCGTGGCGGCACTGGGCCAGTGCCGCGGCGGCAGTGCTCCTCTGAAGCCCAAAAAATTACGTTTAGGCCCCCAGAGGTTCCGGTATTCGCGAAAAGGCCCTATTTCGTCCGAAATTCACAGAAAATGCATACGAACTCCAAATTGAGGTTGTGATATACCGTTGGAAAGGTAATGGAGTCTACTCTACATAAAAAATAGTTTGGGGATAAGTCACTTTGAAAATTTTTACGGTATTCGCGATAAAAGCCGATTTGATCGCCTTTTTCGCCTTTGGAAATTCATAATAAACTCGTTTTAAATCCGAAAATTATGTGCGATATACCGTCGGAAAGCTGTTGACCTCTAGTATCCATGAAAAATATTTGAAAATTGTTTCGGTGCCCCGATTCCAAAGTCAAATCTTGGTCAAACTGGTCAAACCTGGGATTCCCGGGAAGTTCTGGGAACCTCCGGGAGCTCCCAGGAGCCGACGTTTTCGCTCGATTCTCTTTTAAAACTCATTTTATCATTTTTCTTACGACATAGCATGTTTTCAGAACTTCGGGACCAAATCTGGGAGTCTTCGGGCTTTCAGGGGCATTTTGGTCAATCTGAGCATTCTGAGAGATAGAGCTGACTTCCAGGAGTCCTTTTGAGTCTTTTACGATCATTGTGAACCACCAAGCTATGGGTCTCCTAAATCTGATAGCCGACAAAATGGGGTGTCTACATGGGTAGGAGTGCAATTATAATTCTTTAGTGGTATGAATTATAATTTATGGAAATAGGAATCTGATTCAGTTCGAATTAGGGTTTCCTAATTCCATAAGGAAGCCTATTCCTTATTGACTTCTTATGGTCCCTATCGTAGCCTATATATATGCTGCTTTGGCTCTCTTCTGATTTAGCGTTTTTTTATATAGAGAATTATAACTCGAAATAGAAAAGAGAGCGAAAAAGAGGGAGAGCAGAAGACAGAAAGGATTTCGAAAGAGCCCACACTCAGTTCGATATTCTGGCAGCAAAGGAATACGGTAGAAGATCGTGAGCTGTTATCGAGCCCGTGTTCTCGATTCGTCTACTACAACAATCCGTTTTATCAGTTTAAGGTAACCCTAGTTCCGCCCTTGTAGGGTTATTGTAGTTTTCACGTATTTTTTTTTTTGCAGTACCAACTTATACGCGCTGTCAACGAATTCTGGGAACGCAGTTTCCTAACACTAGGAAGTCTTGTGTGCCCAGAAGGGATTATCTGAGATGATGACTATGCTCACTCGATACGGGTCATGCAAACTCTTAATCGCTCTCAAGCAATTCCCTTTTATATCCCATGACATCTGGGAAGGTGTTATTGTGAGTATAAGATTACATCTCCTATATCGTATTTAGCTAAAGCATCATTGACCTTGTATGCATCCGAATCCATGAAGAGTACGGTGATAATCCGATCATATGATCCTCCTACCCAATAAATTTCAAATCCATCTTTAAAAGAAAATGGATTTTTGCCGTCTTTATTCGAAAATTTTCAATCGTTCTTTTCAAAATTGTTGGTGTAGACACCGCATTTTGATTCTTTTTTTTGGTAGGTCAAAATGGGGTGTCTACAGTTGGGGCCCATTTTTTAAATAAAACTCCAAACTAACCTTGCTAAGGTATATTTTCACGTTCTTATCTTCGAAGGAAGAACTCAAAATTTTTGGGGTGTTTGCTTTTGAAAAAGTTCACCAACTAAAGAAGTGTTTTTCAAATGAATTTTCAACCCAATCATCTTTTGTTGGTAAATGTTTTCATCCTCATTTTCGAATAAAAGATTCAAAATTCTTGAGAATTGTTTTTGGAAGATCTCATCATCTTTTGAAATGAATTTCAGAAAATTTTAAATAACCAACCTTCGAAAGGGTAATGAGGATCACAAGGAGAGGAGAAATTAGCGCACTTGACATGGGCGAGGATTTTATGTGCTTATATGTTTATGTGTTAAGGTTAGGATTTTCTTTTCCTTGGCATATAGAATAGGCACACACACACACATGCATTGCATCCGTGTGACACATAAAAAAAGAAAAAAAAATTTCTACCAAATGACATCTAAAAACAAAATATGTCTTTGTATAACAAAAGGAAGCAAATAAAAAGGTTTTTAAAGAGAAAATTTCAAAATTTGTTGTAGGAGCAAAAATAGCATCAACATCAAATCAAGCGTGGTTTAGGGATCCCACGGCGAGGCTGGTAAGAAGAGAATACGCTGACATGGCCGAAGAAAGAAACAACGAAGAAATAGCCGGGTTAAGGACACTGGTAGAACAACAAGCGGAGCAAATGAGGCGACAAGCCGAAAACATGAACTGCATGATGGGAATGATAGAAGAGCTGAATCGCCGACCACCACCTATAGTTCCGCCAGCTGTAGACCAATCTCATGGAGGAGGAGGAGGAGATTGGTTTGACAATCAGGAGGCGTAGTGGGTTGATGCGCTACAAGCCAACAGGGAAAGGGAGAAGGCTGAGAAAGAAAAGTTACTGACCGAGAAAATAGAGAAGTTAGAAAGGGTAATGCGCAAGGCTCAGGGAGTTGATACCTATCTGATGGAGCTAGAAGGGTTGTATGACGAAGTACGTGAGACGCAACCTTTCGGGTTTAAGATGCCAATTTTTGACAAGTTTGATGGGACCGGGAATCCTCGCAGCCATATAAGGATGTGTATTGGAGCTTTCCAACCAAGTGGGCTGAGCACAACCATGATGGCGGTCATATTCCAATAGACTTTGACCAGGGCTGCTTTATCATGGTATCTTACTCTCGAACCAAGCAAGACCAGGGTGTGGGAGGAAGTAATCAAAGCATTTGTGGCACAGTACGAGTACAATCAAGATTTAGACGTCACTGTCCGAGATTTGGAGACCACTAGGCAAGGGAACAAAGAATCATTCACCGAATACCTGAGCAGATGGAGGGGAAAGGCAGCTAAAATGGTACAAAGGCCATCTTAGAAGGACCAGATCCGAATGCTGATGAAGAAGTTACAGCCAGTGTATCAAGAAAAGATGAGGTTTCAGTCAATCAACACCTTCGCCGAGGTTTTCGATGTCGGGACAAGGATAGAAGATGCAATCCAAGAAGGGATAATTAAGAGAGAGGAGCAACCAAACCGGTATAGGAGACCAAACTACGGGTCCAACGGAGGGCAAACATGGGGTCACTCCGGCCCCACCGACGTCAATGCACTAAACGGGCCAGAGAGGAAGTTTGACATAACACCAAAGAGAGGAGGAGACAAAGCACCAAGAAAATTCTCAGATCTGGGAGTATCACTATCAACTGCCCTCGACAGGCTGTTAGCAAATGGGCATCTCCGTCAGTTGGAACCTCGACCTCTACCGAGTCCGCTTCCACTGAATTTCCAAGGAGACCTATTTTGTAAATTTCATCAGTAGAAGGGTCACTCAACAGATCGATGTATGAGATTGAGGCACGAAATCCAGGACCTCATCGATAATAAAGTAATTTCAGAACCGCCTACCAAAGCTCCAAATGTTACTAAAAATCCGCTCCCGAATCATCAAGCCGTGCTACCACCGTAGGGTCTTTATCACTTGGGGGTAGAAGAAGCAACCTTCGATCCGTCTAGGCTAATCACTAAGGCCGGGACACCAAGGAAGCCATACCAGCTGCCGAAGGATCCAACAATCTGTACTTTGGAGGATCAGCCAGGGAAGAGTAAAATAGGACAGTCAGACTGGTGGGTTCAAGGGAGTGACAGTCAAGATGTGAGCCAAGTAGAAGACGATCTTTGGTACGAGAGCGACAAGGAAGCAGAGGTGGTGAAGGATACTTTGAAAACTGATCCAGAAGTCGACAATCTGTGGGCAAGGGAAGAAGTCAGTCATTTAACTCGATCAGGCAGGCACTTTCAACCGCATGAGCTAGAGGAAGATCATCTGGGGAAGGAATTGGACAAGGGAATAGGGAAAATGAACGAAGAAGAGGAAGAAGACAGGGTTCTCAAGCAGATGAAGAAAACTCAGGCCAATATCACCATTTGGGGGTTACTGATAGCATCAAAATGCCACAGACAGGCAGTGTTGGACGCCCTTAATCAATCTGATGTTCCCATCGACACAGCACCAGAAGATATTGTGGGAATGATTGGCAGAATCTCGACCTTGGCTATCACCTTTTCCTCATATGACATACCCCCCGGAGGACCCATGCTCAACAAGCCGTTGTATGTCACTGTTGAATGTTTGGGGAACACCGTGCCCGCTTATCTCATTGACAACGGGTCTGCTCTGAATGTATGCCCCTTCCGAACAGCCAAACGAATGGGCTTAGATGAATCGTCTTTCGTGCCATCCCAGCAAAAGGTCAGGGCGTATGACAACACTCAGAGAACGATCATGGGCATCATCTTTCTTAATCTTGTTATTGGACCAGTAGACAAAGAAGCTGAATTCCAAATCATTGATATCCCTGCCTCCTTTAATCTACTGCTAGGAAGGCCATGGTTGGATAGCTTGGGTGCCATACCGTCCACCATTCATCAAAAGGTAAAATGTGTTTGGAAGAGCAAAGTCTGTGACATTCTCGGGACAGCTGGGTTCTTTCATCCGAAGCATCATCAAGCGCACCGGTTCTAGAATTACAGCTAGAAGAAGAAGAAGCAAACATTGGAGGGTTTGAGTTCGTCGGCATGATTAAAAAAGAAAAGCCAAGAGAATTCCTGCAACTGTACTTTGACCAATACATAAGCCCGTTGGTCGCAGGGATCATGAAGAAAATGGGTTTCTTTCCAGGATTAGGGCTGGGAAAGAACCACCAAGGCCTGCCGGAGTTTCCAAAAATCCTTACTCAGGCTCATACTCACGGTCTGGGGTACCAACCACCCAAGAAAGGGCAAAAAGAAAAGAAGAAAGCCGTCGATGCGCCATTAGACCCTTACCTAAAGACGCTCAACAGGTATTTTATGAAGGAAGGAGAAGATTTCCCCTTTTGTGGCTTCCCAGAGCCATGGGTGGACCAGAAAGATAAACGTTTAAAGCCAGAGTTCGAGATCTTGTTTTCTTACGAGTTTTCTGCATATGAAAATCCATTTTTGCAGCTGCCTGCCAAGTTGGTTCTGCCAAGGATTGGGTTGGTGCGCTAGACGGCTCTGTCATGAAAAACCTGTTGGGTGAAAAGAGCACAGAAGTTATAGTGGATCATGGAAAGGCCAGGGATGAATATGTTGAAGGTCTGGTGGAGGAGGCAGCCGAGAGTGAGAAAGATGAGGAAGACCGACAAAGGAAGGGCCGCGAAAGAAGAGATGGAGGAAATTACCAAGACGGGGGATCTGGAAGAACGCTTCATCGCCGATCTGGGAGGAGAGAACAAAAGAGAGTGGGTTTTTGAGTCTAGTGATAGGTATCCCCCACACCCAGAGTCTGTAATAGCCCAAATGAGGCGTCTTTCAATTTCTATGTCTGTTGTAATCACTCCAAAGAAAATCAATGAGAACATGACTGATTCTGCCTACTCGAACGCGCTTAATGAATGTGATGAATGTGATGATCATGAAATACCCCTTGAATTGAAAAAATTAATTGAAAAAGAAAAAGAATCTGCATGTAAAATCATTAAGGAAACTCCAACCATTAATCTAGGAAATGAAAATAATCCTCAAAATGTCTTTATCGGCTCTACACTTGGCAAAGAAGAAAGCGAAGAATTAATCAAACTATTAAGTGAATTCAAAGATGTTTTCGCATGGTCCTATAATGATATGCCAGGCATTGATCCAGAGATAGTCCAACACCACATCCCCATTTTTCCAAATTCGAAGCCAGTGAAACAAAAATTGAGGCGAATGAGGACTGAATGGGCACTCAAAGTCAAAGAGGGAGTTGAAAAGCAGTTAAGAGCCGGATTCTTAATGGTCACCGAGTATCCAAAATGGATCGCCAGCATAGTGCCTGTCCCCAAAAAGGATGGTCGTGTTAGGGTTTGCATTGATTTCCAAGACCTAAACAAAGCAAGCCCTAAAGATGATTTCCCTTTACCACATATCGACGTCCTCGTTGATAACGCCGCCGGGCATGAGCTTCTGTCCTTTATGGATGGATTCTTCGGCTATAACCAGATCCTCATGGCACCAGAGGATAGAGAGAAGACCACTTTCATCACGCCATAGGGAACATACTGCTATAGGGTGATGCCATTTAGGCTCAAGAATGCAAGGGCAACATATCAGCGAGCCGCTACCACGTTATTGCACAACATGATCCATAAAGAGGTGGAAGTGTATGTGGACGATATGATTATGAAATCTAAAGAGAGGGGAGGACACTTGGAGGCTCTGAGGAAGTTTTTTGGGAGGCTAAGGGAGTTCAGGATGAGATTAAACCCACAGAAATGTACCTTCGGAGTCACCACAGGAAAATTGTTAGGGTTCCTTATTACTCAGAGGGGAATCGAAGTAGCCCCAACCAAGATAAAAGCCATAGTCGAAATACAGCCACCCAAGAATGAAAAAGAGTTGAGAGGGTTCCTGGGTAGAATACAATTTATAAGCTGTTTTATCTCAAAGCTCACCATGACCTGCGACCCGCTATTTAAATTACTCAGAAAAGGAGAGAAGTTCGAGTGGGATACCTTGTGCCAGAAAGCCTTCGATAAGATTAAAACTTACCTCCAAAACCCACCTGTCCTGTCACCACCTTCACCCGGGAAGCCTCTGCTGCTGTACCTTTCTATGACCGAGGATTCAATGGGATGCATGTTGGCCCAAGAAGGAGAAGAAGGACACGTAGAAAAGGCCATTTATTATTTGAGCAAAAGGATGACCGGATACGAGTTGAAGTACTCACCCTTAGAAAAAGCATGTTGGGCCTTGGTCTGGTGTACTCGTCGCCTCAGGCACTATATGTTAGCCTTCCCCGTGATCTTCATCTCCCAAATGGATCCGCTCAAATACCTGTTCGAGAAACCCACCTTGACCAGTAGGATTTCTCGATGGACCATGATGCTATCCGAGTTTGATATCAGATATGTCACCTCCAAATCTGTCAAGGGGAGAGACATCGCCGAGTACCTAGCTGACTTTGTCGTGGAAACTAGGGAGAAAGGAGAATTCAAGTTTCCTGACAAAGGAGTAATGGAGGTAAGGGAGGATTTGTGGAAGATGTATTTCGATGGGGCCGCCAATCAATTAGGCTACGGAGTCGGGGTTATCCTTGTAGCACCTGATGGAACTCCTACCCCATTGTCAGTCAAGCTTAAATACAACTCAACCAATAACACAGCAGAGTACGAAGCATGCATAGTGGGAATGGAGGCGGCGCTGGCCTTAAAAGTTGAAAATTTTGATGTGTTCGGAGATTCCAATTTGATCATATCCCAAGTACGGGGAGATTGGAGGGTGAAACACGAGAAGCTGAGGCCATACCATGACTATTTGGAGAGTTTGAAAGAATAATTCAAGAAGATATCATTCTACTACCTTCCTCGAGAGGAAAATCAATTGGCCGATTCCCTAGCAACCCTGGCATCAATGATACGGATCCCCTCAGGAGTCATGATGGTCCCATTATCCATAGAGATCAGAAACCAACCCTCATTTGAGACAATCGCGGTCATAGAAGATGAGGGAGAAATACCGTGGTATACGGATGTGTGGAAGTTCATTAAAGAAGGAGAATACCCCGAAGGAGCCTCAGAAAATGACAGAAAAGCAATCCGAAGGTTCTCAGCCCAATTTGCAATCTATGCAGATAAGCTGTGGAAAAGATCATACACAGGGTACAATTTGGAATGCCTATATAGAAAAGAAGCCAAAAGAATGATGGAGGAAATACATGAAGGAGTCTGCGGGCCCACATGAATGGGCATATGCTGGCAAAGAAGATTATTCGGCAAGGATATTATTGGACGACTTTGGACAAAGATTGTTGCGAGTATGCCAGGAGATGTCACAAATTCCAAATCCACGCCAATCTAATGCATACCCCGCCTTCCTAGCTCTACAGCATGACCACGCCTTGGCCTTTCTCAGTTTGGGGCATTGATATCATTGGTGAAATAGTTCCAAAGGCTTCCAATGGGCATCGATATATAATCGTGGCGATAGACTACTTTATTAAATGGGTGTAGGCCGCGTCATACGCCACATTAAAAGCTAAGGATGTTGTGAGCTTCATCGAAAAGAACATAATCTGCAGATATGGGGTCCCCAACAAGTTTATCTCAGATCATGGTAGCCATTTCCAGGGAGAAGTTATCCCGCTTTTAGAAAAGTACAAGATCACCCGCCATCAGTCCTCTCCATACAGGCCTCAAACAAACAGAGCGGTAGAAGCAGCTACTAAAAATGTTAAAGAAATCTTGGGAAAAACAACATATACATACAAAGATTGGCACGAGAAGCTACTGTTTACACTGTGGGGGTACCGGACCTCTGTAAGGACTTCTACAGCAGCTACACCTTATTCGCTGGTTTACGGCATGGAGGCCGTTCTCCCAGTCGAAGTAGAGATACCCTCTCTCAGGGTTTTGGCAGAGTGTGAGATCACCGAATTGGAATGGATACAAGGAAGGTATGAGGAGTTGATGTTGCTCGATGAAAAGAGATTGGCCACAATAAACCATACTCGTGGATATTAGAAGAGGATAGTTCGTGCTTTCAACAAAAAGGTCCGCCAAAGGAAGCTTGCTGAGGGTGACCTGGTCCTCAAAGAACTGAAAGTGCCCGTTTATGACCCCAGAGGAAAATTCAAACGCAACTGGGTCGGACCGTACATCATAAAGACTCTCCTCTCTGGAAGGGCGGCCTATCTCATGGACCTAGACGGGGTTGAATTTAAGCAACCAATTAACCTCGATCACCTCAAGAAGTACTTTGCTTGAAACCATTTCTTTCAAAACCTCCTACCTCGATGAACTACGCTTGACCTGATTCCCGCTAGGGGATACGTAGGCAACCTACTTGGTTCGGTCATTAAAAAATAAAACCGCCCGAGCGGCATCTTCCTTCAAGCCTTGAACCGAACTACTGCAGGCCTGATACCCATTCGGGGATAAGTAGGCGGGCTTTCAAAAGCCTTCGGACCATAAAAAGAAAAGCCCTATGCTGAACTAGGGGCAAACTGGCGTTTGCCCGGAACCACTTCGAAACCCCAAAACCAAGGGCAAACTTCGTCTGTTATCCGAAGAACCCAGATATTTACCTAAAACCCATCTCTGGATTTCCTGGCTATCAAAATGAGTACTATAAAATAAATGAGAATTCACGGTACAGAAAGAGTAAAGCTTGAAGCAAAACACAAAGCAAAGTAAAGAGCCAAGAAGAGACATTAAAAGGAGAAATTCTTCATAGAAGATTAATCGGAGGAGTGAACATTTTGATTAAACATGATAGAGCTTTTCCTAAAAAGATGAAAGCATTCTTTTGAAAAATAATAAAGAAAATCACATTCAAAAGCGTAAAAGGATAGGCAGGACTTGTCTGAAATTTTTGTAAAATAGAGCTTTGTCCTGTTTGTCTTACTTCCATCAATATATATCTGTGCAGCCTGTCTCTAGATCGGTGTTTGAATATGAAAAAGGTACTCAGCGGTAGGCACTATCAAAGTCAGGATTCTCAGAAAAAGAGCTGAAACCCTGTCATGCCAAGCCTTAATGAAAGCCTTCACAATAGAAGGGCGCAAAGTGGACCCCTTAGTGAAATCAGCGGTAATAGTCTCATTCATGTCCTGCAAAAGTCCGAACTGATGGACCACCCGGCCAGGAATGTAGAAAGTGGTAGCATGCAAGCCAGGCAACCAAATGCCGGGTCGCCCAGGAAGGCATACGGCGACAGAGCAGTAAACCCACTACAGGCAGGTCCAGCAAATGTCACCAGGAGAAAGACCTCGGAACCAGCCAAGCCAAGCGTCGGCAGAGTGGAATAGGCAATGAACCTCCATACGGTCATAGGGAAGTGGCCCACGAAGATGTGAGGAGTGTATGAAGAGATTAAGGCGTTCCATAAGCCAAACCTGTAAAACAAAAGGTGCTCCCGCGGATAACATAGCCTCAGCATTATGAGCATGGCCCAAACCAATCAGAGTCTCACCAAGAATCAGCATAACAACACTCTTTATCTCCTGCAAACCACAGGCAATGGGCATAAGAATGTTGGAAGACGACTGAAAGAGGAAGTAAGAAAGCATAGCTATCGACAGGGCGCTGCGGCAAATGATCTGATACTCTCCATCATAAAGGTCTCCTATGGGAGCGTAAACGGAAGAGAGGCGCTCAAAATCAATCTGCCTGTCGCAAATAAAAGAGCCCGCCGCATTCCGAGATGTATGGAGAAGAGTGGCTAAATCCCGGACATACCCGGCCTGAACCAAAGGAACTGTCAACTCAGCAAAAGAATCAGTGTGCAGAATGGCACTAAATTCCTCAAACAAGGGGCAAGTCTCCTGAGAGCCAAAACGAAAGACGTTAAGAGAGGGATCCCAACATTGGATGGCAGCTCGAAGTAGGCCCTCATTCAAATTCATCCGTCGGAAAGAGAAAAGATCATTCAGTCTGAAGCACTCAAAGTTGAGCCTATCAATGCCAGAAAGGGTATCCATCCATGGAAAAAAGGATTTAGGAGCTAATGGGGGCCATTTGAGAAGGAAGTAAAGAAGGGAAAATGGTGTTTTGCGGAGTATTAGGGAAGGAAGTAGTATAAATAGGAGAATAGAACTATCCACCTACCCGCGACACTCGATAAAGCAGGACGGCACTCAACGAAGTGTCGTGCGGCAGTCCGTAAGTGCCGTTGCGGCATTCACGGAGTGCCGCTGCGGCACTCGCTGAGTGCCGCTGAGGCCTAACCAAGTGCCATCCTGGGCCTTGTTTTGGCCAGGGTCTGTTTGTAACAGTTTTAGCCCACCTGCAAACGAAAAAACTGAATATAGAACAATAAAACGTGCGCATCATGCAGCACGCGCAACAAAACCAGGCTATGGCCGCATACATTCATCCATTCATTCATTCATTTGTTCATTTCAAAATAGATAGAAGAGATAGAAGCATTCAAAGCTCAAATAAAAGGGGGACCAAGCTATGGTCCCACATACGGCAAGAGAAGGACCAAGCTATGGTCACACATACAGTGAATATTAATAAAAAAAAAGCAGAAAAGATAAAGGTAATGCAACTGCCTATCCTACCGGCTATCATGGAGCCATCATCAAGAGTAAAATGTGTACATAGGTATATACAATCATCCAAAAATACAGCATAATCCTCTCCAAGAACACTAAAAAAAAAAAAAAAGGCCGATCAACCCTGGCCCCGGCCTCGAGTCTACCGGGTCACTCGTCTGAGGGGCTCCTCCTCCGGCTCTGTCTCGCTCCCGCCACCCCTTCCTCCACTGCTATCCCCACCGCTACCTCGTCCCACACCTTCAAGAGCACCGCTACCTCCAGGAGTATCACTGAGGGGATTGCCGAACTGCTGAAGCCGCTGCTGAAGCTGCCCCACCTGCTGGGACAGGACTCTGATCTCTACCGCCTAAAATAAGAGAAGATGAATTCGGAAAGTATTGAAAGGACAAATGCAATACTGAGAATAAAAGGATAAAGATCATACCTGGGCCCTCAACTGAGCCGCGGCAGTCGCCCGAGCTCTCTCAGTCTAAAAACAAGAACCAAGAATGAAGATTAGTAAAAGGAGAAGCAATCAAAGTCAAAGTGAAAGGCGAGGATAAGTTTCTTACCATCCACTCTCGCCCGAGAACCCACTGCTTTACGCTGTGGGCATACGTCAAGCCCTCCTCTGCATAAGCACGCGGGACAACGTCATAATGAAGAGGAATAGTAGGGGCGCCCTGTGAGAGCTGGGGATCATCGTCGAGAAGGGTTTGCCGAACGAGACAGTCGACATGGTCCAATCCCACTCGGGTAAGGCAGGAGGACGAGCCGCAGCAGGAACAGGCTGCAAACAAAAAGAATAAAATGTAAATAAAGGATGAAAGAAAACTCATAAAAGAATAAAGGAATCATTTACTCACCCGAGTCACTTCCATCAGAGGGAAGTTCGGCATCAGCTTAGCAGCACGGAACACTGGGTATCCGGTGGGAGAGTCCACAAAGTCGTGGATACTCAAGCCCATCAGAGCAGTCGTATGCTCGCTACCCTGGAGTGTGTCTGTGGCTCTCATAGAGTCAGGAGGAGGGTATGGCACAAAGAATCCAGGGGCTGTCAGTGACTGCCTAGTCACCCTCTCTCCCAAGTACCACACCTGGCCCTCTGGCCCATCAAGAAGTCATCTCGTCAGGTCGTATCCAGCCGACTTTCGGATCCCCGCGCGAGCGTCAGGAAGCACCCTAAGCCATGGCTGCCAGTGAACATGCTGCTCCCTCAGGTTCGTCAGGAAGTTCCTGAACGAAATAAAATCGTGGGCCCCAGTCTTCCGCCCGACTCTATCCTTTGCCCATTTCAGCCCCTGGGGCATGATGAGGGCGTCAGCATCGCGTGTCTCAGGGGACATCATGCGGAGATACTCGTGGGACCAAATCTGCAATATAAAAAAAAAAGAGAAAAGAAGAGGTTAGTCTCGCAATTTAAATAAGTTTCTGAAAGTGTAATAAGCAGTGAAATATAGAAAAGGGTATAACTCCCACGCTCTCCAATAGCCACCAGTGGAAGCCGGCCTGCCCCGGAAAATGTCGCCCATATGCCTGTACAAGATGGCTAACCCTGCACCAGCCCAGTCATACTCATCAATCCGGTCCAGGTGCTCCAAGGATGCTACCAGGGAAATAGATACCCGGTCACCCTTGGTGCTCAATAGAGAGCACCCCATCATGTACATGAGAAAACCCCGGGTCATCTGCTCGTCGGTAAAACCCTGCTGACCCCTAAACATATCCATGAACCATCGGGCTGTGACCAAAGACTCCTCCGGGACCACTCCCAACAATGGCTCCACCTGGTCCCACTCTGTATCCGCCAGATACCGTAAATGCTCTCCACCAAAGGCAATCCCCGTAATCATCGAGAAGTCGAGCGGGGTCAGGGTCATCTCCCCAAAGTCAAAATAGAAAGTGTTGGTGGTATCCCACCAACGCTCCGCTAAGGCATGAATCTGTCGGAGATCATTCGAGCTCTTCATCAAGAGCTTGACGAAGTCCCCGAAGCCAGCAGCAGTAACTAGACTCTTCACCGTCGGGTTCAGCTCCCCGAACCACTCAAAGCAGTAGGCCAAACTCCCGTGCCCTTTCAGCACGTCGGGCGGAAGCTGCAAAAGTTAAAAATAATAATAAATAAAACAATGGTGTTTATACTCGTAACTATTTTTTTCGTAAACATGCATTACCCTCATGAGGATAAAAGAAGAAATGAAGTAAATGAATAAAAGAAGGGCGACAGCAGCACGCGTAAGCATAAAAGTTGCATTAGTGAAAGGTGTACAAAGTTGTGATTGAAATACATTACATTCGTGAGTACTAATAGAAAATAAAAAAAATAAAAAAAAAATTAATAAATAAAACAAATGAACGACGAACTAAACATGGGAATAAACGTGGTTCATAAGGGTGACAGTCGCATTGCACGAAAAGTATGGGAAGTTTCGTCAGGCACCGTATTCATAAGAGATAATATAATGTCAATATGTTCATAAGATTCGTAATAGGATAATCTGAAAAGAGAAGTAATGAGTGAAAGCGCGTATACCTCTCGCTGAAGCGCTCATGCCGACAAGTGTTGGCCCGGGTCCCGAAGCAGTAAGGAAGGGTCAGAGTGGGGAATGGCCGTATACTTGGCCTTCTTCTTCTTACTCCTCGAACCACTAGCCATAGTCTGTTTAGAAGAAAAGAGGAACCGAGGGTTAAACTTCAAAATAAATCAAGAAAGCAATCAAAATAAAGAGAATTTTGAGGTTATGATCGAGTAGAACTTACCTGTGAATCTCTTGGATCAATGCGAATAAAAGAAGAAAAATCTCCGGAGAGGATCGAAGAGTGGAAGAGTTGAGGAGTGAGTGAGAAATGAATTGAAACCTTCAGTTTAAGCATTCTGCCGCTCAGAACAGCACTCGGGAAATCGTGCGCGACAGTCTCTGCACTGCCGTGCGGCACTCACTGAATGCCGTCGCGGCAGTCACGGACTGCCGCACTTTGGAGCGTGTGCCGCAGTTGAGGCAGTTTAAGTGCCGCATGTCTTCCCCCCAAATTTCAAAATAAACCCCAAAATTTTAATCCAAACCCCCTGATTTTGCCCACTTTTGGCACTTTCATCCCCAAATAATATTATTCGACTACAGATTTCGAATACTGAGGTGAATCTAGGTCTGATTGACCCCTAATCTTGAAATTTGAAATGGACTTGGGTCTGATTGACCCTTGATTTTTGGGATAAAAATATAATTGAGTCTGATCGACTCTTGATTTTGAAATTCAAATAAAAATTTGAGTCAGCTCGACTCCGAAATTTGAATTTAAGTTTGTTCGACTCCCAAATATTGAAAAAAATAAAAAGATAGATTTGAGCCCGTAGGCTCCCAACTTTGAAAGATTGAAATTAAATTTGAGCCCGCAGGCCTAACTCTTGAAAATTTGAAATAGATTTGAGCCTGTGGGCTCCCAATTCTTGAAACTTGAAAAGATCAAAGCCCGTGGGCTCCCGATTATGAATAAAGTTTGGGTCTGTGGACTTCAAATTCATCTTAATACGATTACCCTCGTTTTGAGAATATAACAGATTTATATTCTTGATCCGCGTAACAGATTTTTGTCGATCCTTTGGTTGAGAGTGTAACGGATTTACATTCTTAGTTCTCGCAACAGATTTGTGTTAGCCCTCGTTATGAGAATATAACTGATTTATGCTCTCGATCCGCGTAACAGATTTACGTCGATCCCTTGTTTTGAGAATGTAACGGATTTACACTCTCGGTCCTCACAACAGATTTGCGTTAGCCCTCGTTCTGAGAATATAACAGATTTATATTCTCGATTCGCGTAATAGATTTACGTTGATCCTTTGTTTTGAGAATGTAACTGATTTACACTCTCGGTTCTCGCAACAGATTTGCGTTAGCCCTCGTTCTGAGAATATAACGAATTTATGTTCTCGATCCATGTAACAAATTTACGTCGATCCTTTGTTTTGAGGATGTAACTGATTTACACTCTCGGTTCTCAAAATAGATTTGTGTTAACCCGCAATTTTCAAAACCAAAAGCATCTTCTTGACCCCCGTAACAGATTCTGCATCAGTCAAAAATTTGGTAATCTTCTCTGACTAACGCGTCATGTAGTGTGCGTCACATGTAGAGAAGACATGATAAGCATGATGCTTGCATAACCAGGTCTATTCAGAAAATACCATTACATGGCATGCGCATCATGACAGGATAGGTGCATCCATCTGTGTGACTACTTGCGTTTATGCGTGTTTGACCCCGTGCCCGAACTACGCTTTGGTCTGATTCCTGACGGGATACGTAGGCAGCTCACCATTGAGCACGACCTGGGTGAACCCTTGCCACACGCATGTTCTCTTTTTGCAACGCATTTTGTTTTTTACCTAAATCCGACAGTTTGGTAAAAGGCTTGTCTTCACGCAAGCTTCGACATTCACTTGTGAAACGCGTTGCTCCACATGCTCTGTCGAAGAGGGGCAAACTGTAGACACCCCAATTTTGACCAAACGTCGAATTTAGGAGAGTGTCACCTCCAAGTTCAATGATGATAATGACCGAAAGATTTGAAGTATTCTAAACTCTTCAGAAAGTTCTCTAATTGCGATAAAATTTGCACAAGAAAAGAGAAATACTAGGTGTTCAGGAAAATTCGGGTATAAGACACTATTTTCATAAAAATAAACTTTTTAGAAGAAAAAGAAAGAAAAGAAAAGGTGAAAAAGAGGAAATTTGCTAAAACGGGCACTTGGAAGTTTTAGCGGCAAGTGCCGTGCGGCACTCACCAACTGCCGTTACGGCACTCATCAACTGCCGCCAACATTTTCTGACTGCCAGTTTTAAAATCCGTATTTTGTGGTACAATACGTATATGTATGTGGATAAAAATAAAAAAACTGATAAATTAAGGCTGACATAAACGCGACAATCAATAATTTGGCGCGACTCTTAGTAAGTGTCGCGCGGCAGTCATGGAGTGCCGCCGCGGCTTTCACGGAGTGCCATTCCGGCATTCCCAAAGTGCCACGGAAGACTTCCTGACTGCCGTTAACTCGAGCAGTCTGCTTTTTTCAGAAAGTACGCATTGTACCACCAATGAGATATTTACACCTGTCTTTTACTCAGAATTCACTGAAAATACCTAGGTTATTTTGTCTATAAAAGAAGAGGGATCATCCTTGGTATGAAAAAGAGAGAGATATACCATAATATACCACTATAACAACACATGTTTGGGAGAGATAGAGAGTTTTGAGAGCTTGAAGAAGAGCTTGAAAGATCTTCAAAGTAGAGAAGCTTTGAGGATAGTTTGGAGGTGATCTTCTAACCATAAGTTGTCTCCTTTTCAATCTATCTTTTAAGCCTCTAATCTTATTTAAGTTTTCATTCTCTTTTATTTCTTCTTAGCTTGGTTGGAAAGCATCTATGAATATGAAGTAAACAAGTTTTACCAAAAGGCTCTTTGATGGGTTTAGAGCATTAGCTCTCTTTGTCTTCTTTATTTCATTTCTTCTCTTTGTCTATACTTTTCTTTTGAGATTCTTAGAGATCTTTAATATTTCTCTTGAAGGCTCTTGAGTTTGATATTTTGAATCTCATGAAAGCTTATGCTTCATATGAGAGTCAAAGTTTGATCATCACTTCATTTTATAAGCAAATGGATGGATCCAAGTCCATACTTATGACTTGGGTCCTCTAGCTTGATGTTGCATGGAATCCTTTCTATATTCCTTCGAGACTCATGAGTGTTAGTCATATCTTCATCTCCAATGACCATCAAATGGTAGGAGAAAATAGTTTGAGTCTAAGCCCGTCTCCATGGTTTAGATTCATCATCTTGAGATTTTAAGAAGTCTATTCGTACTTCATTTGAAAATCTACAAGTATAAGGGTCTTTAGTCTCCAATGACCATCAAATGGTAGGATAAAATGGTTTAGTTTAAGTCCAACTTCATGGTTTAATAGTTGGGGTTAACAAATAAAAGTTGAACTTGACAATGAAACAGTGGATTCATAAACCGGTTTTGATCAAAGATTTTTAGTTCGAAATCTAACCGTTGGAATTAAGTGAAACCAACGGGAAAGTGTCTATAACTCAAATTTCTACCACTGTAATTTTTGTTTTAAGGAGATTT
The DNA here is from genome assembly GCA_033977485.1 of Hydrangea macrophylla. Classification (NCBI taxonomy): domain Eukaryota; kingdom Viridiplantae; phylum Streptophyta; class Magnoliopsida; order Cornales; family Hydrangeaceae; genus Hydrangea; species Hydrangea macrophylla. The sequence continues at coordinate 31,658,019 of CM066999.1, forward strand.
GATGTTTAAAATGGTTTGGTCATGAGTTTTGTGAAGTCACTACAATCTGTCCAGAGTTTCAGAACAGTAGCACTCTTTTGAAATAAGTAAATCAGAACCTTAATAAAGTGTTTGTGACCCAAAATAATTTTTTCTAAGTAGATTAGCGTGTTAGGAAGTCCTCCTAAAAAGAACAAAGCATTTCTGATTTTTTTACTAGTTTTAGAAAATCGTGCAAGAACTCTGGACAGAGGGTTGTAGAATGCTGAGTGATGTCTGGTTTTTGTTCATTTCCTTGAGATCCAACCGTTGAAACTTTGATTTCTTTTTTGGGTTAAAAACTATACACAAAGAGGCATCTTTTGTCCAAAATTCATCAAGATCAAACAACGGGAACCATGCATTTTATTTCTTTAAAGTTATGATCTGCTCTCAGCAATTTCCAGTATTCTGCAATAGTTTTAATCAATCTTATGAATAATGGCTTAGATGATATCTTCATGAGTAAAGGCTCAAACCATGTTTCAATAATGATTAGTCAAGCTTGAATTCAAAGTTTAGGTGATCTAAATCATTGAGTATTTTATAATTTATCTTTGTTCATGTACATATTCATCCATATGGCTTGATACTTGTAATTAGGACTTATTTGCTTCAGATTTAACTACATTTGATAGATTTAAGCTAGAAATTTAGGATTGTTATTTCTAACTTTGTATCTTGTATACCATGTGGACTAACCCTTTGTTTTGTAGCGCTATTAAGGTATGACGTCTTGAATTCTTCTTTAGTTCATTTTAATTTCTTAATTTTGTCGATTTTTCGATCTCATGTGCAACACCTTAGAGTTAGGACTTGCCTTATGTGAATACATGTGATTAGAGACCCTTTTTAGGATTTTCTTTTGTTTGTATGCATTGCACGTTTAATATCGTAGATGGATCCCGGGTAAGTCCTCTTGTTCCCTATTGCATATCATATTGCTTGCTACTTGAAATATGTGATTTTTGAATGATATCTTATCACTTGCTATCTTACACCCTTTAGACATACGTTTGTAATGTATATCTATACATACGTATTAGTTGAGGGCATGCTTAGATTAGTAATTCAATTAAAAGGATGTTAAGTAGAGGCCTATCACAAGATAGGATGAGAAGGGGTGTTTTAGTTCGATGGGCTCCTTCCCTTCTCATTCCATAATCCCCGGACCTAGTTAATCTTTGGTTTCGCAAAAGATCGTTTCCTTTTGAAATGGTTTCTTAGTTTTCCTTTAAAAATTAAGTGGCTACTCATTTGTTTTGAATTTGAAATTTAGAAAAGATTTTAAAAGAAAAGCTGTGGGTAAAAAGAAAGAAAAATGCGATATCCATAGTATCCGAATTCATGGAAAGTACGGCGATAATCCAATCATGTGATCCTCCTACCCAAAGGATTTAAAATCCATCTGTGAAAGCAAACAGACTTTACCATCTTTTCCCCAAGGTTTTCGATCACCCTTTCGAAAGAAAAAAACTTTTGAGTTCACCCTTCGATTAAAATTTCCAAACTAACCTTTGTTAAAGTATATTTTCACATGATCGCTTTTTAAGGAAAAATCCAAAAAAATTTGGAATTATAAAAAAAATTGCTCTTTAAATGAACTTCAAAGCAAAGTTTCAACCCAATCATCTTTTGTTGAGAAATGTTGTTGCCTTCAAAAGTTTCTTAAGAATTTGAAAGGTCCCATCTTCAAGGTAAATGTTTATCAAATGAGTTTTCAAACTTTGAAGGGGTAATGAGGATCACAATGAGAAGAGAAATTAGCGCACTTGACATGGGTGAGGACTTATGTGCTTATATGTTTATGTGTTAGGATTAGGATTTTCTTTTCCTTGGCATATAGAATAGGCACACACACACATGCATTGCATCCGTGTGACATATAAAATAAAGTTTTTACCAAATGTCTTTTAAAAAAAATGTCTTTGTGTGACAAAAGGAAGCGGACAAAAAGCTTTTTTAAAAAAAGTAAATTTCAAAATTTGTTGTAGGAGCGAAAATAGCATCGAGTTCAGATCCAACCTGGTTTAGAGAACCCACAGCAAGGCTTTTGAGAAGAGAAGACATTGAAATGGCAGAAGAAAGAAACAACGGGGAAGTAACCGAGTTAAGAACACTGGTAGAGCAACAAGCAGAGCGAATGAGGCGGCAGGCCGAAAATATGAACCGTATGATGGGAATGATAGAAGCACTGAATCGCCAACCACCACCTATAATTTCGCCTGTTATGGACCCACCTTTGGGAGGAGGGGAGGGAGATTGGTTTAATGATCAGGAGGCACAATGGACTGATGCACTGCGGGCCAACGGAGAAAGAGAGAAAGCTGAGAAAGATAGACTGCTGAGCGAGAAGATCGAGAAGTTGGAAAGGGTGATGCGTAAGGCTCAAGGGGTCGACACTTATTTGATGGAGTTGGAAGGTCTGTACGACGGGGTCCAAGAGACGCTGCCAGCCGTTTTTAAGATGCCAGTTTTTTATAAATTCGACGAAACTGGAAACCCCCGGAGCCATGTTCGAATGTACATAGGCGCCTTTCAGCCAAGCGGACTAAGCACCACCATGATGGTTGTCCCGTTCCAACAAACTTTAACTGGAGCTGCCTTATCTTGGTACCTCGCTCTCGAACCAAGCAAAACCAGGGTGTGGGAAGAAGTGATCAAAGCATTTGTGGCACAGTATGAGCACAATCAAGATTTAGATGTCAATGTCCGAGATTTGGAGACCACTAGGCAAGGGAACAAAGAATCATTCGCCGAATACCTGAGCAGGTGGAGGGGAAAAGCAGCTAAAATGGTACAAAGGTCGTCTGAGAAGGACCATCCAAATGCTAATGAAGAATCTACAGCCAGTGTATCAAGAAAAGATAAGGTTTCAGTCAATCAACACCATCGCTGAGGTTTTCGATGTTGAAACAAGGATAGAGGATGCAATCCAAGAGGGGGTAATTAAGAAAGAGGAGCAACCAAACCAGTATAGGAGACCAAACTATGGGTCCAACGGAGGACAAACGGGGGGTCACTCTAGCCCCATCGATGTCAATGCACTGAACGGGCCGGAGAGGAGGTTTGACATAACGCCGAAGAGAGGAGGAGATAAAGCACCCAGAAAATTCTCAGATCTGGGAGTATCACTATCGACTTCCCTCGACAGGCTATTAGCAAAGGGGCATCTCCGTCAGTTGGAACCTCGACCTCTACCCAGTCCGCTTCTGCCAAATTTCCAAGGGACCTCTTTTGCAAATTTTATCAGCAAAAGGGTCACTCAATGGATAGGTGTATGAGATTAAGGCACAAAATTCAGGACCTCATTGATAACAAGGTAATTTCGGGACCCCCTGCCAAAGCTCCAAACGTTACTAGAAATCCGCTTCTGAATCATCAAGTTGTTCCACCACCGCAGGGCCTTTATCTCTTGGGGATGGAAGAAGCAATCTTCGATCCGTCTAGGCTAATCACTAAGGCCGGGACACCAAGAGAGCCATACCAGCTACCTAAGGATTCGACAATCTGTGCTTTGGAGGATCAGCCGAAGAAGAGTGAAATAGAACAGTCAGACTGGTGGGTTCAAGGGAGTGACGGCCGAGACGTGAGCCAGGTAGAAGATGATCTTTGGTACGAGAGCGACAAAGAAACAGAGATGGTGGAAGGTACTTTGAAAGTTGATCCAGAAGTTGACAATATGTGGGCAAGGGAAGAAGTCAGTCATTTAACTCGGTCGGGCAGACACTTTAAACCATATGAGCTAGAGGAAGATCATCCAGGGAGAGAGTTGGATAAGGGAAAATGGAAAATGAGCGAAGAAGAGGAAGAAGACAGGGTTCTAAAGCAGATGAAGAAAACTCAGGCTAATATCACCATTTGGGGGTTACTAATAGCATCAAAACGCCACAGGCAGACAGTGTTGGATGCCCTAAACCAATCTGATGTTCCCATCAACACAGCACCGGAAGATATTGTGGGAATGATTGGCAGAATCCCGACATTGGCTATTACCTTTTCCTCAGATGACGTACCCCCCAGAGGACCCATTCACAACAAACCATTGTACGTCACTGTCGAATGTTTGGGGAACACCGTACCCGCTTGTCTCGTCGACAACGGGTCTGCTCTGAATGTATGTCCCTTCCGAATAGCCAAACGGATGGGCTTAGATGAATCGTCTTTCGTACCATCCCAGCAAAAGGTCAGGGCGTATGACAACACTCAGAGAACGGTCATGGGCATCATCTTTCTTAACCTCATCATTGGACTAATGGATAAAGAAGCTGAATTTCAAATCATTGATATCCCCACCTCCTTTAATTTATTGCTAGGAAGGCCATGGTTGGATAGCTTGGGTGCCATACCGTGCACCATTCATCAAAAGGTCAAATGTGTTTGGAAGGGCAAAGTCTGCGACATCCTCGGGGATAGCTGGGTTCGATCTTCTGAAGCTTCGTCAAGCGCACCAGTTTTGGAATTATAGTTGCAAAAAGAAGAAGCAAAAATAGGAGGGTTCGAGTTTGTCGGCATGATTGAGGAGGAAAGGCCAAAAGAATTCCTGTCGCTTTACTTTGACCAATATGCAAGCCCGTTGGTCGCAGGAATCATGAAGAGAATGGGTTTCTTTCCAGGATTGGGGTTGGGAAAGAACAACCAAGGCCTGCCAGAGTTTCCAAAAATCCCTACTCAGACTCACACTCACGGTCTGGGGTACCAAGCATCCAAGAAAGGGCAGAAAGAAAAGAAGAAGGCCATCGATGCACCATTAGACCCTTACCTAAAGACGCTCAATGGATATTTCATGAAGGAAGGAGAAGATTTCCCCTTTTATGGCTTCCCAGAGCCATGGGTGGACCAGAAAGATAAATGTTTGAAGCCAGGGTTTGAGATCTTCTTTTCCTACGAGTTTTCTGCATATGTGATCCATACATGCAACTGCCTGTCAAGTCGGTTATTGCCAAGGATTGGATTGGTGCGCTAGACGGCTCTGTCATGAAAGATCTGTTGGGTGAAGGGAGCACAGAAGTTATGAAAGCAGATCATGGAAGGGCCAAGGGTGAATACGTTGAAGGTCTGGTGGAGGAGGCAGCCGAGAGTGAGGAAGATGAGGAAGATCAGAGGGAGACCGACAAAGGAAGGGCCGAGAAAGAAGAGATGGAGGAAATTACCAAGACAGGGGACCCGGAAGAACGCTTCATCGCCGATCTGGGAGAAGAGAACAAGAAAGAGTGGGTTTTTGAGTCTAGTGATAGGTATCCCCCACACCCAGAGTCTATAATGGCCTAAATGAGGCATCTTTCAATTTCTATGTCTGTTGTAATCTCTCCAAAAAAAATCAATGAGAACATGACTGATTCTGCCTACTCGAACGAGCTTAATTGATGTTGTCAGAATCAAGATATAAAAAGTATGCTTTTATTTATGCTTTACTTTTCTAAAGATTTGTAGTGTGAAAGTAAAGGTTGAACCCACAGAGATTGATTACTACAGCTCTTAATTTTAGAACCTAAGTCTAATTAATTAGGAAAAACGGATTTGAATTGGGTTTAATTAAATTAATAACTATAAAAGTAAATCTAAACTATGAAAGCAATTAAAAGTGTTTTTAATGAATATGTAAAGGGAACCTAGGATTGCAAATCCACCACTAGTTTCATAATAGGAATATTTATGAATTACTTTAGCTTATTACGTTGGATGAATATGGGGAATTGTAGCTACAAGCCCAATTCCTCCGACAAGAAGATAATCATGGTTCAAGCACCAACATAATCCATCTTCGCTTAGCACGAATTATCCCGCACTAAACTAGGGTTGCGATCTAATCCGTCTAACCTAGGCATGGACTATTCGGATACATGATAGCACAAATCAATAAAGCACCATCACATGTAAACAACCTAAACAAGCACAGCAAGAGTAGATCGTTGAGCACATCACAGTCAAAATAGATCCAAGACAAGAATAAATTCTGAAAGTAATGATTTAATCAATAGAAGTACGATTTATTTATAAAAATCCTCTAAACATGTGACTGTCATCCATACATAATAAAACTAAAATAAAAACATAAATAACACCCTATTACTCGTCTAGGGCTTCATTGAAATCCTAGATCTATGATCTAGCCGTCCATGGAAGTGATGGATGGCAAGTAGTTGATGGAGGAGGCCATGGAAACCCTTGGTCTTCTTCTTCTTCTCCTTGCTTCCCTCCCTTCAATGGCTGGAAGTATGGTTGTAGAATGTGTGTATAATAATTGCCAACCCTCTAATTGAAGTAAAATAGAGTATATATAGATTTACAACAAGTCTTGGAAGTCTTTACAACTCGAAACGGACTGAAACTGATGTAATTTACAATCTGGACGTCATTCTGCAGTTTCGTTTGCACAGGAGTTTTCAGTACACTGAAATACGCAACTTTGATTTTTCCACATATCGCGCGAGCGGGTCGCGCGAGCGCGACAATTGGACCTTCGCGCGCGCGGATCGCGCGAGCGATTCTCGGATTTTGCGGGCGCGGGTCGCGCGCGCGACTTGTCTTTTTCAGCTTCTTCAACTATGCTTTTTCACCCTGTTTAACCTGGTTTAGTTGATTTCTTCCAAAACCTGTCAGAAACTAGAAAACGAAGTAAAAATATACAAAAACAGGATAAAAAGGTACTAACAAATGCTCGTTAAGGTATATAATTAGGATTAGTTCTCTCCCGATCACACCCCCAAACCTACATTTTGCTAGTCCTCGAGCAAAACTAAAATAAAAACTACTAATAAACTACTACTCCATTTTCGTATGGATCACGATTGCATTTAGCTTATGCAACAAGCCTTTTAAACCTCTAGATGTCCCTAGTCGGACGAGTGAAGTCTCGTGAGGGTTCTCATCAACAAGTCACCCACAACCATCTTTATTAACTTGTAAATTTAAAAAGTTTTATTCAAACTAAAAAAACAAAGCAATCAATACTCCTTATCATAAAACAATGATTTGAAATAGAATAACGAACATAAAGAAATAGAATCAAACGTCTACCTTCATCATGAAAAACAATCTCAAGCACATGCATCGTATAAATCAATAGAGTTTCTCATAAAATTGCACGTGTGTGATGTGGTAGTCAAATGAACACGCGCATGTCATAAACTTGGAATATAACTCGGATAACCATCTAACTATGCTTCGAATACGAATCTCACAATGTTAATTACACTCTCAAATGAAACACTCAGAAACAGGTGTAATTTTTCTAATATATGGGAGCAAAGGAAATATATTTTCAAAACGATAAATGCTCACATATGACTCAAAAAAAGACGCATGACACAAAAGAACAATAGTCTCATGGATAGGATGCCAATCAATCAAGAAAAATTAATCATTACCATGTTTTAATCCCCCTCCCATCGTTTTCATATCCGAACCATGTTTCCTAGGATCAAATAGGACTTTTCAAAGGTTGTAATGTGGCTCAGGCAATGAAAAAGGATAGAAAGGATTAATTGGGTAGGTTTACGAATGGCATTGTAAGGCATGTTTGATCTCTTTCATTCTTCTTCTACAAACTCTCATCTTTTCTTTCTCTTCATTCCTTTTCATTCATTTTTCTTCTTTTCTTTCATTTTTTTTTCAACCTTCCTCTTCTTTATTTTGTTTCTTTTCCTTATTCTTTTCCTCCTTGTTTCTTTTGATGAATATTCAATAAATAGCAAGGCAACCACCCCAAACATCATCTTATTTACTTCTTCTTCTCAATCACACATTGCCTTAACACCACTAAAAGTTGATCAATCTTTCAGGGGTGAACTCCAAGTTGGCCAAATTGGAGCAAAAACAAGGATAATGGTAATTAAAGAAAGAAATGGCATTTTAACAGCTCAAAGGGCGAACTAAGGAAATTTATAATTTATCAATCGGTGGTAAACAAAGAAGGGCCTAAAATCACTTCCTATGGTTATATGGTTCTTCAACATGTACGACAGAAGATTATTTAGCATGGTAGTAACTATTTTAACTTGACTATCAACCAAAACAAGAATAAGGAGACTAAACAACGAGTTAATGCGCTATTTCAATGAAATTCGATAATATGTACTTATAACCCTCGAAAAAGAAAAGATAGGCTCAAAACCTCACCGGGTCTAGTCTCCACCATGTGTTATCTAGAAATCCGAATCATATTATAGTTCACATCAAACATGTATTCAAGCGACTACGTGCAGTGCATAGGTTTATGTGCAAATCTATGATATAAAACTACGATTCAAACGATACATGACCTAAAACATTACATCATGACTTCAGCAAATGTTTAATCACATCTTCCCTTGTTTACCATTCTATAACAATTCAAAGTTCTATACTAAGAAGTATCAAATTGATATTGCAAAAACGTTAGTACTATCGTTTATTTAAGCACAAGAATTGAAAATTTTTAAAATTTTGCATAAACTAATGTGCATGTGTGATTGCATACCCCCAAACCTAAACCTTTCATTGTCCCCAATGAAACAATAAAACGAAAGAAAGGAGAGTACATAAGGAAGGAACGATAGTACCTCGATCTCGGCAATGAAAACAGGTGAACACAAAGGAATGTGTGAATAAATGTCAATGTTACCTGTGACTACTAGATAAACGAAAAGAACTAACAAAAGAATATTAAAGGATAAGTAACCCGAAATATAAAATACAACTCGATAAACTAATCTAAACTAAACTAACTAATAACCGGAATAAAACGGAAAAGTATAGATGTAATAAGGGAAACAATAACGAACTCGATCTAAAATGGCTTAAGAAACAAAAACAGAAACGAAAACATTATCCGCACACGCGAATCCCAAATTTTTTTTTTTTTTTTTTTGAAAGCTTTCTCGCGCCCGCAAAATGAGGCGCGAGGAGATCCTGAGGTCTCATAATAAAGAAAACAAAGAAAAAACACTAAGGGGCAAACTCGCGCCAGCGGGCCGCGCGAGCGACGTCTCGCGCGAGCGGGCCGCGCGCGCGAGAATGGTTTTCTCCATTTTTTAAATAAAATTATGTATATATTACTAAAGTAAATTAATTCCAACCCCCAAACCTATCCAGAATGCTCACAAACTGACCAAAACGACTCAAAAACATCCCAAAAATCAAAGGAACGGACGACATAAAGCTTGGGCTGCCTCCCAAGAAGCGCTATCTTTTATGTCTTTAGCTAGACCATTCTAGCTCAAGACTCAAGGAGGCCGTAACTCGGACTGTGAACCTCTTAAGATCTCAGGGAGACTCCGGTGGAAAGCAGAAAGAACATCACTATGAGTCAATTCATTTAACGGGTCATCCTTATTATGCTCACATCGGTTTCTCACCTTCCGAGTAAATTCATCGTTAGAGTCCAGGTTATTTGCATTCATCCTCTCATTACCTACTATATTATTCCCCTCACTCATATTTAGTGTATTAGTAGATTCAATTTGTCGTATAACCTCACTACCCTCCATACATAGATAATCATCGTCTTTGGGAGGTTGATCGACAGCGTTAAACACGTTTAATTTTAAGTTTAAATTCCCGAATGACACTTTCATCACCCCCGTTCGACAATTGACACGCGCATTAGCGGTGGCTAAGAATGGACGACCAAGAATAACAGGGGTGTGCTTCCTAGCATCTAGGACAGGTTCAGTGTCAAGGACCATAAAATCAACGGGATAAAAGCATTGATCAACTTTAACTAGGACGTCCTCGACGATTCCTCTAGGTACTTTCACAGAACGATCCGCTAACTGAATAGTAGCGACCGTAGGCTTAAGTTCACCCAGACCTAGTTGTTTATAGACATGATAGGGTAAAAGATTAACACTCGCACCTAAGTCAAGGAGAGCCCTATGGATGACAGTGTCACCTATGACACATGAAATAGTTGGCGTACCAGGATCCTTATACTTTGGAGGTGAGTGTTGAAAAATTGAGCTTACTTTTTCCGTGAGGAAGACCTTTTTAGGAGTATGACTACGCAATCTACGCTTTTGAGTGCAAAGGTCTGTAAGACATTTAGCGTAAGCGGGAATTTGTTTTATAGCATCGAGGAATGGAATATTAATCTTTACTTGTCTAAACACCTCGAGTATATCTTCAACATTTGACCCTTTCTTAGACAAATGTGTCGGTCCCTCAATATTAGGTGGAAAAGGTAACTTTGGAACATAGTTCGTTGGGACCGGTTCATTTTCTTTTCTCTTCCTACTCACATCCTCACCCATTTCTTTATTCAAATTTATATTTGTATTTTTCTCACCCTCATCCGGAATTACAACAATCTCCTCATCTCGAATAGTCATCCTAGTCGAAACAGCGTTCACGCTCTCACTCGTACTACCCACTGCGTATTGCCCCTTAGGTTGTTGAGTAGGTTGACTCGTCGACTTACTCTCAGTTAAACGGTTTAATGTAGTAACTACTTGTCCCATTTGGGACTCTAGCTTTGCGATAGACTGAGTATGAGAGTGCACTAACTGAATTACCGACCCAAAATTTTCAAGTGAGGCCAGCACCTTTTCCTCAAATGCATTATTGCGTGGAGGTGGAGGAGGTGGTTGGTATTGACCTTGTTGGTATTGGGGTCGGTACGTATTAGGAAAATTAGTCGACCTAGGATTATAATTATTTTGTGGGAATTGTTGCATAGAATTAACGTGTTGTTCAACAAATTCCGAATATTGAGATGCAGAAGGACATGCAAAGATATTATGGGACGGTTCAGAACATAATGCACATACTTCTAAAGAGGATGGATTAGACGGTTTGTTCATTTGCATAAGTCGGTCAAGTTTTCTATTTAATTCTTGTATTTGAATTGATTGACTTGACTCAACTGTCACCTCTCGCTTAGGTTGAAGGTATCCCTCAGAACGTACCGACACAGCCTGATGCATCGAGTTCTCGCTTAAAGTTTCAAAAATTTTCCAGGCCTCGTCGGCGCTTTTGTGTAGGAACGTTCCTGCACAAACAGCATCGACGGTATTCCTAACAGAGGGAATAAGCCCCTCGTAGAAGACTTGAACCAATTGCCACTTGGGAACCTGATGGTGTGGACACGAACGTAATAATTCTTTAAATTTTTCCCACGTGTCATAAAGAGTCTCCCCATCTTGCATCACAAAATTAGTTATATCTTTTCTTATCTTATTTGTACGCATAATAGGGAAAAACTTTTGTAAAAAGGCGGTGTGTAAGGCTTCCCATGTTTTTATTGTGTTTGGCTCCAAAGATTGAAGCCAATATTTAGCTTTGTCTCTTAAAGAGAATGGGAAGAGCCGCAATTTTAATTCATCATTATTTAGGTTTTGTATTTTCAAAGTAGAGCATATACCCTGAAAATCCCCTAAGTGTTGGTAAGGGTCTTCATTTAGACGGCCATGGAAGGACGGTAGTAGCGAGATCGTAGACGACTTTATCTCAAAGTGAGATGCCGTCGCCTCCGGTAATTCGATACCAGCTTGGGGCGTGTAAGTAGTAGGAATAAAATAATTTATAAGTGGAGGTGGTGGCGGTATATTAAGATTGTTCATATTCGCACCATCATTTTGATTGTTATTGTTATTTCCACCGTTAGCCATTTTAATCGGTTCAATTTGAAAAGTTCGAGTTTTCCTTAACCGTTCACGAGTACTCTGAATTTCGGCCTCAAACAACGACGACGGAATCGGAGTTGATTCGTCGTCTTGCAACCTAGCTCTAGAAGCTTGGGTTGTGGACTTACTAGTTCTTAAGGTACGTTCAAGTTCAAGATCGAAAGATTTTAAATCTGGTTTATTTGAACGTGTACCCAACATAAACTAAAACAAAAGAAAAGAAACTAAAAACAAAGACTAACTCAAATAAATGCAAATAATCACGCAAATCAGACAACAGGCACACAACTACTATGATGCATGAATATTATCCTGCAATGCAATGACCGCGTCAAGCCCAGCGCCCCGGGTTTCCTAGCTAATGTACGTGAACAATCACTCCTAAACTAATGCAAATAGTGCGTCACAGCGCCCTGACTTACAGTGGTTTGAAGTGAATTTCAAAGAAAGCAAATGACTTGATTTTTTTTTATTTTTATTTGCGTAAGCTCCTTTGATGTAATTAGCTACTCCACTCGGAAACGTTGGAATTTGATGACTCGATAACCTATAAAATAAAAAGAAAAGTTAGTAACTAAAAATCAAAAACGGAAAATAAGAAAATTAGTAGCTATTCTAATATTTACGAATTAACTAAACTAAGATTCTAAAACTAAAGGTAGTAATTTGCAATCCCCGGCAACGGCGCCAAAAATTGATGTTGTCAGAATCAAGATATAAAAAGTATGCTTTTATTTATGCTTTACTTTTCTAAAGATTTGTAGTGTGAAAGTAAAGGTCGAACCCACAGAGATTGATTACTACAGCTCTTAATTTTAGAACCTAAGTCTAATTAATTAGGAAAAACGGATTTGAATTGGGTTTAATTAAATTAATAACTATAAAAGGAAATCTAAACTATGAAAGCAATTAAAAGTGTTTTTAATGAATATGTAAAGGGAACCTAGGATTGCAAATCCACCACTAGTTTCATAATAGGAATATTTATGAATTACTTTAGCTTATTACGTTGGATGAATATGGGGAATTGTAGCTACAAGCCCAATTCCTCCGACAAGAAGATAATCATGGTTCAAGCACCAACATAATCCATCTTCGCTTAGCACGAATTATCCCGCACTAAACTAGGGTTGCGATCTAATCCGTCTAACCTAGGCATGGACTATTCGGATACTTGATAGCACAAATCAATAAAGCACCATCACATGTAAACAACCTAAACAAGCACAGCAAGAGTAGATCGTTGAGCACATCACAGTCAAAATAGATCCAAGACAAGAATAAATTCTGAAAGTAATGATTTAATCAATAGAAGTACGATTTATTTATAAAAATCCTCTAAACATGTGACTGTTATCCATACATAATAAAACTAAAATAAAAACATAAATAACACCCTATTACTCGTCTAGGGCTTCATTGAAATCCTAGATCTATGATCTAGCCGTCCATGGAAGTGATGGATGGCAAGTAGTTGATGGAGGAGGCCATGGAAACCCTTGGTCTTCTTCTTCTTCTCCTTGCTTCCCTCCCTTCAATGGCTGGAAGTATGGTTGTAGAATGTGTGTATAATAATTGCCAACCCTCTAATTGAAGTAAAATAGAGTATATATAGATTTACAACAAGTCTTGGAAGTCTTTACAACTCGAAACGGACTGAAACTGATGTAATTTACAATCTGGACGTCATTCTGCAGTTTCGTTTGCACAGGAGTTTTCAGTACACTGAAATACGCAACTTTGATTTTTCCACATATCGCGCGAGCGGGTCGCGCGAGCGCGACAATTGGACCTTCGCGCGCGCGGATCGCGCGAGCGATTCTCGGATTTCGCGGGCGCGGGTCGCACGCGCGACTTGTCTTTTTCAGCTTCTTCAACTATGCTTTTTCACCCTGTTTAGCCTGGTTTAGTTGATTTCTTCCAAAACCTGTCAGAAACTAGAAAACGAAGTAAAAATATACAAAAACAGGATAAAAAAAGGTACTAACAAATGCTCGTTAAGGTATATAATTAGGATTAGTTCTCTCTCGATCATTAATGAATGTGATGAATGTGATAATCATGAAATACCCCTTGAGTTGCAAAAATTAATTGAAAAAGAAAAAGAATCTGCATGTAAAATCATTGAGGTCACTCTAACAATTAATCTAGGAAATGAAAATAATCCTCAAAATGTCTTTATCGGCTCTACACTTGGCAAAGAAGAAAGCAAAGAATTAATCAAACTATTAAGTGAATTCAAAGATGTTTTTGCATGGTCTTATAATGATATGCTAGGCATTGATCCAGAGATAGTCCAACACCGCATCCCCGTCTTCCCAAATTCAAAATCAATAAAACAAAATTTGAGGCGAATGAGGCCTGAATGGGCACTCAAAGTCAAGGAGGAAGTTGAAAAGCAGTTAAGAGCCGGATTCTTAATGGTCACCGAGTATCCAGAATGGATCGCTAATATAGTGCCCGTCCCAAAAAAGGATGGTCGTGTTAGGGTTTGCGTTGATTTTCGAGACCTAAACAAAGCAAGCCTTAAAGATGATTTCCCTTTACCATATATCGACGTCCTCGTTGATAACACCGCCGGGCATGAGCTTCTGTCATTCATGGATGGATTCTCCGGCTATAACCAGATCCTCATGGCACCAGAGGATAGAGAGAAAACAACTTTTATCACGCCATGGGGAGCATACTGCTATAGGGTGATGCCATTTGGGCTCAAGAATACAGGAGCAACATATCAGCGAGCCGCTACCACGTTATTGCACGACATGATCCATAAAGAGGTAGAAGTATATGTGGACAATATGATTGTGAAATCTAAGGAGGAGAGGTCACTTGGAGGCTCTGAGGAAGTTCTTTGAGAGGTTAAGGGAGTTTAGGATGAGACTAAACCCACAAAAATGTACCTTCGGGGTCACCACCGAAAAATTGTTAGGATTCCTTATTACTCAGAGGGGAATTGAAGTGGACCCGACCAAGATAAAATCCATAGTCGAAATGCAGCCACCCAAGAATGAAAAAGAGCTGAGGGGGTTCCTGGGTAGAATATAGTTCATAAGCCATTTTATCTCAAAACTCACCATGACCTGCGATCCGCTGTTTAAATTACTCAAAAAAAGAGAGAAGTTTGAGTGGGATACCTTGTGCCAGAAAGCCTTCGATAAAATCAAAACCTACCTCCAAAACCCACCTGTCCTGTCACCACCCTCACCCGGGAAGCCTCTGCTGCTGTACCTTTCTGTGACCGAGGATTCAATGGGATGCATGCTAGCCCAAGGGGAAGAAGGACACGTAGAGAAGGCCATTTATTATTTGAGCAAAAGGATGATCGGATACTAGTTGAAGTACTCACCCTTAGAGAAAGCATGTTGGGCTTTAGTCTGGTGTACCCGTCGCCTTAGGCATTATATGTTAGCCTTCCCCGTGATCTTAATCTCCCAAATGGATCCGCTCAAATACCTGTTTGAAAAACCCGCCTTGACCAGTAGGATTTCCCGATGGACCATGATGCTAGCCGAGTTTGATATCAGATATGCCACCTCCAAATCTGTCAAAGGGAGAGCCATCGCCGAGTACCTAGCTGACCTTGCTGTAGAATCTGGGGAGAAAGGAGAATTCAGGTTTCCTGACGAAGGAGTGATGGAGGTTAGGGAGGATTTATGAAGGATGTATTTCGATGGGGCCGCCAATCAACTAGGCTACGGAGTCGGGGTCATCCTGGTAGCACCCTATGGAGCCCCTACCCCACTGTCCGTCAAGCTTAAATACATCTCAACCAACAACACAGCAGAGTACGAAGCGTGCATAGTAGGAATGGAGGCGGCGCTGGCCTTAAGAGTTGAAAAAGTTGATGTGTTCAGAGATTCCAATTTGATCATATCCCAAGTACGGGGAGATTGGAGGGTGAAACACGAGAAGCTGAGGCCATACCATGATTATTTGGAGAGTTTAAAAGAACAATTCAAGTAGATATCATTCTACTACCTTCCCCGAGAGGAAAACCAATTGGCCGATTCCCTTGCAACCCTAGCATCAATGATACAGATCCCCTCAGGGGTCACGATGGTCCCATTATCCATAGAGATAAAAAATCAACCCTTATTTGAGACAATCGCGGCCATAGAAGACGAGGGAGAAATACCGTGGTATTTGGATGTGTGGAAGTTCATTAAAGAAGGAGAATACCCCGAAGGAGCCTCAAAAAAGGACAGAAAGGCAATCTGAAGGTTCTTAGCCCAATTTGCAATCTATGCAGATAAGTTGTGGAAAAGGTCATACACAGGGTACAATTTAGAATGTCTATATATAACACCCGCATTTGTATTATTGCATTGCATTACATTGTCATGCATGATAATGTGTTGTGGCGTGTCTTATGACACATGTTTGGGTGAGTTTTGACTCACGAGTCGATTTGGGTATCTGTGTAGAGAACCCTCTGAGACTGTGGATTGGATGTCTCGTAATTGTGAAGTCTCTCCGAGTATGAGACGGTCACTGTGGAACATTTTAAATGTTTATCTGAAAATAAATGTTTACCTGTGTATTTCAACATCTGTATTATTTTCTGTTTTAGAATTTATATCTGTTGTTAGTTTTAGTATCCTGGTGAGAAAGAATGAACATGCTATTAATTTGGTAGGCTAATTAGCAACTTCGGAAACGTCATGTAGAAATTCGTGTTTTAGCGACCAAACAAAACTTAGTCAAAAAACTTTTATAATTTTGAGGTTTTACTTATAAAGCTATGAATTAGCTGTGTAGAAAGTTTCAGAGACTGATTAGGAGTTTGGAAAACTCGTGGGGAGGTAAACGTAATTTCCAAAGGTTTTGCCTATATATAGATAGAGATGGATGAGATATTTTTACAAAGCTTCGTTGATAAGTTTCAAAGGAGGCCATAGGGAGATTTTGAAGCTTAGAGCTTCTCGACGCCAAACGACGACCTTCCGTCAGTCCGTTTTCTCCCAGATTTCATATTTGAGCTCCTCGAGGTAAGAGCTTCGTTTTGATATATGTTAGGGCTTGTTTGGCCAAGTTTTTCCGAAAAGTTATTTTCTATAATTTTTCATAAAAGTTGATAAATGGAATTTTGATCCATAGGAATTGTACTAGACGGACTTCTACACGTTCTTTGTACACGGGTTTTCTTTGAATTGAAGTTTAAGAGTGTAAATCGAAGGTGAGTGATTCAACTATGTTTTGGAATGATTTCTTGACATGTATTCATGTTTTGTGTGAATAGCATATATTAATTCATAGAGATATCTTGTGTAGTTCATATTAGGCATTTATATTGATAAGTAGGCCCAATAGCACGATGAAATGATTTAATTACCGCGAGCATGGTGATGTGTATTTGAGCATGTTAAGTTGCTTATTTGGGTCAGAAGGAGCACGTGGTCACCGTGCCATTTTGTGGAGCCGATATAAGCATTAAGGTCGCACGATTGAAGAGAAGAATCGTGGGTCTTACCCTTTCGCGTGGACTTATTGGCGAGGAGTCGCAGATTGGGAGTATGGACGGGCACGTGAGTCTTCGGCGACTAGTATGAAATGTAGAGATGTGAATGCGGACATGTTTATCATTCATGTGCATATGTTGGTTTATTCACTAAGCGTTAGCTTAAACAAATCAAAATATGTGTGGTTATTCAAATAACCATTTCAGGTGTTAATGCTGGCGAGGAATCGGAGAAGTGAGCACGTGGGGTTAGAATTCGCTTAGAAGGCAACCGGAATGTTAATCTTGTAGTTTTGGGATAATAGGAATATTGTAATAAGAATTTGGTTGTTTTAACCCATGTTTAACGTGGTATGTTAGAATGGATCTAGAACATTGTAATAGACTATAACATGTTGTAATTATGTTTGGTAATGCTTTAATACAGTTAAGATTACTTTGGAGTGCTTTTGGAAATGCGTGTTTGATCCTTGGTTGAAGTTAGAAAGCTTTTAAACTTGAAAATGCTGCAGAATGTGCTGCTGCCAAGGAAGCAGTCGACTGATCCCTGCTTCAGTCGACTGGACCCTTGTGCCTGTTAGCCACTGCTTTTTAATATAGCAAAAGCAGTCGACTGGGACCTGCCTCAGTCGATTGGACCTCTGAGGGATAATGTGATTTTTGGGTTCTGCTTGCTTCAGTCGACTAAAGGAAGCTCAGTCGATTGAAAGTTGGAGACCCCAGTCAACTGGACCCCAGTCTCAGTCGACTGGAATGGCTGTAAACCTTTTTCGAAAACTCTCTGCTTGCTTCAGTCGACTGAGGTCCCGACCCAGTCGACTGAACCCCTGATTTTGAAAAGTGTTTTGTTTTCCGCTACGTGTGTTCTTCAAATAAATCTTTTGGGAACGTTAATGAATTGGTTTAGCCTCGGTGGCGTGCCATGGGCTCCGGTTCCGCTATTGTGGGACCGGGCTGTGACATTTAGTGGTATCAGAGCTTAAGTTTAGAGCCTTGGGAACGAGTGACGTTATATATGCTGAGTGACGTCGAGTGGAATGCGTAATTGTGAAGATAATTGTTATCATTGTAGAAATACTTCATGTGTTAGCATTTGTTGATTGTGTTGATGATCGGTGCACATATATATATATATCTTGTGGCATAGCATTCATAGTCATTATGCATTGTACTTATCAGGACGAAAATTTGGAACGTTATGGTTGACTCGATAAGAGAGTTGTCACCACATTCGAGAATGGATCAGATAGTGAATAGGGTGGGGAAATTTCGTTCAAGCCATAAGTGAACGAGATTAGATGAATGTTCAGGCTCCACCGGTTTAAGTTCGATATATCAATGCACTATCGGTACTCAACGATTATAGAACAGTCCATAAATGATATGAGATGAGATGGGATGAAGTGTGATTGGATGATGGTAAGATTTCTGTGTATACTGTAGACACTGTAGAGCTGCCGAAGGTGATAGATGATATCATCTTGGTAACCATTTGATCTTTCAAAATCTTAAATCGTAAAAGTTTTCAAAATTAATGGGAACGAGTTTTCTTTGGGCACGAGGTGGAGATGGAATTCGGATGGCCAACAATAGAAGAAGTTCAATGGTAGTTCACATGTTGAGAGAAGTACTTTTCGCATACAGGTAGTGTGAGTGGTTGTTGAAAGTTATCGTTTCGGGATTGGTTTATCGATTGTGACGTAAGTATATGAGATTGTGTGACATGAGTATATCGGGGATGACAGCAGAATTCATAGGATAGCAAGCGTCAGGAAATATATATATATATATATATATGTGTGTGTGTGGATGTTTTTGTGTATGGTGTATAGTTGAGGAATCTCTCAACCTATCTTACGGTGGGTATCAGATGGTTGAGGAATCTCTCAACCTATGTTACGGTAAGTAATGGGAGTTGAATACGGTACTAGGATATTGGACGGTTGAAGAATCTTTCAACCTATCTTATGGTCAGTATTGGGGATGTTGAGGAATCTCTCAACTGAATCTATTATCTCTGGGTTGTGAGACGATTTTCTTATGAGTGGTCGATATATGTTTGGGAACAGTCGCAATGAGAATACAATCGAAGATTTGATGAAGTTATGCGACGTCAATTGGTCTTGGAAGTAAGATGATGCCAGAACGAACGTGGATAAAGAGGGTTGAGGTTAAAGTATGAAATTTTGGTGTAAATTTCAAGATTTAGATTGAACGTGGATTTGATAGAACTATTGGGTGCATGGACAGTGAGCTCATACTAAGAGCCAACAGCTCAATCCAGACGGGACTGGTGATGGGTGTGGTGCGGACCCGACTCTTGTGATGTTTCCAAGTATATCTGAGTTTCACGTGAACATAGATTGAATATTGGTGGGGTAACAGTGAATGGGAATGGGAGGAGTGCATGAAAAAAAAATTTACTTGGGGTTTTAACCTTTACAACGACGAAGAGGGCAAAGGAATGAATATGTGAGACGAGAAGTTTAAGAATTTACGAGATTGGTTAGAAGTGATACGGGTGATGAGTAGTAGGACAACTGTCGCGTTGTCACTTGAGGCGTTGATGTAGTAAGTGGATATTGAATTGAGGATACATTTCGGAAAGTCAAGGGCGAAGTAGTAAGCAGAAAATGTTGATCGATAATGTGTTTAACGAGTTCTGTGGAGAAGATGACGCAAAAGGCGGTTTATAAGGACGTGAATGTATAGATTGGGAAGATGGTACTTGATGAGTAGGTGAACGGTACGAGTATGATGGATGCTGGTAATACGTGAATTTGATTTCGATCTTGGATATGGTTAAATGAATCTGTCTAAAAAAAATGTGTGTGAAAACTTTATTTTGTTACGATACTGTGAATGCAACAATTGGAAGGAAGATGTAGAACGAGAATGAAAGTGAAGAAAAGTTGTTAAATCAGGGAGAAGACTGCAATGGGCTTGAGCGAGGGTAATGTCTTGTTAGGAAATTACCGACGGAATATTGGGGTTAATATTAGCAAATGACCGAAGAAGTATGGAGAATGATGAGAAAGAGACTAGGGAGTGACTATTTGAATTTCGGAACAGGAGGTTGGTTTATGTGAGGAGCTGGTTAAGGTGAAAATGGAGAACGAAATGGTTAGCCAGAATTACAGAGCTGTTGTCTGAAGGACACAAGTTTTGAACTTTTCAAAAATTTGGTAATGATCAAAATCGCGACTGAAAGTGGATTTGAAGCAATTGGAAAATATATATATATATATAATAAAATAAATAAATAAATAAATTTTGTTTTGTTCTAAATGCAAACAAGTTGGTTATGAGAAACGTAGTAGGAATGGGGAAGAACAGGAGTGGTGTTCGATGTGGTTTCAGTAGAGGGAAAGATTGGGGATTGTGAGACTATTACAGCTATAACAATATTTAATTTCGATTGATGAATTTGAAAGATGGGATAAGATTAGTTGAGGATGATTTCCATGAGTATGAGATGGAAGTGAATTGAAGCATTGAGATTGATTAACGGTCTTCAATAGAAAGGTAATCAGATCAAACATGACTGGGATGGATTCGAATTGTTACCAGTGCGAGAAACAGAATATCAGAGATTGTATTGTAAACTTGAATATGTTACAAGGAACAACATGTGTTGAAAGAATTATGAGGAGTGTTGAGTAGCACGTAGATCAAATTCTATTAACAATTTTTGGTTATTACGACGGACGTTGTTGGAGTAGTAGTGTTGTGATATGGAAAATATATATATATACATATATATTTACGAGAAATTGGAGAAGCTTGCTTTAAAACAAAAAGGAGGAAACGTATTTCTGTGAGTAAAAGTTTTGGATTGAAATTCTTAAGTTCCTTGTTTGTAAATCTATAGCGGTTCAAGTGAAATGCTACTCGGAGGATAAGAGGTTATGATGTTGGACCTTGCTCGAGTAAATAAGGTGATAGTTGTGGAGGTTCGGTTATAACAAAGATTTGCAGTTGAAATCCAGAATGATACTTTAAAAGGTATTGAACGAATAGAGATAGATTGATGAGTTGGTTAATGAAGTCGGAAGAAAAAGAGACGACAAAATGATATTTATCGATATCGATGGTTACCGTTGTGAAATAGCTTAGAAGGGAAGCGTTGACATATGGCGAGAAATAAAAGGAAGTTTGAATGTGTAAGTATTACACAAAGGTTTCATGGTTGGAAAAGATAAGAGATCAAATTCGGGAGGTATCAAACAATTGGTTGAAGAATCAACGTATTAATGCGGTATGTACGGATGTTCGTACTCGATGATAGTTCTGTTCAAAATATGGGATCAGAAGAAATTGCTAAATGGTCCGAGACGATTGTAAGTGACTGTATGTCGGAGAGAAAAAGTGAGGAGAGATAACTTATCTTCTCAGCTTGCGTATTAAAGTTGGTAGTTTCAGAAAAGGTACGATAGAATGAGTATGGGACATTGTGGTTTAATCCATTAACAGAAAAGAATGAACGTGTTCTACTTGAGTCTTGATATTCTTACTCGGGAGAAATGTTGATTTCTTGAATATGTTCAATTTGGAACTTTAAGTGGATATAGACGAGATTCAGAGGATTTATTTTCCTTACGAATTTGAGGATTTATTTTCCTCAGGAGATGTGACATTGATAGGGAGAGAACTAATCCTAATTATATGCCTTTAACGCGCATTTGTTAGTACATTTTATCCTGTTTTTGTATATTTTTACTCTGTTTTCTAGTTTCTGACAGGTTTTGGAAGAAATCAACTAAACCAGGCTAAACAGGGTGAAAAAGCAGAGCTAAAGAAGCTGAAAAATCCAAGTCGCGCGCGCGGTCCGCGGGCGCGAAAATCAGAGAATCGCTCGCGCGATCCGCTCGCGCGAGACCCCCAATAACTCGCTCGCGCGATCCGCGCGCGCGAGGTACCAAAAGTCGCGCTCGCGCGACCCGCTCGCGCGATATGCCCAAAAATCAATGTTGCGTATTTCAGTGTACTGAAGACTCCTGTGCAAACGAAACTGCAGAATGACGTCCAGATTGTAAATTACATCAGTTTCAGTCCGTTTCGAGTTGTAAAGGCTTCCAAAACTTGTTGTAAATCTATATATACTCTATTTTACTTCAATTAGAGGGTTGGCAATTATTACACACACATTCTACAACCATACTTCCAGCCCTTGAAGAGGGAGAAGCAAGGAGAAGAAGAAGAAGGCCAAGGATTTCTATGGCCTCCTCCATCAACTACTTGCCGATCTCTACTCCTATGGCAGCTTAGATCATTGATCTAGGGTTTCAATGAAGCCCTAGATGAGTAATAGGGTTTTATTTATGCTTTTATTTTAGTTTTATTATGTATGGATGACAGTCACATGTTTAGAGGATTTTTATAAATAAATCGTACTTCTATTGATTAAATCATTGCTTTCAGAATTTATTCTTGTCTTAGATCTATTTTGACTGTGATGTGCTCAACGATCTATTCTTGCTGTGCTTGTTTAGATTGTTTACATGTGATGGTGCTTTATTGATTTGTGCTATCAAGTATCCGAATAGTCCATGCCTAGGTTAGACGGATTAGATCACAACCCTAGTTTAGTGTGAGATAATTCGTGCTACCCGAAGATGGATTATGTTGGTGCTTGAACCATGATTATCTTCTTGTCGGAGGAATTGGGCTTGTAGCTACAATTCCCCATATTCATCCAACGTAATAAGCTAAAGTAATTCATAGATATTCCTATTATGAAGCTAGTGGTGGATTTGCAATCCTAGGTTTCCTTTAAATATTATTTAGAAACACTTTTAATTGCTTTCATAAGTTAGATTTACTTTTATTGTTATTAGTTTAATTAAATTCAAAATCAAATCCGTTTTTCCTAATTAATTAGACTTAGGTTTTAAAATTAAGTCGCTGTAGTAATCAATCTCTGTGGGTTCGACCTTTACTTTCACACTGCAAATCTTTAGAAAAGTAAAGTATACTTTTATAAATTGATTCTGACAACAATCAATTTTTGGCGCCGTTGCCGGGGATTGCATTACTACTCTTAGTTTTATAATCGTAGTTTAGTTAATTCGTAAATATTAGATTAGTGTTTATTTTTCTTATTTTCTATTTTTGTTTTTAGTTACTAACTTTTTCTTTTATTTTGTAGTCAACGTTTCCGAGTGGAGCAGCTAATTACATCAAAGGAGCTTACGCAAATAAAGTAAATAAAAATTAAATAAATTACTTCCTTTGGAATTCGCTTTAAACCGCTGTAAGTCAGGGCGCTGTGACGCACTATTTGCATTAGTTTAAGGTTAATTGCACTGCATTAGCTAGGAAACCCGGGGCGCTGGGCTTGACGCGGTCATTGCATTACAGGATAATTTGCATGCATCATAGTAGTTGAGTGCTTGTTATCTTAGTTGCGTGATTGCTTGCTAATTGTTTTTTTTAGTTGAGTCAGTCTTTGTTTTTAATTTCCTTTCTTTTCTTTTAGTTTATGTTAGGTACACGTTCAAATAAACCGGAATTACAACCTTTAGACTCTGAACTTGAACGTTCATTAAGACTTAACAAGCCTTCAAACTTAACTTCTGGAACTAGGTTTGTAATAGACGACGATGACTTAGGTGTGGAGGGTAGTGAGGTTAACCGGAATATTGAGCCTAAGAACGTAATAAATATACATACGGGGAATAATATAGAGGATGATGAGTGGATGAATCCTAATACTTCGGACCCTAATGTTGAATCTACTCGAAAGGTAAGAAATCGATTTGAAAATACTGATAAACCGTTAATCGATTTAATTCAAAGCGATGTTATTTCTGCTTACCATCGAGCTCTACCTGACATCCTTAGGGGTACACAGTCCGATTTACGGCCTCCATGAGTCTTATGCTAGAATGGTCTAGCTAAAGACGTAAATGAAAGCGCTTCTTGGGAGGCAACCCAAGCTTAATGTCGTCTGTTTTCTTTGTTTTGGTCGTTTTTGAGTCTGTTTGTGTCTGTTTTGGACATTCTGGACAGGTTTGGGGGTTGGTATTAATTTATTTTAATAGTATATACATAATTTTAGCCACACAATGAAAAAAACCAATCTCGCGCGCGCAGCCCGCTCGCGCGAGACGTCGCTCGCGCGGCCCGCTGGCGCGAGATTGCCCCTTAGCGTTTTTCTTTACTTTTCTTTTTATGATGTCTCAGTAGTTACTCGCGCCTGGAATCGCGGGCGCGAGGTACCTCGCTGGCGCGGATTTTTATGGTTTAAAAAAAAAAAAAAAAAAAATTTTTGGAATTCGCGCGCGCGATGGCCGCTCGCGCGGACCGCGCGCGCGATTCCCCCATTTCTGCATATTTTCTTTTGTTTTCTTGTATCCTTCCCCCATACTGGTTCTAATAGTTTTTACGTTTATGTTTTTGTTTATTTGTTTCAGTTTAAGTTCAAGTTAGTCGTTGTTTTCCTTATTACATTTATACTTTTTCGTTTTATTTCTTTTCCTTTTGCTAGTTTAGTTTAGTTTAACTTAGTTGTTAGATTTATGTGTTATATTTTGGTTTAATTTACTTTTCATATTCTTTTGTTAGTTTCTTTTTGTTTATCTAGATGTAACAGGTCACATTGAACTTTATAACCATATTCCTTTGTGTTCCCCTGTTCTATGCTTGTCGAAATCGAGGTATTATCGTTCCTTCTTTACGTACTCTCCTTTCTTTCATTGTATTGTTTCATTGGGGACAATGAAAGGTTTAGGTTTGGGGGTATGCACACACATGCACTAACTAAAATTTTAAAATTTTTCAAAAAGTGTATTTTTCAAAAAGTGTGTTTAAATAAACGATGATTATCGACGTTTTTGCAATCTTAATTTGATGCTTCTTGTTATGTAACTTTGAATTGTTATAGAATGGTAAATAAGAGAAGATGTGATTAAACATTTGCTGAAGTTATGATATGACGTTTTAGGTTATGTATCGTTCGAATCGTAGTTTTATATCATAGATTTGCACATAAACCTATGCACTGCACGTAGTCGCTTGAATACATGTTTGATGTGAACTATAATATGATTCGGATTTCTAGATAACACAAGGTGGAGACTAAACCCAGTGAGCTATTGAGCATATCTTTTCTGTTTTGAGGGTTATAAATACATTGTGTTTGTCGAATTTCATTGAAATAGCGCATCTACTTGTTGTTTAGTCTCATTATTCTTGTTTTGGTTGATAATCAAGTTAAAATAGTTGTTACCATGCTAAATAATCTTCCGTCGTAAACATTGAAGAACCATATAACCCTAGGAAATGATTTTAGGCCCTCTTTGTTTATTACCGACCGATAAATGAAAAATTTCCTTAGTTCGCCCCGTTGAGCCGTTAAAATGCCATTTCTTTCTTTGATTACCATTATCCTCTTTAAAAGCTCCAATTTGGCCAACTTGGAGTTCACCTCTGAAAGATTGATCACCTTTAGTGGTGTTAAGGCGATGTGTGATTGAGAAGAAGAAAATAAGATGCTATTGGGGTAGTTGCTTGGTATTCGATGCATATTCATTTGAAAAGCGAGAAAAGAAAAAGGAAAAGAAACATAATACAGAAGAAGAGAAGGTTGAAAAAAAAATGAAAGAAAAGAAGAAATATGAATGAAAAGGAAGAAGAGAATGAAAAGATGAATGTGGTATAAGAGACGAATGAAAGAGATCGAACATGCCTTACAATGCCATTCGTAAACCTACCCAATTAATCCGTTCTATCGTTTTCCATTACCTGAGCCACAATACAACCTTTAAAAAGTCCTATTTGATCCTAGAAAAACATGGTTTTGATATGTAAATGATGGGAGGGGATTAAAACATGGTAATGATTAATTTCTCTTGATTATTGGCATCTTATCCATGAGACTACTGTTCTTTCGTGTCATGCGTCTTTTTCATGTCATATGTGAGCGTTATTCGTCTTGAAAACATAATTCCTTTGCTCACATATATTAGAAAAATTACACCTGTTTCTGAGTGTTTTATTTGAGAGTGTAATTGACATTGTGAAGATTCGTAGTCAAGACATAGTTAGACAGTTATCCGAGTTATATTCCAAGTTCATGTCAAGCGCGTGTTCATTTGACTACCTTATCACACACGTGCGATTTTATGAGAAACTCTATTGATTTATACGATGCATGTGCTTGAGATTATTTTTCATGATGTAGGTAAACGTTTGGTTCTATTTCTTTATGTTCGTTATTCTATTTCAAATCTTTGTTGTATGATAAGGAGTATTGAATAGTATGTTTTTCGTTTGAATAAATTTTTTTTTAAATTAATAAGTAATAAAGATGGTTGTGGGTAACTTGTTGACGAGAACCCTCACGAGACTTCACTCGTCCGACTAGGGACACCTAGGGGTTTAAAAGGCTTGTTGCATATGCTAAATGCAATCGTGATCCATACGAAAATGGAATAGATTTTTATTAGTAGTTTTTATTTTAGTTTTGCTCGAGGACTAGCAAAATGTAGGTTTGGGGGTGTGATCGGGAGAGAACTAATCCTAATTATATGCCTTTAACGCGCATTTGTTAGTACATTTTATCCTGTTTTTGTATATTTTTACTCTGTTTTCTAGTTTCTGACAGGTTTTGGAAGAAATCAACTAAACCAGGCTAAACAGGGTGAAAAAGCAGAGCTAAAGAAGCTGAAAAATCCAAGTCGCGCGCGCGGTCCGCGGGCGCGAAAATCAGAGAATCGCTCGCGCGATCCGCTCGCGCGAGACCCCCAATAACTCGCTCGCGCGATCCGCGCGCGCGAGGTACCAAAAGTCGCGCTCGCGCGACCCGCTCGCGCGATATGCCCAAAAATCAATGTTGCGTATTTCAGTGTACTGAAGACTCCTGTGCAAACGAAACTGCAGAATGACGTCCAGATTGTAAATTACATCAGTTTCAGTCCGTTTCGAGTTGTAAAGGCTTCCAAAACTTGTTGTAAATCTATATATACTCTATTTTACTTCAATTAGAGGGTTGGCAATTATTACACACACATTCTACAACCATACTTCCAGCCCTTGAAGAGGGAGAAGCAAGGAGAAGAAGAAGAAGACCAAGGATTTCCATGGCCTCCTCCATCAACTACTTGCCGATCTCTACTCCTATGGCAGCTTAGATCATTGATCTAGGGTTTCAATGAAGCCCTAGATGAGTAATAGAGTTTTATTTATGCTTTTATTTTAGTTTTATTATGTATGGATGACAGTCACATGTTTAGAGGATTTTTATAAATAAATCGTACTTCTATTGATTAAATCATTGCTTTCAGAATTTATTCTTGTCTTAGATCTATTTTGACTGTGATGTGCTCAACGATCTATTCTTGCTGTGCTTGTTTAGATTGTTTACATGTGATGGTGCTTTATTGATTTGTGCTATCAAGTATCCGAATAGTCCATGCCTAGGTTAGACGGATTAGATCACAACCCTAGTTTAGTGTGAGATAATTCGTGCTACCCGAAGATGGATTATGTTGGTGCTTGAACCATGATTATCTTCTTGTCGGAGGAATTGGGCTTGTAGCTACAATTCCCCATATTCATCCAACGTAATAAGCTAAAGTAATTCATAGATATTCCTATTATGAAGCTAGTGGTGGATTTGCAATCCTAGGTTTCCTTTAAATATTATTTAGAAACACTTTTAATTGCTTTCATAAGTTAGATTTACTTTTATTGTTATTAGTTTAATTAAATTCAAAATCAAATCCGTTTTTCCTAATTAATTAGACTTAGGTTTTAAAATTAAGTCGCTGTAGTAATCAATCTCTGTGGGTTCGACCTTTACTTTCACACTGCAAATCTTTAGAAAAGTAAAGTATACTTTTATATCTTGATATTGACAACATCAGACATCGTAATCAAGAAATGAAAATTGCGAACAAAAAGACAAGTGTTGAGAAGCATGTGGGGGAAATCATGCTAGGAGACGATGTAAGTTTGGGGACAAACTTCTGTTAAGGGGGAGAGTATTTTAACACTCGCATTTGTGTTATTGCATTGCATTACATTGTCATGCATGATAATGTGTTGTTGCATGTTTTATGACACATGTTTGGGTGAGTTTTGACTCACGAGTCGATTTGGGTATCTGTGTAGAGAACCCTCTGAGACTGTGGATTGGATGTCTTGTAGTTGTGAAGTCTCTCCGAGTATGAGACGGTCATTGTGGAACATTTTAAATGTTTATCTGAAAATAAATGTTTACCTGTGTTTTTCAATATCTGTATTATTTTCTGTTTTAGAATTTATATCTGTTGTTAGTTTTAGCATCCTGGTGAGAACGAATGAACATGCTATTAATTTGGTAGGTTAATTATCAACTTCGAAAACGTCATGTAGAAATTCGCGTTTTAGCGACCAAACAAAACTTAGTCAAAAAACTTTTATAATTTTGAGGTTTTACTTATAAAGCTATGAATTAGCTGTGTAGAAAGTTTCAGAGACTGATTAGGAGTTTGGAAAACTCATGGGGAGGTAAACGTAATTTCCAAAGGTTTTGCCTATATATAGATAGAGATGGATGAGATATTTTTACAAAGCTTCCTTGATAAGTTTCAAAGGAGGCCATAGGGAGATTTTGAAGCTTAGAGCTTCTCGACGCCAAACGACGACCTTCCGTCAGTCTGTTTTCACCCAGATTTCATATTTGAGCTCCTCGAGGTAAGAGCTTCGTTTTGATATATGTTAGGGCTTGTTTGGCCAAGTTTTTTCGAAAAGTTATTTTCTAGAATTTTTCATAAAAGTTGATAAATGGAATTTTGATCCATAGGAATTGTACTAGACGGACTTCTACACGTTCTTTGTACACGGGTTTTCTTTGAATCGAAGTTTAAGAGCGTAAATCGGAGGTGAGTGATTCAACTATGTTTTGGAATGATTTCTTGACATGTATTCATGTTTTGTGTGAATAGCATGTATTAATTCATAGAGCTATCTTGTGTAGTTCATATTGGGCATTTATATTGATAAGTAGGCCCAATAGCACGATGAAATGCTTTAATTACCGCGAGCATGGTGATGTGTATTTGAGCATGTTAAGTTGCTTATTTGGGTCAGAAGGAGCACGTGGTCACCGTGCCATTTTGTGGAGCCGATATAAGCATTAAGGTCGCACGATTGAAGAGAAGAATCGTGGGTCTTACCCTTTCGCGTGGACTTATTGGCGAGGAGTCGCGGATTGGGAGTATGGACGGGCACGTGAGTCTCCGGCGACTAGTATGAAATGTAGAGATGTGAATGCGGACATGTTTATCATTCATGTGCATATGTTGGTTTATTCACTAAGCGTTAGCTTAAACAAATCGAATTATGTGTGGTTATTCAAATAACCATTTCAGGTGTTAATGCTGGCGAGGAATCGGAGAAGTGAGCACGTGGGGTTAGAATTCGCTTAGAAGGCAACCGAAATGTTAATCTTGTAGTTTTGGGATAATAGGAATATTGTAATAAGAATTTGGTTGTTTTAACCCATGTTTAACGTGGTATGTTAGAATGGATCTAGAACGTTGTAATAGACTATAACATGTTGTAATTATGTTTAGTAATGCTTTAATACAGTTAAGATTACTTTGGAGTGCTTTTGGATATGCGTGTTTGATCCTTGGTTGAAGTTAGAAAGCTTTTAAACTTGAAAATGCTGCAGAATGTGCTGCTGCCAGGGAAGCAGTCGACTGATCCCTGCTTCAGTCGGTTGGACCCTTGTGCCTGTTAGCCACTGCTTTTTAATATGGCAAAAGCAGTCGACTGGGACCTGCCTCAGTCGACTGGACCTCTGAGGGATAATGTGATTTTTGGGTTCTGCTTGCTTCAGTCGACTAAAGGAAGCTCAGTCGATTGAAAGTTGGAGACCCCAGTCAACTGGACCCCAGCCTCAGTCGACTTGAATGGCTATAAACCTTTTTCGAAAACTCTCTGCTTGCTTCAGTCGACTGAGGTCCCGACCCAGTCGATTGAACCCCTGATTTTGAAAAGTGTTTTGTTTTCCGCTGCGTGTGTTCTTCAAACAAATCTTTTGGGAACGTTAATGAATTGGTTTAGCCTCGGTGGCGTGCCACGGGCTCCGGTTCCGCTATTGTGGGACCGGGCTGTGACACTATATGGAAAAGAGGCCAAAAGAATGATGGAGGAAATACATGAAGGAGTCTGCAGGCCCCACATGAATGGGCATATGCTGGCAAAGAAGATCATTCGGCAAGGATATTATTGGACGACTTTGGACAAGGATTGTTGCGAGTATGTCAGGAGATGCCACAAATGCCAAATCCACGCCAATCTAATGCATGCCCGCCTTCCCAGCTCTATAGCATGACCACGCCTTGGCCCTTCTCTGTTTGGGGTATTGATATCATTGGTGAAATAGTTTCGAAGGCTTCCAATGGGCATCGATATATAATTGTGGTGATAGACTACTTTACTAAATGGGTGGAGGCCGCGTCATACGCTACATTAAAAGCTAAGGATGTTGTGAGCTTCATCGAAAAGAATATAATCTGCAGGTATGGGGTCCCCAACGAGTTTATCTCTGATCATGGTAGCCATTTCCAGGGAGAAGTTATCCCGCTTTTAGAAAAGTACAAGATCACCCGCCATTAGTCCTCTCCATACAGGCCTCAAATGAACGGAGCGGTAGAAGCAGCTAATAAAAATGTTAAAGCAATCTTGGGGAAAACAACGGATACATACAAAGATTGGCACGAGAAGCTACCGTTTGCACTATGGGGGTACCGGACCTCTGTAAGGACTTCCACAGGAGCTACACCTCATTTGCTGGTTTACGGTATAGAGGTCGTTCTCCCAGTCGAAGTAGAGATACCCTCTCTTAGGGTTTTGGCAGAATGTGAGATCACCGAATTGGAATGGATACGAGGAAGGTATGAGGAATTGATGTTGCTCGACGAGAAGAGGTTGGCCGCAATAAACCATACTCGTGAATATCAGAAGAGGATAGCTCGTGCTTTCAACAAAAAGGTCCGCCCAAGGAAGCTTGCTGAGGGTGACCTGGTCCTCAAAGAAGTGAAGGTGCCCGTTTATGACCCTAGAGGAAAATTCAAACCCAACTGGGTCGGGCCGTACATCATAAAGACTCTCCTCTCTGGAGGGGCGGCCTATCTCATGGACCTGAACGGGGTTGAATTTAAACAACCGATTAACCTCGATCGCCTCAAGAAATACTTTGCTTAAAACCGTTCCTTTCAAAACCTCCTTCCTCGATGAACTACGCTTGACCTAATTCTCGCTAGGGGATACATAGGCAACCTACTTGGTTTGGTCATTAAAATAAAACCGCCCGAGCAGCATCTTCCTTCAAGCCCTAAACCGAACTACTGCAGGCTTGATACCCATTCGGGGATAAGTAGGTGGGCTCTCAAAAGCCTTCGGCCCATGAAAACCTAAAAAGGAAAGCCCTATGCTAAGTGACACGACTAAAATGTTGTGCGCTCTTGTGCAACACCCAAGTGTAGGTGATCGTGCAAGTAATACTGGATAAGTCCAGGTCGATCCCACAGGGAAGGAATAGGAAGAATATATACTAAGTTATGACCTAAAGAAAAGGAAAAGAAAATAAGAATGTTGGGAGTGGATGTTCTAACGAATCCTAATTAATTAAATTAAACTAAATAGAAAACTAAACATAAAGAAACATAACTAAGTAAATAAATAAACTAAAGGTGTTGGAAACACGTGAATCCACATTAATCCTAACCATCTACCATGCATATTCATTAACGTTCTATGGAGTTCATTCCTCTTCAGCATTCCGTATTTTTCTAAAGATAAAGACTCAGTAGCCCTTTCATGACCGGGACTACATCATCACATTTGAGTAAAATACATGGAAGACGGTTTAAAACAATGGTTATTACTTGCACTCTAAATGGTTTTAGCATTCAAAGTGGTTTTCAAAAGTCATTGAAGAAAAGGCCTTAAGGCTTTAAGTTCTAAAAACTGTTGTGACAAACTGAGCTTATTGGGACAATTTGATGACAGATTTCTAAAACAGAAAGTCATGGAATACTTAAAAGAATAATCTCAGGAATTAACATGTTCGATCGATCGAAGC
Organism: Hydrangea macrophylla; assembly: GCA_033977485.1. NCBI lineage: Eukaryota > Viridiplantae > Streptophyta > Magnoliopsida > Cornales > Hydrangeaceae > Hydrangea > Hydrangea macrophylla. Next base: position 31,690,180 of record CM066999.1, read on the forward strand.
GCTCTCGATCGATCGGACAGCATCATCCTTCAATCGATCGAAATGCCTTCGATCGCTTGACTATCCCTGGTTCGATCGATCGAAATACCTTCGATCGATCGAGCCCAAAGTTTCTAAAGATTGCATGGCAGAGGCTGGGATTCAATGTTTCATCACATATTCCCAACGTCTAAACTACAGAAACATGATTAAACTAATACAGGAATAACAAACTAGAGTAATCATAGCATATAAACTAATAGCAATCAAATAACAAGGATTAGAAAGAAAAACCTGGATATAATCTGAAATAAACTTGAAACAAACTTGAATCTTCAATCTACAATGGAAAAGGAGGAATAAAACATCAAACTAAACTAATCTACTCCTAAACTAACCCTAAAACTACCCTAAACTGCTGTTTTCTGCGTTCTGGAGCGTCCTCCCTTCGTCTGGCGTCAAAACGACGTATATATAGGGTTCCCACAGAGTTTACGCAACTTTTGGATGATTAAAAAGTTCGATCGATCGAGCTTAGTTCGATCGATCTAAGGTTCGATCGATTGAACTCTCTTCAATCGCTTGAACTCTCTGATTTTGACAACTCTGCACACCAATGGGAGAATGGCCATAACTTTTTACTCGGACCTCGGATTGACCTCCCGTTTGTGGCCACGCGACCGTAACTCGAAGATCTACATTTTATATCTCTGGGAAAATATTCCAAATCTGAAGTCTTCATTGTCAAAATTGGCATTTTCTCAGCTGCTTCTGTTGTTCTCTTCACCAGAATCACTTTCTATGCAATGTTTGCTTTCCATGACCTGTAAAATAATGTAAAAACACATGTTTGAGTCTCAACATCATAGAAAACACTTAATCATTGATATGCATCTAAATCTAGGGACTTGGGGATAAAAGTATGCATAAAAGACCGTGTAATACACTATAAACATGCACTTTTCACCTCGAATCACACCCCCCAACTAGCTCGTTGCTAGTCCCTAGCAATGAAGCGAACTACAGCAGTGTTTATTTAACTCTAAAAATTGAAAATAAAAGAAATTAAAAATCCTAAATCACTTTCGCAGGAATCGCGATTGCATTTAGCGTATGCAACAAGCCTTTAAACCCCTAGGTTACCCCTAGTGGACGAGTGTTGTCTCGTGAGGGTTTGCAGTGAATCTACCCACAAAATTCATATTTATGGTAATGGTTCTAGTTTAAATGTTTTCAAGGAATTTTCCTCTCATTAACAATATAGTTAAGCTCAACAATCTCATGAAACTCTCTAGTATGCCATAGCCATGCAACACACACATTACAGTTAATCTACTATCAAAGTCATTAGAATATTCCATACCTATTAATCTTCAAGTGTGTGTGTGAATGGATAACCAAAATACAAAACTTCAATTTCAAAGCTCGCATAACCTAAGATACTATCAAGACGTTCATTTTGACTCAACTCTCACCAGGATTACACTCTCAAGATGAAATCACTCCGAATTAGGTGTAATAATTATCACTCATGATATGGAAGCTATAAAGAGTAATTGTAAATAGAATCTAATGCTTCTCATATCTAAATTGAAAAACAGACATTTTAATGCATAAAGTCTCATGAAAGGATACTTTTCACTAGAAGAGCGAGATACCGTGGAGAACTCTCTAATTACCTTAACTTCAAATCCATTTTACTTAAAATCATTAGGACTTTGAAAAAGAGGTATTTAGTGAAAGAAGAAAGAGGCTCGTGATATTCAATTGGGTCAAAGGATGTGATTGGAATGTCTACTATAACTTTTCAAACTTCTCACATCTCCAATCTCTCTCTTCTTCTTTTCTTTTATTTATTTTTTTCACACTCTTCTTTTTAATATATATTTTTTTTCTCTTTTGTAACAACCATTGGCACTTTTTTTCTTTTTTTTTTTCTTTTCATGCTTTTCTTTTTTTCTTTCATTTTTTCTTTGCCAACTTTCCCTTATTCACACTAACATACTTCTTGTTAACGCAACACATCCCAATCACACCTAAATAAAGAACTGATGCTTGAACTCCTAATTTGGAGTTTGGTATAGACTTTAGGATTATGAAGACAAAGCGATTATAATAAGCTCAAGAGGTGAAGTAAAGAAATAGCATAGAGGTAGGCCAAGGCTGTATTATTCATGTATGGTCAAAAGATGGCCTAAATCATCTTCTAAGTTCATAGGATTATTCATTTCAGTAAATTCAAGAGCTCTAAAGTTGGTAAATCCTGAACGTTCTCTTTTAGTGATCAGTCAAAATGAAGAAGAAAAATGAGACTTTCAACGAATTAATACGCTTTTTAAAAAGTAAAAGTAATTTTATAAAACCCTCAAAAATAAAGAATGGCACAAAAGCTCACTTGGGTTATTAGTCTCCACTACAGTCTTTCAAGACACTTAAACTATGCTTACTAATCCATTTTAGCTAAGTACAAGGTTGTCACAACGTGCTCAAAGTTGTTTGAAGATTAAAAAGCATAAAATATACTATAACTAAGATAGTAAACAAACTACCATAGTGTATCACATACTAATAACATATAGAAAATAACACTAATGCATCATAACTGACTACATTAACTATGAGAGAAATACAAGAACCATTAAAAATTTCAAAATTTTTGCAATTTTGATTTACTGAGTCATGTTGCTAAGCAGGTATATTGACACGAAACCATAAAAAGAAATAAACGAGGCATGCAATGACTCACTCCCCCCAACTAAAACTAAACATTGTCCCCAATGTTCTAAACTATGCACATGGACATGTAAAGTAAAGCGAGAGAAGGAAGGATGTTACCTCGAGGCGTTTATAATCCAGATTTTTTTTTTTCAAGTTACCTACAAAATCATTAGTAGCAACAAGGAAAACTAGCGAATATAATACAACTACTCAGCAAATAAATTCGGTTCATCAAGATTTTTATCATAAATCAATAACCGAAATTTTCGAGGATCCTCCCAATGAAATAATTTAACAGTGAGAAGAATGTTGGGATCCTCATAAAATTGCAACTCCCCCCAACTAATGTCAGGCTCAAGGTCAGAGGAGATGATGCAAAACCTATGGCTTCCAAATTTTTTTGGGACAGTTATAAAAGGAATACCACACTTTTTAGGAATTATATGCAAGAAACGATCTTTAGTGTTGGTATTTCCTATAACAGCCTCTATTTTAATACTAAAAACAGGGGGAGGCCATGGTTCAATAAAAGGGGCAGGGTCGAAGTGATGTTCTAATGAAGCTTCACCACCCTCCGCTTATCCTAGAACAGAATCTATGGAGATATAATCATAGGAATTGAATTTCTATTCTATGCACATGGTTTTGGACTGGACTTGGATAAAGCTATCTATTTGGGCCTCAATGTCATAATCACTCAAGAAGGTCAAGCAGTCTAGAAGATTGCTAGCTTCTTGTTGAATTTTCAGATCATCTAAAGTGGGCCCAATATTTTCCAAGTCTTCTCTCAAAGAATTTTGAAAGTTAAAATTTTGTGAAGAACATGTGCTAGTATCCTTACCATCCTCTTCCACAACACATTCTGTTTGTTCACGAATGGGGTACACATAACATTCAAGCTCAGGACGAGAGCTTTGATTGATAGCAAGGATAGGTGATGGGCAACTTGGTGACACCACCTCTTCGGTCGAAAGAGGTGAGGGTTCATGAATATCACAAGAATCTAAATCAGATTTATATTTTTCAATTATGTCCTCTCTAGGGTCACTTTCAAAGGTAGGGGTAGAGTCAACAGGGGACTCTTCCTTTCCTAATTGCGTGCAATCACCTAAACTCTCGTCATTTTTTAAAACCTCATTCTCATTCTTGTAACTCTCCTCACTATATATGTCATCTATTGAGGTGCTCTGGACAAAGAGATTGTGCAGTTTTATCCAGGCAGTGAAGGAGTTGATGTCTGGGGTTGTATGTTGAGGAGAAGATGGTTCTACAACTTCATGCTCAATGGTTTGGTTTTGGAGTTCTTGTTGGGTTATCACTTTCTCAAATGAGTTGTTAACCTCACTCGGTATGAACCCATCATTGTCCTCTAATTCCATTCCATTGTTAGTGTTTTGAAATTCAGGTTGTAGCATTGAAGGACTGGTATAGTCTTCTAAAGGTTGGCTATCAAATGCTTGTTGATATCTAGCTCCTAATTTATCAATTGCACTCTCTAGCCTTTTCATTTCACTAAGCAGCAATTCTAACATACCATTATCCTCAACTTGGTTATTCTCCTCATTATAACTATATGAAGTTTCACCCCATTGTTGTTGGTAATAGTCCCCTTCCCATTGTGTTTGTGTGCAAGACTCCCCAGAAGGAAAGTCTTGGTGCATTTGGTAATCGTGGGAACTACTACTATATCCTACACTATCATTTTGGTTATATCCCCATTGCGATTGATAGAACTCTCCAAGTGGAGGTTCTTGATACATTTGATAACATGGGGGACTAACACGATGGTTTTCCCATTGTGGTGATTGGTAGCACTCAGGTTGATAATGTGCATCATATGTGGGTGTTTGCCAACTTGGGGTATAGTTCTCATTACCTAATGTGTACCCATTCGTGGTATTTGTGTTGTATGGAGGGTAATATGGATAAGACATGTTTACCCAAAATATTTAAACAAAAGAAAAAAAAAAATTTCTTGTGAGAGAAAAAGTCCAATGATTTTTTTTTTTTTTTAAGTAAAAGAAGAAAAATGGAAAAACTTAGTAAAATCCTAACCTAGTTGCCTTCCCCGGCAACGGCGCCAAAAACTTGACACGACTAAAATGTTGTGCGCTCTTGTGGAACACCCAAGTGTAGGTGATCGTGCAAGTAATACTGGATAAGTCCAGGTCAATCCCACAGGGAAGGAATAGGAAGAATATATACTAAGTTATGACCTAAAGAAAAGGAAAAGAAAATAAGAATGTTGGGAGTGGATGTTCTAACGAATCCTAATTAATTAAATTAAACTAAATAGAAAACTAAACATAAAGAAACATAACTAAGTAAATAAATAAACTAAAGGTGTTGGAAACACGTGAATCCACATTAATCCTAACCATCTACCATGCATATTCATTAACGTTCTATGGAGTTCATTCCTCTTCAGCATTCCGTATTTTTCTAAAGATAAAGACTCAGTAGCCCTTTCATGACCGGGACTACATCATCACATTTGAGTAAAATACATGGAAGACGGTTTAAAACAATGGTTATTACTTGCACTCTAAATGGTTTTAGCATTCAAAGTGGTTTTCAAAAGTCATTGAAGAAAAGGCCTTAAGGCTTTAAGTTCTAAAAACTATTGTGACAAACTGAGCTTATTGGGACAATTTGATGACAGATTTCTAAAACAGAAAGTCATGGAATACTTAAAAGAATAATCTCAGGAATTAACATGTTCGATCGATCGAAGCGCTCTCGATCGATCGGACAGCATCATCCTTCAATCGATCGAAATGCCTTCGATCGCTTGACTATCCCTGGTTCGATCGATCGAAATACCTTCGATCGATCGAGCCCAAGGTTTCTAAAGATTGCATGGCAGAGGCTGGGATTCAATGTTTCATCACATATTCCCAACATCTAAACTACAGAAACATGATTAAACTAATACAGGAATAACAAACTAGAGTAATCATAGCATATAAACTAATAGCAATCAAATAACAAGGATTAGAAAGAAAAACCTGGATATAATCTGAAATAAACTTGAAACAAACTTGAATCTTCAATCTACAATGGAAAAGGAGGAAGAAAACATCAAACTAAACTAATCTACTCCTAAACTAACCCTAAAACTACCCTAAACTGCTGTTTTCTGCGTTCTGGAGCGTCCTCCCTTCGTCTGGCGTCAAAACGACGTATATATAGGGTTCCCACAGAGTTTACGCAACTTTTGGATGATTAAAAAGTTCGATCGATCGAGCTTAGTTCGATCGATCTAAGGTTCGATCGATTGAACTCTCTTCAATCGCTTGAACTCTCTGATTTTGACAGCTTTGCACACCAATGGGAGAATGGCCATAACTTTTTACTCGGACCTCGGATTGACCTCCCGTTTGTGGCCACACGACCGTAACTCGAAGATCTACATTTTATATCTCTGGGAAAATATTCCAAATCTGAAGTCTTCATTGTCAAAATTGGCATTTTCTCAGCTGCTTCTGTTGTTCTCTTCACCAGAATCACTTTCTATGCAATGTTTGCTTTCCATGACCTGTAAAATAGTGTAAAAACACATGTTTGAGTCTCAACATCATAGAAAACACTTAATCATTGATATGCATCTAAATCTAGGGACTTGGGGATAAAAGTATGCATAAAAGACCGTGTAATACACTATAAACACTAAGCTAGGGGAAAACTGGCGTTTGTCCAGAACCACTTCGAAGCCCCAAAACCAGGGGCAAACTTCGTTTGTTATCCGAAGAACCCAGATATTTACCTAAAACCCCATCTCTAGATCTCCTGACTATCAAAATGAGTACTTTAAAGAAACAAATATGAATTTATGGTATAGAAAGAGTAAAGCTTTAAGCAAAACACAAAGCAAAGTAAAGAGCCAAGAAGAGACATTGAAAGGAGAATTCTTCATAAAAGATTAATCGGAGGAGTGAACATTTTGATTAAACATGATAGAACTTTTCCTAAAAGATGAAAGCATTTTTTTAAAAGAAAAATAAATCACATTCAAAAGCGTAAAAGGATAGGCAGGACTTGTCTGAAAGTTTTGTAAAGTAGAACTTTGTCCTGTTTGTCTTATTTTTATCAATGCATGTCTATGAAGCCTGTTCAATCTGAAAAAGGTACTCAGCAGTAGGCACGATCAAAGTCGGAATTCTCCAAAAAGGAGCTGAAACTCTGTCATGCCAAGCCTCGATGAAAGCCTTCAAAATAGAAGGGCGCAAAGTAGACCCCCTAGTAAAATCAGCGTTAACAATCTCATTAGTGTCCTACAAGAGTCCGAACTGACGAACCACCCGACCAGGAATGTAGAAAGTAGTAGTATGCAAGCCAGGCAACTAGATGCCGGGCCGCCCAGGAAGGCATACGGTGACAGAGCAGTAAACCCACTGCGGGCAAGTCCAACAAATATCACCAGAAGAAATGCCTCTAAACCAGCCAAGCCAAGCATCGACAGAGTGGAACAGGCAATGAACCTCCATACGGTCATAGGGAAGTGGCCCACGAAGATGTGAGGAGTGTATGAAGGGATCAAGGTGTTCCATGAGCCAAATATGTAAGACAAAAGGTGCCCCTACGGATAACATAGCCTCAGTAGTATGAGCGTTGCCCAAACTAGTCAGTGTTTCGCCAAGAATCAGCATAACAACGCTCTTCATCTCCCGCAAACCACGGGCAATGGGTATGAGAATGTCGAAAGATGACTGAAAGAGGAAGTAAGAAAGTATAGCAATCGACAGGGCGCTACGCCGAATGATCTGATACTCTCCATCATAAGGGTCTCCTATGGGAGCATAAACGGAAGAGAGGCGCTCGAAGTCAATCTGCCTGTCGCAAACAAAAGAGCCCGTCGCATTATTAGATATATGGAGAGGAGTGGCTAAATCTCAGACGTACCCGGCCTGAACCAAAGGAACTATCAACTCAGCAAAAGGATCAGTGTGTAGAATAGCGCTGAATTCCTCAAACAAAGGACAAGTCTCCTGAGAGCCAAAACGAAAGACGTTGAGAGAGGGATCCCAACATTGGATGGTAGCTCGAAGTAGGCCCTCATTCAAATTCATCCGTCGGAAAGAGAAGAGATCATTCAGTCTGAAGCACTCAAAGTTGAGCCTGTCAATGCTGGAAAAGGTATCCATCCATGGAAAAAGGATTTGGGGAGTTGATGGGGGCCATTTGAGAAGGAAATAAAGAAGAGAAAATGGTGTTTTGCGGAGTATTGGGGGAAGAAAGTAGTATAAATAAGGGAATAAAATTGTCCACCTACCCGCGGCACTCGATAAAGCAGTACGGCACTCAACGAAGTGCCGTGCGACAGTCCGTGAGTGCCGTTGCGTCATTCACAGAATGCCGCTACGGCACTCATTGAGTGCCGCTGAGGCCTAACCGAGTGCCGTCCTGAGCCTCATTTTGGCCAGGGTTTGTTTGTAATAATTAAGCCCACCTGTAAACAAAATAGAGAATAAATGTGCGCATCATGCAGCACGTACAAGCAACATAAGACATGGTCACATACATTCATTCACTCATACATTCACAGAAGCATTCAAGGTTAAATAAAAGAGGGACCAAGCTATGGTCCCACATACGACAAAATATATATACCAAGCATAATAGAAGGACCAAGCCATGGTCGCGCATACGATGAATAACAATAAAAGGCAGAAAAGATAAAGGCAAGTGCCTATCCTACCGGCTATCCTAAAGCCATCATCCAGAGTAAAGTGTGTGCATGTGTATATACAATGGTCCAAAATACAGTATAAGTCCTCCCCAAGAACGCTCAAAAATAAAAGAGAGAAAGAAAAGTCATCCCTGGCCTCGGCCCCTAGTCTGGCGAGTGACACGTCTGAGAGGCTCCTCCTCTGACTCTGTGCCGCTCCCGTCGCGCCCACCTCCTCCTCTGCCCCTGCCTCTGCCGCTACTGTTTCCCTCACTGCCGCCTCTACCACGTCCAACACCGCTGCCTCCAGGGGCATCACTGAGAGGGATGCCGAACTGCTGAAGCCGCTACTGGAGCTCTCCCACCTGCCAGGATAGAGCCCCCACCTGTTCCTCCTGGATGGAGGGAGCAAGTCAAATTACCAATAAAATAGCTTGGAAAGCAAGATAAACAAATAAAAAGGAGCATTTTTTTCATTCTTACCAGAGCCCTCGTATGAGTCTCAGCAGTCGCTCGCGCCCCCTCAGCCTGAGCAAAAGAAAGAAGAGTTAGAATGTCTGAATAAAACTACAGTTTTAAATAAAGCAAGATTTAGAAATTACCCTCCACTCTCGACCGTAAATCCACTCTCTCACGCTGTGAGCATAGAGCAAGCCCTCTTCCGCATAGTCCCGCGGGACATGATCGTACTGGAGCGGAATGGTGGGAGCACCCGCCTGATATCTGGGGACCATGGTAGTAGTCTGCTCGCCGTAGGAGACTGTCCTAAGACTCCAATCCCAGGGCGGTAGAGCATGAGCCCGAGCAGCAACAGGGACGGGCTGCAAGGAAGAATGAATCCAATAAGAAGATAAAACACGAATGTTCCAAAAGGAATAAAAGGAAAAGCTGAAAGAAACTCATCCGGGTCACTTCCATCAAAGGGAAGTTCCTCATCAGCTTCGCAGCACGGAAAGCTGCGTAACCCGCTGGAGGATCCACGAAACCCTGCAGAGACAAACTGGCTAGGGCAACCGTAAGCGCAGAACCTGGAGGGTATCTGTAGCTCTCATCGACTCCGGCGGGGGGTGTGGCACGAAGAAGGACTCGGCTGCCAAGGACTGTCTAGTCACTCTCTCTCCAAGGTACCAGGCCCGAGCCTCTGTCCCGTCTAGCAGGATCCTCTATGGGTCATACTCCACCGACTCCTGCATCCCCTGGGAAGTCTCTGGAAGTACGTCTAGCCAGGGCTGCCATCAGACATGCTGCTCTCGTAGGTTCGTCAGGAAATTCCTGAACGAAATAAAATCGTGAGGTCCGGTCTTCTGCCTGACCCGATCCTTCGCCCACTTCAGCCCCTGAGGCATGATGAGGGCGTCCGCTAGTCGCGTATTAGTCGACATCATATACAAGTACTCATGGGACCAAATCTGCAAGAAAAAAAAGAGCAACATAAGTTTTGGAAGAGCATAAATACAGAAATCTGGAATAAGAATGCAAAGCTTAAATCAAGATTAGGAAATTAATAAAAGAAGAAAAGTATACCTCCCAGGCCCTCCAAAAACCGTTGGTAGAGGTTGGGTGATCCCGGGATATCTCTCCCATGTGCTGGTACAGGATGGCTAACCCTACACCAGCCCAGTCGTACTGGTATATCTGCCCCATGTGCTCCAAAGACCCCAACAGCGTCACGGAGATCCGATCTCCCTTGGTGCTCAGCAGAGAGCAACCCAGCATGTACATCAGAAACCCCCGAGCCATCTGCTCGTCAGTAAAGCCCTGCCGGCCTCGGAAAGTATCCATGAACCATCTGGTCGTGACCAAGGGCTCCTCCGGGACGGTTCCCAGCAGCGGCTCAATTCGATCCCACTCCCTCGTCCCGTCTAGATAGCGAAGGCTCTCTCTCCCAAAAGGGATCCCGGTGATCATGGAGAAGTCCAGCGACGTCATCGTCATCTCGCCAAACAGGAAATGGAATGTGCTGGTAGTGTCCCACCACCGCTCAGCAAGGGCATGGATCTGTCTCAAATCGTTGGAGCTCTTCGTCAAAAGTTTGACGAAGTCTCCAAAATCGGCCGCAGTAATGAAACCCCTCACCGGCTCGCTCAGCTCCGTATACCACTCATAACCATGGGAAAGACTGTCGTGCCCCTTCAGTACCTTAGGCTGCAGCTGCAAGAAAGAATCACAAGATTTGATATTAGTAATTGGATAAAGAAGAAAGCAATAAAAATAAATATGTGGTAATAAAAAAATGGGAGAAAAGCAACGTAAGAATGAATAATAAGAGAGAGAAAGAAAAAATACAGGAATACTCGTAGAAAATTTCACAAACGTGGCACTCGTTTGCATTTATATAAAGTTTAGCAACCGTTCACAGAATAATAGAAAGAAGTGAATAGTGAAAGCATTCAAAGTACTCAGAGAGATCTCAAGAAAGGAATTAAAAGAGAAAAAGGTGTTTACCTCGCGCTTGAACGCGCGGGCGGATAAATGCTCCTCTGGATCTAGGAGCAAGAGTATGGGGTCGGGATGATGGGTGGCCCGATATTTGGCCTTCTTCCGGCTACGGAACCGCTCGCCATAATCTGTCAAGAAAGAGGAAGATTCGCATGTAAGATTCATGAAAAATTCAAAAAATAATGAGATAAGAGAGATTAACTGAGTTCTGATCGTGAGAAACTAACCTGATAGCCCTGGTAGATCGATCCAAGCAAGAAGAACGAAAAAGGAAATTTTTTCTCCAGAGGAATCCGTGAAGGAGAAGAAATGAAAGAATGAGATAAAATGAAATGAAACTCTCCGTTTTAGCTTCTGCCACTCAAATGCGGCACTCGGTTTGCGTGCGCGGCAGTTGATGAACTATCGTGCAGCACTTTCTGAATGCCGCAATGGCACTCCGTGAGTGCCGTACGACAGACAGTGACTGCCGTGAATTTGAAGCGTGTGCCGCGTTTAAGTCGGTTAAGAGATATTTTGTTTCCCCCCAAAACTCAAAATTGGGCCCCAATATTTTGGATTTAACCCCCAAATTTTACCCTTTTGTGCTTTTAACCCCCAAGGCTAGTTTGCAGGATCAATTTGGTCCTCAAATTTGAAAATTGAAATAATTCTGAGTCCATGGGCTCCCAAATTTTGAAAAAAAATTGAGCCCATGGGCTCCCAACTTTGAAAGATTTAAATTGAATTTGAGCCCGCGGGCCCTAATTCTTGAGATTTAAAATAGATTAGAGCACGTGGTCTCCTAATTTTTGAAATTTGAAATAGATTAGAGCCCATGGGCCCCCAATTGTGAAAATTTGAAATAAATTCTTAGGTTTGTGGACTCCAAATTCATCTTAAAAAGATTACCCTCGTTCTGAGAATATAACAGATTTATATTCTCGATCCGCTTAACAGATTTACGTTGATCCTTTGTTTTGAGAGTGTAACGGATTTACATTCTTGGTTCTCGCAACAGATTTGCATTAACCCTCATTCTGAGAATATAACAGATTTATATTCTCGATCCGCATAACAGATTTACGTTGATCCTTTGTTTTGAAAGTGTAACGAATTTACATTCTTAGCTCTCGCAACAGATTTGTGTTAACCCTCGTTCCGAGAATATAATAGATTTATATTCTCGATCTGCGTAACAGATTTACGTTGATCCTTTGTTTTGAGAGTGTAACGGATTTACATTCTCGGTTCTCGCAACAGATTTGCGTTAACCCTCGTTCTGAGAATATAACAGATTTATATTGTCGATCCGCGTAACAGATTTAAGTTGATCCTTTGTTTTGAGAGTGTAACGGATTTACATTCTCGGTTCTCACAACAGATTTGCGTTAACCCTCGTTCTGAGAATATAACATATTTATATTCTCAATCCGCATAACAGATTTACGTTGATCCTTTGTTTTGAGAGTGTAACAGATTATATTCTCGGTTCTCGCAACAGATTTGCGTTAACCCTCATTCCGAGAATATAACAGATTTATATTCTCGATCTGCATAACAGATTTACGTTGATCCTTTGTTTTGAGAGTGCAACGGATTTACATTCTCAGTTCTCATAACAGATTTGCGTTAACCCTCATTCTGAGAATATAACAGATTTATATTCTCGATCCGCGTAACAAATTTACGTTGATCCTTTATTTTGAGAGTGTAACGGATTTACATTCTCGGTTCTCGCAATAGATTTGGGTTAACCCTCATTCTGAGAATATAACAGATTTATATTCTCAATCCACGTAATAAATTTACGTTGATCCTTTATTTTGAGAGTGTAATGGATTTACATTCCCGGTTCTCGCAACAGATTTGCGTTAACCCTTGTTTCGAGAATATAACAGATTTATATTCTCGATCTGCGTAACAGATTTACGTTGATCCTTTGTTTTGAGAGTATAATGGATTTACATTCTCGGTTCTCGCAACAGATTTGCATTAACCCTCATTCTGAGAATATAACAGATTTACATTCTCGATCCGCGTAACAGATTTATGTTGATCCTTTGTTTTGAGAGTGTAACGGATTTACATTCTCGGTTCTCGCAACAGATTTGCGTTAACTCTCATTCTGAGAATATAACAGATTTATATTCTCGATTTGCATAACAGATTTATGTTGATCCTTTGTTTTGAGAGTGTAACGGATTTATATTTTCGGTTCTCGCAACAGATTTGCGTTAACCCTTGAAAATCAAATCAAAAGCACCTTCTTGACCCCCATAACAGATTATGCATCAGTCAAGAATTTGGTAATCTCCTCTGACTAACGCGTCATGTAATGTACGTCATACGTAGAGAAGACATGATAAGCATGACGCTTGTATAACCAGGTCTATTCAGAGAATACCATTACATAGCATGCGCATCACGATAGGATAGGTGCATCCATCCGTGTGACTACTTGCGTTTGTGTGTGTTTGACCCCGTGCCCGAACTACGCTTTGGTCTGATTCCTGATGGGATACGTAAGCAGCTCATCATGGAACACGACCAATTAGAATCCCGCTGCGCGCTCGCTTCCTTTTGCAATGCATTTTGTTTTTTCCTTAAATCCAACAATTTGGTCAAAGACCTGTCTTCACATAGGCTTAGACGTTCTCTTGTGATTCGCGTTTCCCCACAAGCTCCATCGAAGAGGGGCAAACTTTAGACACTCCGATTTTGACCAAACGTCGGATTAAGGAGATTGTTACCTCCATATCCGATGATGACCATGTCCGAACTTACCTAGGACTTCCAAAGATGATTCAAGCTCTTCAAAAGATTCCCCAACCCAAAACAAAAAAAGAAAAAGGAAGGAAAAGGGAAAGAATGAGCAGAACGGCACTCAAGCCTTTCCGCGGCAGTCACGGGCTGTCGTTGTGGCAGTCTCGGGACTGCCGGACGGCATTCGATGATTGCCGCTAATTTCATCAAGTGCCACAAAAATTATGAATTTCACTAAAAAAATGGTAGTCCTTGGAGTTCTCCGCGACATTTAGTGAATGTCGTTCCGAGAGTCAGTGAATGTCGCGCCGGCATTCACTGAATGCCGATGCGGCATTTACTAAGTGCCGCTTCCATCTCCGGTGAATGTCGCATTTTTGCAAATGACAGCTGGTATGCAACATGTTTTGTACTATAAAAAGGACGACTGAATTAGGGTTTTTAGTCCTGAAATGACTGAAATACCCCTTTAAGATTGTCTATAAATAGAGGATGAATATTCACTTGCAAAGGGAGAGCATTTTCTTTGAATCTATAAGTTGTATAAGTGCTCTTCTTACCTTAATCTTTATAATTAGGAGTGAGTTTAGAATAGTTTAAGAAAGAGTTGTGTGAATTAGTGTATAAGAGCTTGATTAGTCTTTGGAAGTCCTCCAAAATCACCAAGTTGAGGACACTTTGGAGGTAAACTCTAGCATAATTATCCCTTGTTCAAATTTAAATATAGTATGCATTGAGTTTCTTTAGTTTCCTTTTCTTATTTCCTTTATATTCATCCCTTAGGTTCATAAGACCTTCAATGTCTTACTTGAATCTCTTGGTTTGAAATCCCTTAATCTCCTTGTAATTTTGTGATTCATAGGGGGACTAAGGTTGATACTAGGATGTTCAGTATCTTGGACTTAAACATATCTCCATGGTTTGAAGTTTGTCATGATTAAGTTTCATAAAGTTCTTCCATACTTCTTTGAAACTTACAACTATGAGCATATTTAGTCTCCAATGACCATCAAAAGGTACGAGAATTAGCTTTAGACAAGCCTAATCCCATGGCTTATTTGTCTAAAGTTAATAGGAATAAAATGAATTAACTCAATGAGCAGTGAGTTCACAATCTATTTTCGATCAAGAATTTTTAGACGAACATCTAACCATTGGAATGGAATGAACCAACGGGAAAGTGTTTATAACTCAAAGTTCTACCACTGTAATTTTTGTTTTAAGGTAGTTTCATATTTTGGGTGGTTTGATCAAGGGTTTTGTGGAGCAACCAAAATCTGTCCAGAGTTTCAGAACAGTAACACACTTTTGAAACAAGCAAATCAGAACCTTAACCTAGCACTTGTTACCCAAAATAATTTTTTCTAAGCAGGATAATGTATTAGGAAGCTACCCTAAAAAGAACAAAGCATTTCTGATTTTTTTTACTATTTTTAGAAAATCGTGCAAGAACTCTGGACAGAGGGTTGTAGAATTCTGAGTGATGTCTGGTTTTTGTTCAATTCTCGGAGATCTAACCGTTGAAACTTTGATTTCTTTTTTGAGTTAAAAACTAGACACACAGAGGCATCTTATGTCCAAAATTCACCACGATCAAACCATGGGAACCATGTTTTTTTTATTTCTTTGAAGTTCTGATCTGCTCTCAACAATTTCCAGAATTCTGTGACAATTTTGGTCAATCATATAAGTAATGGCTTAGATGATATTTTCTTGAGTTTAGGTTTAAACCATGTTTCAATAATGATTAGTTAAGCTTGAACTCAAAGTTCAAGTGATTTAAATCACTGAGTATTTCATAATTTATTGTTGTCCATGTACATATTCATCCATATGTACTGACACCGTGATGTGATCCTTCAATTACATGATTCTTGATGACATAACTACATTAGGTGAAACATATAAATGAAACGTTAACATGCTCTTTATTCTCATTTGCACATTTAGGCATGGTTATCAAAGCAATAATAACAACATGCTCATATAATCAACATTGATATATAAAATGTACAAACTAACGTTCCATAATTAATTATTCATCACGACTATCACATATAGTTCTTTGCTTTAACTTCTTATCAATATATCATAATAATATCTAACATGCTTGTCTCATAGCAATCAATTCCATAATATATATATATAACGTAAACACCAAGGCACATCGAAACCATCATAAGTACGGTACATACATACAAATACTCTAGCAATCATTATGTATATTGAGAGTGAGATTAGAAACACTCACCTAAATGTCTTGTCCAGCTTAGGACTCTCCGAACAGCGGATAAGTCGCAATCCTACAACGTATAATAGAATAACGGTGATGAAGCGTATGTGTTAATAATAGGGGCATAATGGTAATTTTACCAAATGAGGATATAAACCTCAAAGTAGTGATCTATGTGTCATTCTAAGTCCAATGACATTGACTAGACTCAAGTCGGAGTCCGTCACATAAAAGGCTGGGTTTTCTATACCAATTTGTGCCCTATATGTAAGCTGTATTTTTTACCGTGTCAAAAGGTCATCAAACTTTAAGGAGACGTTCTAGGCATTATTCTAAGGCTCTGGGAACTAACCGCGTATTTTTCTGAGCTACGATTTATTTACTATGAATTATCGAAGATAATTGCAGAAAATATGACCGACGGACGACGGTGTACCTGATTACATAAATATATCTAAGGTTGACAAAAAGTCCTTAAAATATTTTTATTAAATACTAGACCTTATAATAGGCTAGTGATATTTTTCTCATAATTTTCGGGATTCATTTGATATTTAAAATAATTAAAGGACATACAAACTGGTCCTTATTAATTAAATACAATACTAAAGTTTAGGTTTTATAAATAATCATTTGTAAAACAAGGTCATTAGGCCTTGGGATAAACAATATAATTTTCTAGAATTTATAATTGCCATTAGGTATTTAATACCTAATTATCATAACTTAAAACTAATATTTATTGTTAATTTAGTTAAAATAAATAATAAGTACAATTAATAATTTATAATTTCATAATATAATAAGCATTAAAATGTAATATTTTCAGAATATTTAAAAACTAATTAATCATACTGTAAGATCATTTTTAAAATATTTGATAACAACACATGTCTCTCTATTTTAAATTAACAAATCATTATTATTTATTTAAAACTAAATAAATTATAATTATTATATATAATATTAAATTTCAAAAAATATTAATTAATAATATTTTAGAATTACTAATGTTATCTAAATCCATTTCTATAATTTAAAATAATTATTAACTATGCCTAAAGTTCTTTTTGACAAACCACAAGACTAGCACATATAAGCACAACCCAAAAGCTAATATACCAAACAAGGCCTAAGCCCATGTTCTTCTTCTTTCCCATTCATGAATTAATGCACAAACTGTGCCTATACAATATATACGTGTATATACATATATATATATATATACCTTTATAGGCATAAATTTCAAATAACCATATCTCACTCAAATCTTAACGAAAATACGCAAACTTTATGTCAAAATCGAGTGTCTCGACGAGCCCGATCTAACGGTATAGGTCTTGAAGCCTAACTCCTAACGGTCTGTCCGTACGAATGCAAAAATAGTTTTGTCCAAAAAAGAATAATCGAATCGTAGGCCGACCAAAAATGGTCTAAGCTTCGAGCCGTTCATCGGGGAGCTTAAGGGGGGTCGGTAGGATCATTTTGGAAATGACTTTGTGGGTTTTGGTGACGGTCCGAAAAACCGAGCTCGTACGAGCTTCAATAGCCGCCGGCCATGGTGGGGGTTCTCGGGACTGTTCGGGGCTATGTGTCGTGGTGTGTGTGAGTCTGTGAATGTATAGAATACAGGGGGTTGCGTCTTTACCTTCTCGTCTCAGTTCGGTCCGGTCTCGGCTCGGCTCGGCTCGACTCCGGCGTCTCTCTCTCTCTCTCTCTCTCTCTCTCTCTCTCTCTCTCTCTCTCTCCTGTGTCTCCTTCTTTCTCTGTTTCTGGGTTTCTATGTGTGCTTGTATGTGTGCTAAGGGTGAGGGATAGAGGGGGTGGCAGTAAAGGGTTGGGGTGGTGTTGTTGGTTTGATTGGGGTTTCTCTTCCTCTCTCTCTCTAACTCTCTCTCTAACCTCTGGGCACACTCTCTCTCAGTCTAAGCACATATATATATATATGACACTCACACACTTTCATAGTGTAAATAGTATATACACACATAGCATATAAGTAATATACACAATACAAACATAAACACAAACTGTGTGTGTGTGCACATGTGTTTGGCGGTGGAAGTTGTGAGGTTTAATGAGGGAGGCGTGTGGCAGTAGGTGAAGTGAGGGTGATGGGGTGTTGACAGTTTGGGGGACCGGGCATGGGGTGGCAGTGGTGTGTGTGTGGTGTACGTTATATACATATAATATGTGTATGTGTGTGCAGCTTATGTATATACATATGTAACGTGTGTGTGTGGTGTATCCTGTGGGTAAATGAGGGGGAGACTCGAGGGTGGGTAATCCGAGGGTGGGATTTGAGAGAATCAAATCTGGTGGGATTTGATGGGGTTTAGTGGGGGATACTATGGGGTACAATTTAGATACACCTAGGATAGGTAGGCTGTACTTAGGGTCCCTAAAACGTGGGATGTGACATTATCTCGAGGCACGTGCCATACAGTCTGGGTAATACCAGTTTTACAGGTCAGCGTGTAAGTTGGTCTGGGTCTGTTAATTACACTCTGAGTCTATAATTTACCGTCCGGGGTTTAAATTAGAAACGTCGATATTAATAATAATAATTATGACTATAGTCTCGGGACTATTGGGTCCAAATAATATACTATAACTATGATTAAAATATTTAGCGACAATGGATAATAAAATCTACAATTTATAAATATAAATGTGACAGCAAATATCCGATATATCCTATAGTTAAAGATTAATAAACATGAAATATTAAAATATGCAATATTGATATACAAGGTCGGGTATATATATTCTAAATTTAAGTGACAGCGAAATATGTACTATAACGCATAATTATAAAATTAGCGGCAACGAATTGATAATATATCTTGTAGCTATAATTCTTGAATGACAATGAACATTAAAAATAACTTATAGTTATAAAATAAAGCGACGACGATTACATTAAATAATCTATAATAATAAATTAGGTGACCACGAATATGTGATACAACATATGGTTATAATATTAAATGACCAATTAAATATTAAAACATGTAATTAATATACAATATCCGACTTAGAAATTAGGAAATTAAATAAAGTACTACGGATTTTACAGGTACTACATATCCCTAATTTTTAGCATATCTTAATGTTGATCATTAATCCCTAAATTGTTGGAATCACCATTTAAGTCGTATATAGATAGATACACATGTAGATATACAAATTTATATAGATCAGTCAACCAAATATCTTGTAAGTTGTTAGTATAACTGGTTTCTGATATAAAATCCCTTAATTATAGCATTATTATCACAATATGTAACACATATTGCCATTAAATTTGTTATTTATTGATTTCCATATCTTTAGTGCCACGTCAAATGATTTTAGATTGGTTTGTTATATTGCCATTTTCGTTCAATGTAATTTTGGTGAGCATGGCAGATTTTTTTGGCAGCAATGACTAGTCTTGATACGCCCAAAATTATGGGCAGTTTCCGACTCAAGCTAGAAGACTAATGGAAAGTGCATCTATTTTCTAATCCAATTGGGAAACCCCCACAATTAATATCAATCAATCCTAATACAATTAGGAAACTTACTTGATTGGTGTCAATCACACCCTAATAGGATTATATTTCCTTATCCATGTACGAGTAGGTCTCTTACATCTATAAAAGAGACCTCTCACCCCCCATTGAGGCGGCCAACTCTTTAGTCTACACAACACCTCTATAAAATTCACCATTATACGCATACACCCGGCCGGTATTACTGGTAGTGCCGCCCCTCATTGTTGGCTCACCTGGCCCGCCTGTGATCTGCTAGTGAACGTGCTCAGACACACCCGTGGACGTAGGTACCTTCATTAACAGGGCCGAACCGCATACAAAAAATAGTCTCTCTCTCTCTCTCTCTCCTAAATTGCTTTACTTTACTGTTACCAATTTTTGGCATCATCAGCTTGGCGCCGTCTGTGGGAAACGACAATTCTTCTCATCAACAAATTCTTGACTGATCCATATGCCACCAAAGAAGGGTAAGAAGGCTGCGCAGCAGTCCGACCGGGATGTTCCTTCGGCCCCGGCGTCGACTGCAGCAGTCCTGACATCTGAGCATATCACTGCAACCCTCACATACCTCTTGGAGAGCCAGCGTCAAATCCAGCAACAGATCGAAGCACTGCTAGCCCAGCAAAGCAATCCTCCAGTGGTCGGAAAACGACCCGGGAACATTGCGTACAGTCGAGAATCGATCTTGACCAGACAACGGACCCGAGCCAACCCGTCCCATGTTGAGGATGCCAGACACATCAACAGTGGGCGTGCTGCCCGAGAGAAAAGGCAGGAGCATATGGCCCGGGAATCAGTCCAGGGTCACTCGGTCAAGAGCCAAGTCGTCCATAGGCGAACGGTTACCCGGAGTCATAGCCGAGCCCGATCCTAGAGGACAGCACCCTGCCATGAAGAAGCCTCTTCCACCAACCCGACCAGCTCCTCAGATACCGGTCGGGAAGGAGTGGAAGCCCGAATCAAGTACTTACAGAAGCAGATCAACAGAGTGGCCAAAAAGTTTGGTCAAAACCGTGTTCTGAATCAAGCCGATACCGAGACAGAGTCACCATTCTCCAGCCAGATCACGAGGTTTTCTATCCCGCGCGAATTTAAGCAGCCTCGGCTAGATTCATACAACAACTCGAAAAGCCCGATCGACCACGTCCGGACCTATAAGGCTCAGATAGACCTAGCCACCAACTCCGATGAGCTACATTGCCTAGCCTTCCCCAGCACTTTGAAAGGCCCGGCCATGCAGTGGTTCTACTCCTTGGAGCCCCGATCGGTCTGCAGTTTCAAACAACTCAGCAAGTAGTTCATCAACCAGTTCGCCGGTATGCATGAGCGGCCAAAGCTAGACATGCAGCTACTGACAGTCAGACAACGGGATAATGAGTCCCTCAAGGAGTTCACCGACCGGTTCAACCAACAGAAGCTTCAAACCTGCAATTTGAACGAGACAATCGCCATCATCGCCTTCTGCTCAGGAGTTCAACACACCAAGTGCGCCGCGTCGTTCCACAGAAATTGACCAGAAACTTTGGTTGAACTCTCTGAGAGGGTTGGAAAATATATTGACACTGAAGAGTTTCTGAAGACCAAGTACACCGGGCAAGAAAGCAACGAGTCTTCCAGAAGTAAGCGAAAGCGAGATCAGCCTGGTAGTTCTTACAGTTCTTCCAGCTCACAGAGGTCTGAGTCCGGCAATCCCGACCCGACCACCGGTTCACAGCAGTCCGGGTCGGGCAGCCCCGACCGGATCTCCAGCTCACAACAAGCATGGTTCGACAATCCCGACCCGACCTCCAGTTCACATCGGTCAGGATCAAGCAGTTCCGGCTTTGCATCCAGCACATAAAAATTAGGAGCCCGACGATCCTGATCCGACCCCCTGTCTCCATCATTCTAGATGAGCCCGACTACAATGGTACTTGCTTGATCACTACGTGAGGCTCCACCGATTGTCAGAGAGCTCATCCAAAGACCTCGAGCCTAACCCCGAGGCATCCAAAGACCTCGGGCCTAACCCTGAGGCATATAAAAAGACCTCGGGCCTAACCCCGAGGCACTAAAAAGACCTCGAGCTCCGAACTCAGGCACTAAAAAGACCTCGAGCTCCGAACTCAGGCACTAAAAAGACCTCGGGCTCCGAACCCCGGCACCAAAGACCTCGGGGTCACGCCCGAGGCACCGGCTTCGCTTAGGTCCAACCGACGATGGAGGCAAACCTCCTAGGTGGCTGATGATGGCAAGCTTCAAAAGACCCTACAACCACCATGTTCCAGGTCGGTTACCTACAGTCATAGCCTCTGTAAGACTCTCGTCTTAGCGAAAGCTTGGGGGGCAAGACGGCGCAGTGAACTAAACAGGTAATCACACCGGGTATCTACAGGCCTCACGGATAACCAAGTCAAAATCTTGGACAGCCCGAGCACCTACAGTACTCAGAGGCATTAACTCCTCTTAGGTCCAGACCGACGATAGAGGTGACTAAAATCTCTTAGGTTGGCCGACGATAGAGGAGCAAAAGGACCCTAAAGCAACGTGATTTAGGTCGGCTCCACCAACATGGTCAAGCTCTTCTCCCAACAGCCTTGACGAAGGCTGGCCGGGCAGAAGACAACCATCCTGGAGAGTTAACAGTAAAAAGGACCCTAGAGCAATACGCTTTTGTAATAACCTGCATTTTTTTTTAATTTAATTGTATTTGCATTGGCATATTTAAATTCAATTGGCATTGTCTGCTTTTAATTTAATTAAAATTCTTGCGTGTAGAATTTATTCCTTGCCTTATTTTACATTTGGAATTCTGTTTGGGGTTAAACTGCAATTTTACAAAAGTTAGTAATACCTGTATGGATTTCAAAATCTGTATTTCAAAACGGTGGAAAAGTTTACTTTTGATTCAAGCTGTATTTTTATGAAACCAGAAAATCACTTCCTACGTTAAAATGAATTTCCTGTATTTTTGTGGTGAACACCGCGCCCCGAAAATACCAGTTTAGGAGCAAAACTGTCCGTGCCGCGTTAAACTTGCACAGTCTGTGACATGGACGTAAAAGATTGATATGACTTATGCCTTATTGCCATTTATGGCAAGTAATCATTTGGTGAAGCCTTGTTTGGGTGTGCTTATATTGTGTGTATCTATTGGTGCATGTACTAGAGTTTCCCAAACAACCCCATTTGACCCCTATACACCTATCCATGGCCTTTGGCTTAAACTTGGGGCATATCAACTGTGTATTATGTAAATACGTATGGTTATATGCTGCTGATTGAGAGTAGATAGAGAATTGGTTAAAACAAATCTTGATTAGTAGTGTAATCCTAAAAATACTTGGAGCCCAAGTTCTTAAGCTCTATATATTGAAGCTCACACACACACACACACACATTCTCATATCTGGAGGAGCACAGAGAGTTTGAGAGAGAGAGATTACACAGAGAATTTCAGGAATTGCATAGAGAGAGCTCTTAACCTCCATAGCTTGAAAGTTTGATTTGGATTGCAATATTCTTATTTGGTCTTTCTTTCTCAACAATTACTTCACCTCTTAATCACAGTGAGTATTACTAACTCACTAAGAATGTAATTACATGTCTATTTACTGTGTGTTTGTTTAATTTTGTAAGTCACCATGGTTGATCTCATGTATGAACTCCATGGCTTGAAAATCAAGATTTTCCAAACTTAACTAATATCTGTTTTTAGAGATGATTATGGAAGATTATACATCCTACATGCCATGTTTGAAGTTATAGAGCCTAATTTGTTCATACCACAAAGTATATTAGAAATTAAGTTTGGACATGTTTTAGTTTTTCATAAAATTGGAGAGTTATAGATTGATTCATTTTAAATTGATAATGGATTCTTAATCCTTGTGAAAAACCAAAGAGAATCATATACTATAAGGCCTAGTAACTCACAGAATGGAAATGGGTCAAAAAACACCCCTGTTTTGCTGAAACAGAACAGTTCCTGCGGAGAAGATGAAGCCTCAGCTTCATCTCGCGCCGCGATCGCGCGCGCGAGGAATCGCGCGAGCGGCCCGCGCGAGCGACCCCTCGCGCGAGCGACCCGCGCGCGCGAGGTAGGCGTCTCCAGGCAGACGTAAGAGTTTATATATATAAATGAAAATTTGGCTGGTCGCGCGAGCGAGGGTCGCGCGAGAACCCCTTCGCGCGAGCGATCCGCGCGCGCGACCTTGGCTTTCTCAGGCAGACAGAAAAGTTATATTATAAAAAGGAAAATGGGCATATCGCGCGAGCGGCCCGCGCGAGCGACACTTCGCGCGAGCGGCCCGGGCGCGCGAGTTCTGACAGTTTCTGTTTTTGTCTGTTTTGTGTTTAAGGTCTGTTTGGTTCAACTTTTTAGTACTGTTAAGGCTCTGTTTGGGAATTTGGTTGATCAGAACTCTATTTGGTTATGTTTGAATGATTAAAACATTGTAGTATGACTCATTAACCCCCGTACGCGTGTTGTTCCTTTAATTCAGCATTTTTGTTTTCGTTTAAGTGCATACCATTCATGTGGGTCAGTGGTACATGCATAGGGGTGTCAGTCTGTGTGGAAAAGAGTAATGGTAGTGTGGAAAAGAGTATGAGTTTGTGTTTGTGGTCGTGGTTGTGGTTGTGGTTGAGTATGAGTTTGTGGTTGTGGTCGTGGTTGTGGTCGTGGTTGTGGTTGTGGTTGTGGTTGTGGTTGAGCTTGTGGAGAGGGTATCTTTGAAATGCGACGGTGGCAAATATGGACACTCCCTGACGCCCATGGAAGCGTTAAAGTGTGTGAAGCCGAACTCGGACATTCCCTGGCACCCATGGTAGTGCTAAAGTGTGGCCTACGGACACTCCCTGATAACTCGAGTCTGGATACTGTGTGAGGGGTTGCCCCGGTATTTGCATGGCGGTTAGGGTATTCAAAGTGTGAGGCATTGGACACTCCCTGGTACCCCGGACCAAAGTGTGAGGCAAACTGGACACTCCCTGGCGCCCCGTTGCTAAAGTGTGGCTATCTGAGTGTTTCAAAGATACCAGGAGTAGGATAGTGGGTTGTTGTGGCTGTCGAGAGAAAAGAGTCGGCAAGATGAGTGTGGTGCATTGTTCTCATATACGGTCCCATCTGTGTAAATTTACCCTCTTTTATAATGTTGTGGTTGTTTTCTAAACGAGCTCTTTAATCATAATTATAAACTTGTGGATTTAATTTGGAATTGGAAAAAGGTAAGTTGGTATGTTTTACATTCAAAGTCATGTTTTTAATACTCACCAGCTTCTTGAAGCTGACGACGTTGATGCGTCCTGGACATTCGTGTTCAGGCTTTTCAGGTTATAATCAGGAGGAATCATACGACTATGCTAATTGAGAATGGTTGCTTCTGGAATAAAGAAATTGTTTATTATATGCTTTAAGTTTATCTGTTTTAAGTTTTGAACTATAAGGATGATTGTAACAGACACTAAGTTATTATTTTATTTTCAAGGCGGTCTGTGCCTTAGTTGACCCCGGTTCATAAGATGTAATAAGTTAGAAAATTTTTGTAAGCCTTGATTGCTTTACTCTGTTTAATATGTTTTGTTGTTTGACGTTTGGGACGGAATCGATCCTTCAAACTGTCGCGACCTACGGGTCCATAAAGGAAATTAAACGCTTTCCTTATTTATGCTACGTCGGGGCGTGACAGCTTTAGGTCGGCTTTTCCAACATGGTCAAATTCTGCTCCCACAACCTTGACGAAGGTTCACGGGTAGGAGATAACTATCCTGGGAGCTAACTCAAGCAAAAAAAAAAAACTCCGAAGTAGGCCGAGTCTCAACTCTCGGTCACTTCCCGAGCATTCAAAGACTCCGAATTAGGCTGGGTCTCAACTCCCGGTCAGTTCCCGAGCACCTAAAAGTCCCGAGCTAGGCAGGGTCTCAACTCTCAGCCAGTTCCCGAGGACTCACCAGGCTCAGAAGCCCCGAGGCAGCTTCCTCAAGCACTCAGACAGTGGCAAGTGACATCAACTAATTTCCAAACTTGCCCCGATATAGCATCTGGCCGATCTTGGAAATGGGGGACAGCTGATACGCCCAAAATTATGGGCAGTTTTCGACTCAATCTAGAAGACTAATGGAAAGTGCATCTATTTTCTAATCCAATTGGGAAACCCCCACAATTAATATCAATCAATCCTAATACAATTAGGAAACTTACTTGATTGGTGTCAATCACACCCTAATAGGATTATATTTCCTTATCCATGTACGAGTAGGTCTCTTACATCTATAAAAGAGACCTCTCACCCCCCCCCCCCCCCCCCATTGAGGCGGCCAACTCTTTAGTCTACACAACACCTCTATAAAATTCACCATTATACGCATACACACGGCCGGTATTACTGGTAGTGTCGCCCCTCTTTGTTGGCTCACCTGGCCCGCCTGTGATCTGCTAGTGAACGTGCTCAGACACACCCGTGGACGTAGGTACCTTCATTAACAGGGTCGAACCACATACAAAAAATAGTCTCTCTCTCTCTCTCTCTCTCTCTCTCTCTCTCTCTCTCTCTCTCTCCTAAATTGCTTTACTTTACTGTTACCAATTTTTGGCATCATCAAGTCTGATTATCAATGTACAATTTTACACTACATTATCAGTGTGAATTTTTTACTGCATTCCAGAATCCTACTCACAATTATAGTGTAAAATTTTGCAAGAACCCAATATTCTAGAATTTGACCAAACCAAAAGTTACCACCCATATGAATTTGCTATGTCACACTGAAAAATTGAATCTTTTTTAGTGTAAAATTTACCAATCATGCGTAAAATTTGAGTGTAGAATTTACAACTCGTGTATAAATTTTAACACTCATATAGACTTGTTACACCAGTCATGTGGGTGTTGTTATGATAGGTATACTAACAATTTTGAGTGCATAATTTAAATTGAGTATGAAATCTGAGTGTAAAGTGTGAGTGTAAAATTTTGGAAGAAGGCAATTTTTCATAATTTGACCAAATCAAAAATCCAAACCAAGGACACCAACCATAACATGAACATTCAACTATAAGATCGACAAAATTACAGGGCTAAACTGAAAAATAAAAATAAAAAACAGAAAAAGACATGAAAAAACCAGAGGAAAAAAAAACCTCCAGTACTCCTCCAAACCAAAAACCCTTTATCACTACATACAGTGCATAATTTATCACTACATAAAACTGCAATCTCGTAGATCCATTTACTCTTCTGGATCTCCATCCACCTCTCGACCTGTTTCGTGTACCTGAACCGCCTCTACTTGACCAAATTCATCACCATCACGCCCGTGTTGAAGTAACAATGGCGCCGACTAGCGAACGTGCCGGAGAACCGCTTCTCCGACCACATTGAGGTTTTGGATTGTGGGTATGACTATGTCTAGCCCGTCTTTCTGGAGGGGTGCCGAAGCAACCGATGGTTGGGCCATTGTAGAGAGAGAAAGATCAGATCGCAAATGCAATTTGGACAAGGAGAGAGAGAGAGAGAGAGAGAGAGAGAGAGAGAGAGAGAGAGAAAGAGGGAGGGGAGGGGAGGGGAGGGGAGGGGGGGGGGGGGTTAGAGAGGATATAGTGTATATATAAACTTTTCAATAATTATATATACATTTATAGATAATAGTATAATTTAGGTTTTATCAACCTAAATTTGAAATCCCTAATTTTCAGATGACTTAATTATAGTAAGAATTTAATAGGGGCATTGGTGTATTATATAAATTTGTGGACCTAACGCGAAAAACTTTTTTGGATTGGATCTATTTTAAAAAGGAGCACTAACATGAATTTTATACTACTTAACCCAAGAAAAGATCCATTTAAGCATGTCCACATTTTATTACATGCATGTGCCGAGTCTGCAGACCCAAGAAAGACTTCTGGGGCAGTTATCCTTCTCAATTTATGAAATACTAGCATGTATCCCGCGCAATGCGCGGGTACATTGTCTTCTAATAAATCAAAAATACTGGTGATGAATATTGTTATCATCGAAAGTTCAATTAACAATACACACTTGTACGGAGTAATTGTCTTTGTATAAAGCTTCACATAACATATACAAAATTTTACCCATAATCGATCTATTTATATAAATTAATAGTGTTTTTCTTAAAATTGTGAGTACTTTCGTCTCATGAAACTTAGAAATCACCATATAGGTAAAAAAAATGTTATAAGCTTATACAAACCGTGGAAGAAGTAATACAAATTCTTGGGATGGGATAAAAAAAAAGAGAAAAAAAAAAAAAAAAAAAAACGAAAAGAAAAGAAAGAATAGCCTTTCAAAATGATCATAATAAAAGATTAAATTGAATTGAACAATAGTAGTACACGATTTAAATATAAGAAGAGTTCTTCATCTACCAATTAAATGGTAGTATGTGCCCATTAACACCCACTGCTATCTATAAAAGAGTGTAAAAAAAATCCTGGCCCGAAAGGCGGCTCGAAGCCCAGCTCAAAAAAACGGGCGTTAAACCTGGCCCAAGCCTGGGGTAGGACCAGCCCGACCCTACCATCCTGGGTAGGGCCTGGAGCTATCTCTTGAAGCCCAAGCTCAATCCGAGGCCTGGCCCGACCAAATCTCGGCCCAATTATAAGCTTCCCAATAATAAAAGTATTGACCGTCTTCAAGTAATAAAATATAAAATTTGCAAGTTGTTATATTCAAAGTTATTTTCAACCTATAAAAAAAAATGGTTACATATCTAGTAGTATTTTCACCATTTTATGATAAATTTAAAGTGCTCACTTAGGCTCTACCTTAGGGCATAGGGCCGACCCTGAATTGTGAACTCTTAAGCCCGATTTGAGCACGATCCGGCCCCATAAAAAGACGTGAGACCGTGGGCCAAAGCCCAAACCCGCCCAAGCCTGATCAATGTCAGGCCAGGCCATTTTGATATCCCTACTACTATAACAGTCCATTGGAGTGGAGAGAATGATTAAGGGTTGGTGAAATGGTTAAATAATGAACATAAATGAGTAGTGACACGTGTCACTCTTAGATCATTTCTGGCCTACACTCTTAGCTTTTATATATAGTAATAGATAGATAAATAGATAGATAAATCCTCCTACATTATTGCACCCCTAATTTTTAGAGCCAGATAGCTGCCCCCTTCAACTATTCAAAGTGTTTTTTTTTTGATCTTTTGTTTTTCATATTGTATGCATTTCCGACCTTGAGATTTTATATCTACCTATTGAAACTCAAAATTTCACTTTGATTCGTAAAATGTTCTTTATCCAAATGAATATCTTATCGACTCAATTAGCTAACCTCAAGTATTTGAGCCTTATGTATACATCTCTTTCAAACACATAGGATTTGTTGGTTTATACATGAAACTAGTAAGAAAAAAATATATGAAACACAATTTAATAAAAAGTTCCTCAATGTAGATTAATTAGGTTAAAAGGACAACCTCTTTTTATTTTCATCAAAATTCCACGACTAGTGAAACTTAACCGGATCAAGTCTCCATGTTTTAAAAGTTATGTGAAATTCACATAACTTTTTTTTTTTTTAATGTGAAATGTCGCATAACTAGTTCAATTTTTTACAAAAATTATGTGACTTTTACATAACTTTTATAACACATGGATTTTTCACTAAAATAATATATATATATATATATATAATGAGAATTTTAGTTAAACGTTCTCTAAAATAGACTTTTTTAGTATTAGGCTTTATATATATATATATATATATATAACTAAAATTCTCATTTTTTGTTTGAAAGAGCTATGTAGGATTAGTTTGTCTTTGAATCATTATGTTTTAACCACTATATAGAAAACTCACAAAATAACCATGTGATTTTTAAAGCTCTAGAAAAGTAGAAATCCAAAATCATAATATATCCGGGGAAAAAAAAAACCAGGCCTTATGCTCCTAAGAATAAATTATGACTCCACCCATGCTTTTTAGTACCAATTTTTGTCATAACTTGATTACCTGAATCCGCCCCTATTTATTGGTGGGCTTTGTGGAGCCTTACTCCATCTGGAGTATCTCGAGTATCTCCATTGTACGAAGAGAATCTGATTGGCCAAAATCATGGAGTCTCGCTCGAGCGAGGCGATGGCTTGCTCGGGCAATCATGATATTTTGACGTTCCGCTCAAACAGAATTGGGCTTAATTCGCTGGGGCTAGTGTGGGAACTGAGAGGCTGCTCAAGGGAGGATTGCAATTGGAAGCTCATTGAAGGCCCTTGCTTGAGCTATCTATTGTTAGGTTGCCTCTCTCGAGCGAGGTGATGGGGTCGCTTGAGAGAACTTGACTACTTGAAACAGTTTCCTATTTCTTTAATAAAGAAGGGCGCCCTCTTTAGAGAATTTTTGTGTGTGTATATATATATATTAGTGTATTTTGAATCACACCCTGTATTGTAACTGTAGAGCATAATAAAATCTACAACATTGTGGATGTAACCCAACTTGGGTAAATTATATATGCTAAATCTTGTGTTTCTTGTGTGTGTGCCTGGATTTTCTTTGTTTTCTGCATTCATATTCGTACAAGTTTAGAGGGGGGATTGGTTTGAATCCCAACACTAACATGGATCAATAGCATTCAAGGGCAATATCTACAAGACCTAAGTCACAGCACTTAAGAGTTTTCTCCATTTTTCCTTTTTTAAATCCTTACTTTGGTTGGTTCATATATTTAGTGATAGAAAACAAAAAAAATAAAATAAAAAACCAAAAATAAAAAAAATAAAAAAACATGAAGGAAAATCTTTTCCATAGGATTTTTCACTTAAAGTTTTCAATGACTTTTCGCTACTTTTTTCAATTAAGTGGTACATTATCAAATACACTGGAAAAAAAATGAAGTGCTAAAAATTTTCATTTTCAACACTTAATAGGATTATCAAACACAAAAGTTGATAAATAAATTTAAAGTTTTGCATTTTCTGAGTGGTTCCCTCTCTTTGTTTCTCTTACATTTTGGACCAAATATAACTTCCTAACACAACACAAAAAATTGCAAACTGGCACTGTTTAAAATTACATTTTGGTTCTCCTCTCTTTGTTTCTCTTACATTTTGGTCAAAGGGTGCCAGGTTCGGGAATCTGGCGCGCTTTTTGGCACTGTTTAAAATCGTTCCAAAATTTTAAAATTGTTAGACACACGTGGACACTTTTGTGCACGACACGTGGCACAATGCTCAATCTTTCGATTAATCATGACTTGTCCGCTATGTAACTCTTACAAAATAAGTTATGACTCCCGAACCAATTTGATCTCTAAGTTCCTGAATAATGCCCCGTGTGTGATCCCTTATCCATAGCTTAGCTAGTGTATACCATTAACTAAGATTCAATCACAATTGCTTCAAGTAGTGCCTCCGTGTGGTGGTCACCCTCTAACACGTATGATTGATCCTATCTGTAGGAAGTTAACATCTAGTAACCAATGAGTATTGTATCCTCTATATGGAATGATCACCTATAGCTAGGTGACATAGAATACTCCACTCATCTACAGTGAACTGTTAATGGAAGATTATGGGTGTTATTAATAAGACCCTCTCCCACTATGTTTAATAATTAAGGATTTTGCTTTTAGAAAATTTGTTTCTACTCATTGCCCATAGACATCAAATGTCTACTAATGAGTTAAAACGGTTTTTGAATTTTGTTTTAGAAAACTTGTTTTAAGTGCATGCAAGTAGTAACAATGTATAAAACGCCAATCACAAACCAAGCACATAAAACAAAAAACTAAAATTGAAATATAGGTATCTCCCATGGCTCTATCCCCATAGAACCTCCTTCTCGGTTTGGTTGCCTTCGGCTCCATCTTCATAGATAACAGCTTACTCCTCCATCTTCATAGAATATCTAATTCTATTACATTGGTCCTATACTTCTTTCAAAGCTTACAATTTATCTAGAAATAGAAAATAACAATAAATATAAAAAGGGTAGGGAAACCGGTGCGACTTTTCTATTCGCAAGATTGAAGTCGCAGCTCCCTTTATACATGCCTTAAAATCAAACCAAAATTAAATATACACCAATTACAAATTTAAATGCAAAATTTAAATTATTGGCGCCATGGGAGATAGGGGACTAATCCTTGCTGCAAAAGGGTAAGTCAAAGGGTTAGTCGTACACACATTCACGCATATATAACAAATATATGTAACTATTGGAACCCCTAAATGATTCACATCGTACATAAATTCTTTATGTACTGATTTAGAACTTAAAATAGCATCTTCGCTCTCTGTCACACTTCGATCAATCGAAGAAAGTTCGATCGATCAAACCTTCGATTTCAATCGATTGAAGTATCAATTTCAGAGAATGATTTAAATTTTTTCCAGAATAGTGTAAAACATTAAAATAAATAAATTTTAAAACGTTTAAAACTGTGAAAATAATCTGGACAGAGAAGCACTTTTGATCGATCGAGATAATCCCAATCGATCGAACGAAACAATTTTTGATCGATCGAAGAAAGTTCAATCGCTTGAACTCAGCACTATTTTGATCGATCGAAACACTTTCAATCGATCGAACACACACAGTTTCGATATCAAAACACTTTCAATCGATTGAAACTGCTATGCATCCAACGCAATCACAGATTTGTTTTCTGCTGCGAAACTGCTGCAGAAACAGATTTGTGATGATGCAGTTTCAAAAAAATAGTCCTAAAAACAATATGCAAATCAAAACTAGGGTTCCAAAACACATCTATAGATCCAAATAAGCGTGACTCTGATACCAATTGTAAGATTTAGGTTTTGAAAAACTTAAATTATATGCACAGCAAAAAACAGTTTGAAAAACTTTATGGTATGCCCAGATCTACTATTTATCAATTCCATAGATGCATAAAACAAGAAGGAGAAGAGTTTATACCTAACGGTCTTAAATCCAATTCTGATTCTCTTCTTCTTGATAGTGCAGCAGCCTCCATTAGATGGTCTTCACTCCTATGTCTCCTTTGAACACCTCTAGAGAGGCTAGAGATAGTGGGATCTCTAATAGGGAGGATATAAAAGTTTTGAAAAATCTTAAAACAGTTTCTGCAGTTACTGGAGTAAAGAAACGTCGATTAAAATAATTTTGCATAGCTGCCCTATTCATATATTCCAAAACTGACTTTCACGTTCAATCGATCGAAGTTGTTTCGATCGATCGAACCTTCGATCGATTGAAGCTTTTCGATCGATCGAACCTGTCTTGACTTCAATCGATCAAAACTCTCTCGATCGATCGAACATGTCTTGACAAGATCCTCACATGCCTTTCCAAGCATCCTGGTGGAGCTAAGAGTGGGACCTCTTAGGTTCTTTATTGTTCGCTCAGACCACTTGTTACATGACCAAACTCTTTGATCATCAAATTAACCAACTGATCTATTAGCGTTTACTGCACTATAAATGATAACTGAACTCCAACGCAAAAGAACAAATCCGAAGCGATGTTTAGACCTGTATGGTGTACTAATTTCCCTCTACCATCAGCATTTATAATCATATTCAGGTAGTCGAATAAAAAGTTACTATCAACCTAAATGATGATTACATATTGCATTCCTTGAGTCCCATTCACCCCTCATGATTACCAAACATGTTGATAACTCGTATTAACAAGACTACAGTTCTCAGTAATCAACTTGGTGACATTCTCAAGGGAATGTTTACTCATTATCAGAGGGTAGATTCTATCTTGACAGTATATGTTCACAACCCTATGAACATGACATACCCAAGATACCCAGGTGTTGATCTTTAAGACCTCACTGATTGGTAAGTCAAAGCAGCCATATCCACAGTCTGTGTTCAAAATCGTCTCTAGATTGAGAACACATACCTTATACAAGTTATGAGTTTCTATCGACTGTTGACAGTTTTAAGTGTCAATAGGAGAACTCAGGTCTGTCAATACATTATAAGCACTAGCATATTTACTAAGATTTATACTCTAGTGATTGAGATTCATCACTCTATCTAATGGTAGTTAATCATGCTACAGTGTAAACCTGATGAGATATCCAGTCTCATCATCCACTGTGACAAATTCTAAGTATCAAAGAATAGTAATTCGTATCTCATGTGTATGTATCTCATGCACACACGGATTACTTACTATGATACTTAAGGATTAACAGTCATCTCATGAAAGAAACATACATAATGAAATGTAAAGCTGATATCCATATATTAAAATGCCAATGTCTCATACATAAAGTAATGGTTTTAGGGAACAATCCCAACAAACTCCCGCTTGCACTCATAACCATTCAGGACTACATCTAAGACCTAGACTATCTACATGACTATCTAGGACGACATTGCTTCACAACTGTACAGTTTTAAAGTAATGGTATTGGTATACAAGAATTAGGTTGGGTCTCAAGGGATTCAAATGCATATTCATAGAAAAAGCGAAGTAAGAGTGAAGATCTTCTTGTTCCTTAAAAAACCTGTACAGTGGTGACGCAATGTCGCAACGAAGCAAACCAAAGAAGTACGTAATTCATGTATGTAAGGGGAAGATTTTTTTTCATGTGGGTATGGGTATTATTGTCATTTTACTTGTTCTGTTAATCATGTTTGTTGTTGTTTCACTTGAGATCAATGTTTTCAAAATCGGACCGTTCATTGAACCGAAAAAATGACCAGGTCACGGGTTAGAAGTCCAAAAAAAAAAGAGAGATAAATAAGCAAATAAATATATACATAAATATATATATATATATAAAAAACGAACCATAAAAAAGTAGATTTGGAGGGGGGGAAAAATAAGGATTTGAAAAAAAAAAAAAAAAGCCGATCTGCAAATGAAAAAGAGGGAAAAAAATATAAGGAAAAGAAATGGATATGGAAAAAAAAAAACAGACCTGAGAATGAAAAAGAAAAAACAAAAAATAGGATATGAAAAAAGAAAAGAAAAAAAGAGATCTAAGAAAAAAAGAAAAGAAAAGAAATATAAGTTTTTATGTCCCAAGAAGTTATCTCAAACTTCTAATCCCACCTAATACACCCCCACCCCCCATGGGTTAGAGTTATTGCACTCTCCATGGGATGAAAATCTAGTTCAGGACTATTTTATCATATCCAAGGGCTCCTCCAAATGCCGGATAGGATTTAAGTTATGTGTCTCTTATCCTGACCACCCAAAAGGTTTAGGGGTTATGTTATGGTAATTAAATTAAGGAACATCTCTCTATTTGGAAAAAAATTACTGTGCTGTAGGTGGTTTTGCATGGACTTGTACAGATGCTCGGAACTCCCTACACTTAAAGAAAATCATTGAATTCTCTACAGTCTTTTAGAGACTTGTACAGAATATTATAAATAGGGTGACCTTCTAGAAAGATTTACTTTATTAGGATGTATAAAACTTCTAAAACATTATAATGAGTTTCTATTCCATTGGATGACCACCCTTTGTATAAATCCTGGCTGTACTAACTATTATTTATAAGTCGGGTGACATTCATCAAAATTATTCAAAAATTATAAAAGTTTCTTGAGGAAAAAACTACAGCTTCGTATACAGATTATTGACCGAGAAGTAAAAGGTGCATACTTATGTGTTTTCTCTACTTCTTTATATCTCTTTTATCGTCAAATATGAAAAGCCTACTTAAATCTTGTAACACGTAAAAGATAGCTCCCTGGGCCAAATTCCTGGATCTACCCCTGCATTCTGGTATACCTGAGCAGATAGTGCATTTTCGGCTCAGATAGAATGGGATGTGAATTGATTCAGCCAGATGATATTAATTTTTTTTATTTTTCATTTTATTTTTTTTATGTTGAGATCTTGTGAAAGAGTAAATCTTTATGTGGGTTGAATTGTAATACGAAATCTGGACTCTTGGCCCTTGGCCCTTGGTTATTTATTATTGACCTTTTTTTTTCATGTAAAATGCTGAATGCTGGCTACGAGACAATCATGATGACCTCAAATCCCGAGATAGTATCTACTGATTATGACACAAGTGATCGTCTATATTTTGAACCTCTTACAATTGAAGATGTTCTTAACATTATCGACTTGGAAAGACCCGATGGCATCATTGTCCAGTTTGGAGGTCAAACTCCCCTGAAACTTTCTCTCCCGATCCAGCAGTACTTAGACGAGCACAAGCCCGTCTGTGCGAGTGGGTCTGGGTATGTGCGTATTTGGGGTACATCACCTGATTTTATCGATGCCACTGAGGACAGAGAAAGGTTCAACGCAATCCTTAAAGAACTGAAAATTGAGCAGCCAAATGGAGGAATTGCCAAGAGTAAAACCGATGCTATATCTATTGCATCAGATATAGGATACCCAGTAGTTGTCCGACCTTTCTATGTTTTGGGTGGCCGGGCAATGAAAATTGTTTACAGTGACGACAAGCTGATGACCTACCTCAAAAACGCAGTTAAGGTGGACCCGGACCGTCCTGTTTTGATCGACAAATATCTATCCGATGCAATAGAGATTGATGTTGATGCACTTGCGGACTCTACAGGTAATGTGGTAATTGGTGGGATAATGGAGCATATCGAGCAGGCGGGAATCCATTCTGGTGACTCAGCATGCATAATTCCTACCAAAACCATCTCTACTTCATGCTTGAACATGATAAGGTCATGGACTACGAAACTAGCAAAGAGGCTAAACGTGTGCAGGCTCATGAACTGTCAATACGCAATCACAGCATCCGGGGATGTTTTTTTGCTCGAAGCAAACCCCCGCGCCTCCCGGACCGTTCCTTTTGTGTCCAAGGCAATTGGGCACCCGTTGGCTAAATACGCTTCCCTTCTCATGTCGGGAAAACCCCTTTATGATATTCATTTCACAAAAGAGGTAATTCTGGGACACGTGTCGGTCAAGGAAGCCTTTCTTCCTTTTGAGAAATTCCAAGGTTGTGATGTTTTCTTGGGTCCCGAGATGCATAGCACCGGTGAGGTAATGGGTATTGACTTTTCTTTTGCAATCGCGTTTGCCAAGGCACAAATTGCTGCTGGACAGAAGCTACCCCTCTCGGGAACTGTTTTTCTGAGTGTAAATGACCTAACAAAGCCTCAACTTTCCACAATCGCTAGGGCATTCTTAGGATTAGGATTCAGCATCGTTTCAACATCCGGGACCGCCCGTGTTCTTGAATTGGAAGGTATTCAGGTGGAGAGAGTTCTGAAGATGCACAAAGGGCGGCCCCACACCGGTGATATGGTATCTAATGGTGAGATTCAGTTGATGGTGATCACGAGTGCGGGTGATACGCTCGATCAGAAGGACGGGAGGAAGCTGAGGAGGATGGCTCTAGCTTACAAGATTCCGATTATAACCACAGTTGCTGGAGCTTTGGCTAGTGCAGAGGCGATAAGGAGCTTGAAATATAGCAATCTGAAGATATTTCCCTTCAGGATTTCTTTGATGTTGAAGAGGGAACGGGGAATAATAAGAATTTGCAGTATGCTTCCTCTTCTCTTCAAAGTTATTAATCATTTCAAATAAGTACGTGTTTTCTATTTAAGCATTTGCATGATGTTTCTTCCTGTATGTCTATCAATTTTATTCGGACAAGCTTTTCTTTGTCACTTGGTATTTTAAACTACTTTTGAATTTTTGTAGTTTTCTATGTGACAGTTGGTGGCCTCCTAGTAATGATGTTGGGTTCATCTGTAAATTAAGATGTGTAATGTAAGTATCTTAGATGTTGAAGCAGTTGTTGGAATACTAAATCCAATTTTCCTTTTCTTTTTTCTTTTTTTTGGGGGGTCTTTTTGCAATTTTATTTATCTTTGTCCTGTATGTAAGTCGGTTAGTCTTGTTGGCTCCTAGTCAGTGGCTGCTTTATATACATTAAAACAGAGCATATTTGATATGTTATGAAGAAAATCTAGAGAGTGAAACTGCTGGGTCAAAACAGAGGAGAGAGAAGAAAAAAAGCCGAAGCTCTTGGGCCAAAAAATAGTGAAAAAAAGGAGGTGAAGCTGATGTCCAGAAAAATAGAGCTGAAGCTCCTGTATGTTTTGGTGCCAAAAAAAAAATCAAGCTAAGTTGATCCCCTTTTGTTGTTGCTTTCTTCTTTGAAAAAACCTATAGTGAATGAGACTATTTTTGGTTGTTTAGATACTAAACAGTGGTTGATTTTGTGCTCTGTTTTGGTGTTACTTTGGACTGATTTTGCGTGATTGTTAGTTATCAATTTAACAGTTGTGTTTGTCTCTTTAATTACCCAACATCAGTTCCCTCAATTTTGGTTGTTTAGATTGATTCTTTTCTATAAAAAAAAACACTCGTTAGTTTTGAGCTGTACGGAGGTTTTATTAAATTATCTAAAAGAGCAAGTGTCGGTGCAAATTTTAAATTAGTTAATCCTAATATGTTATTAGTACCCTCAACCCTTTTTTCCCCCAGTTATTTGCCTCAATTAACCTCATTGTTGAACCAACTTTGGGAAAGGAAATGATCCAAATGAAAATATCATTGTTTTTAGTACAATGAAACTGCTTTGTTACTCTTTGTGGATTTTATCCTGAATATGTGCTTTAAATAAAATCATGATCTACGTAAAGAATCTGATAATCACAAGACTACTTGTATGTGCTAGATTGATGAGTGATCAACAATAGTTTACTAGTCTTATTTGATGAAAGGAGAGTCGTAATTAGGTTCATATGTCTCGTATCTCAATCACAACTATCTATTTATATTGGCTCAATCCGGTGATTCAAATTGAATAGCTTACCATTTAGTGATAGCTGGTAATAGGCCAAAACTCTTTATAACTTGGCGCTCGTACATCTTGCCTTGCCAAACCTTTGTAGTTGAGATTGAGACCGACCATCACAAAGGGGTCTTCTGTATGGATACTAGTTAGATCTGGCAATTTTCACCCAAACCTGCAAATCCACCCGCAAACAATGGGGTCGGTCAACTTTTTAAAGCTACTGGTCAATCTTAATATGAAAATCGGGTTCGCGCGGGTCAACAATGGGTGCCCACCATATAACATTCATTACCTCTTCTACGGATTTGCATAAAAAAAGGGTTTACAGCATCTACAGAGGATCTCTCACTCTACTCGCATGCTCTCTCTCCTTCATATATCATACTATACATAATAAGAGGGGATCACCTCTAACTGCACTGCTTGCACGTGCTTCTGAAATGACAACATTTCGGTAATCTGCATCATTGTATGCCTCTCTCAGTTTACTAGTCTACTCATCAACAGCTCCATCCGAATGTGCTGCTTACGTTGCCTGCTTCTGCTGCTTCACCTGTTTTCCCTGCTTCACTAACCACGGTGCCTATTCCCAACGTGCTTCGAAATGTGCTGCTTCCCTTAAAGCCGAAACGACGTCGTGTGTTTTTCTCTGTTCTCCTCTAGCAAACCTTACCCTTCTCTCCTCGACACTCGATCTCTGTAAGTCTCTCTAATCTCCATCTCTGTCTTCTCACACCACAGAGCCTTGCTTTCAGAATCGGAACCCTACAAATTCTTAGCACAAAGGACGCCGACGGCAAGTTGTTGGAGGTGTCGGTTCCTTCGCAATTTAATAAAAGGGCGTTGAAGATTGGGCTTGCAACTCACCATACCTCACAGAAGCTCACAAAGCTAGCGAAATGTGAGTATTTGAATTGTTGAAAGTGTTCATTAGATTGTTGTGGTTGTGAATATGTGTTGATTTCCTTAGTTGAAGTTGTTAGGGCTCATGAAATAAGAGTGTTTGAATTGGCACTATTGATTTAGGCGAAAAAAATTAGTCAAATATGATAGAAAATAATAGGGTATAGACATTGCTATGAAAGAAAATACTTATCAAACGGGTCGAAGAGTCTGACTGAGTCGTGTTGGAGAACACTGTCCTTAAGAGTAATTTCCGCCCCCCGGAGTTCTTGCCTCGGTACAGAAAGGTCTCAGCATTTTACCCTCCAGGATTAAGCAGCCTTGTCTTTGTTATTGTGCACTCGATGAACAAAGGGCACAGAACAACCTTGTTTGTATGTATATCAGTGATCAAAGCAAGCAGAGAGAAGAAGAGAGAAGAAGCAGATTGTATTGCTGTGTGTATTCACTAAGAATGTCACGCCCCGACGTAGCATAAATAAGGAAAGCGTTTAATTTCCTTTATGGACCCGTAGGTCGCGACAGTTTGAAGGATCGATTCCATCCCAAACGTCGAACAACAAAACATAATAATCAGAGTAGAGCAATCAAAGCTTACAAATTATTCTAACTTAATAAGTATTACAGCACGGGTCATCTAAAGGCACAGACCGCCTTGAACAAAACAATAGCTTAATGTCTATTACAGTCATCCTTATTACATAACGGTCCAAAACTTAAAACATGTAAACTTAAAGCATATAATAAGTAAACAGTTTTCTCATTCCAAAAGCAGCTGTTCTCAGTTAGCGTAGTCATAAGGTCCCTCCTGGTCATAACCTGAAAAGCCTGAACACGAATGTCCAGGATGCATCAACGTCGTCAGCTTCAAGAACCTAGTGAGTATTAAAAACATGACTTTGAATGCAAAACATACCCATTTACCTTTTTCCATTTTTCAATTTTGTATAAATCAATAGTTAAACCGCAGAAAGTATTCATTTTACAAAACCACAAGGAATATATTAAAAGTCGTTCATTCATAAAAACAGTTACTCGTGTATGAGACAATGCACCACACTCATCTTGTCGACTCTTTTCTCTTGACAGCCACAACAACCCACTATCTTACTCCTGGTATCTTTGAAACACTAAGATAGCCACACTTTAGCAACGGGGCGCCAGGGAGTGTTCAGTTTGCCTCACACTTTGGTCCGGGGTACCAGGGAGTGTCCATTGCCTCACACTTTGAATACCTAAACCGTCATGCAAATACCGGAGCAACCTCACGTAGTATCCAGACTCGGGTATTAGGGAGTGTCCGTAGGCCACACTTTAGCACTACCATGGGTGCCAGGGAATGTCCAAGTTCTGCGTCACACACTTTAACGCTTCCATGGGCGTCAGGGAGTGTCCATATTTGCCACCGTCGCATTTCAAAGATACCCTCGTCGCAACCTCAACCTCAACCACAACCACAACCACAACCACAACCACAACCAAAACCACAACCACAACCGCAATCCCAATCTCAAACTCATACTCTTTTCACACTGCCCATTACTCTTTTCCACACTGACTGACACCCACATGTATGTACCACTGACCCCACATGAATGATATGGACTTATACATAAGCAAAACACTGAATTAAAGGAACAATGCGCGTACGGGGATTGATAAGTCATGGTACAATGTTTTACTCATTCAAACATAATCAATAGAGTTCTGATTAACTAAATTTCCCAAACAGAACCTTAACAGTACTTAAAAGTTGAACCAAACAGTCCCTTAACACAAAACAAACAAAAACCACAAACTGGCAGATCGCTCGCGCGGGCCGCTCGCGCGATATGCCCACTTTTCATTTTCTTTATAAACTTTTCTATCTGCATAGTATACCAACATCGCGCGCACGAGTCACTCGCGTGAAGGGTTTCTCGCGCGACCCTCGCTCGCGCGACCTGTCCAATCTTCATTTTTATAATAAAACTCTTTTGTCTGCCTGTGGAAACGAGGATCGCGCGCGCGAGTCATTCGCGCGAAAGATCGCTCGCGCGGGCCGCTCGCGCAATCTTCGCGCGCGCGATCGTGGCGCGAGTTTTTACTGAGGCTTCATCTCCTTCGTGGAACTGCTCTGTTTTAGCAAAACAGGGTCTAAATTGACCCATTTCAATTCTGCGACTATATATGTCATACAATATATGAATCTCTTCCTTTTCTTACAAGGATTAAGAATATGTAATCAATTTACCATGAATCAAACTATAGCTCTCCAATTTTATGAAAAACTAAAACATGTCAAAACTTATTTCCTAATATACTTTCTCATGTGAATGAATTAGGCTCTAAAAACTTCAAACATAGCATATATGATGTAAGATCTTTCATAATCATCTCTAAAAACGGATTTTGGTTAAGTTTGAAAAATCCAAATTTCTAAGCTTTGAAATTCAAACGTGTGATTATCAATGGTGATTCTTAATTCAACTACACAATTTCAGTAAATCAAATGTGAATTACATTCTGAGTGAGTTAGAAATACTCACTGTGATAAGGAGATGTGTGTTTGTTGAGAAAGATAAGACCAATCAAGAAAATTCCAATGAAGCTTGCAAGCTATGGAGGTGAAGTTCTTTCTCTCTCTCTAAAATTTCAAAAATCAAACTCTCAAGCTCTCTCTCTTTTCTCTCTGTGTGTTAATGCAGAATGAGTGAGTGTGAATGTGATGTATATATGTAGAGAGTACAAAACTTGGGGGCCAAGATCATTGTTGGTCACTCAACAAATGATTTTGTTTCTCAATTAACAAATGAGCCACAAATATCACAGATTTGTGTGTGTGTGATATACATACGTATATATATACACCATCAGATTTTGAAGAGGCAAGTATAGATCAATAGAGGTCAAGTTGAGTGTGTTTGGGAATTTAGCTTATGGCCTTAATTTAACATACACATCAAATGTATTCCCAAACAAGACTCTATCAAATGATTACTTTCCATAATTGGAAATAAGGCAATTGTCCAATCAGTCACTTCCAAAATCTGTGGAAGTTCAACACAGCGTGGACAGTTTTGAATGGAAACTGGTATTTTCGTGGTGCGGTGATCACCCCAAAAATACAGAAAATTCATTTTAACGTAGGAAGTGATTTTCTGGTTTAATAAAAATACTGATTGAGTTAAAAGTAAACATCTCCATTGTTTTGAAATACAGACTTTGAAATTCAACACAGGTGTTGCTAAATTTGTGTAAAAGCGCAGTTTAACCCCAATCAGAATTTCAATGTATAATAAAATAGGCCACTCACAGATTTTAACACATGAGAATTGAAATTAAAATAGGAGTAAACAACATAATTAAATTTAAACATGAAGTGAAAATGCAGGTTATTACACCCTTCCTCCCTTAAACAGGATTTCGTCCCCGAAATCAAGACTAACTAGTCGTGAAATAACTCCGGGTACTTAATCCTCAACTCAGCTTCAACTTCCCACGAGGCTTCATTCTCGTCATGGTGATTCCAGTGAACCTTCACCAACGGAATGTCCTTATTTCTCAGCTTCTTGATACTCTGATCCAGAATCTTCACGGGCCTCTCCTTGTAAGAAATGTTATGACTCGTCTCAATATCATCATAACTAACCACATGCGAGGGATCTCGAATATACTTTCTCAACATACTAACATGAAATACATTGTGAACCCCAGACATCTTCGGTGGTAGCGCCAGTCGATAAGCTACTTTCCCGACACGTTCCAAAATCTCGAACGGTCCGATGAAACGCGGAGCTAATTTTCCTCTCTTGAGACCGAAGCGTACTACTCCTCGGGTCGGTGAAACCTTAAGGAGTACGTGATCTCCAACACTGAATTCCAAATCTTTTCGGCATCGATCGGCACAACTCTTATACCGGCTTTGAGCAGTTCTCCTCCTCTCCTTGACCAAAGAAATTTTCTCGTTGGTTTCTCTAACCAAATCTGGTCCCAACAATTCTGTGTCTCCAACCTCTGCCCAACACAAAGGAGAACGACATGGTCGTTCGTACAATGCTTCGAACGGAGCCATACCTATACTCGTGTGATAACTGTTGTTATAAGCAAATTCAACCAACGGCAAGTGTGTCTCCCAAGATTCTTCAAAATCGATCACACAAGCCCTGAGCATATCCTCCATGATCTGATTAACACGCTCAGTTTGTCCATCTGTCTGAGGGTGAAAAGCAGTGCTCATCTTGCAAACTTTCCCAAAATCCAGAGGCAAAACGTGCGTCACGGTCTGACACTATTGACAC
The DNA here is from genome assembly GCA_033977485.1 of Hydrangea macrophylla. Lineage (NCBI taxonomy): Eukaryota > Viridiplantae > Streptophyta > Magnoliopsida > Cornales > Hydrangeaceae > Hydrangea > Hydrangea macrophylla. The sequence continues at coordinate 31,733,395 of CM066999.1, forward strand.
AGGTGCACCGTGAAGTCGCACAACTTGTTGTATGTACATCCGGCTCATCTTCTCTACCGGGTATGTCATACTGTAAGCAATGAAATGAGCTAACTTCGTCAATCGATCCACGATTACCCAAATAGCGTCATGATTCTGCTGCGACCGAGGCAATCCTACTACAAAATCCATCGTAATGTGTTCCCACTTCCAACCAGGGATAGGTAGCGGTTGCAACAATCCCGAGGGTCTCTGATGTTCGACCTTGACTTGCTGACACGTCAAACACTTGGATACAAAATCGGCCACATCTTTCTTCATACCTTCCCACCAGAAATTTCTCTTCAAATCCTTGTACATCTTCTTTCCTCCTGGGTGAACTGTATATCTTGACTTATGTGCTTCTTCTAGGATATCTTTCCTTCGCTCTTCATCACCTGGCACACATAATCTATTCATGCACACCGATATCCTCCATCGACTCCCACCTTCCATTATGCCGGGTCTTTCTCTGACATCTTCCTGAACCATGCCTGAAACTTCTCATCTTCTTTCTGAGCTCCAATAATGCGGTCGATAAGAACAGGCTGTAGGATGAGACATCCGAACAATTGTCCTTCTCCTTTTTCAGCACTCTGTACATCGAACTCCGCCAAGGTCTCCAATGCTCGCCACTCTCTAACCATTAAGGAGGAGATCATCTCACGAGTCTGTCGACTCAGGACATCGGCAACCACATTAGCTTTACCAGGGTGGTATTCCAATGTGAAGTCGTAATCTTTGATCAACTCCATCCATCTGCGCTGCCTCATGTTCAACTCTTTCTGTGTGAACAAGTATTTCAAACTCTTGTGATCGGAGAATAAATCAAACTTCTCACCGTAGAGATAGTGCCTCCAAATCTTGAGTGCAAATACCACTGCCGCCAACTCCAAATCATGAATGGGATAGTTCAACTCATTCGGCTTCAGCTATCTGGATCCATAGGCTATAACTCTGCCATCTTGCATAAGTACACACCCCAGTCCTTGATATGACGCGTCACTAAAGATAGTGAACTTCTCATCAGGCTTGGGTATTGCTAGTACCGGCGCGGTAGTGAGTCTCTCTTTCAACTCCAGAAAGGCCCGCTCATGCTTCTCTGACCACTCGAACTTCAAATTCTTCTTTGTCAACCCAGTCAATGGTGCAGTTATTTTAGAGAATCCTTCAACGAATCTCCGGTAATAGTCGGCGAGTCCAAGAAAACTTCAAACTTCTGTAGGGTTGCTCGGCCTAACCCAGTTTGACACAGCATCGGTCTTGGATGAATCCACTGAAATTCCTTGAGATGACACCTTGTGTCCCAAAAATTTCACTTCTTGCAACCAGAACTCACACTTACTGAACTTGGCATATAAGTGGTGGTCCTTGAGCGTCTGGATCGCAATCCGTAGATGTTGCTCGTGTTCTTCTCCTGACTTAGAATAGATCAAAATATCATCAATAAAGACGATGACAAACTGATATAAATAAGGCTTGAACACTCTGTTCATCAGATCCATAAACACTGCTGGGGCATTCGTCATTCCAAACGGCATCACCAGAAATTCATAATGGCCATATCGGGTTCTGAAAGCAGTCTTAGGTATGTCTTCTTTTTGTACTCTCAACTGATGATACCCCGACCTTAGGTCTATCTTGGAAAATGTCATAGCTCCTTGTAGTTGATCAAACAAATCGTCAATCCGAGGCAAGGGATACTTGTTCTTGATAGTCACGCGGTTCAATTCTCTGTAGTCGATACACAATCTGAGTGTCCCATCCTTCTTCTTCACGAATAACACCGGTGCTCCCCAAGGCGATGTACTTGGATGTACAAACCTAGGTTCTCGAGCTCTTGAACTTGTTCCTTCAATTCCAATAGTTCAGTGGGGGCCATTCTGTAGGGAACCTTAGTGATCGGTACGGTACCCGGTATAAGCTCAATACAGAACTCTATACTTCTCTCGGGCGGCAAACCAGAAATGTCTTGAAATACTTCTTCGAAGTCCTTGACTATAGGTATAGATGACGCTGTCACCTCTGTACTGACGACTTCGATGTTCGCCAAACATCTCGTGAGGAACATATCTCCCGAAGGGTTACATTGAAAATCAAAGGGTTGATTCTCATTGTCGAGAAATGTAATTCTCTTCCTTGCACAATCCAACTTCACTTGATTCTGAGAGAGCCAATCCATTCCTAGGATTATGTCGAACTCCTTCATCGATAAGACAATCAACTTTGCAGGGATTTCACGATCTCTTAGCCGTAAAGGATAATCCTTGCACACGTGTCCCAATCTGACTGCGGCTCCTAAAGGCGAAGTAGCCTTCAAAGCTTTCTCCAAGCGATGGGGTAAAATACCTAATCTCCGAATTGTATTAAAAGATATGAACGAAAGAGCAACACCCGTATCAAATAACACTTTAACATGAGAGTTAAATAGAGTTAATGTACCTTCTACTGCTTGCTGATCAGGTTGAGCTTCTCCATAATCTCCTTCTTCGTACACAGTTCCATCATATCCAGCGGCATCTGGGATAACAGCATTCAAGCGAGTCTGACCCTGTTGACCATAAGTCACCTGCTTAGGAGCAGTGCAGAACCTGCTGATGTGACCTGGTTCACCACAGTTGAAGCAGACTATCCCTTGCTGAGCAGCACGCCTTGGTGCCTTGCAATCTCGAGCCAGATGACCGGGGTTGCCACAGTTGAAACATTTTCCACTACTACTTCCTTCTCCTACTCGGGGTTGAGTCGGATAGGTAATAACCTGGGTCTTCTTGCTCCCGTCGAAATTCCTCTTTTGCCCTTGGCTACGATTCATCGGTGGTCTATTCCCAAAATTTCCCTTCTGAGGCGGTCGGAATTCAAATTATTTCCGGTTCACTCGAGCATCCTCTTCCAGATCGGTAGCCAAACTCACAAGTCCTTCAAATGATTTATCTAGGCGGCCGAGAGTCAGGCGGCGAATCTGCGGTGTCAGCCCTTGGTTATACTTACGGATCTTCTTCTCCTCAGTATCAACCAGGTGTGGAGAAAACCGAGATAGTTTTTCAAACTGTGTGGTGTACTCTTGCACCGACTTGGTTCCTTGCGTCAGGTCCATGAATTCATTCTCTCTTCTGTGCCTCTCCGTAGCGGGAAATACTTCTCCAAAAATCTCCCCTTGAACGCAGTCCACGTCATCCCCATTGCAGCTCCATTCCCGATAGTAGCTATAACCGAATCCCACCAATCTGCGGCAGCATCGGTCAATTGAAACGTAGCCAATCTCCTCTTGTCCATCTCGTTGCACTGGACAGCCTCGAACATACGGTCCATCTGTCTTAACCATTGCTCGGCCTTCCAGGGTTCTGCTGTACCCGCAAACTGCTCGGGCCTCAGTGCACGGAATCTCTCCAGCAATTTATCTCTAGTTTGACGGTCTCGTCGATTTTCATTCTGATTACTAACCCTTTCGAGACGTCTGATGAAAGCTTCAAATATTCCCGTGGGATCAGCAGTCTCAGGTGCTCCCTCGATCAAATTCCGGTTCCTCCTTAGTCCTCCAGCCATTCTATGCCTGATAGTGATAGTAGAATGAGGAAAATGCATGCAACAGTGCTATGAAGCAATTTAAATGACGACAACATTCAAAAGAGTATATTATATATATATATAACTTCTTGTTAAGTTGATACAAAAAGCATGTATGATCAGATCAGTGCCTACCCTATCTGTATGGGTTTGGACTCATGCAAGAGTTAATGTTACAAAAATGGAGTCATTGCCCTACACTCTAATGCATGTAATTACAGTTGCAAAAAGAGATAGAGCTAATAGTCAAAAAGTAGTTAATATGTACAAGGTCATATCTAGAACGTCAATCATCTCCATAAGCAGTTATCAGGAGATCTAGCGAATCGACAGGGCGAAATCGCTGCACAAAGAATGGACCAACCCCGTCACAACCGTGAGAGGTCGACGATGAAGCAGGCACAAGGGCATCTGCCTCAACTACCATCTCCTCAGGTAAGGCTAGCTCAAGTGCTAGCTCAGCCTCGAGCTCAGTGGCAAGATCATCTAGACCTATGCCGTCCTCTATAATCTCTCCACCTACTGGGACCACATGAACAACCTCAGCATCGTCCTCGGCGATGGGAACTACTGGCGGGGGCATCTCTAGCTGAGCCAGATGGGCATGCACAATCTGGATCTCGAGGGGAAGATAGAAAGCATCGCTATCGACCAACCTCAAAATCTCGACCAAAACCAAGCGCTGAGCCTCTGCAAAGTAACGAAGCTCTAGGCGGATACGAGTCAAGTCAACTAAGCCTACTACATGAACTTGGTGCCATACATCAGATATTACAGTTGCTGTGGCTAACTGCTCAACGGCCGCATGATATAAGTCGAGAAAGGCTAGGATCACTGCCCCAGGTGTCACAAAGTGTCCTCCAAATCTGTCTGGTACATATAGCGGATGAGCTGGATCCATACCTGATAAAAAGGTACTACTTAAGTCAGGACAAGGATAATCTTAGGCGTTTGGGTTCTGAGTCTATCCTCCCTGTCGTATAATCGGGTATGTAACACTTAATGGAATGTGGAATCGGGTCTATACTGGTAAACCCTAACCTGGCTAAACTATCTTGAGATAAATAGTAACCTGGCTCTGATACCACTAAATCCTGTCACGCCCCGACGTAGCATAAATAAGGAAAGCGTTTAATTTCCTTTATGGACCCGTAGGTCGCGACAGTTTGAAGGATCGATTCCGTCCCAAACGTCGAACAACAAAACATAATAATCAGAGTAGAGCAATCAAAGCTTACAAATTATTCTAACTTAATAAGTATTACAGCACGGGTCATCTAAAGGCACAGACCGCCTTGAACAAAACAATAGCTTAATGTCTATTACAGTCATCCTTATTACATAACGGTCCAAAACACTTAAAGCATATAATAAGTAAACAGTTTTCTCATTCCAAAAGCAGTCGTTCTCAGTTAGCGTAGTCATAAGGTCCCTCCTGGTCATAACCTGAAAAGCCCGAACACGAATGTCCAGGACGCATCAACGTCGTCAGCTTCAAGAAGCTGGTGAGTATTAAAAACATGACTTTGAATGTAAAACATACCCATTTACCTTTTTCCATTTTTCAATTTTGTATAAATCAATAGTTAAACCGCACAAAGTATTCATTTTACAAAACCACAAGGAATATATTAAAAGTCGTTCATTCATAAAAACAGTTACTCGTGTATGAGACAATGCACCACACTCATCTTGCCGACTCTTTTCTCTTGACAGCCACAACAACCCACTATCTTACTCCTGGTATCTTTGAAACACTAAGATAGCCACACTTTAGCAACGGGGTGCCAGGGAGTGTCCAGTTTACCTCACACTTTGGTCCGGGGTACCAGGGAGTGTCCATTGCCTCACACTTTGAATACCTAAACCGCCATGCAAATACCGGAGCAACCTCACGCAGTATCCAGACTCGGGTATCAGGGAGTGTCCGTAGGCCACACTTTAGCACTACCATGGGTGCCAAGGAATGTCCAAGTTCGGCGTCACACACTTTAACACTTCCATGGGCGTCAGGGAGTGTCCATATTTGCCACCGTCGCATTTCAAAGATACCCTCGCCGCAACCTCAACCACAACCACAACCACAACCACAACCACAACCGCAATCCCAATCCCAATCTCAAACTCATACTCTTTTCACACTGCCCATTACTCTTTTCCACACTGACTGACACCCACATGTATGTACCACTGACCCCACATGAATGATATGGACTTATACATAAGCAAAACACTGAATTAAAGGAACAACGCGCGTACGGGGATTGATAAGTCATGGTACAATGTTTTACTCATTCAAACATAATCAATAGAGTTCTGATTAACTAAATTTCCCAAAAAGAACCTTAACAGTACTTAAAAGTTGAACCAAACAGTCCCTTAACACAAAACAAACAAAAACCACAAACTGAAAGATCGCGCTCGCGGGCCGCTCGTGCGAAGGATCGCTCGCGCGGGCCGCTCGCGCGATATGCCCACTTTTCATTTTCTTTATAAACTTTTCTATCTGCCTGAGTATACCAACATCGCGCACGCGAGTCGCTCGCGTGAAGGGTTTCTCGCGCGACCCTCGCTCGCGCGACCTGTCCAATCTTCATTTTTATAATAAAACTCTTCTGTCTGCCTGTGGAAACGAGGATCGCGCGCGCGAGTCGTTCGCGCGAAAGATCGCTCGCGCGGGCCGCTCGCGCACTCTTCGCGCGCGCGATCGTGGCACGAGTTTTTACTGAGGCTTCATCTCCTTCGTGGAACTGCTCTGTTTTAGCAAAACAGGGTCTAAATTGACCCATTTCAATTCTGTGACTATATATGTCATACAATATATGAATCTCTTCCTTTTCTTACAAGGATTAAGAATATGTAATCAATTTACCATTAATCAAACTATAGCTCTCCAATTTTATGAAAAACTAAAACATGTCAAAACTTATTTCCTAATATACTTTCTCATGTGAATGAATTAGGCTCTAAAAACTTCAAACATAGCATATATGATGTAAGATCTTTCATAATCATCTCTAAAAACGGATTTTGGTTAAGTTTGAAAAATCCAAATTTCTAAGCTTTGAAATTCAAACGTGTGATTATCAATGGTGATTCTTAATTCAACTACACAATTTCAGTAAATCAAATGTGAATTACATTCTGAGTGAGTTAGAAATACTCACTGTGATAAGGAGATGTGTGTTTGTTGAGAAAGATAAGACCAATCAAGAAAATTCCAATGAAGCTTGCAAGCTATGGAGGTGAAGTTCTTTCTCTCTCTCTAAAATTTCAAAAATCAAACTCTCAAGCTCTCTCTCTTTTCTCTCTATGTGTTAATGCAGAATGAGTGAGTGTGAATGTGATGTATATATGTAGAGAGTACAAAACTTGGGGGCCAAGATCATTGTTGATCACTCAACAAATGATTTTGTTTCTCAATTAACAAATGAGCCACAAATATCACAGATTTGTGTGTGTGTGATATACATACGTATATATATACACCATCAGATTTTGAAGAGGCAAGTATAGATCAATAGGGGTCAAGTTGAGTGTGTTTGGGAATTTAGCTTATGGCCTTAATTTAACATACACATCAAATGTATTCCCAAACAAGACTCTATCAAATGATTACTTTCCATAATTGGAAATAAGGCAATTGTCCAATCAGTCACTTCCAAAATCTGTGGAAGTTCAACACAGCGTGGACAGTTTTGAACGGAAACTGGTATTTTCGTGGTGCGGTGATCACCCCAAAAATACAAAAAATTCATTTTAACGTAGGAAGTGATTTTCTGGTTTTATAAAAATACTGATTGAGTTAAAAGTAAACATCTCCATTGTTTTGAAATACAGACTTTGAAATTCAACACAGGTGTTGCTAAATTTTTTTAAAGCGCAGTTTAACCCCAATCAGAAGTTCAATGTATAATAAAATAGGCCACTCACAGATTTTAACACATGAGAATTGAAATTAAAATAGCAGTAAACAACATAATTAAATTTAAACATGAAGTAAAAATGCAGGTTATTACAAAGAAGACCAACGTTTGTATAATTTTTAGAAACCCGACATAATCCCATGGTCAAAGCAAAAGTGGGATATAATTTTGGCACAAAATATTCACAACGGTTTAATTGAGATTTGGGATGAATCTGGACAGGAAAAATAAAAGGAAAGAATTCCAAAAAATAATTTATCGAAACCCAAATTTCTATTGGATTTGGAATTAGCTTGGGCTTGACTCATGTGCGCGTGAGAGCCCACATGTTCCAACTTATTACTAAGCCCATAAAGACAAATCATATATAGATCCTTCCAATTCTCTCTTCATAAGCAATGTGGGACAAGGGTCCCTATCACACTTTTGGGCAAGACCACACCCACTAGGGAGATGTAGAGAGACAAAAAGATTTGGCTTTGAAAAAACACCTAATTTGATTCACAAATTACAACAAAATACGTATTCATCGTTGTCGGAATGTGTTTTATATGCACCATTATTGGCAATCCAACCATTTACCTTTACAGTTTCTGAGTTCCAATTAGACCGCCAAAACTATACTTGCATGTTGGAATGGGTTAGGAGCAATACTATAACAGTTTTTGTTCTCGATTTTTTTCAATTGTTCCGGCTGTCAAATTCTCAGCCTCGATCTGTGGGGATGCATAATGAGTTTATGACCATTCTTTGAAAGTCTTTTATTTGGTCAGCAGACAGTTTTTGATCCTGTTTATGCAAATTTAATGAGGTTTAAATGTTGTGTCTTTGAAATTTGTACAAATATATATTTATTAGATTTCTGGATGCACTTTTTTTTTCCTGTTGCTTTTACTTTGCTGTCCGCTACGTGCAGACTTGCAGAATAGAAATACGAAACAAGAGAGCAAAGAGTGTAAAATGTTGAACTAAGTGAATCAGATCTCATAAAAATTAGATTAACGTATGATAAACTCGTCAAAATTCATAGCGAAGAGTTTATCTAAATAACATGAATATGAGATTAACACATTCCACAATTTGGTTCAAAATTTACGCTCTCTTTTGACTGGAACTAATTGTAAATTTTTTTTTTTTTTTTAGATATCTTGCAAAGTTTTTCAGAAAATGAAGCGGTTTTTTTTTTTTTTAGAGAACGAAAAGAAGGGTTATAAACTTTTATGTTAAAGCGAAAAATTGGGTAGTAAGTAACATGATCCCATTTCTCAAATGTTATTCAGCATCCCTGTAGAATTTGATTACCCCAAACTCCAATTTTTAACCATGGAAGAGTTGATATTTCATTCTCTACAATAGTTTCCTACTTTAGAATACATCAAGTAAAGACTTTCAATTCTTTCCTTTAGGACTTCCAATTCTTTCCCTAGCTTTTTTTCCAATGAAAAATTGTGTTATTAAAGGGGGAAACAAAAATTGTTATTTTGGACACCCACTTCACTAAAGAAAATTTTGTTTGTTGGTTTAAATGGTTTTGATTAGGCGTTTATTTTTTGGAGGTCAGTGGTGATGTTTACAAAATTAAAGAACATGTTTCTGTATGTTTAAGATTATTGGGAGAAAGTTGAAATTTGAGAGACGATAATTAGTCATTTCAATAGGAAAAGAGACTACCCTTTGTTCCAGGACAAAAGCCAATTCCTATCTACGGAATGTTTTAACTTAAAATTCCATTTAAGGTGTACGCAAAGACTTGAATTCCCTGATAAATCCAAACTTTTTAGTGGGGTTATTGGGGGAAAAGAGAATTTATAGGAAAACAAAATAGGGGGTTTAGGATGAGTGAAATTAATACAGATCATGGCGTAATCAGTAAGTAGGATTGCACATGGAGTAAAAATGTACAGGATGTTAAATAGAAAAGAAAATACCATATAGCTCCCACCTAAATAAAAAAAAAAAGTTGGTACCAGGGACATGAGACAACAAAAACAAAGTTTGGGAATAAAATCCATGGTTCATAGGGAACTGGTGTTGTTTGGTTTAATTTAGCTCCAAAACTCCATGGTTCATACACTTTTTCTTGTTTTGGATTAAGGAAGATAAGAGTGAGAATTAAATGAAAATTTATTGGAACATAAATTAAAATTTGAATTTTGCAAATTGTTTCACTAGGGGTAATTAGCCGAAAGTGCATGCTGGAAGACATTTTCATTATTTGCTTCACGCGCCAAATCTTCTTAGTGGAAGGTCCATTTGAATTTTTTGGACCAAACTGCCCATTCGCATAAAAAAATCACGCTCATTTATTCTAGCGTGCACTTTCGACTAATTACCACTGACACCATTGCACCCTCAGAGATTTCACCCCTTTTATTTCTCTCTCTCTCTCTCTCTCTCTCTCTCTCTCTCTTACTATCTAGAATCACACTGACACCATTGTACCCTCCGACCACCATTAATTTGGATGCCCCTCCACCTCCACCATCACCAAACACCACCACTGGTAGGCTCTACCTCCATCAAGTACCACCTATGACGTCCACACCCACAACCACAAACCACGGTCAGCTCCAGCGACATTCCAGCGGCACATCCGACCATCGTTCGGCCGTCACCACAGTGACCCTGTTTCAGGTATATTTTTTCTTTGACCATACCTTTCTCTCTCTAGATCACTCTACAGAAGTGTGTACATATACATACATATACTTGATGCAAGAGAGAAGCAAGGTCCACCAATTGCTCGAGCTGAAGATGACATTGGTGGGGGACGATGTTGACTTTTTCATTCAAGCAAGGACTTTTCATTCGCATGCATGTTGAATTTTTGGTTTGTTTATTTTTGGGGGTGATTAATGAAAATTTTATGGACTTCTCTTAGACCTGAGATGATAGTCAATGAGAGAGAGAGAGAGAGACACAGTGGTGATTAGTTAATTGTTTTGATATTTAGTTGGATGTGGTGTTGGGCAGCCACTTTGTTTGTGTATTATTGTTTTATATATGCATTCCAAGGGATAAATTATAAACAGAGCATACCTTAGCATCAAGTGTCCTTAAAATTAAAATTTTGTTTGGGGGTGGATTTTATTGTCACTTGTTAAGGACTTTGTGAAATTTCGCATAACTTTGTTTTCCCCCCACAAATTTCACATAGCAAGTTATTTTCATATGTTGGAGTGAATTTCACATAACATTTTTCCCTCACAAATTTTACCTAGCAAGTTATGTGAAATTTCAAACGCTGGAGTGTATTTCACATAACTTTTTATTTTTCACGAATTTCACATATGTGAAATTTCATATATTAGAATGAATTTCACGTAACTTTTTCTTTTCACAATTTTCACAATTTTAATTTGAATGAAAACTCCTCTAGTCATTTTTTGGACAAAACTACCCCTCCTTATATGTCACACTGGTGCATTTGTTGTGCAAAATTTTTAATGTTTAGTCACTCACACCAAATTATTTTGTAAACTTCAAAAATTCCTAACTTTCAACCCATAAACTATTTCACACAACTAGTCATGTGAAATTTGTTAGAAGAAAACAGTAATGTGAATTTTCACATAACTAGCTATGTGAAATTTCACACAACTATCTATGTGAAATTTCAAAGTCATGTGAAATTTCACATAACTGTGAAATTCATTGAAAAAGTAGTGTGAAATTTCATGCTGAAAAAGTTATGTGAAATTCACTGAAAAAGTTGTGTGAAATTCCACGCTAAAAAAGTTCACATAAATTTTTTTTTCAAATGAGTAATGCTACAGTTTCCAAATTTTGTATCCAAATTTGGTTTCCAGCACAGGTGGTCTAGTGCTATATGTGTTGAAAACCAATTTGGGATACAAAATTGGAAAGCATAGCATTATGTTATGTGAAATTTCACATAACTAACTAATTTTCAGCTTTTCTTTTTGAGAAAATTTCAAAACACTCTTGATTAATGCCCCATTCAAACAATGATTATGTGATATTTTAAAGTTTCATATAACTAGTTCTGTGAAATTCATAAATTTTGCATAACTTTTCACATAACTTTACAAAAGAAAGTTATGTAAAATTTAAAATCTTCATATACAAAACCCTTTGTCAAACAGGGCCTATAAGAAACCCACCTTGAAACATATTCTGCAAAACTTACAATTTCTCTACACATACCTTAATAGAACTAGGATTTAGTCAATTGACTTCATAATCACTTCAATACTAGTCTCTAGGTAAGAGATATATATATATATATATACGAATATATAGTACAAATGTCAAAATGGGATGATTTAGGGCTTCAACAGTCTCTGGGTACATAGAAAATGGTTGATTTAGGGCATCAAAATACAAGCATATTTTTCACTCCATTGTGACTTGAAAAAGAAGAACTAATTTTGGAGCTTTGAAGAAGTCATGGCACAGGCTTAAACACAACATTGGTGGTAGGGAGATGGCGGTCAGTAGTACGATGACGGCGACCAGTGATGTGATGGCGTTGGCCGGTGGTGCGATGGTGACGCTTGGTGATGCGATGGCGGCGGTTAGAGGAGGCTATGGTTGGTCGGCGCTGGATTGCCTCCTCCTCCTCCTCCTCCTCTTCTCTCTCTCTCTCTCTCTCTCCCCCTTTTTCTCTCTACGTATTGTGACTGTGTGTTTGTGCTATAGGGGTATTATGGTCTTGGTTTTATGTACTTGGAATGGTCAAATGACTTATGATGGTTAAGTTTCCTTCATGATGGAGTTATGGGCAAAATTAAAAACGGGCTGGGCAATATACAAGTAAGATTCCAAATAATGCATTTTTCACCAAAAAACTATTTCTTTTATTGAGTTTAGAATTTATTTAGAAAATATCAAACTTCTAATGTCGTTTTATATCTAAAAGATTAGGATAACTCTTCCCTTGTGTTCTTAGGCATCATCCTTAAATACTACGATCCATTTAAGCATTCTTAGCCAAAAAATTAAAAGAGAGGAAAAACCAAAAAAAAAAAATTGAAATCTCCCCGAAAATCCCTATCTACTAATTTTTTTTTTATTAAGTCCACTCAAGATTTAATTATAGCGTTAAGTCCAAAAAAATAAGAAGTTTATTGTAATTAGCCCATCCCCCAATTTATTGTCAATATTGTTACGATTTACCCCTAGATATATATACACGTAGAAATATGCATACACGTAGGACTCTATTAACTGAAAATATCCCTTTATTTTTAGCATATCTTAATGTTGATCATTAATCCCTAAATTGTTGGAATCACCATTTAAGTCGTATATAGATAGATACACATGTAGATATACAAATTTATATAGATCAGTCAACCAAATATCTTGTAAGTTGTTAGTATAACTGTTTTCTGATATAAAATCCCTTAATTATAGCATTATTATCACAATATGTAACGTATATTGCCATTAAATTTGCTATTTATTGATTTCCATATCTTTACTGCCACGTCAAATGGTTTTAGATTGGTTTATTATATTGCCATTTTCGTTCAATGTAATTTTGGTGAGCATGGCAGATTTTTTTTGGCAGCAATGACTAGTTTGATTATCAATGTACAATTTTACACTACATTATCAGTGTGAATTTTTTACTGCATTCTAGAATCCTACTCACAATTATAGTGTAAAATTTTGCAAGAACCCATTTTTTCACAATTTGACCAAATCAAAAATCCAAACCAAGGACACCAACCATCACATGAACATTCAACTATAAGATCGATAAAAATTGAAAAATAAAAATAAAAAGCAGAAAACGACATGAAAAAACCAGAGGAAAAAAAAAAAGAAAAAAAAAACCTCCACTACTCCTCCAAACCAAAATCCCTTTATCACTACATACAGTGCAGAATTTATCACTATAGAAAACTGCAATCTCGTAGATCCATCTACTCTTTTGGATCTCCATCCACCTCTCGACCTATTTCGTGTACCCGAACCGCCTCTACTTGACCAGATTCATCACCATCACGCCCGTGTTGAAGTAACAAGGGCGCTGACTGGTGAACGTGCCGAAGAACCACTTCTCCGACCACATTGAGGTTTCGGATTGTGGGTATGACTATGTCTAGCTCATCTTTCTGGAGGGGTGTCAGAGCAACCAATGGACATTGGGCCATTGTAGAGAGAGAAAGATTAGATCGCAGATGCAATTTGGACAAGGAGAGAGAGAGAGAGAGAGAGAGAGAGAGAGAGAGAGAGAAAAAGGGGGGGGGGGGGTTAGAGAGGATATAGTGTATATATAAACTTTTCAATAATTAGATATGCATTTATAGATAATAGTATGATTTGGGTTTTTTCATACCTAAATTTGGAATCCCTAATTTTCAGATGACTTAATTATAGTAAGAATTTAATAGGGGCATTTGTGTATTATATATATTTGTGAACCTAACACAAATTTTTTTTTGGATTGGATCTATTTTAAAAAGGTGCACTAACATGAATTTTATACTACTTGACCCAAGAAAAGATCCATTTAAGCATGTCCACATTTTCTTACATGCATGTGCCGAGTCTGCGGACCCAATAAAGACTTCTAGGGCAGTTATCCTTCTCAATTTATGAAATATATATCCTCTTACATTATTGCTGTTGGATAATATGTGTTTTGGCCATGTTTAAGGGCTAATAAAAGTGGGACCCACTTAGAGTTTAAGTGGGGTCCGTGTGAATTTGTGTTCTCCTCCATGAGGAGATGAAGTTTGGATATTCACATGTCCAAAACTATTGATGGGTGAATGAGAAATTAATGATTAAAGGTTGTCCCTTACAAGGAGTTGTTGAAATGAAAGAGGTTCACAACTTGCCTTGTCCCACATAGGAAAACTAGAAGTAGCATTTAGTGTATTTATAAGGCTACTTCATGTTTTGGGTTTGGGCCCCAAGGGGTACCCAGTTTTGTGGAAGGGGGAGGACCTAAGGCCCTTTAGGTTTACTCCACACGCGCGCGCGCCGCTGCTGCCGTCCAACCGGCCCAGCCGGTTCGGGTCGGGGTGTGGCTGTGGGTGTGGCCCGTGCAAAATACTTCTTTTTTAGACCCCAGAATTTTCAGAGTTTGCAAAAACCTTTGGCATTTTGTCACACTTAACATGTGACAGAAATTGAAAGGTCTATACAGAACTCCAAGAGGTTGTTGTTACAACCTTTGGAATTTTTGATTAATCCCACAGATATATACCAACTCTCCTTCAGTATATACACACCTCCAACACAGTTTTGCATACTGTTCTTCATAGAGTTCCTCCTTCCAGTCCCAGTTTCAGAGAGAGAGTCACAGAATATAGTTGGTTCGCCGGAGGAGTTGTACATTGTGCAAGTACGACTGTTAGAAGCCGATGTATCCTGGGAGACAGACGCTGACGATTTTCTCAAGCACATCCGGTGAGGCAGCGAGTCTGTTTTAAGGAAACTGTGAAAATATCACAGGCCTCGGTTTGATCTTATTTTGTTGTAGTTTTCCAGTTATTGCTTTCTGTTTACATATTGTAATTCTGTTTCTGTTCAAGTACTTTTTTCCAGTTTGTAATCAAGAATCTGTTTCTGTTTTCCAATTGTATCAATGTAATTTTTTCCAACAATTGCACCCCTAATTTTCAGAGCCACATAGCTGCCCCCTTCAACTATTCAAGTATTTATTTTTTTTTTATCTTTTGTTTTTCATATTGTATGCATTTCCGACCTTGAGATTTTTTATCTATCTTTTGAAACTCAAAAATTTCACTTTGATTCGTAAAATGTTCTTTATCCAAATGAATATCTTATCGACTCAATTAGCTAACCTCAAGTATTTGAGCCTTATGTATACATCTCTTTCAAACACATAGGATTTGTTGGTTTATAAGTGAAACTAGTAAGAAAAAAATAAAGAAAAGAAATTAAACATATGAAACACAATTTAATAAAAAGTTCCTCATTGTAGATTAATTAGGTTAAAAGGACAACCTCTTTTTATTTTGATCAAAATTCCACGACTAGTGAAACTTAACCGGTTCAAGTCTCCATGTTTTAAAAGTTATGTGAAATTCACATAACTTTTTTTTAATGTGAAATGTCGCATAACTAGTTCAATTTTTTACAAAAAATTATGTGAATTTTACATAACTTTTATAACACATGGATTTTCACTAAAATAATATATATATATATATAATATGAGAATTTTAGTTAAACGTTCTCTAAAATAGACTTTTTCAGTATTAGGCTTTATATATATATATATATATATTTAACTAAAATTCTCATTTTTTATTTGAAAGAGTTATGTAGGATTAGTTTGTCTTTGAATAATTATGTTTTAACCACTATATAGAAAACTCATAGAATAACCATATGATTTTTAAAGCTCTAGAAAAGTAGAAATCCAAAATCATAATATATCCGGGGAAAAAAAACTAGGCCTTATGCTCCTAAGAATAAATTATGACTCCACCCATGCTTTTTAGTACCATTTTTTCTCATAACTTGATTACCTGAATCCGCCCCCTATTTATTGGTGGGCTTTGTGGAGCCTTACTCCATCTGGAGTATCTCGAGTATCTCCATTGTATGAAGAGAATCTGATTGGCCAAAATCATGGAGTCTCGCTCGAGCGAGGCGATGGCTTGCTCGGGCGATCATGATATTTTGACGTTCCGCTCAAACAGAATTGGGCTTAATTCGCTGGGGCTAGTGTGGGAACTGAGAGGTTGCTCAAGGGAGGATTGCAATTGGAAGCTCATTGAAGGGCCTTGCTTGAGCTATCTATTGTTAGGTTACCACTCTCGAGCGGGGTGATGGGGTCGCTTGAGAGAACTTGACTACGTGAAACAGTTTCCTATTTCTTTAATAAAGAAGGGCGCCCTCTTTAGAGAATTTTTGTGTGTGTGTGTGTGTGTGTGTGTGTGTGTGTGTGTGTGTGTGTATTAGTGTATTCTGAATCACACCCTGTATTGTAACTGTAGAGCATAATAAAATCTACAACATTGTGGATATAACCCAACTTGGGTGAATTATATATGCTAAATCTTGTGTTTCTTGTGTGTGTGCCTGATTTTCTTTGTTTTCTGCATTCATATTCGCACGAGTTTAGAAGGGGGATTGGTTTGAATCCCAACACTAGCATGGATCAATAGCATTCGAGGGCAATATCTACAAGACCTAAGTCACAGCACTTAAGAGTTTTCTCCATTTTTCCTTTTTTAAATCCTTACTTTGGTTGGTTCATATATTTAGTGATAGAAAAGAAAAAAACAAAAAAACAAAAAAAAAACATGAAGGAAAATCTTTTCCATAGGATTTTTCACTTAAAGTTTTCAATGACTTTTTGCTGCTTTTTCAATTAAGTGGTACATTATCAAATACATTGGGAAAAAA
The DNA here is from genome assembly GCA_033977485.1 of Hydrangea macrophylla. NCBI lineage: Eukaryota > Viridiplantae > Streptophyta > Magnoliopsida > Cornales > Hydrangeaceae > Hydrangea > Hydrangea macrophylla. The sequence goes on from CM066999.1 coordinate 31,750,263, forward strand.
AAAATGAAGTGCTAAAAATTTTCATTTTCAACACTTAATAGGATTATCAAACACAAAAATTGATAAATAAATTTAAAGTTTTGCATTTTCTGAGTGGTTCTCCTCTCTTTGTTTCTCTTACATTTTGGACCAGATATAACTTCCACCCATTCACTCAATTCAGTGTCTAACACAACACAAAAAATTGCAAACTGGCACTGTTTAAAAATCTGGCATAGTTGGGGAGCCAAATTTTTTGCCGTGCCAGATTTTGGTCAAAGGGTGCCAGGTTCGGGAATCTGGAGCGCTTTTTGGCACTGTTTAAAATCGTTCCAAAATTTTAAAATTGTTAGACACACATGGACACTTTTGTGCACGACATGTGGCACAATGCTCAATCTTTCGATTAATCATGACTTGTCCGCTATGTAACTCTTGCAAAATATGTTATGACTCCCGAACCTATTTGATCTCTAAGTTCCTGAATAATGCCCCGTGTGTGATCCCTTATCCATAGCTTAGCTAGTGTGTACCATTAACTAAGATTCAATCACAATCACTTCAAGTAGTGCCTCCGTATGGTGGTCACCCTCTAGCACGTCTGATTGATCCTATCCGTAGGAAGTTAACATCTAGTAACCAATGAGTATTGTATCCTCCATATGGAATGATCACTCATAGCTAGGTGACACAGAATACTCCACTCATCTTACAGTGAACTGTAAATAGAAGATTATGGGTGTTATTAATAAGACCCTCTCCCACTTTATTTAATAATTAAGGATTTTGCTTTTAGAAAATTTGTTTCTACTCATTGCCCATAGACATCCAATGTCTACTAATGAGTTAAAACGGTTTTTGAATTTTGTTTTAGAAAACTTGTTTTAAGTGCATGCAAGTAGTAACAATGTATAAAACGTCAATCACAAACCAAGCACATAAAACAAAAAACTAAAATTGAAATATAGGTATCTCCCATGGCTCTATCCCCATAGAACCTCCTTCTCGGTTTGGTTGCCTTCGGCTCCATCTTCATAGACAACATCTTGCTCCTCCATCTTCATGGAATTTCTAATTCTATTACATTGGTCTTATACTTCTTTCGAAGCTTACAATTTATCTAGAAATAGAAAATAACAATAAATATAAAAAGGCTAGGGAAACCGGTGCGACTTTTCTATTCGCAAGATTGAAGTCGCAGCGCCCCTTTACACATGCCTTAAAATCAAACCAAAATTAAATATACACCAATTACAAATTTAAATGCAAAATTTAAATTATCGGCGCCATGGGAGATAGGGGACTAATCTTTGCTGCAAAAGGGTTAGTTGTACACACATTCTCGCATATATAACAAATATATGTAACTATTGGAACCCCTAATTGATTCACATCGTACATAAATTCTTTATATACTGATTTAGAACTTAAAACAGCATCTTCGCTCTCTGTCATACTTTGATCGATCGAAGAAAATTCGATCGATCGAACCTTTGATTTCAATCGATTGAAGTATCAATTTTAGAGAATGATTTAAAATTTTCCAGAATAGTGTAAAATATTAAAATAAATAAATTTTAAAACATTTAAAACTGTAAAAATAATATGGACAGAGAAGCACTTTTGATCGATCGAGATAATCCCAATCGATCGAATGAAACAGTTTTTGATCAATCGAAGAAAGTTCAATCGCTTGAACTCAGCACTATTTTGATCGATCGATACACTTTCAATCGATTGAACACACACAGTTTCGATCGATCACACACAGTTTTGATCGATCAAAACACTTTCAATCGATTGAAGCTGCCATGCATCCAACGCAATCACAGATTTGTTTTCTGCTGCGAAACTGCTGCAGAAACAGATTTGTGATGGTGCAGTTTCAAAAAAATAGTCCTAAAACAACATGCAAATCAAAACTAGGGTTCCAAAACGCATCTATAGATCCAAATAAGCGTGACTCTGATACCAATTCTAGGATTTAGGTTTTGAAAAACTTAAATTATATGCACAGCAAAAAACAGTTTGAAAAACTTTATGGTATGCCCAGATCTACTATTTATCAATTCTATAGATGCGTAAAATAAGAGGGAGAAGAGTTTATACCTAACGGTCTTGAATCCAATTCTAATTCTCTTCTTCCTTGATGGTGCAGCAGTCTCCATTAGACGGTCTTCACTCCTATGTCTCCTTTGAACACTTCTAGAGAGGCTAGAGATAGTGGGATCTCTAATAGGGAGGATATAAAAGGTTTGAAAAATCTTAAAATAGTTTCTGCAGTTGCTGGAGTGAAGAAACGTCGATTTAAACAATTTTGCATAGCTGCCCTATTCATATATTCCCAAAACTGACTTTCACGTTAAATCGATCAAAGTTGTTTCTATCAATCGAACCTTCGATCGATTGAAGCTTTTCGATCGATCGAACCTGTCTTGACTTCAATCGATCAAAACTCTTTCGATCGATCGAACCTGTTTTGACAAGATCCTCACATGCCTTTCCAAGCATCCTTGTGAAGCTAAGAGTGGGACCTCTTAGGTTCTTTATTGTTCGCTCAGACCACTTGTTACATGACCAAACTCTTTGATCATCAAATTAACCAACTAATCTGTTAGCATTTATTGCACTATAAAACGATAACTAAACTCCAACGCAAAATAACAAATCCAAAGCGATGTTTAGACTTGTATGGTGTACTAATTTCCCTCGACCATCAGCATTTATAATCATATTCAGGTAGTCGAATAAATAGTTACTATCAACCTAAATGATGATTACATCTTGCATTCCTTGAATCCCATTCACCCCTCATGATTACCAAACATGTTGATATCTCGTATTAACAAGACTGCAGATCTCAGTAATCAACTTGGTGACATTCTCAAGGGAATGTTTACTCATTATCAGAGGGTAGATTCTATCTTGACAATATATGTTCACAACCCTATGAACATGACATACCCAAGATACCCAGGTGTTGATCTTTAAGACCTCACTGATTGGTAAGTTAAAGCAGCCATATCCACACTCTGTGTTCAAAATCGTCTCAAGATTGAGAACACATACCTTATACAAGTTATGAGTTTCTATCGACTATTGACAGTTTTAAGTGTCAATAGGAGAACTCAGGTCTGTCAATGCATTATAAGCACTAGCATATTTACTAAGAGTTATACTCTAGTGATTGAGATTCATCACTCTATCCAATGGTAGTTAATCATGCTATAGTGTAAACCTGATGAGATATCCAATCTCATCATCCACTTTGATAAATTCTAAGTATCAAAGAATAGTAATTCGTATCTCAAGTGCATATATCTCACACACACACGCATTACTTACTATGATACTTAAGGATTAACAGTCATCTCATGAAAGAAACATACATAATGAAATGTAAAGCTGATTTCCATATATTAAAATGCCAATGTCTCATACATAAAGTAATGGTTTGAGGGCACAATCCCACAAAACTCCCGCTTGCACTCATAACCATTCAGGACTACATCTAAGACCTAGACTATCTACATGACTATCTAGGATGACATTGCTTCAGAACTATATAGTTTTAAAGTAATGGTATTGGTATACAAGAATTAGGTTGGGTCTCAAGGGATTCAAATGCATATTCATAGCAAAAGCGAAGTAAGAGTGAAGATCTTCTTGTTCCTTAAAAAAACTGTACATTGGTGACGCAATGTCGCAACGAAGTAAACCAAAGAAGTATGTAATTCATGTATGTAAGGGGAAGATTTTTTTTCATGTGGGTATGGGTATTATTGTCATTTTACTTGTTCTGTTAATCATGTTAGTTGTTGTTTTACTTGAGATCAATGTTTTCAAAACCGGACCGTTCATTGAATCGAAAAAATAACCAGGTCACGGGTTAGAGGTTCAACCGTCGGGCGAACCGTAATCTAACTGTGATATCATAATTATATAATAAATTGTTTATTTTAATTCATTCTTATAAATTTATTTGTAATTCATTCTTATCAATTAATTACTTTCCATTCTTATAAAATACATACATATATATATATATATATCTTGTGAACTAATTTATTTCCACAATCAGATTACATATACAAAGCATTATAAGCTGTTAATTAAGTCATTAATGAAAAATAGGGAAGGAAAAGCAAAATTTACACTTTACAGTACAAACCTTACAAAGCAGTCAATCAAGTCATTAATGGTATTGACTTCTACTAATGTGACAAGCCCTACAAAGCTTGCAAAGAGGAAGAAAAATGGGAAAGTAGGAGAGAGAGGCGAAAGAAAGAGACTCAGAGAGAGGGAAAAAGTAAAGAACAACCGATCCAGTTCACTAAAACATCTCCGGTTGACCAATTCTCCGGTTTAACCGACCGGACAACCGGTTCTGGGTGGTCCTCATGCTAATAACGGTTACCAGATCAAATCGAACCAAAAAACCGACCGGTTGAACGGGCCGGTTCGGTCCGGTTTTTAAAACCATGCTTGAGATAGATGAGGGGGTCACTTTGGTCACTTTTTTTGTTTAGGGGGTGTAAGTGAAAAATAGAAATAGTTTAGGGGGTGTTGGTGTAATTTATCCTAGAATATATATAGATGAGTGGTCATTTGGTCAATTTTTCTATTCGGGGGGGTTACTGAAGGCCAAAACTGAAATTCACCGCATCAGAGAGAGAGAGAGAGAGAGAGAGGTTCGAAACCCAAATCGGCGCCTACTCCGGCGACAAAAACGAAGACGGCGGCGACAAATTTGGCAAATCCAGGTGAGATTCCTATTGTACCATTTTGAGTTTTGCCTAGAGAGAGAGAGAGAGACGGCGGAGAGCCTTCGAAATGCCAGAGCTAGCTAGCGAGTCATTTAGGGCCCCTGAAACTCACTCACTCACTCACTAATATGGCTTATAGGGATTTAAAAATTGTAATACGGCTGATATGTAGATTCCACACATATAGTGTGCTGAAATATTATTATCCAAAGGCAAACTACTCATGGTTTTTTTTTTTTGGTTTTTTTCCCTGACCAGTTTTTTTTCTCATAAATCAATGAATCTTGTAGGTTCAAAAGGGTTATCTATAAGGATTTAAATATTTGAGGCTTACTGAGTTAAATACTGATATTGATTTGGGTGGATGTTGGAAAAATTTAAGTACTGAAGTGAGATTTCTTAGTTTGAAGACAAATTAAAAAATTAGTGTGGGGGGTACAAATGCTTTTAAGTATAGGTTACATAAAGTAGCTGTAGCTCCGCCCCTGCTCTTTGTCACAAAAATTGAGATTACAGGAACAGATAATGATTCTTATCAGTTTAATTAATTATGGTTCGTTTTTTGATTGTATGTTGTGATAATATATGCTCTTAACAAGGGAAAGTAAAAGAAACGAAAACAGGAGCTTCGAAAAGAAGAAAAACAAAAATTCGAGAACGACAAACACAAGAAAATGAGGATACAGGGAGACCGGAAATTATAAACCACGGACTTTTCCAAAACGGTGGCACTACCGAGGAAGCATTTTTTCTCTTACAAAAATGGAGAGTTTACCAATGAACCTTTGCGGGTTATGTGCACCAAAGTAGAAGGAACATCATTGGCTTCTGAATATATTGGAGAGTTCACTAAGAGCTGGAGGAGTCTTACGCTATCCCTTGATGACCATCCAAGACCCGTATTCTATTAAGTGTGTATAGGGGTGGAGTGTGCACTGTCATGCAAAATATATTATGATGATTGCTAATTTGCTTTGAAAATGATGGAAGTTAATTCTTTTGGTTTTACTAGTTGAAAAGAGATTTTATTACATGAGGTTTTATTGTTTGTTCTTGTTTCAATTTATTGTTTAAATTGCTTGGGTTTCTTGGAACATTGGATGAGGCGTCTTTACTAAGTTATATTTGTTTTTCATTTTAATTGCTGGGATATTGGTTGAAACTTTGTTGGTTTAGTTGTTTTTGTAATAATGGCTGGGATTCCATGTTAATGCTTATTTTTACTTTCATTGTTTGTGGATAGCTGTTGTTATTGTTCGTGGAAAGATGGAACACCCTGAGGGTGAAGGTCGCGTTGAAGGTGAACATCATGGCAAACAAGGCAGTGAGGTGAGATTTGGTATAGACATTGAAAGATCATGAACAACTCTCTAATTTTTGGGTGGTGCACAGCTTAATGTATGATACAGGATCTGCAGTACTTGATATAATATTGGGATACACACACATATTAAATGGCATTTGTAGAGAAGTAGAGGTTGCAAGTTATTTCACCGAGTTGTTCAGGAATTTTGCTGCAGTGTAGATGCTAGGCAACACTGTCGCAGACTATTTACTCGTTGTTGGTTTATCAAATGTTTGTACACTTTCATTCTCAAGAAGTGACTTTTTGTGCCCACACCGGGGGGTTGTGTTCGCAGGAAGCTGTTGCTCGTCTTGAGGAATTCAAGAAATCACAGGAGGCAAGAATGGCTCTTCGTCAAAATAATATGAGCCCTGATAGGCCTGGTAAGTAATGTTTGCGTGAGTGTTTTAATTTATTTATTTATTTTTTATTTTTATGAATTTAAGTATAGTTGGCCTATGTAAATATTGAATATCATCAGTGATTAGTCTATTATATTACAATTGATGTTTTAGCTCTTTGAAGAATCTAAATAATCAACATAAAATGTTAGTATTGCCTTAACGTGGCCAGAATTTTCTGATTTTTTTTTTCATGGTTATTATCCAAAATTCAAATGTAAGACTCTTGGACAAAGAAATGAAGCTTAGATAGTTGTTATGTGAACTACGTTTACCTAGAATTTCAGTGATTCTAGGTGGTTAACTTTTAGAAAGCATTTGTCGTTAATTTTAAAGCATAGCAAGCCATATGAAGGTTTTGTTGCCTGAAATAGTTTTTAATTGATCCTTGCGCCTAAAGTTTTTATAATCGTTTTTGATGCAACGAAATCTCAAGAATCAAATAGAAATCGAGAATGAAATTCCAAGTTTAGAAAACTAGGGTTTGAGGAAAAGAGAATCTGAGCCAAAGCTCTGAAAACTCCATATTAATAAAAGTCTGTAAATATATGTCTACCTCCAAGAGAGGTTTAAGACCTCTTATTTATAGGATAGAGTAAGTAAAAAGCTAAGTAACTTCTAGTAAATCTATTACTACAAGGCTGTGGTAAAAGAAATAACAAGTAAAGTTAAAATATTAAACTGTAGCTACATTTTACTGCATCATCCTCCCCTTCTGAAGAAAACTTGTCCTCAAGTTTTAGAATCAGCTTCATTCTTCGCACTTCAGCAATTGCTTTTCGCTTGAGAAAATCTTGGAAAGTATAGTTACCATGCAACAATCAAGTGCACCTTCAACCCTAAATATCGGATATAAAAAAGAGCCTTGATCCTTGACTTCTTCAAACTGATTTTGGGACTTGTTCTGCTTCTTTTGAGTCATTTCTTTTGCTGCCATAGGAGAAGGTGGTGGATTAGGAAGTGGACCCACATCTAGAAAACTCTTCATAGAAGGTAAGTTAGGAGGAAATTGTGGATAAAGTTCTTCACAAGGCAACTTTCTAACTGCCTTTGAAGCCTCAACATTTGCATAGATAGACTTGTAAAAGTCAGTATCTGATTTACCCGCTTTGAAAATCTTAGTTACCGTTGAGCATCCAAAACCTCCAGTAGGAGCTTTGGGTTGTTCTGTATCAGCTCGAACAATGGTATAATCGCCTACACTAGCCTTAGAAACACCTAAATCAGGTTGTCCAGCCATGAAATCCTTAAAACCAACCACTTTCTCAGCCACTTCCTCTCGAAGATCCAAAGAAAATTCTTCAAAAAACTCCTCATCACAACTTGAAGCTAAACCCTTTTTCTTTGGAGACCAAAGAAGTTGGATAAACTCCAATCCATTTTCATCTCCTTTACTTAGGGCTTCATCAGACCCACTTCCTTACCATACATCAAATATCGGTTCTTCATCCAAGTGTTCATCAAATTTTGGTTCATCATCAAACTCCAACTTAATAGAATTGTTTATCAACTCCGCACATTTGATTGGAGTGTAATTCATGGTTGAGAACTTTTCCCCCAATTTCTTCCTCATTCTTTTCCAATCCTTGATTTTAGTTTTCCCTTTTCTCTTTCTAACAACTTTAATTGCTGCCACCACTTCGCAGCTCTCCCCTTCAAAACTTTTCCCACAAATTTTACTTTCTTATCTTCAATTATATCATAATAATTGAATGTAGCTTCAACTTCACTCACTCAATCGACAAACTCCGATTCTTGACCAAAGAATTCTGGAATTTGAATTGTGATGCTTGAAGAATCAATCCTATCACTAGGAGGTTGCAAATGCTGCTGCCAACGATGCTAGGGGCACTAACAAATTCCACTAACATTCACACCCACACTCTATCTCTCTCCTAGTGGCACTTTGGTTCCACTGCGGACCCCACAGTGCCACTAGGAGAGAGATAGAGTGTGGGTGTGAGTGTTAGTGGAATTTGTTAGTGCCCTAAATATTACTCATGCTGCTGCACCATCTCGGTGAGGGCAGCAATTTACCTTCTCAAGTCTTCAATCTCATTTCTTTGATTATGATTTTGTTGTTGAGTATCATTCCGACCAATAGATGAGGGTATCTCAACCCAATCATCAAGAGTCACATCACTTCCTCTGTCTTTACCTCTCCTATTCTGTCTTCTCTGAGCCATAATCAGCAAGAAAATTGCAAGTACAAACTAGTTCTAGCAAGAGTTGAAGAGAATAGATTAAGAACAAACTAGGGTTTGGTAGAACAAAACCCTAAAACAAGAGCTCTAGGCTCAATTTGGTATAAAACCAATTCCAAATACAGTAATATCCAAAGCCTCATTTCACCTAGCCTTAGCCTACTATTTATACCCTATTTAACCTATACTACCCTTACATGCTTGTGACTAAACCAAAATAACATCCAAAGGAAATATTACAAGCTAAGTACAATTATTAAAATATAAGGTACTACAAAGTACTCAATCAGACTCTCCCTCTATAGAAAACTTGTCCTCAAGTTTAAATTCCGACTTCCTCATTCGCATTTCTGCAGTAGCTTTTCTCTTGATATTACCTTTGGAAAACATCATGGTTACGTCCCCATGATAAAGAGGATCTTCAACTCTTAGGATCGGAAATAAGATGTAGCTTTCTTCTTCAAATACCCAATTCCCTTTAATGCTCATCAACTCTTCCATAGACTCATCAACTTCAAGCCTCTTCTCGCTTACACTATTACACTGCTGAATTTCATATTCATCACCCAATGTGTACGTCTTGAATCTGTCACCCTTCTCTTTGTCAAAAGAACTTTTCAAATCATCCATCTCCTCATCATCAATACAACGAAGGCCTTTGATAGAATCAATGGCATTGTCTTCTAGACCCTCACTTTCATTCCATTCATCAAATGTGGGTGCTTCCGCCAATTCTTTATCATCTTCGTCGCATAGTTTTGCTTCACCACGATTTCCATCATAACTTGTCGGAGCAACATCACTTGGAGACCAAAGAAGTTTAATAAAGTTCATTTCATTGCCCTCAAAACAATCATCAAATAGTGGCCCCTTATCCACGTTCTTATCTTCTACTTCGCCTTGATCTTCTTCAAAACTCACTCACATAACAATAATCAAATGGCAGTGCCTTAGCTTAACCCAGTGTCATCTTGATTTTCCTCAACCTCACTTTCATGATAATCATCAAATCTGGGTTGTTCATCCAAGTAGTCATCAAATGTTGGCTCACTATCAAGGTCCAACTTAAAAGAATGGTGCGTTAACTTCACACTATTAGTCGGAAAGCGATTCACGTGTAAAAATTTTCTTTCCAACTTCTTCCTCATTGTGTACCAATCCTTAATTTTAGGCTTGCATTTTCTCTTTATAAGGATCTTAATTTGTTTCCACCACTCCGCAACTATTCCTTTCAACCGTTTCTCCACTAATTTCACTTTCGTTTCTTCAACAGTATCATAGAAATTGAATATAGCTTCAACTTCATCTACCCAATAAACAAATTCCGATTCATCACCATAGAATTTTGGAATTTGAATTCTAGCATTAGAAGGTTGCAAATGCTTTACCTTAACTGTTAAGGTAGCAATTTGCTTTCTTAATTCATCCAATTCATGTTGTTTGAGCACTTTTAGGTCCCATGGGATGTGTTAAATCAAATTTAGCACCATCCTCAAATACTTGGTAGTTCCTTGCCCTCAACCCATTCTTCCTATTCCTCTTTGAGCCATCTCAAGTGAATCAATTTTGCATCAAAACAACACCAGTAAGCCTTGAATTAAGAATTTATACCTTGCTGAAGATTTCACCGGAAGCCAATTGCTGCCATATTAGTATTTTCAGGTCCTGATGAAGGTAAGAGAGATTAAAGTTCTTCAAAACTTTCAATCACAAACCAATTTGAACACACCCAACTCAAACCAGCCAATCGCGACCCGATCCAGAGAAGCGTCCCCTGTGAACCATCTAGAAATGCTGGCAAAGCAATCTGACCCAACCTCAAACAGCTCTGCAAAATTGATTAGGTTCAATTGAAGCAATTGCAGTCAAAATAGTTCCCAATATCACAGTCGCAGCATGCAGCGAAAGGGTTCGAGATGCTGTGACGGGAAATCGAAGGGTTTTGATATGTTGCAAAGTGACGTAGAGCCAAAATCTGGCTTTCGCGAGGTGAGTTTGAGGGTTTCTAGCTATCGTGAACCCTTGGTGATAGAACTTCTCCAGTCGCAACTTCGAGAATCGAGTGGATGGGCCTTCGCGATGTGGAAATTGGACTTCATATTCAATTGTATTCCAAATTGCTTCATAAACTCACCTATTTTGGGAACTACCTAGTCACGAACCAAGTTCTATCGACACAACACTTGCGGCTTTGAATTTTGGTTTGAATTGTTGAAATCTTCAGCTAATTTCCTTCTCTTTCAGGTTCTATTGTCATGCTCAGTTACCAAATGATGCATGCAAATGCATATGAAAACTCAATTCAAGAGTTGAAGAGAATAGATTAAGAACAAATCAGGGTTTGGAAGACCAAAATTCTAAAACAAGAGCTCTATGCTCAATTTGGTATAAAACCAATTCCAAATACAATATGATCAAAAGCCTCATTTCACCTAGCCTTGGCCTATTATTTGTACCCTATTTAACCTATACTACCCTTACATGTTTATGAGTAAACCAAAATAACATCCAAAGGAAATATTACAAGCCAAGTACAATTATTAAAACATACGGTACTAGAAAGTACTGCATCAGTTTTTCGGTTGAGTTTGGAATCATTTAACATTTTTGAAGTAGTTTGGGCCAGTGGAAATAGATCAAGGAATGTAGATATGATGCACATTGAATTACAATAAACTTATAGCCCTTTGTAGAACTTGCAATAATTCATGTGAGTTGTGTATTTATTGATTTTTTAGCAGAAAAAATTGGTTGATTTTATAATTTCTTACTGGTTCTTATTCGAAAAAATATGTTTGTGCTAAATGTGTCAACAACATGGCTAATGGGTCCGAGAAGGAAATCAGGTCTAATAAAATGCATGGTACGATAAGTTCATCAATCTTGATGTGGTGAAGTGAAGGCCGTAGGTGATGGAATGGACTCGAGGAAGAAAGGTTGGAGTGATTTCAGTACTTTCATTACAGTATGCATGTGTTAGAGGCTAACAAAGTGTTGCATTAGTGATGAGGAGTGTTGGTATAGTGTACTTTTAAAGTGATTCAATTATTTGTATTTAGTATTTATAACAAAAGCTTCACTACTAGTCGAGAGTTGTTTGAATAGATGGGGTTGGAGGGCATCCTATCCCCAATTGAAATAGGATGTTTACGAACCTTTCAATGAAACCTTGTTGGAGCAATGCTTTTGGATGTGTTCGATGGATCCAGAATTTTTGTTGGGAATTATGGTGGAGGGGAAATGGGTTATAGATTGGATGGACTTCAAGTGAAGTGAGGACTTTTTATGGGGTTGAGGTAGAGAATGAGGAACATTCGGTGGGATTCACTAAATATTTTATGTTTTCTTCTTGGCGGCGAGAAACTAGCAATATTCCAAGAGAGAATGTATACAGAAGCACCTTGGAATTTGGAAGATGGAAGCAATACTATGTGGGATAGAATGGCAGGGTGCATCACGAGAATATCGAAGGAGGTCCTCGGAGAGTCGAAGGGAAGAGGGTTAGCATCTAAAGATACTTGGTGGTGGAATGAAGAGGTACAAGCTACAGTAAAAACCCAAAAGGATTGCTTTATGAAGTGGCAAAATGATAGAAGTGAGGAACACTTCAAAAGCTATAAATGTGCAAATAAGGAGGTTAAAAGGACAGTTAGAGTTGCTAAAATGGAAGCCTATGACGCCTTCTACACCAAACTAGACACTAGAGAGGGAGAAAAATGTATTTATAAGCTTGCTAAGTCGAGAGAAAGGAAAACAAGAGACATTGATATGGTTAAGTGTATAAAAAGCGATGACTCTAGGGTATTAGTGAACGACGAAGAGATTAAGGAAAGGTGGAAGAGCTATTTTGAGAAGTTGCTGAATGAAAAACATATGGATAACACAATTGAAGAAGAAACTGGAAGTTACGATGAAACTAGAGAATACAGATTCTATCGGAGAATAAGGAAGTTTGAGGTGGAATCTGCTTTGATGAAGATGAAACCCAACAAGGCCTTAGGACCAGATGGGATCCCCATTGAGGTTTGGAAATGCTTGGGAGATGTGGGGGCATCTTGGCTTACAAAAGTTTGTAAATAGGATTTTAATGACTAGAAAAATGCCTGATGAGTGGAGAAAGAGCATCCTAGTGCGTATATATAAGAGTAAAGGAGATGTACAACAATGCAACAACTATAGAGGTATTAAGTTGATGAGCCATACTATGAAGCTATGGGAGAGAGTGATGGAGCATCGCTTAAGAGGCGCAACATCAGTGTCAGAAAATCAGTTTGGATTTATGCCTGGGAGATCAACTATGGAAGCAATTTATTTACTTAGAAGACTAATGGAAAAGTATAGAGAGAAGAAAAAAGATCTACATATGATTTTTATTGATTTAGAGAAAGCTTATGATCGAGTGCCTAGAGATTTAATTTGGTGGGTGCTAGAGAAGAAAGGAGTGACCAAGGGTTATATTAACGTGGTGAAGGATATGTATGATGAAGCGGTTACTACAATTAGATCACCAGCCGGAGAAACAAGCGAATTCCCAATTACCGTAGGCCTGCACCAGGGGTCGGCCTTGAGCCCTTATTTGTTCGCCCTAATTATGGATGAATTGACTAGACACATTCAAGATGAGGTCCCATGGTGTATGTTGTTCGCAGATGATATTGTCTTGGTTGATGAGACTAAAAGGGGACTCAACACTAAACTAGAAGCTTGTAGAGAAGCATTGGAGACTAAGGGGCTAAAGATAAGTAGGACGAAAGCAGAATACATGGAATGTACTTTTAGCAACAGTGGAAGTAGAGACAACGAAGCAGTGAAGATCGAAGATCAGGAGATCCCAAAGAGGGAACACTTTCGCTATCTAGGTTCAGTGATCAGTAGAGACGGAGAGATTGGTGATGACGTGACCCATAGAATTAAAGTGGGCTGGCTTAAGTGGAGGAGTGCTTCTGGAGTATTATGTGATCGGAGAATACCAGCAAAATTGAAAGGAAAATTTTATAGGACAGCTATTAAGCCAACTATGCTCTACGGGACAGAGTGTTGGGCAACTAAGAAACAACACATTAGCAAAGTGAGTGTAGTGGAGATGAGGATGCTAAGATGGATGTGTGGTAAGACTAGGAAAGATAGAATTAGAAATGAGTACATCCGAAAGACTATAGGAGTGACACATATTGAGGATAAGTTGAGGGAGGATAGACTTAGATGGTTCGGCCATGTGTAACGAAGACCTGTAGATGCACCTGTGCGAAAGAGTGATAAGATCGTAGTGTCTGGAATGGTTAGAGGGAGAGGCAGACCTAGACTGACTTGGGAATATGTAGTGCAACAAGATATGAATATATATAATTTAAATGAGCATATAGCTCTTGATCGTGCAGAATGGAGAAAAATGATTCATACAGCCGACCCCAATTGATTGGGACACAAGGCTTGGTTTGGTTTGGTTTGGTCTTGGCGGCGTGAGAGATTATGGCAATATGGATGGTGCGGGGTTCTTGCTTAGCAAGAAATTCCTCTTACTGCGTTTTTCATGGCCTTCACTGAGGAGCAACCATTTTGCATTATGTTAGGCTCATAGAGGTGGTTTGGGAAATTGGGGGTCTTGGTTTTTCAGAATAATTAAGGAGTATGGGGATATGAGAGTAATAGGGATGATGTGTTTAAGGCGGAGTTTGGATAGGAGTGCGGACTTTCTTTTTGTTGTAGGGTAAACATTGGGGTCCGTAAAGCTGTGTGGAGGTGCTTGGAAGTTGGTAAGACTGTTTTTTACATACATATGTAGAGAGTTGATCTATTAACCCACATGAAGCATGGAAGGAGTGGGAGAGGAGTGAGCACATGGTTGAGGATGTCGGGATGATCAACCTAAACTCAAACAATGTGGATGTCAAGTTATCTTCTTGTTTGGCTTCCAGCAAAGTCTCTTGATTCAATAAATTCTTCCCTAGATTCTATTGATGGCGTTTGTTTCTATACTGCATTTTCCTTTACAAATTCAGACAACAAAAAGGTCAATGGCCAAATATCCATAAAGCGACATTTCTTAGTATAGTGATGAGATATACTTGAAAATGAGATGATTAAAAATAGTGTTTCCTCTAGAATTAGGCTGAGATGGAGAAAGTATGAAGCTTGTTTTTAGAAATGTGTACCAGAAGTGCTCAACCGTCTAAAGGGGATCTTACTAGGGGGTTACAAAGCCAACGGTGCTTTATGGTATCGGATGGAGGGATTTGAGAGTTGTTTGTATTGAGTAGGTTGTGATGGATTTTTGTTACCGTATGAAAGAATATATTTTTGGGGATAGTTAGCCTTCTAGGTTAGGTGGCATTTCCTCATTCTTTTTGTTGTAAATTTGTAATACAACATATATCTGCTGTACATCATCAGTGGGATGTTTCTTGTTGAAGTTTCCTTGTACACCTCTAGTAATGGACTTTGATCCTGTACTCAAAGAGATTCCCAAGCTGCAGTGAGGAATGGGTGAGGAGATGCCACGTCATCTAAGATCATCTTGGAATCTATCCACTTTTCCCACCCCATTTGAGTACCTCTTCATTTGCGGAGATAATTGATGCTCCATGTTCTGTTTTTGTGTCCCTGGAAGGAATAGAAATAATGTGTGTGATAGTGTAAAGAAAATGTGACGCTGGAAAATCGAACTGGCTTATCTCAAAATTGATACATTGATACAAACCTTTTATATGCGTTTACCATTGTGGTTTATTGTTGGAAAGCTATGGGCCACCTGAGTACTGAAACATAAACTATGCTAGAATCTGATAGCTCACCTTTATCATATACTGCAAACTGCAACTTTTTCTACGTATTTGGAAGCTTCTAATTTTTCGTACTTTCTGAAAATTGAGGTGCATAATGCAAGAGGCTCATTGTTTTAGGTTGTGTAAGTTTAGGAATGACATTGAAGGTATGGGTTCTGTGATTAGGGAGAGGATATTTGCCTTTATGTCCAATTTTGACTCCTACCTTAACTAGTTCTGATGGATGGGCTGTGGCTCATGTATCCGAGGTTTAGTCTCGTCTCTAGAAAGGGAAAGTTACCCTGGATATCCTAAAAAAGACAAGAAACAACTCCAACTAGGAAACCATTATTTGTTTATTCACCCGTAAATGCAAAGGAGCTGTGCTTTCTTGCAAATTGTTGGTCCTGTAGATCCAGCTTTCTTATTGCGTAGCAAAAGTATGTAGCTGTATATGTCTAGCCTTGGACTACACACGCACACCCTCAGAGATGTATTGGGTTTTTTCGATGCTTTACGTAGACAGTTGGATTTGCTCTGTTTGATTGAAGATTAAAGACAAACGCGACTTGTAAATAAGAAAATGTGATTTTTTGACATAGTTTTACGTGTTCTCTTTTTATTATAAATTATAAACTAGAGGAGTGCCACTCACTTTGTGAGTGCAAGTGGGTGGTTGAGGGAAGTTTTTTTTAAACTTTTTTGAGTGAACATTTCAACTATAATGGTTATAATGTAATTATTGGTGTTAGGGAAATATCATTTGGTACCCCTTCCTTTCTCTTTCTATATTAGTATAGATATTGGGACAATTACATTTGCATGGATAGTAATATGATGTACTCTTGGTTTCAGACTCGGGTTTTCTTAGGACATTAGATTCCAGCATCAGGCGCAACACAGCAGTTATTAAAAAGCTTAAGCAGATTAATGAAGAGCAGCGGGAAGGGTTGATGGATGATTTGCGAAGTGTCAACTTGAGCAAATTCGTTAGCGAAGCAGTGGCAGCTATATGTGATGCCAAGCTTAGAACTTCAGACATACAAGCCGCAGTTCAGGTACCTGTGGTCAGAGCTAATGTACTTGCAGATTTAGTTATGTAGTTTTGTTTACTCTCTCGACTTGTTCCTTTGAAAGGTTCGGTTAGTGTTCTAATTCCTTGAGCTCTCCCCCCTCCTCTCTTCTACGTGCTTTATGCTTGTGCTTCTAACACAACTTATATTGGGCATTGTGGAATTGACGAGTTACTGTAAGCTTGATTTGGTAAAACTTTTGATGGATTAAAGTTGATATTTGTTGCTGCTTAATCTTTTAGGAATGGAAAACATGGTATGTGTTCCTTTCGCTATTGATGTCCCATCATATGCTTCCGTGAAGGTCTTTGTTCTTTTTAAATAATTGCAAGTATTGACAGAACACTTAAGATAATGTTTTACTTTGTCTACCTGTTTTGTGTGTCCTACTGTGCTATATCTAACATGCGAATATTTTTTGGGATTCTCCATGCTAGATTTGTTCTTTGCTTCATCAGAGGTACAAAGACTTCACACCAAGCTTGACTCAAGGCCTTTTGAAAACCTTTTTTCCTGGAAAATCTGGGGACGACTTGGACACAGACAGAAATTTAAGAGCCATGAAGAAGCGCAGCTCTTTAAAGCTCCTTTTAGAACTTTACTTTGTTGGAGTTATAGATGACTGTGGCATTTTCCTTAATATCATCAAGGATCTCACAAGCGTAGAACACCTAAAGGACCGAGATGTTACTCAGACAAATTTGTCACTGCTTGCTAGTTTTGCGCGACAAGGAAGATATTTCTTAGGACTTCCACAATCGGGAGAAGAAATTCTTGAAGAGGTGCACATTTTATGAGTTTTCCCATGGATTTATAATTCTATAACCTTGCATGAATGTTATGCATGTATTATAACATTTTCACTCTACTCGTTGTAGATCTTGATGCTATTAGATGCACGATGTACTTGCTTGTGTATAATAGGAATTTTATTCCCTTGTAATATTACTGTTTTCTTCTGTATCGAGTCTCATCGGTTCCTCCAAGGTACTCATGTTGACATGTGGACGGAGATATGAATATAGGATTAGTCCGACACATGAACCTAGTTGGATACAACATTCTTTGCATGTGATGATAATTGAAAAATGAGGATTGGAAGCAGAGAAGATTCCATGCTTCCTAGTGGGAGAGATGGAGAGAATCCAATTTCTCCTACTCTGAAACTGCATAAGATATTAAACAGACGTGTTGATGTGTGTACTCAACTTTTGCACACATTCAAGTTGAGTCTATGAATTTTAAGATTTGGGGATAATAGAATTAGGTTGAGGGGTTAAAGAGATGATTTTATTCATACTGTATAACACCTATTTATATACAAGCTATGGCAACTATAAAAAGGAAAGACAATCAAGGAAAATAAAGGACAATAAATGACAGATTACAATCCATAAATCAAATCTCAATCAAATCCCTAAAAGCCCGTAATCAACAAGATTATGGGTTTTGACTGAATATTCCAACACTCCCCCTCGAGCTGGAACTGGAGCGAAGATATCCAGAAGACCTAGCTTGACTAAAGATGACTTCAGAAGAGAAGGGCCAACAGACTTTGTAAACATGTCAGTTGTTTGATTAGATAAAGGCACAAACTCTGGGATGATAATTCCAGCACGAACTTTCTCTCTGATAAAGTGAACATCAACTTCAATATGCTTGGTACGTTCGTGAAGAACAGAGTCGGAGGCTAGCATGAGTGCAGACTTATTATCACAGAATAAAATAGACGAGCCCACAATTGGATACCCCAACTCTTTCAATATTGATCGTAACCATAGCAGTTCACATGTTCCCTGGGCCATAGCCCTATATTCTGCTTCGGCAGAAGAACGAGATACCACTGCTTGTTTCTTACTTTTCCACGAGAGAAGATGATTGCCATAAAAAGTACAGAAACCAGTCGTGGATCGACGATCACTCTTGGATCCAACATAATCTGCATCAGTAAAGCAAGACATTCCTGATTGGGTTCCTGCAGAGTAGAATAACCCGAGACCTGGACAAGACTTGAGGTACCGAAGAATATGGTGAACCGCATCAAGATGAGATGTCCGAGGCTCATGCATGAATTGGCTCACAACACTTACCGCAAATGTGATATCGGGACGGGTGTTAGTTAAATAAATAAGGCGACCAACAAGACGCTGATATTCTGATGCATCGGATAAGAGTTCTCCAGACTCGTTTGACAATTTATGATTTGGATCCATTGGAGTAGAAGCTGGGCGACATCCCATCATTCCAGTATCTTTAAGGAGATCCAGAGCATACTTCCTTTGAGATAATGAGATTCCTTGACGAGAACGGGCAACCTCTATCCCAAGAAAGTACCGAAGAGAGCCCAAGTCCTTAACATCAAAAAACTGACCCAGAGCCTTCTTGACTTTTATAATACCCGGAGCATCATCACCTGTAAGGATAATATCATCACAACATATACCAGAACAATCACAGACCGGCCATCAGGACGCCGATGTGTGAAGCAGGTGTGATCAGAATGACACCGAGTGAAGCCCAAAGATATAATAACATTACTGAAGCGATTGAACCATGCCCGAGGTGATTGCTTCAACCCATACAAAGATTTTCGTAGACGACAAACTTTGCCTGAATACTCCCCCTCAGCCCGAAAACCCGGAGGGGGGTCCATGTAGATAGTTTCATCCATATCGCCATTCAGGAATGCATTTTTGACATCCATTTGATGTAAAGGCCAAGAATGAGAAGCAGCCAAAGAGATAATAAGGCGAACAGAAGTTAACTTAGCCACTGGCGCAAAAGTGGCACAGAAGTCTTTGCCAGGGATCTGAGTAAACCCCTTAGCAACAAGGCGAGCCTTATATCTTTCAATAGTACCATCTGCCTGATATTTAATACTGAAAACCCATTTGCAGCCAACAGTTTTCTCGCCCTTAGGGAGTTCAACAAGTTCCCAAGTCTGGTTACGCTGAAGGGCATCCATTTCCATCTGCATGGCTGCCACCCACTGAGGATCCTGAAGGGCTTCAGGAACAGACCGAGGGATGGAAGTGGCATCAACCTGACTAAGAAAAGAGGAATAGGAACCTGAAAGTCCCTGATAAGAAACAAACTGCGCAATAGGATGATTAGTACTGTCAGAATAACCATAACGATTAGGAGGCCGACGAATTCTAGAGGGATATCTAGAAGGTAAAGGAGAAGAAGCATTACCAGATTCCGGCAAAGATATCGGCATGGGAGTCTTAGCAAGAGGACGGCGGGAATATGCCTGAGTAGGAGTAGTGGTAACAACAGGAGGGAGAGTGACAGAATTTTCCAGAGGAGGCTCAAACAGAGGGACTGGACGCGAAAGCAAACTTGGATCCTCTGGACAATCAGGAAGAGGTGAATTAGGGATATCCGGAGATCCTGCAAAAAAAGGAGTATCCTCCAGAAAGGTTACATCCATAGAGTGATACATATGACGAGTGCTAGGATCATAACATCTATATCCTTTTGACATAGTGGAATAGCCGAGAAAGATGCATCTGACAGCCTTATCGTCCAATTTAGTGCGAGTAGGACTGCGATTCTAGACAAAACAGGTGCATCCAAAGACACGAGGAAGAATCGGAAAGAGGGTTTTCTCGGGCTGCAACAGTTGCAGAGGTGCTTTTCCTTGTAAGACGCGACTAGGAGTTCGGTTGAGGAGAAACGTCGCTGTAAGGACGGCCATATGCCAGAAATATTTCGGAACATTCATCCCACAGAGAAGACACCTAACAACAGACATGATAGAGCGGCTCTTTCGTTCTGCCACACCATTTTGCTCTGGGGTGTAGGGACAAGTGAGTTGTTGAAGGATACCTTGCTTATTAAGTTCGGCCCGAAACTCGTTTGTAATGTATTCCCGACCATTGTCAGAACGAAGATTGCGAACAACAGTTTTAAATTGAGTTTTAACCATGGTCAAGAAATTGGAAAACAAGGAAAAAACCTCAGATTTTTTCTTTAATAGATAAACCCAAGTACATCTAGAATAGTCATCAATAAAAGTTACATAGTAACGATATCCGGACATAGCAGTAACAGGGGAAGGCCCCCATACATCAGAATGAATAATGTCAAAAACACACGGTGCACGATGCATACGGGGTATATAACTAGAACGAGTATGCTTTGATAATTCACACACCACACAATGAAATTTAAACTTCTGGCAGGCTTTATTTAATAAGGGAAAAAGTTGACAGAGATATTTAAAGTTTGCATGGCCCAATCGGGCGTGCCACAAATGTAAGGACTCCAAAGAAAAATTAAAAGACTTAGATTCAGGCAAAACAGACGCCTGAAGACCAGAAGACGACATATTCCCGCCAGGAGGATCCCCAAAGTAATATAGACCATCCCGCTCATGTCCCCTGCCAAAAATTTTCTTCGAAATCCGGTCCTGCAAGAAACAACAACCGGGTAAGAAAACGACGGCACAATTGAGAGATTTAGCAAGACGGCTAACAGATATGAGATTATGAGAGAAGGTGGGGACATGAAGCACAGATGATAGGGTAATATTAGGGGATAGACACACATTGCCTGTACTCTTAACATTAAGAATAGAGCCATCAGCAATACAGACAGTTCGGAATTTGGGGGCACTAGAGAAAGAGAATAAGGATGACTCACCAGTCATATGTTCATTGGCACCGGAATCCAGAATCCAAGAGGGATTTCCAGATCTAACATGGAGGGCAGTAGTAGGAGTACCTGAGGCCAGAGTAGCAGTGGGAGTGGTGCCAGAATGAGAACCTTGCTGAAGAAGAGATCCTAACTGAGCCTGGAGCTGTCCCATTTGTGTCTGGAGTTGGAGGAGATCTGGTGTAGGAGTAGCTTCTGCAATAGCCGCAGTGCGAGATGGGGTCTTCCCTTTATTGCTAGCATATTTCTCTCGCAATTCAGGGTGAAGCTTAAAACACCTGTCCTTCACGTGACCCAGAGTATTGCAATGAGTGCAGAAAGGGCGATTACCCGAACCCGGAGGACGAGTGGCTGAGCCCGTGGTGGCGGCAAATGCCATCTGATCAGGCACTGGAGACGACTCGGGTAAGGCTGGAGGTTGAAGTAAGCGACGACGACGCTCATCACCATCAATAGTAGCAAATGCTTCAAATAAAGAAGGCATAGGAGTAGTGTTTAAAATCTGAGTTCGAAGAGATTCAAACTTAGGTTTTAAACCCATTAGAAACTGGTAGGTGTGCTGGCGATTGAGACGACGAAGAGCGATAGTGGCAGCTTCGGCAGGAAAGTCACTAAGTGGTTCATACTGGGCAAGTTCCTCCCACCGGGACTGAAGAAAGCCAAAATAATCAGCAACTGAGAGACCCAAAATTGCCTGAGAAGCCTGAGAAACCTCCCGATAGAGCTCATAGATGCGAGAATCGTTGCACTCATGAGCATACATCTGAGTCAAAGACATCCATAGACTATGAACAGTGTCATGGAACATGAACATGTGGTAAATACGATCTTCCATGGAGTTGAACAACCATCCCAGAATGGTACAGTTGTCAATATCCCACTGAGCTAAGGCGGGACCTGGCCCTGTGGGCTTTGGTTCTGTGCCCAAAATCCAACCTGACTTGCCTTTACCCCCAAAATAAAGGCGAAATGAGCGAGACCATGCAGCAAAATTACGCCCGGTCAACAACACACTAGTAACCCGATGAGCAGGGGTGTGCTGAGAGAGAGAAAGATCCGGACGAGCAGGAGCAGCAAGAGCAGAGTCTTTGTCAGTCATGATGTGATTGGATGTGGATGGCACAAGGGATACAGGAAGATCACGAGCAGTCCGGAGTAATCGGAGCACAAACGGGGCAACCGGAGAACAATCGGTAGCCCAAAGTGAGGGAGAAGAGAGCACTAGGGCTCTAGCGCATCACACGGATGCAAAGGAGGCCCACAGAGGGGCAGGCGGCAGCAGGAGAGGCTGCCGCAAGAGAGCTGAAGGCCTACAAGGCTGGTGGAAGAGCCGAGAGTGGCTGGGTGGCTTGCGGTGGGCCTGGGAGGGATCGCCGAGAGTGGAGGTGGTGGCTGGTGGTGTCGGCGAAGGTGGCTGAGGGGTGGAGGATGGTCGGCGAGGGCTGTGGTGAAGGGTGGGGGTAGCGGCGCAGGGAGGTAAGGTGGTTGATGGGTGGCCGAAGGTGGTGGAAGGGGGTTAGGGTTGGTGTTTGCTCTGATACCAAATAGAATTAGGTTGAGGGGTTAAAGAGATGATTTTATTCATACTGTATAACACCTATTTATATACAAGCTATGGCAACTATAAAAAGGAAAGACAATCAAGGAAAATAAAGGACAATAAATGACAGATTACAATCCAGAAATCAAATCTCAATCAAATCCCTAAAAGCCCGTAATCAACAAGATTATGGGTTTTGACTGAATATTCCAACAGGGATCAAGAAGGATGGACACCCACTTGCACCACACCTCATGTGATTAGCAGAAGTATGCCGAGACTATAGAGGCTGCATCAGATTTTGAGTGCTAGTTAATAACCAATTCACAGTTATTTTACTCACTATCCCATTTTCTTAAAGTGGTTATTGTTCTTACAAATAATGTTTTATATTATTGAGTTCATTAGATAGAGTGCTCATTTATGGGATTGTGAAAGCATTAACCAACACCTTTTTGCAGAGCCGTGATTTTTAAAACTATTTGATCGATATTAGTGATGTTTTTACATGTAGGGGGTATCTTGCCTATCCTTTAGTGCCCTTGCTGACATATTGTTTGTAATTTTTTAAGGGCCTTAATATCACAGCCGATCAGAAGAAATTCTTCAAGAAGGCATTTTATACATATTATGATGCTGCTGCAGAATCACTTCAATCAGAGCATAATGTAAGAGTTCTTACCTGTGCATAATCTGATCTTTTTTGAGGTTCTGATTAGGCGTTGTTGATTAATGTCGTTTAAGATCTTATGTATCTAAATATGTGCCGTGATCAATGTCTTTGCAAGTTGATCAAATTGTTTTTGATATGTTGTGACTGATGAATTGATTTTTCCCTGAACTGAAGTCACTTCGTCATTTGGAGCATGAAAATGCAAAGATCCTTAATGCTAAAGGTGAACTCAATGAAGAAAATGCCTCTTCATATGAAAAGCTGAGAAAATCTTACGACCACCTATTTCGTGGTGTCTCGGCGTAAGTTGATTTTTATTTTTCTTGTTTCAGACATATTTGTTCAGATTGTCATGTTGTTGTGCTGGTTTGATATTAGTTCGGTGGTTTCTTAAGTGGAGATGTTTGGGCTGATATGTTATCTCCAATAAGAGTGGATATCAATGTGTACAATATGTTTGATGGGAGGTCCGATGTTGTCAAATCGTGAATCGGTTTGCCAAAATTATGAATCGTGAATCGTAAGATTCACTTTTTTAGA
Organism: Hydrangea macrophylla; assembly: GCA_033977485.1. NCBI lineage: Eukaryota > Viridiplantae > Streptophyta > Magnoliopsida > Cornales > Hydrangeaceae > Hydrangea > Hydrangea macrophylla. The sequence goes on from CM066999.1 coordinate 31,774,204, forward strand.
AGAGAAATAATAATACTTATCTATTTGCACATAAAACACATGTATATACATATAATAATGTGCTTTTTTTTTTAGGATGTGAAGCCCAATACTCAGATCATGCATGAATGTGAACAGGAAAAAAGAACAAACATAAGGATAATGCATTAATTGCATTATTGCTGATCTTCCTAATAAAAAGATTGGCATTATTTTACTAGTCACATATTTATTTACTAACAATAATAAGCTTTATATGTAGAAGTTGTATCACAACTAAACAACCAGTAAACTAATAATACAAGTTAAGAATAGAAGGGCATGTCACACGGGAAAAAAAATAATAATAATAAGACCACACCTTTTTTTAAAACCGAAACCCAAAATTGTTATGAATTGTGTGAATCGAATCGTGAATCGTCCTGAATCGAATCCTGAATCACCGATTCAGTGCGATTTTTGATTCATAGACATCAGTCGAATCGTTCAGTATGAGAATCAAATCGAATCGTATGAATCCAATCGTGAATCGTACAATTCTACCCACCATGGGGAGGTCTACTGGAATTTGCTTTTTATGTTGGTTTTGATGTCCAATCTTGTTTATTCTATTGTCATCTTTAATGGTTGCTTGGCGATCTACATGCGCACTGTATTTAATGTCTATACAAGTAAGAAATGTCTGATACTGGTTGGAGTACGACATGATGGTCTGCTCTCCGTACACCTTAGAGTCAGCAAGTATAAAAGCTCTATAATTAGGGGTTGCCAAGGAATGGAAAAATGCGGAACTTCCCATCTGTACAGGGATTGTAGGTGTTTGGTCATGTGGTTTTTCAGATTGAATTGTTGATTATATTGGGACTTTTGTTGTAGAGGAGTTCCCCCACATGGAAGTCATAGTATGAATAGACTATTCAACATATTGCTTGCTGAGAACTCTGTTGGCTTTTGTGTCTGCTACAGAATTCACATTTCTGTATTTAGTAATGAACTTATTATGTCTTGGTGACTTGGTCAACCAAGGATGAACTACTTACATAAAATTATGAAGAAGAAATCTAAGAGGAGAGAGTGTACTTATGAAGTGTTTATATGATTAAACTTATGTTGAGAGATTGTAGGGTTGGAGAGAGTTTTTTTTTATATTTAATATCTTATTGATTTTTTTTTTTAATTAACCGTGGAATTTTGAGTGACAGTTCTAGCAGTGTTACTCTTTTGATGAGTACAACCAGATGTCCAGGGCATTTCAACTGTGCAAGCTGTCAAGCCTGAGATTACTATACCTTCTGGAAAACTTGTTTCCAAAATATAGAGGAAACTAGGACATAATGTTTTGACCTTTATTAAAATCCGTCATTTTGGAATGCTAACTGGTCTTCTATCAAGAATCGCTTCAGAACTATCGAGAGCAGTTTTCTCTAACTCGGGTTTATTACATATTGGTGAAATCCCCTAAATTTTGTGGTGTTAACATGTTTTCTCCCGTGTTATATTCTCTGTGACATGGTATCTGCTTAGGTCAATTTTTCATTAAGTTCCTCTTTCTGGGTTGCATTTCCTGGCTTCATTTCCCGTATGAGTTGTGATGGTGATCTTGAAGAGGACCAATTTGTGTAATATTGGTGGGGGGTGGGGTGTGCGTGCACCGTGCATGTGTGTGCGCGCGCGCAATGCTCTGCTCCCGCTTAGGTGACTTTCAAAGTGAGGCTCGGGGTTGAGGAGGATCTGCTTTAGCGTTCGGGACGAGCTCCATTTGGCTCAGTTACTTCTACAACACTATGCTTAAGTTTCTCTGTCACTGCTCTTGTCTACGAACCATCCCATAGCTGGAATGATTGGGTTCTTCCTTTGATATGGTTTCGGCTTAAGCTGAACTCTGATGGTATCCAGCCAATCCTGGTTGTGGGATTGTTTTTCTCCACAGATGGTGATATTGGGGCTCTGGGATTTTGTTTTTCACGTGCCGTGGTGGTTGCGGCCTTGCTTTTGGTTTTGATTCCCCCGCTGTTCTGTCAATTTTCTGCATTACAGGCAACCTATGCAGTTAGGAAGTAGTTTGGTTTTCCGTTGGACTGTACGGACTTTTTCATCCCCGTTTTTATTAGTTTAGTGATTTACTCTCTCGGGACACAGATTGCATTCCGAGTCTCCTTTTTTTTTTATAAATATTTATGTTAATCGTGACGTATTCTACTTGTGTAAACTCTCCCCACCCCCCCCCCCCCCCCCCCCCCCCACCCCCCCCCTCTATGACCCATCTCTCTCTCTCTCTATATATATATATATATATATATTAATATCTATCCATCTCTCTCTCTCTATATATAAAGGCTTTATCCAATCTGTCTGCCAACATTATTTTTACATGTTTGATCATGTTTCTTCCATTCTTCTATTCCTTCCCTTTAGCATTATCTGCCTTGTCTACATAACTTCTGATTGTGTGTTTTTTTTCCTGGAACTCTTATCAACATTGAATTCCACTAATTCTTTTGAATTTTTCATGTTACAGTTTAGCAGAAGCTCTTGATATGCAACCTCCTGTGATGCCAGAGGATGGTCACACAACCAGGGTCACAACCGGTGAGGATGCATCATCTCCTGTCTTGGGAAAAGATGCCGTTTTTGAAGCTATGTGGGATGATGAAGACACGAGGGCTTTCTATGAATGCTTACCGGATCTCAGGTTCTTTTTTTCATTCGAATGCTTGTAAATCAAATCGTTAATAGGTTTGTCAAAGTTATGAATCTTATGGATCATAACTTTAGGTTTTCAGAAAATAAGTACAATGCTTAAAATGGTCAAAATAACAATTTAACACAAGTTTCTTGGAATATCAAGGCGCACAATTTTCAAAATTTTCCAGTTAAAAATTAAAACGTCAAAATTCAAAATTATGGATCATGAATCGGATTGGGTTGTATAAATCTATAACGTAAATTCATGATAAGCATTATGAGCATGTCGTTCGTTGGATAGTCTAAAGGATTATGGTTCCCTTGGTAAAGTTTTCCTACTTGAAGCATTAATGATGTACATCATATGCTTTCCTTTCCAGAGCGTTCGTTCCTGCTGTATTATTGGGTGAAGCAGAGCCTAAGGTTAATGAGCAATCATCGAAGACACCAGAGCAACCAACTGTAAGGAAAAATATCAAGTTGTGATTTTGGCTTTGAATTTTCTTTAGCCAGTTGTGAAATTGGGGGTAGCTTTAAAATGAAAATGTGATTTTTTTAGTTTGTTTATATGTTTTTTTCCTGTGTATTCCGTATATTGCTTGTGTTTTTTGCATTTCTCTTGTATCCTTCCTAGATTACAATATGTTTCTCCTTTATTCCAATTTATATACAACTATTTTTGTCTTTTAGAATGTGTCAAAGTCCACTGACTATGTAAAGGAGATTGCTAGGTAACGAGGTCGTAATTCAAGTGTTTGGTGAATGTACATTTCTTCCACAGGACTCCGTGCCCAATCTAATATCTCTCTTAAAACTTGTTCTCTATCAAACCACATAACCTTGTTTTTCATAAAAAACAGATAGAAAGTGAGACATATGAACATCAAAAAAACCAGATCCTAATTTAAGCTCCCCAAATTGTTAGTCAGTCCATATGAACATCATCTTCTATTATTGGTAATGCACGGGGGATGGGGCAATCCTGGCTGTGTTTTGATCATCCAAGTGCTGTGGCTGGTGCATGCTATCTACAATTCTTACTTGAGTTGTACAAGATCAGCTTAGTGTTGAACCCTTGTCCAGGAGAATCAGCCATATTAGAAAATTTGAATTTTTACGCACCTCTGCATTTGTGTATCTGTATACTGTGTTATCCTTTATTGATTGAAGTTGTCATGTACGCATAGTTGATGAATTTTGAAAATTTTTGTTATACTTACCTGACAATCTTTTTCATAAAGGATTCAACACCAGAATTAGACCAGGGTCAGATGGCTACTCACGATACTGCCGAGGTTTCTACAGATTCTGGAGTTTTGCAGGAGGGAAAAACTGAGAAAGGGAAGGATAAGGATGAAAAAGAGAAAGAAAAGGCCAAAGATCCAGATAAAGAGAAAGGAAAAGAAAAGGATGCTGACAGAAAAGGAGATAGTGAGAAGGAAAAAGTCAAAGGTCTTGAAGGAACTAGTTTAGATGCTTTATTGCAGAGGCTCCCGGGTTGTGTGAGCCGTGACCTAATCGATCAGTTAACTGTAATCACCATTGTTCTTGTTTGAGTTTTCGTGTTCTATATCCTACTAGTTTTTCTCTTTACGTTATGTACTACTATTCTTTCTAGTGATCTATTTATCTTTATTTATTGTTTTATTCTTCTTCTTCCAGGTTGAGTTTTGTTATTTAAATTCAAAGTCGAATCGAAAGAAGCTTGTGAGGGCATTGTTTAATGTGCCCCGGACATCTCTAGAGCTTCTACCATACTACTCTCGCATGGTTGCCACACTGTCGACGTGTATGAAGGATGTGTCTTCCATGCTCTTGCAGCTGTTAGAGGAAGAATTCAACTTTTTAATAAATAAGAAGGTATATTTGGCATTTCAATTTCTGTTGCTTTGAATTTAAAAGGGTGCTAGAAGTTCCTTGTTCACTTGCCATTACATTTGCAGTGAAATATTTTATCCGTTGCAGGATCAAATGAACATTGAATCAAAGATCAGGAATATTCGATTTGTTGGAGAACTCTGCAAGTTTAAAATTGCAACAGCTGGCCTCGTTTTTAGTTGTTTGAAGGTATTATGGGAATGTGAAGTAGTGAATTCATTGTGTCAAACCGTGAAACAGTTTGTTTGAGAATCGTTTTGAACTGTGAATCATAATGTTTACTTCTGTTGTTAAATAAATACTGTGGATATGTATGCTTTGTATTGCATGAAAATACATATACGTGGCTTAAAATGAACAAAATAGCAATTTAGCATTAGTTCCGTGCAATATCAAGGCTCAAATTGTTGAAATTGTTTTCCTCAAAACTTCAAAGTTCAAAATTATGGATCGTGAATCGTATTGAATCGTCAATTGTATCGGGCTGTATGAAACTCGAATCGACTCTTATGAATCCACTCATGAACCGACCGAATATGATAACGATGAGTGAGTTGTAAGTGCTTTCTGTTAATGTTGCTTAGCTGATGGTATTATTTATTTAAATTATGGTTGGGAGTGCTAAAAAATTTATGAATGCTTTCCCTGTGATATATAGAAATTAGAATCACATTGTTTGTACCTTTACCAGTATTCCAGGACAGCTTCTATACCCACAGGTAATATTCTTTTCATCTATTTCAGTGTCCAAGCATTTCTTATGCTTTTATGTCTGAATTCTTCTTTTTTATGGGACTTGTTCTTTCTTTCACATGGTTACACTAAAGCAACATATGGCATTCTACTGTTATGATAGCTTTAGTGGTCTTTTACTGAGTTGCATTTTTGTTAGTTATAATAATAAATATAGCATGACATTTCAACTTTATTGCTCTTACAAATTGCTTTTCTTTATTTATTTGAAGATATGTTGGACCGTTGGTAGTGATTTGATTTAACATTGGTTGTAATGAACTTAAGTTAGAAATTAATACGGAAGTTTGCGTCATTCTACGTGATTTTGAAGAAATTGACGCTTAGTCTGCAATTAATCATATTACTTAACTTACTTACAGGATTACTAATTTCTGCTTTTACCAGGCTTGCTTAGATGATTTTACTCATCATAACATTGATGTTGCTTGCAATCTTCTTGAGACTTGTGGCCGTTTTCTTTATCGGTCTCCTGAAACTACTGTTCGCATGGCTAACATGTTGGAGATACTTATGCGCTTAAAAAATGTAAAAAATTTGGATCCTCGTCACAGCACTCTTGTAGAAAATGCTTACTACTTGTGCAAACCACCAGAAAGATCCGCACGAATCTCTAAAGTCCGCCCTCCATTGCATCAGGTAGTGTTCAGGTTAGTAATTTTTTGGTTTTGCATGTAGAGTATGCTAATAATCAGACCACCTCTCTTATTAATCCTGCAGTATATCAGAAAACTACTCTTTTCGGATCTTGACAAGTCTTCCATTGAGCATGTGTTGAGACAACTTCGTAAGCTACCATGGAGTGAATGCGAGCCCTATCTTTTAAAATGCTTTATGAAGGTTCACAAGGGAAAGTATGGACAGATTCATTTGATTGCTTCACTTACTGCCGGTCTGAGTCGCTATCATGATGAATTTGCAGTTGCTGTTGTTGACGAGGTGGGTTTTTTTTTTTTTTCCCTGCTCTCTCCAAGTATGGAAATGTGTTGTTGGGTATTAGAGTTTGTTCTCTATAAACATTATTTTGATTGCTAAAAAGAGGATCATATTCTTCTTGATGTGCTTTGGTAGGCAATGTTCTAAAAATGATTAGTTCAGGTTATGGCTTTCTGATTCAACTATCGGGTCAACCAGAAACGAGTCGTGATGTCATAAACTTCTGTATATTAGAAATTTTACAGGAATTGGTTAAGTTATAGAGCTATAAGAAATCCAAAAAAAGGAAGAATATCTGAGCTTCATTGGAGGATTAGTAGGATGGAATAAGAAAATGAAAGCGTGAGAGCGTCAAGGGAAGTGTGGAAGCGAAAGAAAGTGAGCTGATAATGAAATGAGTAAACAAATTTGTTCACAGGTAAATGCACGAAAAATTCATCCATTGAATTTCTTAAAGAAACTACAATTTAAAGCAGATTTACAGTTATATCACGGCACTACCTCAACAATAATGCCAAAAAGAGTGTTGGCAAATAACATCAAGAGAACAGTAGTTTAACCTTGGAGTTAAATCATATTGCTGACGGAAATTGCCAATCTCGCAAAAAGTAACAGTAACTATACTGCCGAGTGCCAATGATATATCCTAGAGGGTGAGCATCAGCTGTGTTTATACACGCACACGCACGCGCTCACACACACATACACACACACTCTCTCTGAGGTACACTAAAACACAGCAAGATGTATACATACATATAAGCTCACAAACACACACACGGAGGGAGGGAGAGAGAGAGAGAGAGAGAGAGAGAGAGAGAGAGAGAGAGAGATTGCTGTCATCATTGGCCAATTGGCTGTCGATGAGTCGCATTGGAAGTAGACACTCCAAAACTTCAAAGTTGAGTGTCCAAGGGGAGAGAGATTTTCGAGTTGGTGCAAATCATGCCTTGCTGATGGTTTGAAAACTTTAATGTATCTGTCCCATCCACTCCCTGTGGACTGTAAAGGGTTCTTTTGGGTCAGCAGTCAAACTGCCATTTGAAAAGTTTTTTGGAAAAGAAATTACGTTTCCGGTTCAAAGCAGTTATGCATGGTGTCCAATTGTCCATGATCTAAAAAAGCCGATTGGTGGAAACGATGTGGTTTGGTATGCCTTTTGAGTTTTTTTTTTAAAAGGGGGAAAAGGGTCAAAATATAAGCACAATTGTAAGTGTAAGGCTAAGAAGAGGTGGAAAGTGGTCAATATTAGGGGAAGGCTAAGAAGGTGTGGAGGGTGGATTGTTGGTGTTTGTGATGCTGTTTTTGGAGGGGAAGAAATTGCAGATCTTTTGATGGGATTGAATCCTCCCATTTTTCGTTTCGAATATCATATGGCTAAACTCTTTTTTATTTTGTGGAGCTTCCAGATGATTCTGAGTATTTGCTAAGAACCCTTTGTACTGTGTATCCGTATCCGTACTGCTGCCCAAAAAGAACCCTTCACTGTATAAATATCCTACATTTAATGTATCCGTGCCATCCACTTCCTTTGTACTGTGTTCATGGGAGTTCCCCGGTTTTGGTGCTTTTAATATCATACATTTACTAATAAAAAATCTCATCCTATTTTTTGTGGGCTTAAATTTGTTATTTTTTAAGCACTTGTATATATTATACAAAATCATCACTATTTGTTCAATGTTCGTCAAGTCTTCTCTCTGAATACCTAATCTCATCCACCAGGGCCACCACACACAACGCAGGGGGGTATTGGGGATCCAAGTTTTTCTTGTGAGTCAAAGAAAACAAATATACCATGGAAGGTTTATTTATTTATTTTTATTTTTTTTTAACGAGTGTGTGCATGTGAAGGTTTTATATATTTATTGGATTTTTTTGAATCTATTCTCCGTCTTTATTAACTTAGTTTTTTACTTCCTGGTCATGTAATTAGTTTTTATTCTTTTCATTTGTAGATAAGTTGAAAAACATGCTTTTGCACAATTCTAGTGGCTGTACCTCGTATACATGTATGCTTCTTTTTAGTTGATCTGTTGTCGATATTTGTTTTATTTCAGGTCTTGGAGGAAATCAGGCTGGGCCTTGAGTTGAATGATTATGGAATGCAGCAACGACGCATTGCCCACATGCGGTTCCTAGGGGAGTTATACAATTATGAACATGTGGATTCATCTGTTATTTTTGATACACTCTATCTGATTCTCGTTTTTGGTCATGGAACAACAGAGGTATGAATTTCTGTCTTTTCATGATATGGAGATATGAGGTAAATGAGCTGTTTTCAGTTAAATCTACTTGTATTGCTTAGACGATCAGGCATCCATAAACAAACCTGATCCAGACGATGGCTAGGTTCTGAAATGTTCTTTAATTTTGATTGAATGAATGTGTACCCATTTGTTGATACATGCAAGAAAGAAGTATACAGACAAGTTTCTTGAGTGTGTATACGCATTCCACAGTGCAGTTTTTACCTTCATAAAAATTAAGTGGATATGCATTGATGTCAAAAACTGCAACTGTCTATTTGTTCAAAGTTCAGGATAGGTGAAATATTAAATGGGCTTCCCCTATCAAATATGATGAATTATTGGTTCGACTTAATCTTGAAATACTTTTTTGGTCTTTGCTGCATGATGACTGGAAATTGGTGGAGTGGCACATTGACAGATACAGTAATCTCAACATATTGTGAGTAGGTCTAGGGATATAAAGTAATCTAAGACCCTGAACTTGTATTGTATATGCATTTTCTTTTTAGTTCTACACTATGTAGGAATGTTAAACCGACTTGATACGTGCATGGAACTTAGGGATGGCAACGGGTCGGAGTTGGTACGGAGTTCCCCTATACCAACTCCTACTCCGTTTATTTTTCTCCACTCCGACTCCGCCCCGTCCCGTTTAAGTAAAATACCAACTCCTACTCCACTCCTACTCCGTTTACTATCGGGTACTCCTATTATACTCCTACTCCATTTGTTAATCACCATTCCAAAATTAAATGTTCTTTTCTAATTCAAAACCCACTTAATTTTGGCTTGATTTCTTAAAAATCAATCACGCAAATGATTCTAAATTTGTTAATCACAATTCAGAAATTAAAATATTAATACTGAAGAGAAAGAGATGTACATATATGCCCTAATTTGTTGTAAATAACTGTAAGTATGAGAGTAATTTAGTAACTTAATGAATTAATCGGGGCGGGGCGGGTTTTAAATGGTAGTATTTCATGGATACCAACTCCGCCCCGACTCCTATAGGGTTTTTATATTTCCATACCAAATCCACTCCTACTCCTATTATAACTCCTCCAAACCCGTTCCATTAGGAGCGGGGCGGGGCGGAGGTCCAGCGGGGCGGGGTAAATTGCCATCCCTAATGGAACTTCAGTCCATAGAAACTTTTTCTGATACTAGTCAAGAATGAATGTTAATTGTAATGTCTGTAACTGAATCATGCATGCAACAATTTGCTTATAGTGAATCCATGAAGTATAGCTTGAATTCATATGAATATCTACTTCTGTGTTATTCTCAAGAGATATGGTTATCCATTACTGATATTTTGTTAGGGAATAGGGAGCCAAATCTGACTTTATTAGGAAGGTTATTTGAAAACATATTAAATACTCAATCATATATATATATATATATATACGGCCAGGCTCTAGAGTGAACATACCCAGTGAACATTTTTTTTGCCTGAAAAAACCCGTAGGCTGCCCCATTGACCCGCGGGTTTTTTCAGGCAAAATAAAAATGTTCACTGGGTATGTTCACTCTAGAGCCTGACCGTATATATATGTATATTTGTTTTTTGTTTTATAGAGCATTTAATTTATGTTTATCGGTTATTGGATTTTAAATTTTTAACTCATCTTGTTTTGAGTTTAAGGATTGTGTAGACTCTTCGGTTACTTTTTTGGATTTGGCTGTCTAATGTGATTATATTTTTCATTTCATGTTATTAGCAAGATATGTTGGATCCACCAGAAGATTGTTTCCGGATCAGGATGGTTATTATACTTCTTGAGACCTGTGGGCACTATTTTGATCGAGGATCTTCAAAAAGGAAGCTTGATCGATTTTTAATTCATTTCCAAAGGTACATACTCAGCAAAGATGTGCTACCGTTGGATATTGAGTTTGACTTGCAGGTTAGTTATTTCAAATCTTTTTCCCTCTTTTTTTTTTTCGGTCAAACCCCTGTTTACTTTTCTCTTTGTAGATGTTGTTTGAATGCTTAAGGCTAGGCTTTAAAATCTACTTTAAAACTTGAATGTTCTCAATGTATCTGTTTTTAACATGGAATGGATTTCTTTTTGCACTGGTGGTTGTGTTCTTGATATATGGTGTCTTTTTTTTTAGTGGAATGATAGTGGACCCTCTTACAACAACTCTCTTGGCCTCAAAGCCATGATTGACACATCTACGAGGGATTTTGCATTTTCTAAAAATAGAATTGTTAAATAGGTCCGCTGATGGAGGTTTTTCTAATTGTTACTGAAAGCATTCCAATTACACACTATGGTTACTTAAGTTAATGTGACTCATGTTCCATAATACAAGCAAGAGCCGCTCATCCTGGCTTTAATTCTAAGCATGCAAAAAGAGACTGTCTCATAAATCTCAGACCTCCTAGACTTTGTTGTGAAACTTTTCGTATTCTTTAATCAATTTTTGAGCGGAGAATAAGAAAGATCGAGGATATGCATAACCCGCATTATGGGAAAATGAATATTTAATGTGCAGTTATAAGAACAAAGGAGTGCTAAAATCTGAGAAGGGATTTTTTTTTAAGAAAATGGAAGAAAGATATTATTGTGTAAATATGATTATCAGCTGATGAGATAACTTATGCTTCCAGCCCTTATTGTCGGTTCGATTTCTCTCTATCCACATCAAACGAGGACTTCCGAATTAAGAGAAGTCACAACTCACAACATACGTCATAGTTGGTCAAATGTCTCCTCTATACTGACCTGGGTGAGCTATAAATCATGATATGATCCATATCTTGCATTTGTCGCATTTGTCCTGTGAAAGAAAGACCTAGAAGCTTTGACTATGGATAGAGACATGCACCGGATGTCCCCCCATCTCATTTAAAAGCCCACCTCTTGGCTGAAGGGAGAACAACTTTGGAGTATTTTTCCAAGTCCAAATTCCAAAAGTATTAACTATATACTGCTTGTTGGGTACCACTTAAGATGTCTTCAGTTGGTTGTCACCTAAGAATCGCAGGCACTTCTAAAAGGTTCACAAGTGTCGGAATCACCAAAATTCTTGTCCTACTTTTATTACTTTTTTTTTTTATTGGATAGACATAAAACACATGATGGACTCACTTGGATACTTTGACTCCAGGTGTATGTGGTTAAATTTGAAAACCAAGTACAAGTTAAAAGTGGGCACTTTAATAATGAGAACAAATAAGAGTCTTCAAATCATGGTTCAGAAATAGGAATAGATGTATACAAAATATGTCTTGATCCTTTTGCCGTGTATCCGTCGTATCAGTGTCATAATATTTTAGGGTTTTCTGGGTGTCATATGATGTCGTACCGTGTCCTTGTGCCGTATCTGTATTAGGTTGTCACAAATGCTGCACGAACACTTCATTTTGGGTGCTGTGCCGGACACACGAAAAACGTGTTTTAAGTTTTTGTAAAATTGGACATATGCCGGATACGTATCAGGGCACGCGACCTGGGAGTGGACACAGCACAGTGGCTCCTTTGGAGGATTAGCGTTATCTTAAAGTGGCCTGAAAATAATGAAAACAAATTGAGAAAGGAACCATGCTTGTTTTTTCTATAGATAATTCTGGTAGAAAGCTGGCATTGAAGATAATCAATAATCAAAATGAATTTCATAAGCTCGACTCTATTGTCAGAGACTTCCAATGAATTGATAATTAAGCAACTTATAATTAATTTTAATGCCATCTTATATGTGTTATTGAAGGTTTTAAAATCTTATTGGGTTTTGCTAAAATGGTAACTCAGAAATTATTTTATTTTTCTGAATTTTTTCCCCATGTTTGTTTACTGTTGCTCTACATTTACCATTCAAAGAATTACCTCGGGTTTTATTTTAATATGTTTGCCATTTATTTGTAAATACCATTGTGAGCTAATGAATCCAAGCAATTGCAGGACTTATTTGCAGATTTACGTCCCAACATGACCCGATATTCATCCATTGAAGAAGTTAATGCTGCTCTTATTGAACTCGAGGAACATGAACGTACAGCACCAACCGATAAGGCCAACAGTGAAAAGCACTCGGATACCGATAAAGCTCCAAGCAGGAATACTTCTGGTAGTATCTCTGTGAACGGGCAAGCCCTTGCAAATGGTACAGAAGAAAATGGCGGGATCCACGACGAGGTCATAGGGGATAGTGAGAGCGATTCGGGGAGTGGGACCATTGATCCGGAGGGTCAGGATGATGAAGAAGAGTTGGATGAGGAGAATCATGATGGTGACAGTGAGGATGATTATGATGATGGGGGCGGTCCTGCGTCTGATGATGATGATGAAGTCCACGTCAGGCAGAAGGTGACAGAGGTGGACCCTCAGGAGGAGGCTGAATTTGAACGAGAACTTAGAGCTCTAATGCAGGTAAGGTCGTTAGACTTGTTATATATACGTTTATATACATATATTTATTTTTTTGGTGCATCCAAGAATATTTATATCTAATACATACACAATGAAAAGTTTTATATTAATTAATGAATCAGGAAAAAGAACATTTGAGATAGGTAAGCTACATGTCGCCGTTGGCCAGCTGTCCCACCCATCCCTGGCTATCACAGGGCCTGGGTTGGTCTGTAGACCTGAAGGGTGGTGGGATGGCGCTGCACTTTTGAAGCCCGGTTTTTTCTCAGGCCAGGCTGGGGTAACGTATTTGAGGCCTTATCCAAGGCTGACATGCATAACATGTTTTTGTTTATGGAAATGACTGAGGTACGTGTCCTAATGTTTTGAAGTGTAATTGGTCCACAATTCACATTTACGAGTGAGTCTGTGTCATATACGTGGTACAACTGTGGATGGTGGACCGAGAAGTACTGAAGTGTTGCCCTTGAATTTTTTTTTTCTCTTCCCTGCCTAAGTGGTTGAAGGACTTAAATTTTAACTTGAGACAAGTAACCGATTCTGAGGATATCTTACTAGTTATGTTATCACCATTATTTGTCATTAGTAAAGACAGCATGCTAGGCTGGACAGGGCCCAGGTCTGCAAATGTTTCAAAGGGCCAATGCGCTTACTGTTTTAGGCCCAATGCCCGGTCGCCCGGGTGGGCAACCCCTAGTTAGCCTCACTGAAAATTAGAACTCATAAATTTCCAATTTAAATTAGAAATCAATGGTGTCTCTGAAATAACTTTTGTAAGTTTTTTTTTGTGGTTGTGTTCCTTCTAATATGAAGTGATATTGAGGTGTTAAAGATACAATCCAATAATCCAACCACGAATGCAGGAGAGTTTGGATTCGAGAAAGCTGGAACTGCGCTCCCGGCCAACGTTGAACATGATGATACCAATGAATTTGTTCGAGGGTCCCACCAAGGATCATCACGGAAGGGGGGTTGAGGGGGAAAGTGGCGACGAGACTCTGGACGAAGAGGGTGGAGGAAGCAAAGAGGTTCGAGTGAAAGTTCTCGTGAAGCGTGGAAGCAAGCAACAGACGAAGCAAATGTACATTCCTCGGGATTGCTCACTCGTACAAACCACAAAACAGAAGGAAGCGGCCGAGCTTGAAGAGAAACAAGACATCAAGAGGCTCGTGTTGGAGTATAATGACAGAGAAGAGGAGGAGCTATACGGGTTAGGATCACAACCGATGAGCTGGGCTCAAAGCGGTGGCGCCAGAGTCGTCAACCACCGGGGCCACCACACGTGGGAAGGGCATGGCGGGAGGGGTTCAACATCACGCCACCGGCATCAGCATCCCAGTGGACTCTATTATACCCGAAGAAAGTGAAACTATTTCGACCTACAAAGCTAGAGACGGAGCATTCATTCTCGTGAGTTCTTCCACGTTTCCTCATAATACAATGACTATATTCAAAAAGTTCGGTCGCATATTTTATGAGATATGATGGTGGAGAAGGAGAATATTCACGGCTTACAGCTCGAGGGATGAATTGCAACTTTTTATCGATATATTGACAAGGTTAGTAATCGAGTTACGGGTTTTGTATAGGAAGAAAATCTTGGTAGATTAGAACATAGTAAAAGTCTTGAAATCATGTGGTGCTGATTATCTGAAAAAAGTGTATTGGTTTGTGCTATTGCTAAATCTCCTCTTGAAATTTGCCATCTTCTGTATATCGTGTTGATGTATTGATGCCAAATTGCTTAATTAAGTCTTTTAAGTCTGTTTTTCTGTATATAAGTGGATGATACAGCATTTTTTTTCCCTGTAATTAACCAGTTCTCTTGAGTAGGATTGGGAAAAGTAAAAAAGAACAGAAGTATCAAAAGTTAGTATGGGATAATGGATCCAAAAATTCCAGAAATACCCTGTATGCCATGTGAGTGCAGTTTGTATCATGAAATTTGTGAGGGCAGTGATGGAGTTTACTCTCAAAGGCTGTATTACATTACAAAAGTTAAGACTTTGGCTTAAATTTCAATAGTAAATACTAAAGTAAAATTGTTGGAGCAGTGTTAAAAGTTAAGACTCTCAAAATGTAAAAAGGTAGACCCGATGTCGCTTTCAGAGCAGTGCTAGAATTGACTCTCTAAACGTTGTAAGGCAAATCCAGCGTACGATGCTCTCGGGGTATGGATAGGTTAGATCATAGATGTACAGTCTTCCTTTGTATGTGGAGTCAAATGCGCGACTCTAGGTCATAACAGAGTAACTTTACCGTATGTTGTGACTCGCCCTTCAGTCGATTTTCGAAAGTTGGTTAGGTAAAATATAGAAGTGGAGTTTTTGCTAAATTTTAACTTGTACAGTTGAAAATACTAGTATGTTCAACCTCTATGTTGATCTTCGTACTGAACTTCAATCACTTGTTTCGTCCCAATTGAAGAATTAATATAATTTAGTGCTTCAAATTTGGATTTCAAGTGATTTGACAGTAAGGTTACTTCAAAACAATGAAAAATCTTGTGCTTTAAATTTGGATTTCAAATAATTTGACAGTAAGATTTACATCAAAAGGCAATGAAATTGCCTGAATTCTATTAGAGGTTCTATATAGTCGCATTTCCACACTCCAAAATTTGGGTAAAATAAACTCATCACCACCAGGGCATGTTTGGGTTGGGTTAACACAGCCGGACTAATTTTAGAAGGCCTAGGCCTGCCCAAGGCCCAAGAAAAGTAAAGCCCATACATGATAACCCAAAGCCTAAATTAAGAGAGATACAAATATATATATATATATATATATATAAGTCAAAGTTCAAGCGGCATTAAGGCTTAGTTTGGCCCCCATTTTGGGGCTTCTCCTTTTTTTAAAGTACAATTTCATGTTAATTCATTTGGTAACTAGTTCATGAGCTTTGCAAAAATTGAACTTAAGGCTTTTTTGGGAGGAGCTTTTAAAAGCTCAAGGTTGCTTTTTGGTTTAATGATGTCTTTTTGAAGAGTAGTGTGTATCACTTGTATAAAATTATCAAACAACTTAGTAATAAATTTCATAAGCTCCTTTTAAAAAGTCACATGGAGGCCAAACTAAGCCTAAGCTCACTTGGGAAATTGGGAATAACAAGCATGATCATGCATAAAAGGGTCTAGGATACATAAAGTCATACTTTCATGAAGGTAAGGATAGACAATGGGCAGAGCAGATTCAAATTTAGACTACAAAATAACAATATGATCTGGTTAACAATAGTCAATATATTCACGTATCATACAGTATAAATAAATCATCTCAATCTAACGGTACTAGAAAATTTCCATAGAAAAATTAGTTGATTAGTATAAAAGACACAATGTGTTTACTAATCAATAAGTTGTTTTATCATATCCAAATTCGATAGATATACTTTTCTGATTTTCATAATAAATTTCCGGTCGGATTCAGGCTTAGTTTGGCCCCCCATGTGGCTTTTTAAAAGGAGCTTATGAAATTTATTACTAAGTTCTTTGATAATTTTATACAAGTGACACACTACTCTTCAAAAAGACATCAAGAAACCAAAAAGCAACCTTGAGCTTTTAAAAGCTTTCATTCTAGAGCTTTTAAAAGCTCCCTCTAAAAAAACTCTAAGTTCAATTTTTGTAAAGCTCATAAACTAGTTATCAAATGAATTAACATGAAATTGGACTTTAAAAAAGGAGAAGCACCGTGTGGGGGCCAAACTAAGCCTCAATCCATTAGAAAGCATTCAAAAAAAAAAAAAAAAAAAAAAAAAAAAGATGAGTCAGACTTGGGCTTGAGAAATGTGGAAATCAAAAACTGAGCAGAGAATTGGCCCATGGGCTAGTCTTGCCACCCAAAATTAATAGCCCAACCAAACACTGAACGAATTTTTTTGAGTGTTGAATTCTAAGGTCCATCTATGTAAAGATTTGCATCAATAGCTATCAAAACTGTATCGGCTGGCTCGACCGGTTGAACTATGAACCAGTATAACTGGATTGCTTGTGTTATTGAACTAGAAAAAATCAAAATGAATTGATTAAACCAGACAAATTTCGACTGAACTTGTTGGTTGAACCAATTAAGTTATGATAATTTGTCTAAGAATTTACATAAAAAAATTTGTCTCAAAAAGATTATGAAATCTATAAATTATTGAGATCTAAATTAATACTACTAAACCACCATAAATTCGATGAATTATTTTAATTTATATACAAAAATAATTTATATTTATTACTTTTAATAAAATTAATTTTAATTATATTAGTATAAAATTGACTTAGCGGTTTAACCGATTCACCCCCACTTGAACCGATAAACCGTAAACCAGTTGTGTTGACAGATCAACATCTGGTATGGGTCCACTAGCATTATTGGTCTAATGACTCTAATAATACATATGTTTGTATCCATCTTCAACAGCAGAAAATAATCAACACGTGGAGGGTTGAGATTCAATCACACGTGTGGAGAAAAGGACAGGAGGGGTATTTTAGGGAATTCGTGAAGAAGTGAAACCAAAAGAGGAAAAAGTAGATGGATGATATTTAGTACGAAAGGAGAAGGGGCGGCCACGTGTTCCAAACAACCAAAGCCATTAAAACCTCGTACCCCTACCGACACAAGTACACCTTACCACATTCATTTTCCTATCTACTTTTGGCATATAATATGTTACTTCTACTTATATACACATATTATATGCATCTATATATATGTTGGAGTCAGGCTATCGAAGGGACTCACTTTATTAAATAGATGACCTCTATTTCCACTTTATTAAAGAGATAATCTCTGTTTGATCGTTGGATTGTGTTTTTATTAAGGGCAATTATGTTATTTCATAGTTTTAAACATAATTCAAAGACCAAAACAGAGGCCCTCTTTTTAATAAAGAGAGAGCACATTTTCCTGAGAATTTTTGATAGAGTAATTCTTGAGACACAACTTTCATACAATCTTCTTATAGATGTGTCTATCTCTCTCTTGTGTCACTGTGGGGTCCAGTGACATTATAAGAAAGAGATAGACACATCTTTAAGAAAGTTATGTAAAAGTTATATAAAAATTGTGTCCCAAACACTACCCTTTTCTATATAAGTTGTTATGGGTACACCAAGGGCATTTTATTAAACCATGTTTTATGTTCACTGATTGGACTTTGCTTTTTTTAATTGTTTTCACATTTGAAACTTCAAAAACACATCTGGTCTGGTTGGGAATATAAGGAATATTCGAAATAAGCTCTAATTCAGTCTAAGTTTAACTCTCTTTTTTTTTTTTTTTTTTTTTTCAATTTTTGTGCAAATTAAGAGTAGGTTAATTTGACATAAAATTAATTTTTTTTAAAAAGTATTATATCAGGCACAGACTGCTATGCGAGATATAGACATTCACCGAATTTAATTCTTGCAAAAATTAGATAAAAATTAAACTTGAATTGAACTTGATCCTATTTTAGACTTTTCCAAGTAAGCCTTAAATATCCAAATTATCTCAAATGTATCATTTACACTTATGCGCCCGTTTGAGAAACAAGTTTGCGGTCCCCAAACATGGTATTATTTCCACAAAACTACCAAAGTAATCACTTTGCTTTTATAATAGCAGTCGGACAAATACCAACACCCATGATATTGATACGTCGTCTTGGATAGCAAAATATTTTGACTTAATTAAAAATATTTTACCCTCATTTAGGTAGATCCATTTTTATTTGAACTATATATGGTTTCAAAAGTTAAAACTTAAACTCTTGTGATTGTGACTGAAATGAAACCAAGTTTTTCGTCAGAATTAACGGATTAAAATGCATTCTTTCTCCTTGTGATTAGATACATTTTCAATCTTTTATGGCTCAAAAGTTGAAGCTTAAGCGCCTATGATTGTGATTACATGTGACTGAAAAAAGGGTACATTTGTCATTTCAAGTTAAAAGTAAACATTATTAGGATTTGCACTTCACACAACCAAAGGAGTTAAGTGTCAATTTTTGAACCATAAGTGAAAATGAGTTTAACTACATGAGAGAGAAAAATGTATTTAACTGAAGTATTTCTAACTAATCAATAAAATGACAAATTATTCAGAAAAGTTCTATAACAAAAAAAAGGGATATTAATTCAGATTAATCAAATGGACATTGACTAGCCCAAACCAACTCATTAATTATTTGTGTTTTCATGAGCCAAATTCCTATAAACACCCAATATTTTTTTTGGGTAAATTATATAGATACCCTTTTATGTATTGCAAATTCTCACTAATATCTCTTAAACTTGAAAAACACAACAAAATGACCCTTTAACCATATGTGAAGGGGGCATTTGAAGGTCCACTTAAGAAGGAAAGTCATAGGTTAGGGGTCAGTTAGTTGAATTTTTAGTTTAGAGAGTGTTAGTGAAAATGGGGAATTCATGAGAGGTGTCTATATAATTTACCCATTTTTTTCCCTTCTTGTTGGGTACGACTTACGAGTGATGTCATGTCAGAAATTGCCATCCCTACCCATAAGACTTTGCTGATATGGAATTTAGATATTTTTCTTACTGTTTTAAGATGGGGTAAAGATTTGGGCACATATTTGGGCACATATACTCCACAAAAATTACACTAACACTAGTGAAAGACTTACTGATATTAGTGTAATTTGTTTGTGGAGTGTTGGATAATTTTAATAAATTTATATTTATGTATATGTACATGACATATAAACAGTCAGTCTCTAAATAGGGCTCCCTCTCTTTATTAAAGAGATGACCTCTGTTTTGGCCGTCAGATCCAGTTTTTAAACACGATCCGACTATCAAAACAGTAACCCTCTCTTTAATAAAAAGAGGGCGTCCTCTCTAGAGAATTTTCGGACATATAAATGTGTAAACATGCATATCTACTATACTATACAAACGAATAAACAAGTACGTAAAAAAAATATGAACTTCATCTTTTGTCCTTCACAACACCATAATTATCCATATATCTATCTATATATCGTAAGGATATATTGATTTATCTGAGGGCAAATCTGTCATTTTGGACAAATAATTACATTCAAGTCAGCTTTTAAAATTTTATTTAATATAATAATGAGGTTTTAATCAACAATCTTTTGTCTAATTACATATGGGTCAACAATTTTTGGGATATTTATTATTGACTTCAAAAAAAATCAACAAAAGTGGCTATTTTTGTGGCTATTTAGGAATTGATCACTAATATTTATAATTTGATCAACTTCTTCTCTCAAATGAGGTTTCAATCAACAATTTGTGTCTAATTACATTTGGGTCAATATTTTTTGGGATATTTATTATTCCCTTCATAAAAATTTTAAAAAAAGTGGCTATTTTAGTGGTTATTTAGGAATTAGTCACTAATATTTACAATTTGCTCAACTTCTTCTCTCAAATTTAGGATTCATATAATGTAATATGTGTAATAGCATTTAGGTCAGCAAGTTTTAGGATATTCATTATTCACTTTAAAAAAGTTTTAAAAAGTGACGATTTTAGTAGTTATTTAGGAATTGGTCACTAATTTCACATTTTAGTCAACTTCTTCTCTAATATTTATGTTCTGGAATATTTAAAATGTCAAATAAAGTGGCTATTTTAGTAGCTATTATGAATTGGTCACTAATATTTACATCTTGGTCAACTTCTTCCCTCAAATTTAGGATTTATAGATTGTATTGGAATATCAATTAAGGCCTACAAACACATTCATGGCCTTTTTTTTTTTATAGAGGAAATACCCTACTTGTGTCATATATTTTTAGTGGCGCTTTATTAAGTACCTTTACTACTCATTTATAAGATAGTCAGAATTATCAACTTCTTCCATGAGAAGAGTTTTAGATTAAATAGTTACATTTACAGTTTCCTATTTAACTGTTTTAACATCTTATTATACACTTTTAATAATTACTTAACCACATAAAATGACATAATTAAATTCCCTGTGCAACGCGCAGGGCTCCAACTAGTATATATATATATATATAGAGAGAGAGAGAGCCGGTACACACTTTAGTTCAAAGTTTTTAATCTTTATAGTAACCAAAACAATGTCGCTTGCTTTGATGTTCAATGGTTAAAAACTTTTATTGGTGGAAGGTTTGTAACTCACAGTATATATAACGTTCATGTTTAAAATATTGAATGTTTTTTTTACCATCAATTGTATTCTTCAAGAGGTTTTTAAAAGATAATATATGGTGTCCTCTGTTTTGTAAAACGGATGGTGGTACCTAAAGAGTTTTATATATACTGTTGGAGTTATATCATATGTGGGATAATTCCATTAATTTAGGGATTATGATTTGGCTAGGTTCCTATAGTGATTTAGTTTCATTTGTGATAGAGTTGTATTACTTGTCCAATAAGTAATAGGTTGCAAATTATATATATATAGGGATGTTGTATAGGAATTTAGGTAAGCCCTTGGTGTATCAAGTTGGGGGTCTCCCCTCATGTGGGTGCATGGTCTAGGGTGAGAGATATTAATCACTAGAGTTTTCTGTGAGGTTTGTTCACAATGATAGGGATGTAAGGTAGGGATCACTACACCATTCAGCCTATTTTCTAACACAGAGGTTTTTGGTTTCCTAACGGTAATTTACCGTTACAAAATATTAATGGTAAAAAACCGTTAGAAATTTCAAATTTCGTTAGAAATAACCTTGGAAAGTGAAAAGTTTTCAAACAAAATGAAAAAGTAATGGTAGTTTCGTAAATAAAATCAAAGAGTGAAAATGGCGGTGGCAGTTTTGTAAATAAACCGCCCAAATATTTTGCCCCAAAATTTCCCCCAAAAATTTCCCTCTAAACATTTAACTCTCTCTCTCTCTCTCTCTCTCTCTTACTTCGTAGTAATCTCTCTCTCACATACCCTTACTGGGAACAAAAGCTAAAAGAAGAATGAGGAAAGGGAGTCTCCAACCTCACTGTACCGCTGCTCTACCACCGCTCGCTCGAACTCTGGTGAGTCTCCAACCTCCCCCCCTCTCTCTCTCCCTCTCTCTCACACACACACACACAAACACACACACACACTCAATCAGATATGTACATATCTGTATAGATCTCTCACTCATACACTCTCTCACTCTCAACTATGTACCAGATCTGTACAACTCTCTCTCTCTCTCTCTCTCTCTCTCTCTCTCTTACTCACATTCTCCCACTCTTTCATGTATACCATCGCAGATTAATCACAACAGATCTGGGAGTTAATCACATTTGGGGTGATGATAAGTATGTGATTTTTTTATTGATTTCATTTGCTTTGTTATTTGGGTGTGCATTTACATGCGTGTATATAAATTTTCTTTTTCAAAAGCTTTCTAGGAGACATTGTCATCGTAAGTTGTCAGAGTGAGATTGGGTTGATTCATAGTTTAGGCACCTGTGATACTACTAGTGAACTACAAATTAGTTCAGACATTCTTATCAGTTTGGGCTTGATTGGATTTAAAGCCTTTGCCAATTTTGCCTTCTATTTTGTTTATTTTTTATTTTCTTTCCCTACTATCAGAGCCGGTCCCAGGCCTGGGATGAATTACTAAAAGGGAGGCCCTTATACGGGGTCGGGGTCAGTGCCCATGATGCAATTTTTTTGGGAGTCAATTTATACATAATTGACAATTTTTTTTAGGGTTTACTTATACATAATTGACGAATTTTTTGGGATCTACTTATAATGTGAGTGTACTTGTGAAACTTAAACATTGTACGGTGTCTTTCAAAATTCTAGAGGGGCCTATTTCTAATAAAACTAAAAAAAAATTGTACACTAAAAGTGTAATTTTTTAAAATTCTAGGGGACTTCGCTTTTGAGTTTTGTATATATATATCTATAGCAATATATATGTAGTTGATGACACTAAATTGGACCTTAGGGAAGGCCTAAATGTAAAACACTAAAAAATCTCAAGGTAAAAATGTAATTATGAAAATTTTATGGAGGCACTCAAAATTTTGTGAAATTTAGTGGCCCGGGACCGTTGCCCCTTTTGCCTCCCCTTTGGACCGGCCATGCCCACTATTATCTGCTGACTCTGAATGTACACTAATTGGTTGGTCAATAATCTAATGGTTTGACTTGTTCTACTTCTTACACTGATTTAATCACTGGTATCTTTCTGAAATGAGTGATATTTGGGGCACAAACAAGTTTCACAAACACTTACACACACACTCTATCTCTATCCTGGTTGGCACTGTGGGGTCCGAATAATTTTAGTGGACCCCACAGTGCCACCTGGGAGAGAGATAGTGTGTCTGTAAGTATTTGTGAAACTTGTTTATCCTTGAAGAGACCTCCTCCTCCTCCTCCTCCTCCTCCTCTCTCTCTCTCTCTCTCTCTCTCTCTCAGTTCTCCATGAAGATGGCTTCTTGACACTGGCTTCAATTAGTTGGTACTATATTGCAGTCGAACTGCCATTCCATTGCTTAAGAAGGAAGAGGTAGTATCACTTAGTTCTAAACACCAGATAGATTGTATGTCCATTTCCTGTTTATATATGAACATGCTTTCACCTCCTTGTCATTCCTTGAAGATATGAGACAGTTGTAGACTGTTATTTTCCTCTATTTTTACCTCTCTGTTAAGCAGTGCCAAATTGTTAGCTATCCCAGTTTGGTCATTTCGATGAGCACCTTGATCATGTTCTCATGTATCTCCCTTGTTTACTATCTTTTAAAAGTGACATCTGATCCATGCACTAATTGTGAAAATTCTGTGTTGATGATTAAAGGAGCTATTTGTGAAAATTTTAGGCTATTATTATTCAATCAGGATATGAAGATACTTACATTATATAAAAATGGCCTCTCATATAATAGTATGCATATGGTTATAGGGGTCTCAAATCGGAAGTGATCTGCATCAATGCCTATGGTCTGGATCTTTTTTCTTTATTCAGGCACGTATTCGCTGCATATGGCCGGTTCAACAAAACATTTTTCTTTTCCCGATTTCAGCTACAAGCCAAAGGTTTGTGCTTCACGCCTCAATGCTTAGTGAATTGCCCGCCTAGCTCTTCGGCCTTTTCGAACATTGGTTTTATCCTCTTAAAGTATATTTTTTTCAGGAGTAATTCTTGGGACACAACTTTCATACAACTTTCGCACAACCTTCAAAAACTTATGTCTATCTCTCTCCTGTGTCACTGTGGGGTCCAATGACATCACAGGAGAGAGATAGACACATCTTTTAAGAAGGTTGTATGAAAGTTGTATGAGAGTTGTGTCCCAAGAATTACTCTTTTTCAGTTAGCTAATATCCACAGCAGAACGACTTTTCCTGATTTGAAATTTTCTTAATTCTGGTTTTCAGGCTCCTTTCCATGAAGATAAAGGTTTTATTACATGCCAATTTGATCAAGTTCCGAAACATTGGACATCTTTGTTGTCAAAAACAGGTTAGCATTCAAGTCATTATTTACTGTTCTTTTTTGGAATGTTCGTTCACAATTTGCTATGGAAACATAAAAAGGATAGAAGAATGCGTGGCCTTCAACTTTCACTTCCTTTAATCATCCAGGGCAAATCTTTACTATTTCAAAATAAGTTCCATTTTCTTCTATACATTAGTTGTATTGCGCGCTTCCAAAAGTTGTATTGCGCGCTTCCACATGAGACTTTGAGTGGACTAGAGACACACCTAACTTTAACACTATTATTGTTATGCCAAGGAAAAAGCGGTAAATAAATGGAATCCATTAGCTAGACAAGTAACGGTTCAATTTCGTATACCCCTGAAATCCCAGTTAAGGAGTGTTCTTTTCATGGATTTCAGGATGGATTTTTCCGTTCTTTTTGTTGCATGCGCATATGGTTTGCGTTTTGGTTGCAAGTACCCTGATTTGTTGCCAATGGCTAATTTACTCTGCTTCTTAATATGATTTTTGTTTATAAAATATGTTCTTTGGCCTGGTTTCTGGTGGATTTATGTTCTTTGGCATCCTTGTGTCTTCGTGATAAACTTGAGCTTCTATACTTAATCTTAAAACCCACAGAGCCTTTCTTAGTTTTACATTTGAAGTTTATTATGATTTTATAATGTCTTATTCGTCCTTGGTTTTATCAAAATTTTGAATCGCATTTAAGCTGTACTTTTTGTACAATGGGCTGTCTTGTGTTGTTGCTTGGCAATAAAGAGGATTCGCCTTTAGACAATCTTTGGTTGTGCTGGTTATTTTGATCGAATCTGATCCTAGTTTGTAGTTATCTTTGTAAGCTCGGATCTCTAAAGTCTGCCCTCCATTGCATCAGATAGTGTTCAGGCTAGTAATTTTTTGGGTTTACATGTATAATATGCTAATAATCAGACCACCTCTCTCATTAATCCTGCAGTATATCAGAAAACTACTCTTTTTGGATCTTGACAAGTCTTCCATCGAGCACGTGCTGAGATAACTTCGTAAGCTACCGTGGAGTGAAGGTTCACAAGGGAAAGTATGGACATATTCATTTGATTGCTTCATTTACTGCTGGTATGAGTCGCTATCATGATGAATTTGCAGTTACTGTTGTTGACGAGGTGGTTTTTTTATATTTATTTGTTCCCGCTTTTCCCAAGTATGGAAATGTATTGTTGGGTATTAGAATTTTTTCTCTGAAAACATTATTTTGATTGCTAAAAAGAGGATCATATTCTTCTTGACGTGCTTTGGCAGGCAATGTTCTAAAAATGATTAGTTCATGTTACGGCTTTCTGATTCAATTGTCGGGTCAACCAGAAACGAATCGTGATGTCATAAACTTCTGTATATTAAAAACTTTACAGTAATTGGATTAGCTTAGTGTTGAACCAGATTTGTAGCTTTTTAACAAAGCTGTTTTTCTAGCTTTAAAAAGAATCAGATTTTTTTTGAAAAGCTGAGAAAAAACGGATCCAAACAGTCGCATTTCTTAAACAATCATTGTTGTCCCTTAGAAAGCTGTCCCAAGCAGGCTCTTAATGTATGAAGCTGGTGAATCTACTGAGACGTATACAATAGAACCTCACTCAAAATGTACTGAGAGTTTTGTTGTCCCTTAGAAAGCTGTCCCAAGCAGGCTCTTCAACTATTGGTTAGTTTGTATAAGTTCAGTTGATACCCTGATAAGCAAAATCTTGTTAAAAGATTTTAGAATCAGTCATTCACCATTTCATCCTATTCCATACGATAAGATAAAGTGAAACTTGATTTAATGTTGAAATTTAAAGTAAAGGATTTATTCATGCACATCTACACCATGCATAGCATCACCTCTTGATCAACTGATTGGGGTAATATGTTTTTCTTCTTTCACTATTAGTTGCTTTTCAGAAATTTAATGCTTTTCTGTTGCGTTTAAAATGTGCTTTATCTTTTGAATTTTTTGGCACACTAATGAACTTATACTAGAAAAATAGAACATTGTTAAGTGGTTGAATACAATCCATGATGAGAAAGATTGGTAATTATCTGAAACCTTTTGTGCTTGAAATTTAAAGCAATATTGATGACATTGTTGGTCAGGTCATCATAGAAAGCTACAATTTATTTTGCATTAACCGTTAGGTCACCATAGAAAGCTAGGCATTCTTAAATTGACATTGCCCCTAAAATGTGCACCACTTGATGACATATTATTGGGTTTTTTTAACGGTGATTGGTGTTTCAATATTGCAGAGAGATGCTCTATGTACTACAGCTATCAATAAAGTTCATGGTGAAATACCCATTTAAATATGTACGTGCTTCTAAGTTCTAACTGATTTTTCTTAATGCATATTGTTTTATTTTGTTTAAGGATTGAAAAATTATATGTGGTATACAAATGTAAATTTAGCTATTTTCTGTTACTAAATGTTGATTTGAGTTTTGAGATTCAAAAGTTAGCCCTATGACAAGTCACTAAGGTAAGACGATGGTACTACCCTTTTCAATTATCATTTCATCAACCAAAGTGCTTATTTTCACTAACTTTAATGCTTTGGATCATAGAAGCGCTATATTGACAGTTTTGATTAACAACATTTTAGTACAAATATATTTTTCATGTATAGGCATTGATTACTAGATATGTGTGTATATATAACATCTACAAGTTTGCATTAGGATTTTAAAGAAAGCTCGTAGTAATGCTTGTGCACTTTCAGTTTCAACTTTTCAAGCTAGGCCCTGTTCAGTCAATATACATACCTGAACCTTCAGAATTTGGTAAGGAGGTAAAACTTCTCTTTTTGGTTAATAACTAGGAAGCAAACTGAAATAGGGTGAAAAAAAAATGTGTCTCATAGCTTCCCCTCTTTTTGGTTCCTAAAACATTTTGAAAAGACTTCTACCATGGTTTAACCATAAAAAGACTACACAAGTCTGAGCCAATTACTTCTATTTTACCTTTATTTTTTTGTTGAAAGAAAAATAGTAAAATGGTTGCTGCATTCATCTTCTTAAATGTAATGTTATTTAGTATTTGAGGAATAACTTCCAATTTTCCTGTGACTTTAATTAAATTTACTCCTTAATATCGTTTACGGATCTTAAAGTCATGCTTACATTTAGCTAAAGAAATAACTTTTACAGAATCACATAGCATTGCAGTAGACTACTACTAGTACTACATAGAAAATGTGTCTGGATGTCTCTATGTTATTTTTCCTAATTTGGTTGGACTTTTTCCCTAATTTGGAGACGTAAGTGCTAATTTGTACCAAAAGTAAAATAAAATAAGGGGTTGAACATGGTTGGTCTTCCCCAAATAGTCCCTAACATGTGATGGAACATGGTTTATGCATTAATGTGTGTTTTGTTTTTCATTTAACCAACAATGTTGGAAGATTTTAAGCTACTGAAGTAAAATTACGGTACTATTGACTTATAAATCAGTGGTTTATCTTATTTTTTGTTTTCATATTAAAGTATCGTAGATATTGCCATATGAAATCGATGTTTTTTCTACTTATAGCAAAAAGGATCAATATGCACAAGTCGACGCCTTTTTCTGATTCAATTTGTGTTCTTTAATTGTTGTTGCTACATTCATAGTGATCTTGTTTCCTTTAATTGCTACAGCTAATGTTTGTCACTCCAAACAAGTTGGTATTGGTGAAAAGAAAGTTTTTATCGAGGAAGTGTTTGAGCCCAATGCTCGTTTGTGGGATCCTCAAGGGGGACAAGATACATTGGCAGGCTTTGTTCAAGGGGGATTTGTGATTTTGGCTTGAGTGTTGGTTAAAGATTGGTTGACTATGTTTGTCTTATTTTCTATGACTTTAAATTTAACACATGGTTTATTTGTCAGTTGGTTTAGTTTAGTTTTGGATGGATTTGCTCTTTCAATTTCAGACATGATTTGTTAGTTTTGGTTTGGATTTAGAAACAGTTTGTATTTAAGGATAATTATGTTTATTTTGGATTATATTTTTTGTATTTAATATAGATTGAGTTTATATTTATTATAGTTTGGATTTGAGCTTATTATATGTTTATAGTAAATGTGATGTGGCTGTGATGGAAATTAGGTGCAAATAAAATTGGGGAGCATATTTTAGTATTTATGTTTTTCATATTTAAAATAATTACTAATGGATAATTTCCGTTAGTATTCTTACACATGTGTTAGAAAATAAACCGTTAGTAAAAATTACTAACGGTTTATATCCGTTAGTAATTGTCTCAAAAGTGTTAGAAACTGTCATATTACAAACCGTTAGTAATGCAATTACTAACGGTAAATATCCGTTACAAAATTCCGTTAGTATTTTGTATGCTAAAGTGTTAGAAAATAAACCGTTACAATAAATATTACTAATGGAATATTTCCGTTAGGATTAATAAATTACTAACGGAAAATATCCGTTAGTAAACATATTACTAACGGTAATTTACCGTTAGTAAAAATAATTTTCCTAACGGCAAATTACCGTTAGAAATTCCGTTAGAATTATTAGCCACACTCTATTTCTCACGGTAAATTACCGTTAGTAATATTATTTCTAACGGTAAATTACCGTTAGTAATGTGCCCTTTTGGTGTAGTGGATGGGTATTTCTTTGTTTCTATAATTTCTCTATGTTACAGTGATTAATTGTGTCAAGTTCTTTGGGGGTATTGAGTGGGGAGTATGCACAGATCTTTGTATTTGAGTTATGGGATTTAATCCATGTAACTTGTACCATATTTACTCAATAATGAAAGAATGGATCTCTCGGGTGTGGACATAGGTAGGTATTTGGCTGAGCCACGTAAAAATTTGTGTGTCTTTTCTTTGGTGTGCATAATTAATTGCTGTTCATGTGTGTGTGTGTGTGTGTGTGTGTGTGTGTGTATTTAGGGGAATTTGGTTCCGCGTGTTAAATTCCCATCAAGTGGTATCAAAGCCAGGTTTGTGAGATCATGGTGAGAGAGGCGCACGGTGACAGTGGAGATTAGCAGCACGGTGGTTAAAAGATAACACAGGATGAAGAAAAAAAAAAAGAGAAGGAACTGGTGAATATCCGACAGAGGTAATTGTTCTACACGTAGGAACGTTGATCAAATATTTTTGGAGCAGGTTTGCTATTTGGGTGGTGTGATATTGATCCCAAAATTGCGGAGAAATCTATTATTGTTGCTGAAAGCACTCATGGCGGTTGAGAGAAGTGTGGATAGTTTGTGTCGTCTGGTTGGCAGAGTAGTACTCCCAAGTCCTCGATGAAAAATGCTTATAGTGCGTGGATGGTTTGTTCACGGTTCAGACGATGGTGAGGGAAAATCCTGCTTTGGGAGAATGAGAGATCTAGGCTCTTCTCTGGTGGAGTTAATGGGTATGATTAACTTGGCACAGTTGCACATGTATTGGTCGCTGTTTGACGAATCGGAGGTGTTGAGACCAAGTTGATTCGGGGTGTGCAAGCTGGTATGGAAGACGATCAATGGCAAACGGTTACAAAGTCATCAGCTTTGTGAGCGCTCTGATTGAGGGAGTGCTGATCAAGCGTGATAGATTGATTGGACAGTTTCCCCACAAGTGATAGAGGGGGATAACATGAGTTCTACAACTTTCTTATGGTTTAGAGTGTTTCAGCAACTATTAGATTATACATTCTTTATATTTTATTAAACCTTGTTTGGATAAAGAAGGCACTAGTGAGCGAGCTTCTCGTCCTATCAAGTTGTGCAGATTTGATGGGCGTACGACAAGAATGGCCGGACTTTTGTATCCTGAAGATGGCGTGCTATTTCTTACTACACCGAGTATTACTCGTAGATAGCGCGTATCGTCTCAAGAGAGTGTTTCGCACTTCATTCCAGTCACATTCTTATTGGTTCAAAAGTAATGGTGAAATTAATAGTGGTATATTCTACTATCAGTGGATTCTTTTAAAAATATTATTATTTTATTATTCTTTAACATGGAGTGTATGCACCCAAATCTTTATTTTTTAAGATGTAATTGATACATATATATATATATATATATGTTGCTAATGTAACCCAAAGTTAAACCATTAAAATTTTTCCTATTTTAAATCAGGAGAAAATGCCTAAGAAAATGCAGTGAAATGTTGCGGTAAATAAATCTTTATTAGCCCACTTGGACCCAATGGCGAACACAGGGGCAGTGGCCACCCTACCCTAGTTTTTGAAAATTTACACGTTTATATATGTAATTTAAGAAAAATTTAAATTTTGCCGCCCCAACACCGCCCCTCCAACCAAAAACCAAAAAAAAAAAAAAAAAAACAAAAAACAAACAAAAAAAAAAGAAAAAGAAAAAAGTAAACTCATTATTTAGCCCTCCCCCCCAAAAAAAAAAAAAAAGTTAACTCATTATTTAGCCCCCAAAATAGATTACTTAGGCTAAAAAAGAATTTTATATGCAATATGTTGGCCTAATTATACTTTATTCTCCAAAAAAAAAACTTATTATATGTAATGTATTAGCCTAATTACAAATAGACCCAAAATTTTTTTTACCTCAGGGGCGTACGTTACTTCCAAACCCCCATATAACTCTAAACTCTTATACACAATCCCTCTAATTGAGATTCTTCAACCCGTCACTACTTGTGAGGCCAAATAGTCAACGCCTCTACCAACAAATAGCATTCTTTTATTTATGCATTTAGCCCCAATTTCTAATAGAATCACTCCTCCAAATTCAGCACAATATTCAAATATACTCCATAATATTTACTCTACTTGCAGACTGGGCAGTGCCTGCCTTTAATTTGCAACCACAGAGCTTATCATGGTCATACCTTCCCAGCTCCAAGGAACACGACAACATACACATATATACACATATAGTAATATATGCTTACATACACACACATACAATGTACATTTTTATGAGAATTAATTTTGGTACTCTAAAAGTTTTTAATGACACTCTACGCAATGCATTAACTATATGGTATTACATATATTGAATGTGGTATAATAGAGTGCCAATAATAACTTTTAAAGTGCCAAAATCAATTCCTATTTTTATTATACATAACTATACGTGGATGCCTTTTGAAGATTCTTTTCTTTTATTACTTTTTTTTTTTTTTCTAGGAACAGTTATGTCTCCACCTAGAAAAGAAAGGTCTCATTGATTACTTCAAGGTTTGAGGTTAACTAAGTACGTACCACCACTATATATATATATATATATATATGAATTAAAAAAGAGAGGTTTGGCCTAAGGTTTTTAAGGTTGGATAACATTGATTTAAAAGATAGCTCATTAACAAGAACAAAAGCCTAAACCAATTTTTTAGTCCTAATCCGTAACATCGACATATCACTCTTCAAGTCTATTTCAATATTTTTATCTTACCAGACTACCCCACTTTATCTTTCCCATGAAAAAAAAATAGTGACCTCTCTCTCTCATCCTCCCATGGCCACCATTACCACCACCCTACCTGACCTCCATCCACCAACTCCGGTGCCCTCCGGCGACCACCACCAGTGACTAACACCATTGCCACCACCATCGCCGGCCACCACCACCAATAGATCGCCACCCATCAACACCATCGCCACCACTACTGATGGCCACCACCACCATCACCATCCCACAACCAAACCAAATCTGGATCTAATTTGATTCTTCAAAATAGATCATCACTATTTTATTGCTCAAACAGATCATCACCATTCAACTATGATGATTGAACTTTATGTTGGATATTCACCATTTGATTGTTTTGATTGACCTGCTATGATATGGATCTGATTTGATTGTTCAACACCATTGTCATTATATTGTTTTTGAACAATCCAACAATCCACCGCCATTGATCTAGGCTTGGTACATTTGAAAATTTTAAGAGAAATTTCTCTTATGATTATAATCGTAAGAGAAATTTTTCTTAAGATTTCCAAATGTCAATTGAAAATACTCCTTGATTTTAATATCATCAAGCAGTTGATCATGAAAATAGTATGGATATCTTTCCCAATCCCCTTTTCACAATACATCATGGTCATGGGCGGACGCACATAGGGACAAGGGGGGGCAACCCCTTCAACTTTTGAAAATCATTATTTTACCATATAAATTTCACACATTATTCATTTTTGCCGCTTAATTGTCCCCCCTCAACTTTTCAAAATCACTATTTTACCTTATATATTTCATACATTAGCCATTTTTGCCCCTTTATTGCCGCCCCCCCCCCCCCCCCCCCCCCCCCCAACTTTTCAAAATAATTCTTTTACCTTATATATTTCATACGTTATTCATTTTTGCCCCCTTAACTTTTCAAAATAATTCTTTCACCTTACATATTTTTATACTTTATTCATTTTTGCCCCTTAATTGCCTTTCAACTTTCAAAAAAAAAAAAAAACGCTTTCAAGCTAAAAAAAAATCGGGTTAGGGGCATTGCCCCCGAACCCCTGCATAAGTTTTTGCCCCCTGAACCCCTGCATAAGCTTTCGGGTTTAAGAAGATTGGAGGAAAGTACTTACTAATTTATGCCTGGCCGCAGGAAGAGCCAACTGGTCTCTCGATCCAGAACAACTAGGAGGCGAGCGGCCCCTTTCTCTCAAAGTGTTTTGGCACATAATCGTCAGCCCTACGAGTCGTCCGTCGGAAAAGACTTTCTGAATGAATGCGCCTTACCTTCGGACTTGACTCTTGCCCCAGATAAAACTCCTGGGTCTGCCCCTGATCATGGTTCACCAAGATGCAAACAATCATTGAATGAGCATTTTGCACGTTGACTAGCCTTTAGCATAAGTGAAAATTCACTTAGGATATCCTAAGTCAAATTTCACTTAGGATATATCCTAAGTCAAATTTGACTTAAGATTTTGATTTCTGAATTCACTTAGGATTTTTGTTCCGAATCATCCATTGTAATTTTCTTTCTCTTTCTGTATAACTAATTGATATATACTGACTGATATATATCAGTCTCACGATTTGGAGAGAGAAAATGAAACTATTAATTTGACTTAGGACTTTTGATTTTTGAATTCACTTAAGATTTTTGCTCCGAATCATCCATTGTAATTTTCTTTCTCTTTCTGTATAACTAATTGATATATACTGACTGATATATCCCAGTCTCACAATTTGGAGAGAGAAAATGAAGCTAATAGAGGAGAGATAAAGGGTGGGGGCTACGGTAGTAGAGGCAATGGGAGGTCGCCGGAGGTCCGGTGACGCAAGGGGGAGGTCGCCAAAGGAGGCTGAGCTGGTCGCCGAAGGTCGCCGGAGGTGGCGTGGGTGGTGGTAATGGTGGCTAGGGTTTGGGCTAGGGTTAGAGGATGATGATGATGGTATTTTGGTCTATGGAGATTGGGAAGACTTATCCCGAATGTCTAATTTAAGTTGTTCTTAATCTCAATAAGGCTCTTCTTAATGACCTTTCCACCAATTTTTTCATTAAAAAAACAATGTTAGAGAGATGGTGTAGGTGACAATCACAAGGATATAGTTCCATTTGGCATCGTGTTCACAACCTAGAGAAAAGGAAATCTGTGATTTTAGAAGCGCGAACAAACGGACCCATAAACAGAGCTAATGAGATAGTTTAAGTAAAAATTACATCGTATAATATTCGAGTGAGAATAGTACATGCAACATCTTATGTTGTACATAGCAGTGTAACAAGAAATTTGTTTAGTGCATTAAAACTAGGTAGTTTTCAAAAACTGCTTTTACAAAAAACAATTTTACTGTTCAAACTGTGAGAGGCACAATTTGAACTGTACTGAAATTACTGTACTGAAGTTGTTTCCTATTTTGACCATATCTCACAAACTATTGTACCCAAAATAATAAAATATTGTATCTCATTTTGGTCTTATTATGTTTAAACCCCTCAAACTTCTCAAAATTCGGATAAAAATGACCTACAAATCTTGACCGTTGATATGGCCCTGGGTACTTAAGTTGCATCAACTCATTCTTAGGCTTAGTTTGGCCCCCATTTTGGTGCATTTCCTTTTTTAAAGCACAATTTTATGTTAATTCATTTGGTAACTAGTTTATAAGCTTTGCAAAAATTGAACTTATGACTTTTTTGGGTGGAGCATTTAAAAGCTCTAGAACGGAGTTTTAAAAGCTCAATGTTGTTTTTTGATTTCATGATATTTTTTTAAAGAGTAACACGTCACTTGTACAAAATTATCAAATAACTTAATACTCCATCCGTCCCATTTTGTGAGTCCATATTTGGGAACTCAATTTATTAAGGGGACAAAAAGAATCTAAACTTACTTTCCACAATTGCCCTAATCATTATAACAACTTTTTAAATTTTTATCTTAGTATAGATTTCAAGGAGTAGTAGTTTTAGAAATTAAGTAAAAAATTATACACCAATTTAAGAAATCCGAAACCCATTTTGGGACATACCGAAATCGAATATAAGACTAACAATGCGCGATGGAGGGAGTAATAAATTTCATAAACTACTTTTAAAAGTCTTGTAGGGCCAAACTAAGCCTTTAATGTACAGTCTCATCTCCCAACTTTTTTGACCTTAACATTTAGTACTTGCTTCTACACGCGCTCAGTGCCGCGTGTGAAACCTCAACTTGCTGAAAAAGGAAACTAATACTACTAATGTAAATTTTTTATTTTTTTTTTTTTCAAGCAAAAAAAAAAAATGTAAATTTTTTTTTTGAGCACCACTGTATCTTATCTACACCTAAAATGTTTGTTGATATCCACGTGGCAAGTCAGGATTGCCTGGGTGTGGACCGAGGTTGATTACATGATCGTGATTCTAGAAAACACTATAACGGGCAATGCTAGGGGCACTAACAACTTCCACTAACACTTACTAACACACTCTATCTCTCTCCTAGTGGTACTGCGGAGCCCACTGCGGACCCCACAGTACCACTAGGAGAGAGATAGAGTATGTTAGTAAGTGTTAGTGGAAGTTGTTAGTGCCCCAAATATTACTCAATTCTAAATGCTTTGTCTATTATAAAACATGCAATCGTATGTGGTATCACTGATACAGTCACACTATGCAGTACAACTATTAAAATATTTAGAAATCAAATTTGAAAAGCATAATATTACTCTTTAGAAAAATATATCAATTGCAAAAATTTATGATTGGCTAAAAGATTACCAATATATGTGGCAGTGGAATCACTTAAAAAGCCATCTAATGAAATTCAAGAGATCCCGCAAGAGTGTGGTCGCACTGTTGTATGATAATGGTTGGAAGACAATTCGAAGTAGAAACAATACAGAAAACTAAAAATTCGTTTGACAAGGCACATCTAGGAAACTATCTTTAAAATTGTAATTTTTTCACTAATATGCAAATGAACTCTTGAAAATTTTATCTCAAGAGTACAATACACAACTTTAAGAGTGTCTAAGCTTACACTCTTCAACGTACTTTGGAACCATATTTTTCAACCTAAATTAAAACAAGGAAATGATGAAAGTAGGAGTAGGGAGAAAAATAATAGAAGGAAGAAGTCAGAATGTTTGAGTTGTATAACTTGTATTATGTTCGGCCAACTCTGGACTCTATTTATAAAGTCACAGAAGTCACAAATACAAGGGTCGCATCCCTCCATCAGAACGGTTGTGACCTTTTTGTGTATTGGTTGTAAGAGAATACGCACACTCTTAACTCAACTCAACCCACCCCTATAGCTTAATGACCCAACAAAATTCAACTAGGGTCACTCATTCTAATTGAAAAATAAACAAATTGGGGGCAAGTAAAGACTCTATCCTAAAAGGAGTCGTACCCTCAATCTCCCCACTAAAAAGAGAGATGACACACCATTTGAACAATGTTCGTTTAATAGATTGTAATTTGATTACTATAAGTTTTATCTCCAACTTAAAAATAAAGGAGCTGATGGTGCACAATAAGGTTCTAGAAGTAGTCCCACTAGATGATAGCTACAACTTTGAGAGCGATGTGGTCACACCTCAACCAGAAAAGGAAATAACACATAATTTTTTTTTTAAGGTAAAAGGTTTGCCGTAAGAGGAAAGGTTTCATGTGAGAGGTATCAAATTCTCTATTTCTACTTGTCATTTCTTGACCAATCCAATTTCTTTATTTTAGTGCCCTTTGTGTGTAAAGTACTATAATTGGACGGTCCACAATTGTCCATTTTATTATTTTTGCCTTTTTTAGGAGATTGACAGTGATGGGTTTTGTTTGATTAGTGTCACTGACAAGACCTCCTGTCTCCATTAAGGTTTCCTCTCTCTCTCTCTCTTGGCTGATTTTTTCTCACACAACTGAATTGGTGGTTGTGCTTCCGGGTTATATTGACAATAATACCCTAACTTGAATTTGACAAGAAATAATGCTATACTTTCAAATTTTATACTCCCTCCGTTTCATAATAAATGTCCACTTCTATTTTGCATAATGTTTAAGAAAGTTGTATTATATTAATTTTTTTGGTTCATTAAAGAGTCACTTTCCAATTTTACCCTTAGATGTGATGGGTGTTTAACTTTTTTTGCTTGTTTTGGGACCACAAATAAATGATACTTTGTCTTTACTATAAGGGTAGTTTTGGAAAGTAAGTAAAAGCTATATACCAATTTAGGAAAGTGGACACTTATTGTGGGACATCCAAAAGAGAAAATGTGAACACTTATTATGGGACGGATGGAGCATTTGAAAAATAATTTAAAATACATGTAGTGGACTGACTAACTTCCATATAATAGTGGAGTCACTTCAATAACCTTCAATAAAAATTAAGTGGGCCGCTTTAACATTCTTCAATGAAAATTAAATAAGTCCATTGCCACATGTTGGGTATCACATTTAGAATACAAATCTGGGAAACACCACATTATATTTTTTGAAAACATTAATGTTTGTCAGTTGTACAATTAATAAAGTTTTCAAGAAGAGTAATGTCGTGCTTCCTATATTAGAATCAGTGCCAAAACGCTTTTTCAGTTTTACTATATGTCGTGACATATAATACTATCAATCACTATAACAAAATATGATATAACTATTATAGCATTATATTTTTTGATTTGATCGTTTAATAAAACTTCCCTAGTGATTATCAGGGAAATAAAATGTCAATGATTAATATGACAAATATCCATACAATTGAATGGTTATAGAAATTCACTACCTTTGAATGACGTCCTTTTAAAAAATGAGAAATATTATCAAGTTTTTTAGATGAAAGGATTTGTCAGATATAAAAGAAGACTTTATATTAGAATTAGATAATAATCACAATATATTGAGAACCTTTATATAGGCCATTGAGATCAAGGTGATCAATCTAGAATATTACAATATCAAATAATATCATAATTAAATCATATAGCATATTCGTATCAATCACGTTAATGACCGAATATATTACATGGTATACTTTAACATCCCCCTCAAACTAAAGGGGGATTGTAATGAAGCCTGAAGTATGCAACCAAGTGATCATGGCGTTGATAAGACAAATTGGTATGATAACGTCGATTTAAACTGGACGAAATCGGTGATATTGACGATGACCGAATGAATCGGTATGATAATGCCGAGTTGAAACAATGATATTGAAGCTGACCAGACATACCGGTTTGATGACATCGAGTTGAATTGGACAAACAAACCAGCATGTGTCAAATATTGGCGCTTGACTGGTGAACCGGGAAATAAGCGTAAGAATTGGGTGGAAGCAGTGGTGATGATTGGTTGAGAATTGGGTGGAAGCAGTGGTGATGATTGGTTGAATTTTGGTTTGGCAGAGATGAGGAAATATTCGGCGGACGGCGATTAGCCGCCCGCCAGGAAGCAGAATGTAAATCACCGCCCTCCGAGAAGCGGAATATAATGGAGACCACAAAAAGGACCAGTGGCTCTGATACCATGGTAAAGAATTAGAGAGAGACATCGAGATAGAGTTGAGATAATAGTACCAAAATGTATTATTGAGTTGTGTGATAAACATTACAATGGGTAATCTTTATATCGGCTAAGTGAGAATCCTAATTAAGGGAAAGAAGAGTAAAACTAGGTAGTACAATGTATATAGCCAGAAAGTAAAATAAGGTACAAGAATGAATGAACCTAGACTAATATTCTAACAGGATTCATGCTTTTGAAAGCAAAATGTTAAATAATTATAATTTTTTTTTATGAATAAATTGTAGATGATGAATTTTAAATATAAAAATGCAATATAGAATTTGAACAATGCAATTGAATTTATTAGGACAACGAATTAGACCAGGTCTAAGTTAATTTCACAATCATTTGTGAAAAGCAATTAAGTCAACTTTGTCTTCAACATACATACAACTATGTAACCGGAGTAGATTTCAAGAATTCTAATCCCATATGTACTCGTCCACAAAAGAACCAATACTATGCATTTCAATATGCATTTGGAATTATTGATAAAGTGGTGATTGGACACAAGAATAGTACAAACAAACACCTCTCATATGTCTTAATCAATTTTTGAAGGGGTGGGTCATGTGTTGTGTTTGGATCAGGGGAATTGGAGAAAGGAGAAGACAATTAAAGAAAAGAAGAGCTGAGAAAGTAGGGTTTTCACCGCTCTGTTTGGACCGATAAACAAGG
Organism: Hydrangea macrophylla; assembly: GCA_033977485.1. NCBI lineage: Eukaryota > Viridiplantae > Streptophyta > Magnoliopsida > Cornales > Hydrangeaceae > Hydrangea > Hydrangea macrophylla. The sequence goes on from CM066999.1 coordinate 31,813,073, forward strand.
GAGAGAGGAAAGGAAATGAAATTTAACTCTCTTTTGTTTGATTATCTTTCATAGAGGAAAACAAGAAAAGAAAAAGAAAAAGAAAATAGTTTGAAGCAATTTACTCGTAAATAAATGTTTCTGCTTGTAATCTCTTCTCTTTTATCTGAATCTCTATAAAGCGAGCAACAAAAAATTTGTTTGCTCTCCACTTGTCCCAATTCAAATTATTACATACCCTAAAAAGGTCAATTTAGCGTACCTAACTCCAAACATTGTTGTCGGATCTGAAAACGGATAGATGTAAGTTGCCTTAGTCTTTTTATACAAATCAGAGCGGTTTTTCAGTTTCGAACTCGTGACTTCACAAGTTCAAAATTATGAGAAAGACTTAGATATTTTCGTACAGAGTAATACTTTGGACACAACCAAAAGATACAACTTTGGGACACAACCTCCATTTTGTATCTATCTCTCCTTACGGGCCCCACAGTACCAGTGGACTCCACAGTGCCCACTAGGACCACTAGGAGAGAGATAGACACATATATGTAAGTGGACAAATAACATTTTAGAAGAGTGCAAAAATGATTTAAGGTAACATATTTAAGTGTGGGTTCAAAAATTATAGTAATCTTGCACATGAAAAAATCAGCGGACCGAGTCGATTGACCGAATCGTCGGTTCGGTTATTTTTAAAAAATAATCCCAAGCTTATCGAACCACAAAACTCCACCACATTTGATCGGTTTTCAAATATATAAAAATCGAGGAAAAAAAAAATTATATGTTTACACTTTACTCAATTACACCCATACTTTTCACACCATGACCCGGTCCTTTCTTATATTCTCTTTCTTTTCTCCAAGGAGCAAATTGTAAATTCATCATGAGCAACTAAAGCTGTAATGTCATGACTTGGTCGTTCGTTGCCGGGGCCCCCATGACAGAAAGTTTCGAGTGCTTGCCTTTTGAGAGAAGATAAGGGGCACAAACCACATCAAACATGTGGTTCTCATTCTTTTCACAGTTGTTCTACTCTTGTAGAATCCGACTACTCACTTGGTCACAACTCACAAGAGACTAGGCTAAAATACACCCCCATTCAAAAAGTTGGATGTAAACTCCTATCGTAATAGTTATTAGATTTCTAACTTTACATCTCATTCATTGAATTTTTAAATAAAAAAAAACCTATAATTCATTAAACCGGTTACTTTGACAAAAAAAAAAAAAACTGTGACAGCTCAAAAAAAAAAGGAAAAAACAAACTGTGACCAAAAAAAAAAAGAACAGTGACAAAGGTTGTTCGAAAAAAAAAATATAAAAAAAAGAGGGTAATGCTATGTTTCTCAAATTTCTTTTCTAAAAGTATTTCTCAACATATGTGGCAGTGGACTCAGTTAATTTTGATTGGTTAATGTTAAAGTGGTCTCACTTTAATATCATTTGGGATAAAATTTTGAGAAGTATAGCATTACTCTAAACAAATATTATAGTGTCTTTCACTTACTACTTGGACAGAAAAGTTAATGCCTTAACATTAAAAAACTAAATCGGTAAAATATTATAAATTTGTAAATTTTCATTTTTGTAAAATTAATGCTAAATTCTATAATTCTAAATCTGTAAAATTTGCTAATGGATACATAATTTTATCTAATGTGCGCGCGCACATACACACATGCACACGTGTGTGTGTGTGTGTGTGTATAAGGAGATAAGGGGTAAATTGATAATCTTACACACAAAAAGTGGTGATTATGAACAAAAGTAGTTCTTGTTATGAGAAATGTGGTTCTGATCATAAATGTGGTTCTGTTATGATCAAATTAAGAGTAATGTTGTCATCGTGTAATAATTTCTAGTTGGTTATGAGAAATGTGATCCTGTTATGAGAAATGTTGTTATGTTATGATCAAGTTATGAGTAATGTTGTTGCAATTATGATCCAGTTATGAAGAATGTGGTTCTGACCTGAAGAAAATCGAAAGAACAAGTCATTTTTTTAATAGTTTTTTTAATGATTGTGGTGATGTGACTGATTGTAAGCCACAAGTTGTGGGGTTGACATCAACCCCTTTTTGAGGGAGTGTACCCTAGATTTTCTCGATCCCAAGACTCACAAGCCAAAACAATAATAAGAGGAATGCTATGCTTTCCCAAATTTCTATTCTAAAAATGCTTTTCAAATAATGTGACAGAGGGGTGAGGTCTAATACAACGTGATTAGTTGAATTTTGATTGAAAGTTATTTACCTGACCCCACTACTATATCATCTGAAACGTACTTTTAAGACATAAATTTAGAAGTTTGGGCAAGGCTATTTTGAGCAACTCTGCATGTACATAAGTATTCCACAACCGTTGGATGAAGAATTGGTTTACACATATTAAGTAAATATATGATTAAATAATTATGGATAAATTATAGCACCACTCCCTGAACTATGACTGTTTTTTACTAACACCTCCTAAACTTTAAAATTGAACATACTCACCCCTTGAACTATCCAAAATGAACAAACTCGCGCCCTAAAGAGTGGATTTTAGTGACAACAAATGTGTCACGCCCCGACGTAGCATAAATAAGGAAAGCGTTTAATTTCCTTTATGGACCCGTAGGTCGCGACAGTTTAAAGGATCGATTCCGTCCCAAACGTCGAACAACAAACATAATAATCAGAGCAGAGCAATCAAGGCTTATAAAATTTTTCTAACTTATTACATATTACAGCACGGGGTCATCTAAAGGCACAGACCGCCTTCAAATAAAACAATAACTTAGTGTCTATTACAGTCATCCTTATAAAACAAACAGTTTAAAACTTAAAACATATAACTTAAAGCATATAATCAATAAACAGTTTTCTCATTCCAAAGGCAGCCATTCTCAGTTAGCGTAGTCATACTGGTGAGCCTGTTCATAACCTGAAAAACCTGAACACGAATGTCCAGGACGCATCAACGTCGTCAGCTTCAAGAAGCTGGTGAGTATTAAAAACATAACTTTAAATGTAAAACATACTCATTTACTTATTTCCATTTTCAATTTGTAAAATCAATAGTTTGACCATAGAGAGAATTTAATTTATAAAACAATGAGGAACATGTTGAAAGTCATTCATTCATAAAGCATATGATCGTGTATGAAACAATGCACCACACTCATCTTGCCGACTCTTTTCTCTCGACAGACACAACAACCCACTATCTCACTCTGGTATCTTTGAAACACTAAGATAGCCACACTTTAGCAACGGGGCACCAGGGAGTGTCCAGTTTGCCTCACACTTTGGTCCGGGGTACCAGGGAGTGTCCATTGCCTCACACTTTGACTACCTAATCCGCCATGCAAATACCGGAGCAACCTCACGCAGTATCCAGACTCGGGTACCAGGGAGTGTCCGTAGGCCACACTTTAGCACTACCATGGGTGCCAGTGAGTGTCCAAGTTCGGCTTCACACACTTTAACGCTTCTATGGGCGTCATGGAGTGTCCATATTTGCCACCGTCGCATTTCAAAGATACCCTCACCGAAACCTCAACCACAACCACAACCGCAATCTCATCACGTCACACTTTGGTACACCATAACCAGGGAGTGTCCACCACACAATCTCAATCTCAATACTCTTTCCACACTGACCATTACTCTTTTCCACAAAAACTAACACCCACATGCATGTACTACTGACCCCACATGAATGCCATGAACTTAAACACAAGGTAAATCGCTGAATTAAAGAAACAATGTACGTACGGGGATTGATAAGTCGCAATACAACGTTCTATTCGTTCAAACACAATCAATTAAGATCCTGTTTTAATAATTTTCCCAAACAGAATCTTAACAGTCCTTAAAAGTTAAACCAAACTGTCCCTAAATACAAAACAGACAAAACCAGAATCTGCCAGATCACGCGCGCGGGCCGCTCGCGCGATCTGCCTCTTTTCCTTTTTATATATAAACTTTTCTGTCTGCCTGAAAAAGCCAAGGTCGCGCGCGCGGATCGCTCGCGCGAAAGGTCCGTCGCGCGACCCTCGCTTGCGCGACCTGCCTAAATTTCATTTTATATATATTAACTCTTCTGTCTGCCTGGGGAAACGAGGATCGCGCGCGCGGACAGCTCGCGCGAGGGGTCGCTCGCGCGGTCTGCTCGCGCCATCTTCGCGCGCGCGATCGTGGCGCGAGTTTTTACTGAGGCTTCTTCTTCCTCGCAGAAACTGCCCTGTTTCAGTTTTAAGGGTCCATTTTGACCCATTTTCAATTTCGGGAGTAATTAGGCCTTATAATATATGATTCTCTTTGTTTTTCAACAATGATTAAGAATCCATAACCAATTTAACATGATTCAATCTATAGCTCTCACATTTTATGAAATTTTAAAAGATGACAAAACTTCATTTTCAATATACTTTGTGGTATGAACAAATTAGGCTCTATAACTTGAACTATATACTCTATATACTATAATCTTTGATATTCAACTCTGAAAACGAATTTAGATTAAGTTTTGAAAATCTTGATTTCAAGCTATGAAATTCATACGTGAAATCAACCATGGTGTTTTACAAAATTAAACAAACACATAGTAACTAAACATGTAATTACATTCTTAGTGAGTTAGTAATACTCACTGAGATTAAGAGGTGAAGTAATTGTTGAGAAAGAAAGACCAAATAAGAATCCAATTGCAAGCTTGAAAGCTATGGTGATGTGCTTCTCTCTCTATAAAATTCTGTATTACTCTCTGTGTTCTCTCTCAAGCTCTCTGTGTGATTGTGAGAATGTGCAGATGTGTGTGTTTGAGAGAGTATGTGAGTATATATAGAGATCAAAACTTGGGGGCCAAGAACTTTCTAATATACTCAACAAAATGGTTTTGATTTTCCTAATTACAATATACACAGCTATACATACGTATGTGATATTCACATACACAGATTATATAACTACACAGTTAATCCAAGAGCCACATAGGTGTGTAGGGGCCAAATTGTAAGTGTTTGGGAATTTAGCTTTTAGCACAACAAACACACATGCCCAAATGTAATATCCAAACAAGGCCTTATCCAATGATGAGTTTCCATAATTAGAAATAAAGCAATTGTCCAATCAGTCACTTCCAAAATCTGTGGAAGTTCAACACAGCGTGGACAGTTTTAAACATAAACTGGTATTTTCGTGGCGCGGTGTTCGTCACAAAAATACAGAAGATTTATTTTAACGTAAGAAATGGTTTTCTGGTTTTATAAAAATACTGTTTGAGTCAAAAGGAAATATTTCCACCGTCTTTGGAATACAGATTTGAAATCCAACACAGGTATTGCTAAATTTACAGAAATTGCAGTTTTGACCCCAACAATAATTTTAATAGCAATTGAAACAAGAATTTAAAGTTTAACATATGGGAAATAGAAACTAAATAAGACTAGAAATACAGATTAAATATGATTATGTCAAATTAAAATTAAATGCAAATGCAGGTTATTACAAAATGATAGTTTAGGGTGTGAGTTTATTCAGTTTTAAAGTTTAGAGGGTGTTAGAGAAAAATGACCATAATTCATGGGGAGTTACTGTAATTTACCCAATAATTATTTATTCATAATGTCAGGAGCAACTTTGACATTCCAATAGTTATAGAATGCTTGTGCATATGCAAAGATGCTCATAATATCCTTGCTCTAAATTTTATCCTAAAATATGCGTTTAGGATTCTAAAAGCATATTTAGACTCCCAACGTACGCTTAAGGTGATTCCAGAAGGGATAATTACATTTCAGTCAACTATTTGCATAAAATTTAAAATCAGTCTATTACTTTTTTAAAACTAAAAAAATATCAACAATTATTAAAACAAAATTATAGTGATCAACAAAATTTTAAAAATGGTTAAATACATTTTGCACCCTTGTAGTTTGTCATCTGTGTTAGTTTGGCCCATGTAATTTAGAAAGTGTCACTTCAGTCCTTGTAGTTTCATGAGAGTGTCAAACAAGTCTAATAAGTCTTTTAGTGATGAATAATTTTGTCACTGGAAGTAAAAAATTTGTCACCAAATGTGTTGGAGGGACTAAAATGACACACTTATAAAACTACATGGACTAAAATGACACTTTCTAAACTACAAAGACCAAAATGACACAAAGGGCAAACTGGGAGGGTGTAAAATGTAGTTAAGTCTTAAAAAAAACATCACCTTTGAATTGTCTAATTATTTGTATTTTAGTACTCTATTTAATATTTTCAATGTTTTGAACTTGCTCCAAAACGTTGTGATGATTGCTCTCGACGTTTGCAAGACTTGCTTCCAACGTTGTGAATAGTTGCACCGGACTTTAAAACGAGTTGCTCCCTATATTTTGAAGAGTTGATTTCAAACGTTTCGCAGAGGTTCTCCACAATGTCATGTAAAATTTGATGACTTTTTTATTTTACAAAGATTTTTTATTTTTTTTTTAAAAAAACTAATAGATTGACTTTTAAATTTAATACAAAAACAAGCTAAAAGTTAATTATATCCCATTCCAAAAAATGTCTCATAATGGTTTGGTTCCCAAAAAGAAGGAAAAACAAAAAAAAAACAAAAATGCTAGGCACACATTCCAAATCACATCCCAAACCACACCCCATATTTTAAATGCATGTACTTTGTGTTGTTTGAATTTTTCACACTTTTCTGTGCACTACTTACACATCACATGGTACATGCATTTAAAGCAAGGATGTGGTTAGGAGTGTGGTTTAAAATGCGTGCCTAGCATTGCTAAAAAAAAAATAAATAAATAACATCCCAAATAATTTGTCAATTGGATCATATTAATGCATCCTTTAATTGCACCTTGTTGGAAGACGACCACGAGTCATCGACCAAACTTGAAGATTGCAAGTCTCTCATGTTGATTTTTTTTGCTCCCCCCTCCCAAAAAAAAAAAAACAAAAGAAAAAAAGGTTTCAAAAGAAAATTTGGTAACCATACCATTACTCTTATTATATCTATCTTGCTCAATTTATTGCTTGTCAAATACCAAATAAAGAAATAACAAATTGCTCATACGTACCTTGGATTGTTTGATTTGAGCTATTTCACATGAATTTGCAAAGTAAGTATTAGTGGAAATGCATAATTTTACTCAATGTTTGACTATGCTTATTGTTTTAATTGATTTTGTTTCATTTTCGTTTGTGAAAAGTGATAAAACATTTGCTTCACACACACAATGAAAACACATATTAATTTTTTTTTTAAAAAGCAATGCATATCTACTACCCTATATAAAAGAGCCTTAATAGAATTGTCAATTTCAATTTTGTCCAGATTTGTTCTTTTTTGATTTGTTTGAAATAACAGTTTTACCCTTTTCTTTTTTGTTCCATTTTTCATTAATCATTACTTTGAGTTTTTGTCATTTTGTGAGAATAGGTTGGTTATTTCACCCACAAAATAACCCTTTATTACTATTAGGCCAACTTTTAAAATTTAATTATTCTAGAAATGATGATTCAATCAACTTTTCAAACAATAATTACAAATACAATTTGGTTCAACTTTTAAAATTAAATTAATCTACAAATGATGATTTCAATCAATTTTTCAAGCAATAATTACAAATGTTTATAATTTACAATTTGGTTAAAAAAAACTCAAAAGTCAACAATTGTAGGTTGTGCCATATTTGGCACAACCTCTTTTCGACTTTGTAGTTTGTATGTTTTCGTTCTTCCCAAACAAGTCACTAACTTGTTTGGTTTGTTTTTGTTTTTGTTTTATTGGTTTTCCCAAACAAAGCACGAACATCTGTTTTCTATACCCTATATAAAAGAGCCTTAATAGGAATATTCTATAATTACCAAACAAGTCTTGAATTACTTTTGTAATTAAGGGTTGTTTGACAAGGCTTGTTTGAGCATTAGGGCATCTTTTAATGAATTTTTGGAATTACCAAACAGGCCTTCAGTTAATTTTGTAAATTATCATTTTCGACATATATATATATATACACACACATATATTATAATTTATGTATTTAAAGTGTGTACAATTATGTATTGAATTAACAAACTACCCCTTTGTTAAATTAAATTACCAAATTACCCATTTGCATTTTTGTAATTGCCTTTGTGTGTATAAATGCACATATTATTTTATTATATAAAATTTCCATTTTGCGTTTGATAACCTTTTGTTAAAGTTTAAAGTGTGTACAATTATAAATTGAATTACCAAATTACTTTTTTTTTGCCTTTTGTAAATTGCCCTTTTGTATATACTGTCACGCCCCGACGTAGCATAATACAGGAAAGCATTTAATTTCCTTTATGGACTCGTAGGTCGTGACAAGTGAGTATGACCAATTGTCCCTGCAACAAATAACTTAACAACATTTCTAGAGCAAAGGATACTAACAAAATATAACCTCCACAATTAAAACTTACTAACTATTACAGCAGTCATAAACTTAGGCACAACACGCCTTATTCAAATGTCTAAAGCTAGTTTATTACAAACCCAAATTAAAATACATAGGAAATATAAAGCAGCCTCCTGGAAAGTCTCCTGACTCTAAGTAGCATAGTCAAAATACCCTGGCTGCTCCTGACCCTGAAAATCTGGACATACAGTCCAGGACGCATCAACGCAATCAGCTTATGAAAGCTGGTGAGCAAAATAAACAAGTGCTCGCAATGTATATATAAGCATATAACCAATAGTGCAAATTAACTTTAAAAGCAATAGTTTCAAGGTTCCAATTCCAACATAAGCCATGGGGGAATAAAGAAAGCAATAAATATGCGACCATGCATGAACAATGTAATATCTCATCTTTCTGACTTTTTTCTCTCAACAAAACTCAACACAACCAAACCATTATCTCAGATACTAGGAATACTATCCGATCGATATCCAAAACAGCACACCAAACTATCGCTTCAGATACCAGGAATAATATCCGATCGATATCTAAGCCACACTCAATACCATCATTTCGGATACCAGGAATAATATCCGATCAATATCCGAAACAAGCGCCTTAGATACCAGGAATAATATCTGATCGATATCTAAACCGTACACCACACTATCACCATCGCTTCGGATATCAGGAATACTATCCGATCAATATCCGAAACGCGCGCCTTAGATACCAGGAATACTATCCGATCGATATCTAAGTCGTACACAACACTGTCGCCTCCAATACCAGGAATACTATCCGATCGATATTGAGGTCGCACACCAGACCGCCACCCTTTACTCTTTTCACGCTTTCTCACACACATGCATGTTGACACAACCCCAACCCTAATATGTATGTCAATGTTTCATAAATAACACCATTAATAAATCACAAAGCCGTATAATCATACGAGCATAAATTTTGGCCTTAGTTGTTCTGTTTCATACAATTCTTAAAACATAGACCTTTAAAACAATATATTTGCCAAACAGTTCTTTAAAAACTTTCAAAATCTTTTCCAAACAGTCCCTAATAATAAAATACAAAAACTGCTCAAACTGCCAGGTCGCGCGAGCGGGTCGCGCGCGCGAAGGGGAGAACAAATCGCGCGAGCGGATCGCGCGAGCGAAGGAGGAGGACATATCGCGCGAGCGGGTCGCGCGCGCGAAGGGGCAGAACAGGTCGCGCGAGCGGATCGCGCGCGCGAAGGGGAGGGATGGTCCGCGCGAGCGAGCCTCGCGCGAGCGGGTCGCGCGCGCGAGTTCTTGCAGAATGTCATCTTCTTCGTTTTTTTTTCCTGTTTCTGGTTTTCAAACTGAATTTTACCCATTTCTGTTTTCTGTTCGTACCAGGACATGTAATATATGGATCTCCTCGGTTTTCTGCGTAGATTAAGAATACGCGATCAATTTTAACTAATACGGATTGTATCGCTTAATTTTCACGATTAAAGTTAGAGTGTCAAAACTTTAAATCAACCGTTCGCCGCGATACAGATGAATTATTGCGTAGGATTCGAACCACAACTGATTGGGACCAATATCTTCCATTCCCAATTTACAGAATCGATTTTGATTTAAATTTTACAAAACTCCATTTTTAAGCTCCCATGGTGTGTCTATATATATACACATATATACACACATATATGAACTGAAATATACATATATAAACATGGCGAGTGAGTTTATAATACTCACTGAGGTGTTTGATACAGAGAATTTGAGACAGATAAATTCCGCCGTTAATTCCGTCGTTTAAGAATTTCTCCTCCGATCTTGATTTTGAATATATATCTATGTATGTGTATATAATATATAATCTGTATAAGTGTGTGTGAGTGTTGTTCTTGAGAGAGTAAGGAAGTGATTGAGAGAATTGAGGGAGATTGAGAGAGAATTAGAGAAATAGAGAGTGAGAGATGAGAGACTGTGAGAGAGAGAGATACCACACACATATATAACGTATGTGTTTTGGGCTCCAAGAAAGGAGAAGATTTCTCCCGGTGTGGTTGAGCTCACGTGCTCCCACACCCCAAACGCGGTATAAGGCGCAAATTGAAATTAAAACTGGTATTTTACGGTAGAAAGAAAAATACAGAAAAATAATATCAGCGTAGGAATAAAATTCCCGGTTTATACAAAGATATAGATATTGCTTTTAAAACCATAGAAAGCATTTTGGAAATTACAGTTTGACCCCAGATAATTATTACAAAGGGAAATTAAATCAAATACTCATGGAAATGAAATGCAATATTTATTTATTAATGAAAATTAAAATACAGGGTGTTACATATACAATGGTCCCGGCACGTGCGATGCACGTGCCAATCCCCCCCCCCCTTATGCATTTGAGTATAAGATATGAATTTGGTATGATATTTGAATATAAGTGAATTTTGGTATATTAATGACCAATTCCTAAATATATAAATTTTAGAGAAGAAGTTAATCAAAATGTAAATATTAGTGACCGATTCGTAAATAGCCATTAAAGTAGCCACTTTTGTTGACTTTTTTGGAAGTGAATAATAAATATCCCAAAACTTGCTCACCGAAATGCAATTACACATATTACAATATATGAATACTAAATTTGAGAGAAGAAGTTGACCAAATTGTAAATATTAGTGACCAATTCGTAAATAGTAGCCAAAATAGCCACAATTTTTTACTTTTTAAAAGTGAATAATAAATATTCCAAAAATGGCTGACCTATATGTAATTAGGCATAATGTTATTGATTGAATCATCATTATTATATTCAATAAAATTTTAAAAGTTGACTTGAATGTAATAATTCATTTGAAATGACATAATTACCATCACATAAACCAATATATCATTATGATGATGTCATACCCGTCCAGGAAAAAAAATTATTTATTTTAAAGGCATAAACGTCTTAAATGGAATTATTAACGTGGTTTAATAATTGTAGATAAGGTTGACCATGGGTCAACGGAAGGTGTCAAGAGAGGACACGGGAACATGGAAAATCATGTTGCATTGGCATAGCTAAATGACATTTATATGATTTAAATGTTATTTGACTTATCTGGTATTTTCATGAATAGTAATTATACATGTGTAGTATAATTTCTGATAGTTTTGATCTAGTTTTAGATCGTTTGAACACTGTGGTGAGAACGTGAGTGACACATTAAATAAAAAGGTAGATTGTGTAGAAATTTCATAGAATCTAGTTTTTGGACGTAATTTTGGATCCAAACAAGACTTAATCGGAAACTTTTGTAATTTATGATTTTCACTCATAAAATTATAAAATGGGCATGCGCGACGTTTCAAGACTTAATTAGGAGTTTTGAGAACTCGCGGGGTGGTAAACGCGATTTCTGGAAAGTTTGTCTATAAATAGCAAGGGTGGAAAATTCATTTAGTTGTAAACTTCTAAAAATATCGTTAGAGAGAAGAGAGAAAAGGGAGATTATTGCCATGGGCTTTGCGACGACGATCGGCGACCTTTCGTCCTTCTGTTTTCAACCAAACTTCATATTTGAACTCCCCAAGGTAAGGGCTACGTTTTGATAGTCTTTAGGCCACGTTTGGCTAAGTTTTATAAATTTCTAAATCTAGGAATTTGGGGAAAACACGTGTAAACTTGTAGGTTTTGCGTAGGATCGGAGATTTGGCGTTTAATCGGGCTTCTAGTCGTTCCCTCAAAGTTATACGACGATAGCTCGAGGTATGAATTTCTAGCCTATGTTATATAAGTGAAATACATGTTTTATATTTCGACAACGAAATTGTGATCTGGGCAAAATCCATGTGTTAATCTTAGGCCCGTTAATTATGCATGCGCTTAAATGTGAAAAGCATGTCTAATTTTACGCGAGCACGTATATGTGTTAAATGAGTATGTTTATGTGCCTATGTGGGTTAAAGGGGGATTTGTGCTAATTCACCGTGAGACGTCCTCTCGAAGGGGGAGGATTAGTAGTGACGACGGTCACTTGCCGAGAAAGGCATTACGCGACATGTCGAAGGGGCATGGGTCGTGGTTGAGTCGTAAGACTTTGGATCGGTGAATGCACACTTATTCCCTAGAGACCAATAGTTATGTGTTATGATGAGATTAAAGCATGATTTGTCATATATGCATATGTTAGAAATTGTGCACTCAGCATATAGCTGAGCAATGGAGATTTACTCCATTGTAGGTAAGAAGAAAGGAAAGAAGAAGCGTGAAGAGTGAGGCCGTGGGAATACCGGGGATCACCTTTTGTTTTATTCTTGATTTCATTTCCATATGTTGTAATAATGAAATAGTGAGCTTTTCAATAGCTAGAACCATGGATTTAACTTGGAGGTTTTAGTGTGGACTTCATGATGTTGTAATAGGTATTAAAAACTCTTTTGGGTTGTGTGGTAATGAATCCAAACTCGTGGATTCGTGGTTTGAATGATTGCTTTGTCAAATTTGAGGTTTAAAGGGATATGGATAGAGTTTTGTAAATTGCGCCAAACAAGCCTTAGCTTGTTCTGCTATTGTTTTTGTTCATGGTTAGTAAGCCTAAACTTTGTTTTTGAAAGCTTGTTATAGCTTGTGACGTTTGGATTAATGTAAGTGTGATTGGAGTAGTAGAATTGGTGGAGGTTACGTTGTTTGATGCCTTAAGCAAATTCTGCAGCTTTGGGTAGGATTCTGCTAAAGGGTCATTCGACCGGTCGAAAGGGGTCGTTCGACCGGTCGAAATACCCCCTGCCAGAATTCTTTTTCTTCCCCTTCCGAAAATTTTAAAAAGGTTTTGATTGGTTCTTAGGGTGCCTTTGGGACCCATTTCAACATAAAATCATTCGTTTTGAAAAATAATTACGTTTTCAATTTTATACGGATTTTACAACTCGGAGGGTAATGTTTTCAAAGTTTTATATACTCAAGATTGTTTTAAAGTTCTTTTCTGCTGCATATAGTTATTGTTGAGCCTTGGTGGCGTGCCACGTGTCCTATTTCCGCACATTAGCGGGATGGGTCGTGACAGATGAGTATCGAGATATATGAGTTATTATGTATACTAAAAGGGTGCATTTGTAATTACACGTTTTCCTAAAGATACTTGGTGGGCTGAAATGACAAAATTGCCCTCACACAAATCAATATATTCTTATGAGATGTGTGTATATAAGTTTTGGAGAGGGGCAAGATATGGAATGTAGGTAGTGGATATGATCGATTCGATAGAAAAGAAGGAATATTATGTATTTTTCGTTGGGGATTTCTGTCACACCCCGATTTTTGGACAACCAAATATTTAATCCAGAGCCTGTATCCGGACTATTATTCAATTACCAAAAATCACGAGAGCGACACCCTCCCATAAGCTAACAGAAAATTTATTGAAAACAGTATTTAATACTCCTTAAATAAGGACATGTGATCTTGTGTTTAAAGAAAAACTCTTTATTATTAAACATGTATTCCCAAACATCCATTTCATTGTAAAAGAAATAAAGTTCCATTATAAATACTATATCACTTTTCAATTTAAAAAAAAAACATCATTTTCATAAATAAAATGTCCACATACAGAGTTCAGCGGAAATAAAAATAAATAAGAATAAAATCTATACATCCATTGGTCAGAGTAACTACAACGCTCCCAATACCCAATATACCATATTTATTACAATTATACATACTGGCCCACAATGCCAGAAAATAAAATACAATCAAGTACAACAAAAATAAGTACAACTCCAATAATAAACAACACAACGACCATCTCTTCACCCAAACAGAAGCTCCAACGAAAATCTCCAAAAACTAAACCTGCACAAATACATTCGACTACGTTTCATATAGAAACGCCCCCGAATGTATAACACACTCGGGTCAGTCACATGACTGGTATGAGTTAAACAAAACAACAAGTCTTAGGGATCCAACTTGAACCCGTAGACAACAAATTACACTACAACACTCTTGGGTCAAGACAGGTAGTTCCACACACATATCTGGACAATAGAGTAGTTTCCATTTATGTGGTGGCAAGTAGTTTCTTGCCCAAAATCCAAAGTTACTACGAGTTTCATACTTACCCATTACTTATGGTGAGCCAAACCTGTAATACGTTAGTGGGCCCACCATCCTGCAAATTTGAATGATCATAAACCAAGCAAACAATTCTGTATACAAACCGTCCACATTTTAACTCAAACGTCGCATTCATTTTTCCACGCTTATCAGTCTTATGAAATAATCCATGTTCATTACTTATTAACTTTAAAATTATCTTTGCATTCCCTAGCTTCACCACTTGGCCACCCTCCATGGTACACCCACACATATATCCCATGTGTGCCCGGACATACTACCAACATCCACTCTGGTGCTAGTTTGGTTGGGGTATCAACCAAACCAGGTATACACACAGAAGGCCAGTCAATATGCCTAGACGTCTAACAAATAAGCCGAGCATAAGGCTTAGGCCAGCTTGATCACGAAGCCACTGGCAAAAAGGTACACTCAGCAAGTCGAGCTACCAAAAACAAAACATATCACACAACGGGGAGCGGTGAACACTAAGGAATTATGTTGCAATTATTGTTTATCGTTCGTATTATCCCAATAATTGTGAATTTCACGTTTATCACATAGTTCCGTCTTATCATCCAATCACATCTCTAACTTTTAGATGTATTCCAATTTCTTACAATAAAGGGTTTTATCAATTAACCCATAACAATCTTCCCTCAAAATTTCCAATCAAATTACAAGATCCCCAAATATACTATTCAACGAATCTATTTTACTCCTTTTTATCAAAATGACCACAAAATAAGGTCAGTTATTTCAGATACAATAATCTCAACCCAACATTCAATATTAGCATACATAAAGCACATAATAACAAATCATATTCTCCAATTTTGCACGTTTAACTACATTAAAAATTGCTACTGTAATCTTAAATTTCTGTCCAAACGGTGCAGAATCAGGAAAAACTTAAAACACAAAAAGTGTGCAGAATCACGTTTTACATAAGACACGCGGACAGAATGTTCAAATTCAAAGCCATGATTTTCTAATAATTTTCTGAAGTTTCTGCAACTGTGTAAATTAAAAAAAACGAATTTCCATATATCTCTTAATAATCATGAATATTTCACATATAGTTTTATCAAACTAACGAACTACTCACCTAACCCTTTCGAATACCCTAAGGTCATAATCACAAAGTCACACGAAGGGGAAAGAATATATCTAAATCACTTCAATCATAACAACGTGTATCGATCCATTACAAAGATCTAACCCTAACAATTAAATTTTAACATACACTACTTTACTCCCATACACATACATATATATACATACGTGTATATATATATATATATATTCGGATACACAAAGTTTAACTCACCTAGTTCGATCCAAAATTGACAACCACGAATGCTCCGCGATTCCCCACGTGCCCATGAACCCGAGACTATTCTCCTTTCTTCTTCTTCTTCTTCTTCTTCTTCTTCTTCTCTCTCTCTCTCTCTTCCACACACACACACACACACACACACACACACACGTCTGTTCTCTCTTCTTCTCTCTTTTCTTCTCTTCCCTTTTAGTTTTAATATGGGGGCTAGGGTTTATTATAAGTATATATGTACACTCCACACACAACACATGTTAATAAAACACACACAAATATATAAATCCCGTTTTTATTTTTACCCCTACATAAAAATACATCATATGACCCCAAAATGCATTGCAAAGTACTAAAATGAGTTATGAGTTACCCATTGGGTACCCATGACCCAGGTACTTAATTCTTATGTTAAATACATTGTTTAGAATATTTACGGGCCCTGTAAACACTATTAAATTATAAACACATCAATTCTTTAAAATTTAAACTTACACAAATTTATCCCATCACTTAAGTTTTATAAAAATATTCACATCGTAATTTGTACTAAAAAAATTAATACACATAGATATATAACCATAAACATAAATACCCATTGCTAATTTATCACATATAAAAATTCGGGTGGCCACATTAACATATAAAAATAAATATTTATATCTTGAAAATTACGGGGTGTTACATTCTACACTCCTTAAAGAAATTTCGTCCCGAAATTTGAAGCAACGTTATATGTACAAAACAATTATGAATAAAATTAAGCACGCAATTTCATACAAAATTGTGATTACGTTTAACTCTCAACCATACGAGACTTAGTACGTCGAGCGAATAATCCAAACAAGGAAACCCTCATATATATACCTTATTCTCGTATAGTCAATCGTCAAACGTTAATAGATATTCCAAAACACAGAGATTGATGCAAACCATGTGAATACGAACTATGCATGTAACATTCTCACATTTAATCAATGATTTAACTACATGCTCATGTTTACCTCTTACCATGTCCCGAACTTCTACTACTCAAGATACCCAATACTTACAACTCAAATGTATATCTTCAAGATCTTTCAGAACCTTTCACTATGAATAAGAATACCCGTCCAAATTAATAAGCTGTTGTAGATATAAGAAAAGCTCTGGCTCAATATACACTCCCGAAAAATAATAAGGCATATAAATTCCATGTTGAGAGATACGATAGATGTAGCAGTAGAATATCAGCCGATAATACCAGCTTCATAATAAGAAATCCAAAATACCCGTTGATAGATAAGAAATCCCAGAATACCAATAGTGATAGAATCCGCTTCAGAAAACCATAATAATCAATAGAGATGAGAAGGCTAGAAAACCAGTTGATAACATAAGAAATCCAGAAATCCAATCCTTGCCTCCAATTGCCGTACAAAATTTCTCAAGTCCGTCGTATTCACCCACATAAATATTCCATAAACGAAAATAGAACTCCCCTCGATACAACCCCAATATACCAATACAAGATACATGCACTAACATGCAAATTTAACCATTATCCTATATGCTCATACTTGGTCTCAAAAATAACATGCAGTTAATACCAAGCAAGGAAGCAAATCAATATGTACGAGCATACGGTTCACAAACTACTACTAAGATATAAAGACATTATTCACATTACAAAGCACATAGCAACAAGAAACACGTAGTAGCACATACTCCCAATCCCAAAGAAATTCGCAAACCTAAAGCTCTGACAAGCTCATAATCCACGATCTGAGAATCACTTAGACTCGCTAAGATAACCTTAAGCTCTGATACCAAACTGTCACACCCCGATTTTTGGACAACCAAATATTTAATCCAGAGCCTGTATCCGGACTATTATTCAATTACCAAAAATCACGAGAGCGACACCCTCCCATAAGCTAACAGAAAATTTATTGAAAACAGTATTTAATACTCCTTAAATAAGGACATGTGATCTTGTGTTTAAAGAAAAACTCTTTATTATTAAACATGTATTCCCAAACATCCATTTCATTGTAAAAGAAATAAAGTTCCATTATAAATACTATATCACTTTTCAATTTAAAAAAAAAACATCATTTTCATAAATAAAATGTCCACATACAGAGTTCAGCGGAAATAAAAATAAATAAGAATAAAATCTATACATCCATTGGTCAGAGTAACTACAACGTTCCCAATACCCAATATACCATATTTATTACAATTATACATACTGGCCCACAATGCCAGAAAATAAAATACAATCAAGTACAACAAAAATAAGTACAACTCCAATAATAAACAACACAACAACCATCTCTTCACCCAAACAGAAGCTCCAACGAAAATCTCCAAAAACTAAACCTGCACAAATACATTCGACTACGTTTCATATAGAAACGCCCCCGAATGTATAACACACTCGGGTCAGTCACATGACTGGTATGAGTTAAACAAAACAACAAGTCTTAGGGATCCAACTTGAACCCGTAGACAACAAATTACACTACAACACTCTTGGGTCAAGACAGGTAGTTCCACACACATATCTGGACAATAGAGTAGTTTCCATTTATGTGGTGGCAAGTAGTTTC
The DNA here is from genome assembly GCA_033977485.1 of Hydrangea macrophylla. NCBI lineage: Eukaryota > Viridiplantae > Streptophyta > Magnoliopsida > Cornales > Hydrangeaceae > Hydrangea > Hydrangea macrophylla. The sequence continues at coordinate 31,831,503 of CM066999.1, forward strand.
TTGCCCAAAATCCAAAGTAACTACGAGTTTCATACTTACCCATTACTTATGGTGAGCCAAACCTGTAATACGTTAGTGGGCCCACCATCCTGCAAATTTGAATGATCATAAACCAAGCAAACAATTCTGTATACAAACCGTCCACATTTTAACTCAAACGTCGCATTCATTTTTCCACGCTTATCAGTCTTATGAAATAATCCATGTTCATTACTTATTAACTTTAAAATTATCTTTGCATTCCCTAGCTTCACCACTTGGCCACCCTCCATGGTACACCCACACATATATCCCATGTGTGCCCGGACATACTACCAACATCCACTCTGGTGCTAGTTTGGTTGGGGTATCAACCAAACCAGGTATACACACAGAAGGCCAGTCAATATGCCTAGACGTCTAACAAATAAGCCGAGCATAAGGCTTAGGCCAGCTTGATCACGAAGCCACTGGCAAAAAGGTACACTCAGCAAGTCGAGCTACCAAAAACAAAACATATCACACAACGGGGAGCGGTGAACACTAAGGAATTATGTTGCAATTATTGTTTATCGTTCGTATTATCCCAATAATTGTGAATTTCACGTTTATCACATAGTTCCGTCTTATCATCCAATCACATCTCTAACTTTTAGATGTATTCCAATTTCTTACAATAAAGGGTTTTATCAATTAACCCATAACAATCTTCCCTCAAAATTTCCAATCAAATTACAAGATCCCCAAATATACTATTCAACGAATCTATTTTACTCCTTTTTATCAAAATGACCACAAAATAAGGTCAGTTATTTCAGATACAACAATCTCAACCCAACATTCAATATTAGCATACATAAAGCACATAATAACAAATCATATTCTCCAATTTTGCACGTTTAACTACATTAAAAATTGCTACTGTAATCTTAAATTTCTGTCCAAACGGTGCAGAATCAGGAAAAACTTAAAACACGAAAAGTGTGCAGAATCACGTTTTACATAAGACACGCGGACAGAATGTTCAAATTCAAAGCCATGATTTTCTAATAATTTTCTGAAGTTTCTGCAACTGTGTAAATTAAAAAAAACGAATTTCCATATATCTCTTAATAATCATGAATATTTCACATATAGTTTTATCAAACTAACGAACTACTCACCTAACCCTTTCGAATACCCTAAGGTCATAATCACAAAGTCACACGAAGGGGAAAGAATATATCTAAATCACTTCAATCATAACAACGTGTATCGATCCATTACAAAGATCTAACCCTAACAATTAAATTTTAACATACACTACTTTACTCCCATACACATACATATATATACATACGTGTATATATATATATATATTCGGATACACAAAGTTTAACTCACCTAGTTCGATCCAAAATTGACAACCACGAATGCTCCGCGATTCCCCACGTGCCCATGAACCCGAGACTATTCTCCTTTCTTCTTCTTCTTCTTCTTCTTCTTCTTCTTCTTCTCTCTCTCTCTCTCTTCCACACACACACACACACACACACACACACACACACACACGTCTGTTCTCTCTTCTTCTCTCTTTTCTTCTCTTCCCTTTTAGTTTTAATATGGGGGCTAGGGTTTATTATAAGTATATATGTACACTCCACACACAACACATGTTAATAAAACACACACAAATATATAAATCCCGTTTTTATTTTTACCCCTACATAAAAATACATCATATGACCCCAAAATGCATTGCAAAGTACTAAAATGAGTTACCCATTGGGTACCCATGACCCAGGTACTTAATTCTTATGTTAAATACATTGTTTAGAATATTTACGGGCCCTGTAAACACTATTAAATTATAAACACATCAATTCTTTAAAATTTAAACTTACACAAATTTATCCCATCACTTAAGTTTTATAAAAATATTCACATCGTAATTTGTACTAAAAAAATTAATACACATAGATATATAACCATAAACATAAATACCCATTGCTAATTTATCACATATAAAAATTCGGGTGGCCACATTAACATATAAAAATAAATATTTATATCTTGAAAATTACGGGGTGTTGCAATTTCCTGGAAAAAATCGTTGCATCTTCCTCTGATTCCTTATAAAAGATATTCAGTCCGGGCTCCAGGAATTGTTGAAGCCATACCCAATCGACATAATATTATTGATTGAATCCTCATTATTATATTAAATAAAATTTTAAAAATTGACCTGAATGTAATAATTACCGACATAATATTCATTTGAAATAACATAATTATCCTCCCACAAACCAATATATCATTATGATGAGTATCGAGATGTATGAGTCATTATGTATACTAAAATGGTGCACTTGTAATTACATGTTTTCCTAAAGATACTTGGTAGGCTGAAATGACAAAATTGCCCTCACACAAATCAATATATTCTTATGAGACGTGTGTATATAAGTTTTGGAGAGGAGTAAGATGGTATTTAACTAAGTCCTCTTTCAACTGTTGCATTCTTATATCTTAAGGGTATGATATGTGTGTGTGTGTGTGTGTGTGTGTGTGTGTGTATTATAATTTATTATTATTGTTTATGTATTTAGAGTGTGTACAATAATAAGTTGAATTACTAAATTACCCTTTTGAATTTTGTAAATTACCCTTGTGTATATACAAATATTAATTTTATTATATATATATATATATATATAAATTGAATATATTATTTAAAAAAAGCATTAAAGTTTAAAGTGTGCATAATTATAAATTTCCTTTCACTAATTGGAATTACCAAAAATTATTTTGCCTTTTGTAAATTATCCTTGTGTGTGTGTATGCATGTGTGTATACTTGTATATTATTTTATTCTATTATGATATATATATATATATACTCAATAACCAAATTACCCTTATGCCTTTTGCAAATTACCCTTTTGTTACCAAATTACTCATTTCCTCTCGTAAGTAAATACACTTTTGTATATATGTGTGTATATATATATGTATATATTATCTATACGTTAAAGAAAATAGCCTAAAAGTTTAAAGTGTGTACAATTATATATTGAATAACCAAATTACTCTTATGCCTTTTGCAAATATCTCTTTTGTTAAATCGAATTATCAAATTACCTTTTTATCTTTTGTAAACTATCCTTTTTTGTATATACTAGAGGAGTGTCACTCACTATGTGAGTGCGAGAGAAAAAAAAAGCGGGAGTGGCTGGTTGAGAGAAGTTTTTTTTTTTTTTTTTTTGAAATGGTATGTTAATATTTTGTGAAATTACTTTCATTAGGAAATTGTGTAGGTTTTATTGTAATTATGGTGTGAGAAAAACTTTTTTGGTACCCCTTCCTTTCTCTTTCTATATTAGTATAGATATTTGTATATGTATATATATATATATATTGTCTATGTGATATGTTATGTGTTAAAGAAAAGATCCTTAAAATTTAGTGCGTGTACACTTATAAATTAATTACTTATCTTGTGTATAGTACTCTTTTATAAAAGTTTAAGTGTATATACAATTATTGAATATGAACATTACTCAAATAACTCATTTCTACTGTCGGCGGTGCATGTTTAATACATTTAGGGTTTAATATTTGATTTCACTTGTTTTTCAAATTAAATCATTAATCTATGAAATGTATCCACAATAAACGAAGCTAAATTTTATTTCTCTATTTCGACTCAAGATTTTTTTCGTATGCATTCCGAACACAATTTCTAACTAGACAAAGAAATTACAAGTAAATGTCAGTCTATATATATAAATTGAATATATTATTAAAAAAAAGCATTAAAGTTTAAAGTGTGCATAATTATAAATTTCCTTTCACTAATTGGAATTACCAAAAATCCTTTTGCCTTTTGTAAATTATCATTGTGTGTGTGTATGCATGTGTGTATACTTGTATATTATTTTATTATATTAAGATATATATATATATATACTCAACAACCAAATTACCCTTATGCCTTTTGCAAATTACCCTTTTGTTACCAAATTACCCATTTTCCTGTCGTAAGTAAATACACTTTTCTATATATGCGTGTATATATATGTATATATTATCTATACGTTAAATAAAATAGCCAAAAAGTTTAAAGTGTGTACAATTATAAATTGAATAACCAAATTACCCTTATGCCTTTTGCAAATATCTCTTTTGTTAAATCGAATTATCAAATTACCGTTTTATATTTTGTAAACTATCCTTTTTGTATATACTAGAGGAGTGCCACTCACTATGTGAGTGCGAGAGGGAAAAAAAAAAGTGGGAGTAGCTGGTTGAGAAAAGTTTTTTTTTTTTTTGGAAATGATATTTTAATATTTTGTGAAATTACTTTCATTAGGAAATTGTGTAGATTTTATTGTAATTATTGGTGTGAGAAAAACTTTTTTGGTACCTCTTCCTTTCTCTTTCTATATTAGTATAAATATTTGTATATGTATATATATATATATATATTGTCTATGTGTTATGTTATGTGTTAAAGAAAAGATCCTTAAAATTTAGTGTGTGTACACTTATAAATTAATTACTTATCTTGTGTATAGTATTCTTTTGTAAAAGTTTAAAGTGTATATACAATTATTGAATATGAACATTACTCAAATAACTCATTTCTACTGTCGGAGGTGCATGTTTAATACATTTAGGATTTAATTTTTGATTCACTTGTTTTTCAAATTAAATCATTAATCTATGAAATGTATCCACAATAAACGAAGCTTAATTTTATTTCTCTATTTCAACTAAAGTTTTTTTCGTATGAATTCCGAACACAATTTCTAACTAGTCAAAGAAATTGCAAGTAAATGTCAGTCTATATATATATATATATAATTCTTCACGTTCAATTTTTGAATATTTTTATTAGTACTATTTATCCAGTAAGAAATTGTAGGTTTAACGTCAGTTAATATAGATATTATTCAAGGATATTTTTTCTAACACCATCTTCAGAATTATTAGAACTTTTTTTTCTTTCGTGTACACATTAAAAAAATAATAGATTACATTTTTTTTCTATCAAATCCAACGCCCGTGCCTTGCCATCTTCCTAGTAGTTGTAAATTGGGCATATTACCCTGACCAGCTCCCTTGAGGTGTAACGACCTACCTCCCTGTCTAGCAACAATATTATCCGCTTTAGGTCTAAACACAAAGAACTTCCCAGGGGGTCACCCATCCCTGGTACTGCTCTGGCAGCAGCACACTAAACTGTGAAGTTTTTTCGTGTTTAGTTCCCTCACGGTTTTAAAAAGCCTTGTTGCATATAGAGGGGCGATGAATCCTTATAAGCTAGTCCAGGAACTTTACCCCAGGCGACGTGGGACAAGCCCCCACATCTAACCTCACCTCATCCATCTTGGCCTTCCTGCCTCAGGAGTATTGGCTCTTGGTCGTCACAATCTACTTTCCTTAAGGGCCACACGTCCTCGTGTGGGACTCGCCCCACACTTCTGGCTGGGTTTCCGCTCTGATACTATAACAAGGCCTTTTAAAACCTTGAGGGAGCTAAACAAGAAAGAACATTGTTGGCCCAAAAGAGGAAACCTTAGAGGGGGGGGGGGGGGGGGGGGGGGTGAATAAGGTTTTAGCAGAAATTAACCTTTTAAATAACTTAATTGCAAATTAAAACACAATCACAAGCAATTAAGTAAAGAGAGAAGGGAAGAGAAATTTGCAAACCGATTTTTCAAGTGGTTCGGCAATCGCACCCCGCGGCCTACGTCCACCCCTCAAGAACACCTCTTGAGGATTCCTTAATCCGATCTACTTACGGGTGTAGACCAAACCGTTCCCGGAGCACTTACGGGTGTGCACCAAACCGTTACAAGAGCCTATGATCTCTCCCAAAGAAGAACGCCTCTTCTTTGCACACAAGGGTTACTAACCCTCAACCTTTACAATTGATTTGATACAAATTGAACTCTCTTTATAGAGTGGATAATACAATTGAAAGCTCACTACAATTCACTCTCCCAAAGATTACAATTGAAAGCTAGAGCAAATTGATAAACTCACACAACTAAGGCTCAATTGTGAATGATTTAAAATCAACAAGTTGTGTGATTTAAATAGATGTTTTCCAATTTATTGATCAACATAAAATGGTGTGGGAAAACATGTATTTATAGGCCTTGGAAGATTATAGCCGTTGGTGGCACATTTGGTAATTAAAAGCCCCTTTAAAAACTAGCCGTTATGCCTTTCCAGGTCAATTCAGTCGACTGGAACATGAAGCAGTCGACTGGTCCTTGAAGCAGTCGACTGAGATGTGTTTACAAAGGGTTCTGTTTGCATTCTGCACAGTTCGGTCGACTGCATCGGGCCTTCAGTCGACTGCCCCTCCCTGTTTGGCAGACTGACACATCTCCACTAAAATGGCCATAACTTCCTCTACAAAACTCGGATTTTCAATCCGTTTGATGTTTTGGAAACTAGATTCAAATACCTTTCCAACCATATAAGATTCAACAATTAATTATTTTCCAATTGGTTGGGGCATTGCTTTAAAGATGACCCATTTAAAATTTGTTTCCAAAACTTTAACTTTAGCATTTGTTTGAGCCCCTAAGAGTGTGAGATCAAGATGCCTTACAATGATGGTCCTAAACTTCAACCAAGGATGAAATATCTTCAAGTCTTCAAGCTTGATCCTTGTTGAGCTCCTTGTAATCTTGATCTACAACAATTAAATCTTATGCACACAAAGATGTTAAAACATTGATACAAAATTAATACATGAGATTATATATGAGCATGAAAATGACTATGATAATAACAAAGAATGAATCAATATGAATCATGTAATTATCATAGCATATTTGACATCATCAAAACATAATTAAATATGCCTTAATATACCTTAAGGCTAACAATCTCCCCCTTTTTGATGATGGCAAACAACCAATGAAGGATATGCCAATATAAGCACATTTGGTCATTTTCATATTATCATTCATAATGGATATCAAATGTTAAAGAACATGAATGATAACTACCCAAAAACTTCTCCCCAATACTTCTCATATTTCTCCCCCTTTGACATTATCAAAAAGATTTGGGGATAAAATACGAAGCTCCCCCTCACAATAGGCATACAAATCAAAAGGCCAAAATGATACAAAAAATAAACAAATATAACCATATGTGAGAAAATGAATATATGAGAGTGCTCCCCCTAAGCATGTGCAATGATAAATGATACCAAAAGATATGAATAGAGAGCATATTCTCCCACAAGATACCAAATAATAAAGTTGGAGAAACCAAAATCAAAGAAAAACAAACATTCAGTCGGATCAGTCGACTGAAGAACTAACTAGGGCTCAGAAATTTGGGGATAACAGAGTGCTCTGATACCAAAATATGAGAAGTATTGGGGAGAAGTTTTTGGGTAGTTATCATTCATGTTCTTTAACATTTGATATCCATTATGAATGATAATATGAAAATGACCAAATGTGCTTATATTGGCATATCCTTCATTGGTTGTTTGCCATCATCAAAAAGGGGGAGATTGTTAGCCTTAAGGTATATTAAGGCATATTTAAATTTTGTTCACCTTGGGTAGACTTGGCCAAAGTTTTTGTCAAATCATCCTTTCTCAATTCAACCTTTTCCTTTTCAATAAGTTCACTTGAAGGTTGATTGATTGAAACAAGCTTTTCTTTTCTCAAAATTTCATTTTGAGATTTTAACTCATCTAATTGATTTTTCAACTCCAAATTTTCTTTTTCAAGCTCATTTGAAGATTGTGCTTTTAAAACATGTTTTTCATTTTCAATCTTCAAAGATTCATTTTGGGATTTCAAAATATTTAACTCATTTGAAAGGTTGGAAAAATTCTTTTTAAGAGTTATATATTTAGATCCCATATTCTCCAACTCCTCATGTAACTCCTCAAATGCACATTGAAGTTCATCATAATCATGAGATTGAATAATTGAGGTTGGTTTAGAATTTACCCAAAAATATGTAGTTTCCATGGATCTTAACTCAAAATTTTTCAAAGACTTTTGAAAAAGGAAGAGCCGAGGCTCTGATACCAATTGTTGGCCCAAAAGAGGAAACCTTAGAGGGGGGGGTGATAAGGTTTTAGCGGAAATTAACCTTTTAAATAACTTAATTGCAAATTAAAACACAATCACAAGCAATTAAGTAAAGAGAGAAGGGAAGAGAAATTTGCAAACCGATATTTCAAGTGGTTCGGCAATCGCACCCCGCGGCCTACGTCCACCCCTCAAGAACACCTCTTGAGGATTCCTTAATCCGATCTACTTACGGGTGTAGACCAAACCGTTCCCGGAGCACTTACGGGTGTGCACCAAACCGTTACAAGAGCTTATGATCTCTCCCAAAGAAGAACGCCTCTTCTTTGCACACAAGGGTTACTAACCCTCAACCTTTACAATTGATTTGATACAAATTGAACTCTATTTATAGAGTGGATAATACAATTGAAAGCTCACTACAATTCACTCTCTCAAAGATTACAATTGAAAGCTAGAGCAAATTGATAAACTCACACAACTAAGGCTCAATTGTGAATGATTTAAAATCAACAAGTTGTGTGATTTAAATAGATATTTTCCAATTTATTGATCAACATAAAATGGTGTGGGAAAATATGTATTTATAGGCCTTGGAAGATTATAGCCGTTGGTGGCACATTTGGTAATTAAAAGTCCCTTTAAAAACTAGCCGTTATGCCTTTCCAGGTCAATTCAGTCGACTGGAACATGAAGCAGTCGACTGGTCCTTGAAGCAGTCGACTGAGATGTGTTTACAAAGGGTTCTGTTTGCATTCTGCTCAGTTCGGTCGACTGCATCGGGCCTTCAGTCGACTGCCCCTCCCTGTTTGGCAGACTGACACATCTCCACTAAAATGGCCATAACTTCCTCTACAAAACTCGGATTTTCAATCCGTTTGATGTTTTGGAAACTAGATTCAAATACCTTTCCAACCATATAAGATTCAACAATTAATTATTTTCCAATTGGTTGGGGCATTGCTTTAAAGATGACCCATTTAAAATTTGTTTCCAAAACTTTAACTTTTAGCATTTGTTTGAGCCCCTAAGAGTGTGAGATCAAGATGCCTTACAATGATGGTCCTAGACTTCAACCAAGGATGAAATATCTTCAAGTCTTCAAGCTTGATCCTTGTTGAGCTCCTTGTAATCTTGATCTACAACAATTAAATCTCATGCACACAAAGATGTTAAAACATTAATACATGAGATTATATATGAGCATGAAAATGACTATGATAATAACAAAGAATGAATCAATATGAATCATGTAATTATCATAGCATATTTGACATCATCAAAACATAATTAAATATGCTTTAATATACCTTAAGGCTAACAATAACAGTTGCGTGCTGCTGCCAGAGCAGTACTAGGGATGGGTGACCCCCTGGGAAGTTCTTTGTGTTTAGGCCCAAAGCGGACAATATTGTTGCTAGACGAGGAGGTGAGTTGTTACATGATGTATCTGACAAATACAGAGACCTTTCTTGTGTTATAAAAAAATGGTAAATTATAGTAACACCCCCTAAACTATGACCATTTTTTACTAATACCCCCTGAACTTTAAAACTGAACAGACTCACCCCTGAACTATCCAAAAATAAACAAACTTACCCTTGAAGAAGGGGTTTTAGTGTCAACAAATGATAGTTTAGGGGGTGAGCTTGTTCAGTTTTAAACTTTAGGCGGTGTTAGTGAAAAACGGTCATAGTTCAGGGGGTGTAACTGTAATTTACCCTATAAAAAATGACATAAACCTCCCTCTCAGTGACATTGATGTTAACACTGTTAATATTTCAATGCAATTACAAATTTACCCTTTCAACAAAACAAAATATAATATGTCAAAAGGTTGATGTCTTCTCAGTGGTGTATTTATCTAGAATCCATTTTTTCGGTCATCTTTCTTCCTCTTATATATAATGGTTTACCGACTGCCACTATAGTGGTGGTTTTTGCAAATATTACTCTTTTGCAAAATTGGGTCATTTTTATTGATGGGTTTAAATATGGGAATTGCTATGTACACCGCTACTTTTGCTATGTACACTGCTCAACTTTATAAAAGTAAAAATTTTTAAAAGAAAAATGAGTAAAATAAAAGAATTTGGGTGTACATAGCAAATATACGGGTGTACATAGCAATTCCCTTAAATATTTGTGAGATTGTTTGCGTTGGGTACTGTTATATAGCTTATATTTACATATATATTATCAATTTAAATAGTGAATTGTCAACTTATTTACATATAAATTTTCGGAAATTGCCAACAAGTTTCATCAATTATTGCCAAGCGTGGTACACTGGTACCAGTGTACCATTAATCATTGCCACAACATGTGGTACAACTGTTGAGTAATTCATAAACTAAATTTGGGATCCAAATGCTATAAATAAATAATAATTTACAATTCAAATTTGGGACGAATAGTGTTATCCAATGGGAGTTAGGGCTTTGTATCAGTAATGTCATATATGCTTCTAATTTGGTTATCAAATATTTTATCAGTTATACCACATATAGTGGTATGTGGCACTATATGTGGTACCACCGATCACTGTCATAATATATATTTTAAATTTTAAAGCATTTGAATCAAATTTGGGATTCAAATTTAGAAAGATAGCATTGTTCTGTCCTTCTTCTTTCTTTTTTTTTTCTTTTTTTTTTCTTTTTTTCTCAACAATGAAAATATTATTGAACATGGAAAGATACCATGGGCATTATAACTGAGCCAAGCAGAGGCCAAAGCAGCATGCTTAATCCTTGCCCAAAGTGGATGCTTTCTCAGTTAAAAAACACAAACAATTTTGTGTATATTAGAAAACCAGATGTGATATATATGCAAATGCTTTGGAAATCATGTCCACGGTAGTTTGGTCATTGAGGTGTAGGCATTTTTTTTATTAATTTAATTTTTAGGGGCATTTTGGTCAGTAAAAGGCTTGCAAAATTAAGAAGAGTATTTTCAGTATGTTCATATCTCAAAATGATGAACTCAGCAAACTCCCTCAAAATTTTGGACAAACCATAGTGGAAAGGTACTGGTGGTGGGCAAATAGTTCGGTTAATCGAAAACCGAATCTTACCGAACTGAATTTTAAATTTTTGTTTAGTTTTTGGTACCCTATATACAAACGGAACCGAAAAACCAAATTTTAAATTTTTTTTATTTTTTTTAATTTCAATATATTAATATACTTTATATATTACTATATATAATAAAAATATATGTATTTTTACAGTTGAAAATAAAAAAAAGTATGTTTTCTTTGTTTTTTTCAATTCGGTTAACCAAATTATCAAATCGAACCGAACTGAAATTTCGATTAACCGAACCGAAATGATCGAATTATATTTCGATCAGTTTTCAGTTCGTTAGTTCTCAAATTGAATCGGAACGACCGAATGTCCATCCCTATGGAAGGGAGGTCAGTGTTACTAAAACACAGAGTAAGTAAGTCCTTGCAATTGTCAAATATCATAAGGGAGGTCAATGTAATTTACCCTTATAAATTTTATAAATTTATAGGAGTATGTAACTTTACTTAAATGACCATTAGTCATACATTTGTACAGTCAGGCTCTAAAGAGGGCGCCCTCTCTTTAATAAAGAGAGGACTTCTGTTTTAGCCGTCGGATTGTGTTTTCATTAATGGCAGTTTTGTCAATTCACAATTTTTCAACACAATCTGACGGTCAAAACAAAGGTCCTCCCATTAATAAAGAGAGGTGACCCTCTTTAGAGAATCATTGTACATTTGTAACCTATGCCTTTTAATTTGTATTCAGAGTTTAACAAGTAAAAAAGCAATCTTAAAATAATCATATAAGATTTAGCTGACACATCTATCGTCTATGTATTTAACAATTTTGCTATATACAATGGTGTATGATACCACCAATCATTGTTATAGTATGTTGCACAATTATTAAGCTATTTGGAAATCAAATATGGGATTTAAATTAGGGAAATATAACATTATTCAAGAATCATGATACGCTTCCCTAATTTAAATCTTATATTTGATTTCCAAATAGCTTAACAATTATATCACATGCTATGAGAGTATTCAGTGGTACTAAATGCTACTGTAATTGATATAATTGACAAAGCAATTGAAAAGCAAATTTGGAATTCAACCTTGAAAAGTATAACATTACTCATGTGAAACTAGTCTCACGGTCTATCTTAATATTTTGAAAAATATAAAAAGAAAGAAAGTTCATATTGAGTCTTACTTTATCTGATTCCTAAGGTATTTTACCAGACACAGATTTTATGCAATTAAAATACAGTTAAAACGAACATTTGATTATTTCCAATGAATTCTTTTTTAACCACATAACTAGTTATTGGAGTCTCCACACACTTAGTTTGTATGGACCCTAATTTGGGAAATACATTTTTGCTCATCCTAAAATTACTCACCATTTGTTCACACTCCTTTCTTATTAGCTAATGTAATAGAGCCTAGTACTTTACACAATTAATTAATTCTCATTTAATGCTGAGCCCCACTGCATTAACCAATAAGAGAGGAGGGTGAGCAAATGGTGAACAATTTTGGAGTGAGCAAAACTGCACTCTAATTTGGGAGACAGTACAACCCCAATCGTTGGTTTTACTGAATTTGTGTCAAGGAACCATAGTATAGTTATTTCTTATTTCAATATACTATTTCTGTCTCAAATTGAAAGTTTTTTATTTTATTTTGGGATATCCATTTTAACAGTCTTCTTTAAGCCGTTAATGTACTTTAACTATACATTTTTCTGTAGATTCACTTTAACTAATAAGCTTTACAAAGCTTGTACCTACACATTTCCTTAGAAACATTCCTGCATGTAAAATATTTTTAAAAGCTTGCTAACATGTGCCCTTAGATATTAAAATGGGTTAATTACACCCGCCTCTCCTGAGGTTTGCCTTAATTACAGGGATCTCTCTCACATTTTGAGAAATTATATGACCCTCCCTTGAGGTTTAGGTTGAGTTACACTCGTCTTCCCTCCGTTAGTTGACCGTCTACCCCTTAACAGAAATTGATGATGTAAGCTATTAGAGTTAGCTATTATAATTAGTTTTATTTATATTTAGCTTTAGGGTAGTTTAGTCTTTTACTTTATATTAGGGTATTCCTAGATATACTATTATTCTCTCTTCCTTTTGTATTGTATTCATTCATTCAGTTTTGGGTTATGAGAAACTCTAGCTTTCTTCTCTCTTTTCTCTTTTTTGTTATCTTTATTTGATATATTCACATGGTATCAAAGCAGGTTCGAATCTCATCCACGTTTTTCGCAGATCCAACTGGTTCGTTTTTTCGGATGATTCTGGTTCGTTTTTGGATTTCTCGCTGATTCAGATTCGTTTTTTTTTGGATCTCGCACTGATTCGCGTTCGTTTTTGGATCTGTTGTCTGATTTTGGTTCGTTTGCTTTGTGTTATTTAATTGTTTCGTTTTCGTAATGGCTGCTGAACGCGATGATTCGCTCCAAGCGATTAGTGTTAAACTCGATGGCAAGAATTTTGCATATTGGAATTATGTGATGAAGAATTTTCTGAAGGGGAAGAAGATGTGGGGTTATATCAATGGGGATTTTAGTAAACCTATGAATGAACAGGCTGATAAATTTGCAGAATTGTTAGATGTTTGGGAAACAAACAATTCGAAAATCATTACTTGGATCAACAACTCCGTTGCTCCCTCAATAGGTATACAATTGGCAAAGTTTGAATATGCAAAGGAGGTGTGGGATCATTTGGCTAAACTGTTTACACAGTCCAATTTTGCAAAAAAGGTACCAATTAGAGAGTGATATTCGTGCCCTTGAACAAAAAAAATTTGAGTATTCAGGAGTTCTATTCTACAATGACAGATCTTTGGGATCAGTTGGCTCTCATGGAGACGCCTGAATTGCGGGCGTTTGCACCATATATCGCTAGTAGGGAGGAACAACGTCTGGTTCAGTTTTTGATGGCTCTACGTGGTGATTTTGAGGGCCTTCGTGGGTCCATTCTCCATCGTAGCCCACTTCCGTCAGTTGATTCTGTTGTCCATGAGTTAGTAGCTGAGGAAATACGTCTCAAGACTCAATTTGGAAAGGGAATTCTCCCTGACTCTACTTCATCTGTTTTAGCAGCCCCTTTTCGACCACCGTCAAACAATCAGAATAAGCCTTACTCGAGAGTTGGTAGTGATGTATGCAGCTACTGTAAGGAGAAGGGTCATTGGAAGGCTCAGTGTCCTAGGTTGGGTCGTGCAAACCAGCCCAATAGCAGCAACCAGCCTTCCAATAGTCGACCACCACAACAACAGCAACCTCAGCCTTCTCATTGGAAATCTGACAACCAATCTCAGCAGCGTTCGTATAGGCCTCCACAGCCTAACACTGCAGCAGTTGTACCACCATCAGACTCATTTGGACCCGGTTCCCCTTCACCATCCACTCCATCTATGGCCTCCCTTGCTGAGCAATTTCAGAAGTTCCTTGCCACACAGCCACATGCTATGGCCACCTCTTCACTAGGTATGTCTTCCGGTATGTCTTCAGGTATGTCCTCAGGTATTTGGGTCTTAGACTCTGGAGCTTCTAATCATATGTCACCTGATTTTTCGTCTTTTGCTTCCTTATGTCCTGTTTCCTCTTTGCCTGTTATGACTGCTGATGGTACTCCCATGCCATTAACAGGTGTTGGGTCTGTTGTCACACCTCATGTATCTCTCTCTAGTGTTTACCACATTCCCAAACTTACTATGAATCTTGTTTCTGTTGGTCAGCTTTGTGATGCAGGTTACTTAGTCTCTTTTTCTTCTACTTTTTGTCACGTGCAGGATCCGCAGTCTCAGACGCTGATTGGGACAGGCCGTAGGCAAGGGGGATTATACATCTTGGACAAGCTCAATGTACCAGTGGTTGCAGCTTCTAGTGTTGATTTGTCATCCTTTCGTTTGAGTTCATCTTCGTCTAGTTTTTATTTATGGCATTCTAGCCTTGGTCATGTTTCAGCCTCTCGTTTAAAATATTTAGCTTCTACAGGAAAATTAGGAGATTTAAAAACTCATGACATTTCTGATTGTAGTGGTTGTAAACTGGCAAAGTTTTCCGCTTTACCATTTAATAGAAGTATTTCTTATTCTCTTGCACCATTTGATTTAGTTCATTCTGATGTGTGGGGACCCTCTCCTATTACTACAAGAGGGGGGTCTCGATATTATGTATCATTTATTGATGATTGCACTCGTTACTGTTGGGTTTATCTTATGAAACGCCGTTCAGACTTCTTTGATATTTACAATACCTTTCGTGCTTTTGTTAAAACTCAACATTCTGCTGTCATCAAATGTTTTAGATGTGATTTAGGTGGAGAGTATACCTATCATAAATTTCGTGAGTTGCTTGCTTTAGATGGAACTATTCACCAGTCCTCTTGTACAGACACTCCTGAGCAAAATGGTGTTGCTGAAAGGAAACATCGGCATATTGTTGAAACTGCTCGCTCTCTTTTATTATCTGCATATGTCCCTAGTGATTTTTGGGGAGAGGCTGTCCTTACTGCTGTCAATCTAATTAATAAAATTCCGTCATCTCACTGCTCAGGTCTGTCACCTTTTGAAAAATTGTATGGGCATGCTCCTGATTATTCTTCCTTAAAGGTGTTTGGTTGTACTTGTTTTGTCCTTCGACCTCATGTAGAGCGTACCAAATTGTCACCTAAGTCTGCTATTTGTGTTTTTCTAGGTTATGGTGAGGGTCAGAAGGGATATCGTTGCTTTGACCCAGTTACTAAGAAACTATATGTATCTCGTCATGTTGTGTTTCTCGAGCACATACCTTTCTTTTCTATTCCTGATAATCATCATGAGTTGACTAAATCTGATCTCATCCATCTTGACCCATTCTCTGATGATATTGATAGTGTGCCCTCTCAAGCCCCATGCACCACTGATATTGTCTCACCTCATGGTTCTACTTCTGGTGATACTGGTACCTTGCCGCTTGATGCTACCTCCCTTCCAGAGGCCACCCAAGCACCTACTGAGACTGTGGAACCTACTCGCTATCCTGCTCGCACTCGTAAGTCCACTCAATCACCTGATTTTGTTTATTCTTGTTATTCGGATTCTTTTGCTTCATTTTTAGCTTCAGTTCATGATCTCTCTGAGCCTCTGTCATATAAAGAGGCAGCTCTTGATCCTCTTTGGCAACAGGCTATGGCAGAGGAACTCTCAGCATTGTATAAGACAGACACTTGGAGTTTGGTTCCCTTACCTTCTGGTAAGAGCGCTATTGGTTCTCGTTGGGTTTATAAAATCAAAACCAAGTCAGATGGGTCTGTTGAGCGGTACAAAGCAAGATTGGTTGCCAAGGGTTTTTCCCAGCAGTATGGTATGGATTACGAGGAGACTTTTGCTCCTGTTGCTAAAATGACTACTGTTCGTACTCTTATTGCAGTTGCTTCTATTCGTCAGTGGCATATAACTCAGATGGATGTTAAAAATGCTTTCTTGAATGGAGACCTCCAAGAGGAGGTTTATATGGTTCCTCCTCCGGGTGTTCCTCATGGTCCTGGTGAAGTTTGTAGGCTTAAAAAAGCCTTATATGGTCTTAAACAAGCCCCTCGAGCTTGGTTTGAGAAGTTTTCCACAGTGATTACCTCATTTGGATTTTCCCCGAGTGAGTATGATTCAGCTCTCTTTATTAGGTGTACCACTGCTGGTCGTATTATGCTTTCTTTGTATGTTGATGATATGATTATTACTGGTGATGATATTGATGGGATTGCAGTGTTGAAGTCTGAATTAGCTCGTTGTTTTGAAATGAAGGACTTAGGTCCACTACGTTATTTTTTGGGGATTGAAGTAGCCTGTTCTCCAAAAGGTTATCTTCTTTCTCAGTCTAAGTATACAGGTGACATTCTTGAGCGTGCTCGCCTCACTGATAATAAGATTGTTGATACCCCTTTGGAGCTTAATGTTCGTCTTTCCCCTTCTGATGGCGTTCCTTTGCCTGATCCTACATTATATCGCACTATTGTTGGTAGCTTGGTTTATCTTACTGTTACTCGTCCAGATATTGCTCATGCTGTTCATGTTGTTAGTCAGTTTGTTACTTCCCCTACTACAGTTCATTGGGCTGCAGTTCATCGTATTTTGAGGTACTTGAGGGGCACTCGGTTTCAAAGTCTTTTACTTTCGTCATCTTCTTCATTGGAGCTGCGTGCATACTCTGATGCTGATTGGGCCGGTGATCCTACAGATCGCAAGTCTGTTACTGGATTTTGTATATTTTTGGGTGATTCTCTCATTTCTTGGAAGAGTAAGAAGCAAGATGTTGTTGCTGTGTCTTCTACAGAAGCTGAGTATCGTGCTATGGCTTCGACCACCCGTGAGGTTATTTGGTTACGCCGGCTACTTACAGATATGGGTGTCTCTCTTCCTCGCCCTTCACCTATGTATTGTGATAATAAGAGTGCTATTCAGATTGCTCACAATTCAGTTTTCCATGAGAGGACCAAGCATATAGAGATTGATTGTCACATTACTCGTCATCATCTTAAGCATGGAGCTATCACTTTGCCTTTTGTTTCTTCTTCAGCGCAGATTGCTGATTTGTTTACAAAGTCTCATCCGATTCAGCGTTTTCGTTTTTTAGTTGGCAAACTCTCTATGCTTCTAGCTGCAGCATCGTGAGTTTGAGGGGGGATATTAGAGTTAGCTATTATAATTAGTTTTATTTATATTTAGCTTTAGGGTAGTTTAGTCTTTTACTTTATATTAGGGTATTCCTAGATATACTATTATTCTCTCTTCCTTTTGTATTGTATTCATTCATTCAGTTTTGGGTTATGAGAAACTCTAGCTTTCTTCTCTCTTTTCTCTTTTTTGTTATCTTTATTTGATATATTCACATAAGCGATTTTTACTTATCTAATGCCAAAAATACCCTTGTTTCCCTAATAGAAAATAAGAATATTTACACTAACCTCCCCTGATATATGACCTAATTACACAAACCTCTCTCATAACAAAAATGCTTTTTCGTTAATTTTTTTTTTCTCTCTCTTCTTCTTCCTCTCTTGTTCCGTCTCTCAACAGAAATTAATTTTTTCCAAAATTTAGAATCATCACTCTTAATTTTAAGAATGACTATATTTTCTATATCATTTTTACAGTCCCTTCAAATTTACATGAAGCACAGAAAGTTCTTTCCAACAAACCAAATTGAAGATTGCCCATATTATTTGTCATATTTATTCCATAAATAGGAGAAACTAAAAAGTAGAAGAAATAAAAAAACAAAATCCAAGAAATTTAAATTATGATATTGAAAAAAAAAAATTGTTTTTTTTTCCTCTTCTTCTTCCTCCTTTGTTCTGTCACTTAACAAAAATTAATTTTTTTCAAAAATTTAGAATCATATATCTTATTATTCAGAATGACTATATTACCCTTACCATTTTTCACAGTCCCTTCAATTTTTCACGAAACACAGGAAGTTTTTTCCAACAAATCAACTTACAGATTACCCAGATTCTATTGACCTATCATATCTGTCATATTTATTCCATAAACATGAAAAACTAATAGGTGGAAGAAATAAAAAAAAAAAAAAAGTAAATCAAACCCAAGAAATTTAAATTATTAAAGTGAAGAATTTGAAGAAATTGATAGAAATAATTTGAAAAAATTAAAAGATACACTTCTTAGTAGTATGAAAAGGTTAACCTAAATCCTTTCTCATTGCAAAAGCAAATTTGATTTGTGGATATAATAATACATATGAACAAACTGTAATTATGGGTGATAAGGGAGGTCTTTGTAATTTTTTTAAAATTCGAGGGACGTTCATGTAATTAGAACATAGTTCAAGAGAGGTTTGTATAATTTTTGTAATAACCTGCATTTTCATTTAATTTCTTGTAATTGCATTAGACATATTTAAATTTAATTTGACATTTTCATATTTAATCTGTAATTCTAGTCTTATTTAGTTTCTACTTCCCATGTGTTAAAATTCTTGTTTCAATTACTATTGAAATTCTTTTGGGGTCAAACTGCGATTATATGAAATTTAGCAACACCTGTATTGAATTTCAAATCTGTATTTCAAAACGGTGCTAATGTTCTCTTTTAATTCAAGCTGTATTTTTATGAAACCAGAAAATCACTTCTTACACTAAAATGAATTTTCTGTATTTTTGTTGTGGACACCGCACCCCGAAAATACCAGTTTATGTTCAAAACTGTCAGTGCCGCATTAAACTTGCACAGTTTGTGATTTGGACGTAAAGGTTGAAGTGACTATGCTTACTTACCAATTATGGCAACTCATGATTTACTTATGCCTTGGTTGGATATTACAATTTTGTATGTGTATTCTTAGGCCACAAGTTGTTTTTCCCAAACAACTCAAGCTTGCCCCCTACTAGCCTATACTTGACCCTTGGTGTAATTGTGGAGCTAAATGCATCAGTGAAACAATGTGTATGTATAATTCAGTATGGATTAACCCTCTTAATCTGCAATTGCTCAGAAATTAGTATGGTTAATCAATTTGTTGAGTGTGAGAGGTGGTTCTTGGCCCCCAAGTTTGATACTTGCATATATACACTCACATGCTCTCTTAAACACACACATCTGCACATTTGTAAGTTCAGTAAATTGAGAGAGTTAGAGAGTTACACAGAGAGTTCTTCAGATTCATATAGAGAGAGAAAGCTTCAATCCACCATAGCCAAGCTTAAGTGGATTTCTTTATTGGTCTTTCTTTCTCAACATCTATTTGAATCTACATTCCCAGTGAGTATTATCAACTCACTATGAATGTAATTTCATGCTTAATTTCTGTGTGTGTAGCCTAGTATGTAAAACTTCCATGGAAATTTTACGTATGAGTTTCATAGCTTGAAAACCATAACTTTTCAAACTTAACCAACATTCGTTTTTAGAGATGAATATGAAAGATTATACATCCTACATGCCATGTTTGAAGTTATAGAGCCTAATTTGGTCATACCACAAAGTATATTAGAAATTGAGTTTTGACAACTTTTAATTTCTCATAAAATTTAAGAGTGGTAGATTGATTCACGTTAAATCGATAGTGGATTCTTAATCCTTGTGAAAAATTGAAGAGAAACATATACTATAAGGCCTAGTAACTTACAGAATGGAAATGGGTCAATTTAGACCTTGTTTTGCTGAAACAGAGCAGTTCCACGAAGAAGATGAAGCCTCAGTAAAAACTCGCGCCACGATCGCGCGCGCGAGAATCGCGCGAGCGGCCCGCGCGCGCGATCCTCGCTTTCATAGGCAGACAGAAGAGTTTTATTATAAAAATGAAGATTGGACAGGTCGCGCGAGCGAGGGTCGCGCGAGAAACCCTTCGCGCGAGCGATCCGCGCGCGCGACCTTGGCTGTTTCAGGCAGACAGAAAAGTTTTTTATATAAAAGAAAAATTAGGCATATCGCGCGAGCGACCTTTCGCGCGAGCGGCCCGCGCACGCGACTTCTGGCAGTTTGTGGTTTTTGTCTGTTTTGTGTTTATGGTCTGTTTAGTTCAACTTTTAAGTACTGTTAAGGTTCTGTTTGGGCAAATTATTAAAACAGCGTCATAACTGTTTATGTTTGAACGAGTAGAACGCTGTATTATGACTTATCAATCCCCGTACGCGCGTTGTTCCTTTAATTCAGCGTATTGCTGATGTTTAAGTGCATATCATTCATGTGGGGTCAGTGGTACATGCATGTGGGTGTCAGTCTGTGTGGAAAAGAGTAATGGTAGTGTGGAAAGAGTATGAGTTTGAGTTTGTGGTTGTAGTTTGTGGTTGTGGTTGTAGTTTGTGGTTGTGGTTGTAGTTGTGGTTGTGGTTGTGGCTGTGGTTGTGGTTGTGGTTGAGTTTGTGGCGAGGGTATTGTAGACATTAAAATTTTGGTAATTACTAATTGATTAATTAATAATTAATGCAGTAAATTATTAATTTTAATCCAAATCAAGAGATTGAATTATCTCAAATATGGGACTCACAAAATACAAGTGGACTAATGTGTTGGTGACATATGTCATATACACCATATGAAATCATATAAATAATGGTTTCTAAAGTGGTGACACGTGTCAAAATCTCAAGGGAAGACTTCAAATCAACGGATAGGATGAATTGAGTCTCAAATTTAAAACTCTACACCCTAAGCCTATAAATAGGAGTCTCCATCCATGTAGAAGGGACCTTTGGGCCTTTCCATAAGTTGAGATTTCTCCACAAAAATTGAGAGCTCTCTCTTACATTCAAATCACCTAAGTCTTTCGGAAGAACAAACATCAGTTTGTTGTTCTTCAGATTGAAGTCAAGTCTGTGTAATCCGTTCTTCAAGAAATTGAAGGAAGATTAATCGTTTGTTTGTTCGAGATTAAGCCTCGGCCCTCGTTCAAGCTTTCCTACAAGCACTTCATCCGGCGTGAAGATTTGAAGGACAAATTTACGGTTCAAGAACAAGCTCCAGAAGCCCTCGAATCGTGAACAGTCAAGGAGATCGAATCAAAGGAATTTTCTTTTCATTGTAAAAGAATTATACAGAGATTGTATTCATATTTTCTGAAATCAATAAAATCATATTTGTTCCTCAATTTTCTCGTTATTTCTATACTTGAATTTTGTTGCGTACAAATTTCTGGCACGCCCGGTGGGACCTCTCTGCCTTTCATATCTTTCTCCTACATCAAAGTATCAAAATTCTACTCTAGCAACATTCAATGACATCTAAGAAGGTTCAACTTCCCAAAGATACCATGAATAGTGGCAAGAACGTTGTTACTGCAAGTAGCAATAGTAACTCCTCTGCGAAGAACACCGATAGCGTCTCCTCAGGGCCATTCACCCGTAGCAAAACAAAAGTTGCTACCTCTGCTGGTGGTCAAGTCACTTCGGTGAAATTAGCACAAGTGAAGGCCCGCGCGGTTGTCAACACTGATCCTATAGGGACAAAAACGGATGACATGTTGCTGTAGGAAAAACAGGTTTAAAATTTATTCAAACGCGCAGCGGAAAACAAAGTTCAAAACTTTTCTTGGTTGCCTGGATCTACTACTCGTTAACTCTATAGATGCGTACAGGAGAGGGGACAGGTGCATTACCTTATGGTCTTGAACCCAATTCTGATTTTTTTCCTTCTCCTTGTGTGTGCAGCAGCAACCTCTAAGAGATCTTCACCCTTATGTCTCCTTGAATGCTCCCAGAGTGGCTAGGGTTGGTGGGAACCCTAATAGTGAGAATAGGGAAGGTTTGGGAACTCTAAACAAGTTCTGCAGCAACTGGTACGTTAAAAACGATGATCACTGATTTCTGGACGTAGCTGCCCTATTTATAGATTCCCAGAACCGACCTATCTTTCGATCGATCGAGGTGACTTCGATCGATCGAACCTTCGATCGATCGAACCAAGTTCGATCGATCGAACCTGTCTAGAGTTCAATCGATCGAAACAACTTCGATCGATCGAACCAGTCTTGACAGCATCCTCAATTGCCTTTCCAAGCATTCTGGCGGAGCTAAGAGTGGGACCTCCTAGGTTCTTAATTACTGGCTCCGATTAATTATTATCCCATCTAGTCATTACTCTTGACTAAGGAATCAATAATTAATCAATTATCATTAATGCCACTATAAAATGATAATTGCACTCCAGTGCATAAGAACATAATCACACATACATAAGTGATTGCTAGACTTGTATAATATGATACGAATGTCCCTCTACCAAGCAGTATTCGTATCTATCATTGGGATGTATGTCTTAAGATACTGTCGACCCAATAGATAGTACATCTTATATTCCTCGAGTATCATTCACTACGCTTGGATTACTAAACATGTCAACAATAACACTTTGTTGACAAGGCTGGCCAGCTCTCAGTAATCACTCCTAGTGACATTCTCGAGGGAATACTTACTCTTCGTTTTATTGAAGAGGGTAGAATTCCATCTTGACAATATATGTTCCCAACGTTGCATACTTGATTTACCCAAGATACCCAGGTGTTGATCTTGCAAGACCTCACTGATTGGTAAGTCAAAGCAACCAAGCATACAACTTGCGTCCATAACTGTCTCAGGATTAAGGACATGTATCCCTATACAAGTTTTGAGTTCCTATTGACGGTGACAGCGTTTAGGTGTCAATAGGTTTAACTCAGGTCCGTCAATGCACCGAGTGCACTAGCATATTAACCAAGAGTCAAAGACTCTTATGAATGAGATTCATCATTTTACCCTGTAGACGTTAATCATGCTACAGTGTATACCTGATAAGTTATCCAGACTTATCATCCACTGTGACTTACTTGAAACAACAAGGATTTGTGGTTCATATCTCACATGTGTAATCACATACACAAATGAAACACATACAATGTTGTTTAAGGATTCCAGTCTAATATTCATCTCATAAACTAACATGCATAAATGCATTATGATATTCCATTGTCCAACTAACTGGTTTGAGGGCATATTCCCAACAAACTCCCACTTGCACTCATAACCATATAGCGTTAGCACCAACACTAACATAGTCTCTGTGACTAGTCAAAATCCTTAACCCGTAAGGTTTTGCATAGGGACTGATGATCATCGACTGAAACAATCCATAGTAAAACATCTTCATGTTATACTATATCCCTAGACAAAAGACGTCACATGACATGTATCCAGTAAAGCTAATTTGAACATTGTCCAAAAACACCATCACCCTGCATATATCCGCTAGTTCTTTCTCAAGCCCTAGAGAATATATATTTTGTGATAGTTCATAAAATTGAACATTCAATTGGACTGATATCTATAAACAACCTCAACGGTATAACTGATATCCATACCTAACATCACATACAAGGTTTATCAATAGCGAAGGCTTATGATATACCTTTCATGCGATCTCTTTCATCTTGTATCCCAAGATACAAGTCTTGAAAGAGCAATAGGTTATGTTCAAAGGTGAAAAACCTTTATCGAAATATTCTACGTTGAATCTAGCCAGCAACTTTCTGATATAGAAGTTTGAGACAATCTCATTATCTTAACTTTCTGATCTTGAATGAGCAAAAATCTTAAGATTATAGCTCGCCTCACCGAGATCATAAATATCAAGTATACTGTAGAAACTTAACCTTAATCATTGATGACATTACTTTAACATATCGCAATGATAAAGATGTCATCAATATATGGAACCATAATCACCACCACACTTCCTTTGCGCAAGGATCCTTACATCCACTTAAGCTACATCCAAACTTTAGACGAATCCAAAGTATTTTGACCAACATGTCAAAACAGATGTCCTTATCTCTGGATGATTGCTTAAGTCCGTAGACTTATGCAAATCATATGCCAGAGCTCCCTTATCACAAAACTTCAATGCACAAGGAGATTTTAGCAACGCTAAGAATTCTCCCACTAGAATGAAGTACCGATGTAGGAACGGATGAAGAGGTAGTAGATTTTAGTTCTAGATGATTTATAGATTGCTTTAAGATATAAATTGCTTTACTCTTTTATATTATCTTTCCTTTGCAAAATTTGGTCTCCAACCAACTTTTTTTTTCTATGGAAACACTACAAAAGTATTATACTTCTAATCTAGATTCAAAAGGCTCATCATTTCTTTACACGAAAGTGCTAGACATCCTTATCCAAAGTTACCATGAGAAAGAAGTCGCATTCTTTTCACAACTTTTGGGGATGTCTATCGAAAAGATTCGCTTTTGAATAAGATCCAGTACATACATTGTGGTTCCATCGAGAAAAACAAGGAACAATAGTAACTCAAAATAACTCATCTCATGACCCAGTCATATCTAAAAGAATGTAGTTCCTTCTACCTACTACACCATCCCGTGGAGGCGCACTAGGTGTAGACGATCGAGAAAGAATTTCATTCTTATCTCTATAAGACAATAAACACATTAGACAGATACTCACCATTTTGATTAAATCAAAAGCAACGATATTCTTTTACCAATTACTCTTCATTCTAAAACTTTTGAATTTCTTCAAAATTGAGGATGAAGGTGTAATAAGTAAATCTATATCAGTATCTGGAGTAGCCAAAACTACTTTACAACTCTAATGTTTATTAGCCCGCATACGTGAGTATGCCCTAATTCTATTAAGTCCTTGGTCGTGTGATTTTTCAAAAGAAAAATCACCTGATCATATTATCCTCTAAATAGGATTGACAAACAGGCAGTGGTCTCAACGACCAAAAAGTCTAGGATCCCATCCTCTACTTCCTATTTATCCTATTTAGATTAATATGATCTGATCACGTTACTCTCTAGATAGGATTGACAAATAGGCAATGGTCTCGGTAACCAAAAGAGTCTAGGATCCAATCCTTTACTCCCCATTTATCCCATTTAGATTTAATGTGATCTAACCTCTAAACCAAAGGATTTATAGAATTAGTTGAAGGTGCTATCCTTTTAGATGGTAAAATACGCATGAGTTATTTAAATACTAAGTTAGATAATATATGAGAAACAAGAGTAAATCAGTGAGATACTTGCTTGACAAGTTATTAGATCACATTAAAAGAACATTTTCTTTTAATCAACAATTTCAGTACCAAAATCAAAAGAATAGATATTATTCATTAATTCAAAACTGAAATCCATCTAATAACTCCATAAGTTTTATTACAATATAAAACTACTAATCTAATAGCAACTCTTGCATTAGATCCCAAAAGCAATCAAGATCTTCAAATCACTGCACATTCTTATTTTTCCAATCCCCTGCAACAATTACAGATATAATCAGAAAATTTAGAATCAGTGCCCCAAGTGGTTGAAGTATCAGTTTTTCAACTTACTTCAAAAACTAGTGATTAGATCATACCTTGCCTTTTGGCAGTCAAATATCCCACACAGTTCCTTTTCCAATGCCCTCTCATGCCACAATGAAAACACTTTCCTTTTGGCATAGCACCAGCCTTTCCCTTTCCAAGTCTTGCCTTCTTCCCAATAGTTGGGTTAGGCTCACCTATCCTTGAGCCTTGCTTCTCATTCTTTAAACATGTGCCCTTAGGCTTAGTTCCAGAAGATGAAACCATTCCAATGTTCTGAACATTTGACTCCTCTTTGACTATATCCATCGTTGCCTCAAGAGAGCTCATTAACTTACTTGTTGAAAAAACTGTTTTACTCATTTTAAAAACCTTTTTAAATTGAGTGAATGATGAAGGCAACGAATGCAAGATTATGTCAACTTGAGTCTCACCATCAATGTCGGAACCCAGAACTTCCATTACTTTGAAATAAGTAATCATTTTAAAAACATGCTCTCTTATTGAAGTTCCTTCCAACATTCTGGTGTCCATGACTAACTCCAAGGCTCTAAGCCTTGCAGTTCGGCTCAGCTCCCCAAACATCTCCTCGAGGTTCAATATTATAGCACAGGCAGTGTTCAAAGGTTGATGTTGCTGCTTCAACACATCAGACAAAGAGTCTAAGATGCTAGAGTGAGCTATACCATCAAATCTTATCCACTGCCAATATTGATCCGCAAGATCAGTCGGGGTGTCATGGCATGGAATAGGTGGACAGGGAATGGTAAGAACGTATTTACATCCATTAGCAGTTAATAATTCATCCAGTTCTAGTTTCCATTCAACGTAGTTATTTCCAATTAGCTTATTCTGGATCATGGTTATAGCAACTGGGCTAGACATAACGAATCTAAAATACAAATAATATAACAGAGTTACATTATGGAAATCATAAATATGACAATTTATATGATACATTGGAATTCCCTTAACCAATTCATTAATTGTCTTCAGGATGTCAAGCCTATGAAATTAAGTCTCCGTGTGGCGATCATAACCTCATAGCCTGATTGGAAAACCCATCATGAATGTCATGCAACTCTTACAAAACAATTCATGACTCCTGAACTTTTGGTCTCTAAGTTTCTGGATAATGCTCCGTGTGGAATCCCTTACCCATAACTTAGCTAGTGTTCACCATTAACTAGAATCCAATGACAACCGCCTCAAGTAATGCCTCAGTGTAGTGGTCACCCTCTAACGCGTCTCATTGATTCTATCCTAAGGAAGTTCATATCTAGTAACCAATGAATAGTCTATCCTCCGTATGGAATGATCACCCATGGCTGGGTGACACAGAATATACTATCCATCTTACAATGAACCGTTTATGGAAGACCGTGGGAGTTATAAAATAAGTCCCTCTCCCACTAGATTTTTATAAGAAGTTCATATCTAGTAATCAATAAGAAATACCCTCCGTATGGAATGATCACTCATAAATGAGTGACACAGAGTATTTCTCATACTTACAATGAACTAATAGGAATTTTTTAATTTCAAAAAAATTGTTTCTTCACATTGCCCATAAACATCAAGTGTTTGCTAATGTGTTGGAAAAAAGGTTTTTGAATTTCATTTTAGAAAACCTGTTTTACGTGCATGCAAGTAGTAACAATATATAAAATGCCAATCACAACTAAGCACATAAAACCAAAACTAAAATGGAATAAAGGCATTCAAACGATGCCTCTATCTCCCATGGCTCTATCTCCATAGAACCTCCTTCTTGGTTTGGTCGCCTCCAGCTCCATCTTCATGGACAACGGCTCCTTGCTCCATCTTCATGGAATTTCTAATTCTATTACATTGGTCCTATGCTTCTTTCGAAGCTTACAATTTTTCTAGAAAAAGAAATTGTAACAATTAAATAAAAAGGCTAGGGAAACCGGTGCGACTTTCCTTTTCGTAGGATTGAAGTCGCAGCGCCCTTTACATATGCCTTAAAACCAAACCAATAATTAAAAATAAACACCAATCTCAAAACATTTAAACACAAAAAATTAAAAGACTTGGTGCCACGGGAGATAGTGACTAACTTGCTGCAAAAGGGTTAGTCGTACGCACATCCATGCATATATAACAATAATACATAACTATTGGAACCCCTAATTGATTCACAGAGTATACAAACTCTTTACATACTGTTTTAGAACTTCAAACATCATCAAACCTCTCTGTCACATTTCGATCGATCGAAGACCGTTCGATCGCTCGAACCTTCGATCGATTGAACTTTGTTCAATTGCTTGAACATTCTGTTTCACACAGTGATTTGAAAAAATTACAGAATATTTTAAAATTAAAGTATTTAATTTAAAAAAAAAAAAACTTTTAAAACTGAAAAACAGAAAACCTGACAAAGAATCTCTCTCGATCGATCGAACTACACTCGATCGATCGAACATCTGAAACGTTCGATCGATCGAAACCTGTTCGATCGCTTGAGTACAGATAATGTTCGATCGATCGAGACTACTTCGATCGATCGAACCCGCCTTGCATCCTATGCAATCACAGATTTGTATCCTACTGCGATAACACTGCAGAAACAGATCTGTGATGATACAGTTTCGAAAACAGTTCTAAAATCAACATGCAAATCAAAACTAGTGTTCCAAAAACACATCTATAGATCCAAGCGAGCGTGGCTCTGATACCAATTGTAGGAAAAACAGGTTTAAAATTTATTCAAACGCGCAGCGGAAAACAAAGTTCAAAACTTTTCTTGGTTGCCTGGATCTACTACTCGTTAACTCTATAGATGCGTACAGGAGAGGGGACAGGTGCATTACCTTATGGTCTTGAACCCAATTCTGATTTTTTTCCTTCTCCTTGTGTGTGCAGCAGCAACCTCTAAGAGATCTTCACCCTTATGTCTCCTTGAATGCTCCCAGAGTGGCTAGGGTTGGTGGGAACCCTAATAGTGAGAATAGGGAAGGTTTGGGAACTCTAAACAAGTTCTGCAGCAACTGGTACGTTAAAAACGATGATCACTGATTTCTGGACGTAGCTGCCCTATTTATAGATTCCCAGAACCGACCTATCTTTCGATCGATCGAGGTGACTTCGATCGATCGAACCTTCGATCGATCGAACCAAGTTCGATCGATCGAACCTGTCTAGAGTTCAATCGATCGAAACAACTTCGATCGATCGAACCAGTCTTGACAGCATCCTCAATTGCCTTTCCAAGCATTCTGGCGGAGCTAAGAGTGGGACCTCCTAGGTTCTTAATTACTGGCTCCGATTAATTATTATCCCATCTAGTCATTACTCTTGACTAAGGAATCAATAATTAATCAATTATCATTAATGCCACTATAAAATGATAATTGCACTCCAGTGCATAAGAACATAATCACACATACATAAGTGATTGCTAGACTTGTATAATATGATACGAATGTCCCTCTACCAAGCAGTATTCGTATTTATCATTGGGATGTATGTCTTAAGATACTGTCGACCCAATAGATAGTACATCTTATATTCCTCGAGTATCATTCACTACGCTTGGATTACTAAACATGTCAACAATAACACTTTGTTGACAAGGCTGGCCAGCTCTCAGTAATCACTCCTAGTGACATTCTCGAGGGAATACTTACTCTTCGTTTTATTGAAGAGGGTAGAATTCCATCTTGACAATATATGTTCCCAACGTTGCATACTTGATTTACCCAAGATACCCAGGTGTTGATCTTGCAAGACCTCACTGATTGGTAAGTCAAAGCAACCAAGCATACAACTTGCGTCCATAACTGTCTCAGGATTAAGGACATGTATCCCTATACAAGTTTTGAGTTCCTATTGACGGTGACAGCGTTTAGGTGTCAATAGGTTTAACTCAGGTCCGTCAATGCACCGAGTGCACTAGCATATTAACCAAGAGTCAAAGACTCTTATGAATGAGATTCATCATTTTACCCTGTAGACGTTAATCATGCTACAGTGTATACCTGATAAGTTATCCAGACTTATCATCCACTGTGACTTACTTGAAACAACAAGGATTTGTGGTTCATATCTCACATGTGTAATCACATACACAAATGAAACACATACAATGTTGTTTAAGGATTCCAGTCTAATATTCATCTCATGAACTAACATGCATAAATGCATTATGATATTCCATTGTCCAACTAACTGGTTTGAGGGCATATTCCCAACAGTTGCAGCTCAAGAAATTTCCAGTTGTTACAAAGGATGATACCGCGAAGAACTTGTCAGCATGTTCATCTCGCTCGGTCTACAGGTATCTT
This sequence comes from Hydrangea macrophylla, assembly GCA_033977485.1. Lineage (NCBI taxonomy): Eukaryota > Viridiplantae > Streptophyta > Magnoliopsida > Cornales > Hydrangeaceae > Hydrangea > Hydrangea macrophylla. The sequence continues at coordinate 31,861,687 of CM066999.1, forward strand.
TGAAATGCGACGGTGGCAAATATGGACACTCCCTGACGCCCATGGAAGCGTTAAAGTGTGTGAAGCCGAACTTGGACATTCCCTGGCACCCATGGTAGTGCTAAAGTGTGGCCTACGGACACTCCCTGATACTCGAGTCTGGATACTGCATGAGGGGTTGCCCCGGTATTTGCATGGCGGTTAGGGTATTCAAAGTGTGAGGCATTGGACACTCCCTGGTACCCCGGACCAAAGTGTGAGGCAAACTGGACACTCCCTGGCGCCCCGTTGCTAAAGTGTGGCTATCTTAGTGTTTCAAAGATACCAGGAGTAAGATAGTGGGTTATTGGGTTTTGTCGAGAGAAAAGAGCCGGTCAGATGAGATGGTGCATCGTTCCCATACACGGTCACATATGTGTGAATTTATCTTTTGAATAATGTTGCGGTTGTTTTCTAAACAAGCTCTTTATCTTAAGTATAAATTGTGAATTTAAATGGGTATTGGAAAATGGTAAATGAGTATGTTTTACATTTAAAGTTATGTTTTTAATACTCACCAGCTTCTCGAAGCTGACGACGTTGATGCGTCCTGGACATTCGTGTCCAGGCTTTTCAGGTTATAACCAGGAGGAATCGTACGACTATGCTAATTGAGAATGGCTGCTTTTGGAATGAGAGAAACTGTTTATTAATTATATGCTTTAAGTTTTATGTTCAAGTTTTAAACTGTTTTGTTTTAAGGATGACTGTAAATGACACTAAGCTATTGTTTTATTTCAAGGCGGTCTGTGCCTTTAGATGACCCGTGCTGTAATATGTAATAAGTTAGAAAATTTTTATAAGCCTTGATTGCTCTGCTCTGATTATTATGTTTTGTTGTTCGACGTTTGGGACGGAATCGATCCTTCAAACTGTCGCGACCTACGGGTCCATAAAGGAAATTAAACGCTTTCCTTATTTATGCTACGTCGGGGCGTGACAATTTTATAAAGGGGCATTTTGGTACTTTCATTTAATCCGTCATAGACGTTACTCAACCGTTAGCGAGAAATGAGGTCCGTGTAATTTCTCAAAATACGAGAGAGGTCTGTTTAATTAGGGCAAACCTCAAGGGAGGTGAGTGTAGTTAACCCTATTAAAATTTTCATTTGAAATGCCGATGAAATTGAACAAAGATCAATTATGAAAAGTAATGTGGCCAACAATAAAAAGTGGTCCTAGAAAAAGTTAAAAATTACAAAAGCAACTCTTAAATCTTAATTGGGACAGATGAAGCATAATTAATGTGACAGGGTGGTCCTGCAGTAAATACCAAATAGTCCCATAATTAGCATAGTCAAACTATGATACCTTCACCATGAGGCAGTTGGCCCGAAGGAAAATGGGCTTTAGTCGCTTAAGTAAAGGTCTCAAGTTCGAGTTTTTGTGAATACAGAAAACTATTTTGGCGGAGGTCTCCGTTTCAGCGTCTGACCATACCCTAAAAGATTATTCCTGGGCGGAAGGTCCGGCTGGGGATACCTTGGAAAACTGAAAAAAAAAAAAAAAAAAAAAAAAAAACCAACTATGATGCCTCCGTCCAATTTTTTTTGGGTGTTTATGTACTTCGCCCGGCTAGGGATACCTTGGAAAACTGATAAAAATAAAAATAATAAAAAATAAAAAAAAAACCCTAACTATGACGTCTCCATCCAATTTTTTTTGGGTGTTTATGTACTTCAAGTTGATTACTCATTGACCAACAAAAAAGACATTATAATATTATTAGACTGAAATTTCAATTAATTTTGTCACACAAAAAAAATAAAAATGCATGACTTCTTGCGGCATGAAAAAATTACACCGACCTCTCTCGGATTATATACTTTTGAGCAGGGGCGGAACCAAATGGAGACCGGGGGGGTCACGGCCCCTGCAAAAATTTTGAAAATTTTGAGGGTCTATATAGAATTTTGAAGATTTGAAAATATTTTATATAATGGTCCCCCCAAATTTGTGACTTTACATGTAGAGGTTCTTAATACATAGTGTCCATTTGACTTTCATTATGTTAAAATGGTGATGTGTTAAAAATAACATTGCAGGATTAATAACAATATCCACTAATGTGACAGTGTGACATTAAAAGTCCCTATTAATAGTGAAAGGGAAGAGTAATATCCCCTTATTCAGCTCAGGAGATAAACAATGTCTAAATCAAATTTGCCACAACTACTTATTCGACTCTTTGTCTCACTTAAAAATAAAAAATATGTATAAGTGACCAAAAAAAAAAAATTTCGGGGGCAGCACCCCCGCATGGAACTTGGCCCCCCCTACCACAAAATCCTGGGTCCGCCACTGCTTTTGAGTAAGCGTTTCTTCACTTTTGTTGGTCAATAGTCAATTTACCGTTAATCTTTTTTCATCATGCATAACCAATTTACTCTTATCAAAAGTTAAAAATTCTATAGATTTTTTTCCCCTAATATGCACGTAAATGATACTATCATATTTGTGTTTTCTAATAGTCAAATAGTCTTTTCCTGAAGTGTTGACTTTTAGGTTCAAGATTATGTTTTTTTTTACGAGTATATTGATACATTTGCATGCACTATTAACATTGTTACAGTTCTATTACTCACAAAGAAGTCAACATAATTTCGTATGTTATCAAAAGACATCCAAATATTTTCATTGAACGAATGTTGATTACAACTTAATATTAACTCTTCATGCACACTAATAAAAAAAAAGGAAAGGGTACACTAACAAGGTAAATAGGATATGCTCAGACCAAATTTTAATTTCTATGTGATTTTTGTGAGAATTAAAGTTCTGTTTATTTGACAAAGAACCATTATTTTTTATTTATTTATTTATTTATTTTTAAGTTGTTCGATTGGACGTAGACTCCTGTGCAGCAAATAATCACTTGCCAAACACACGAAATTGTAGAACCGGTTCAGTTATGAGCTTCAGAACAAGTATTTAGCTTTCCCAAAAAGCTTCTAAGGGAAAAATAAAATACAAATATGTTTATAAATTGAATAACAATTGGTGATTAAACTTTAATACTTTGCATGATTGGTGAATTAATGGTGATCCATACGTTTAATAGAAAATTCAATAAGGTCATTGTTCCAAGATTAATTAAAGTCAAATGTACAATGGTTTGTTAGAAGAAAACCAGAAAACACTTTTAGTTTCCATTACAAGTTACAATTATTTGTTGACAAACCTTCCACAGCTTTTAACTTGTTTATCTAAGCAATTGAAGGTCGACTACTAAACAAAACTCTACACATGAATTGTATTTTTATGCTTTCCTTCTTTAGGAAAGGAGAAAAAGTTCAAAATAATTAGTTTAGAAATCACACTTTGCGCCTTAAAAAAACAATGACACCATTAATAAGCTTTAATTAGGTTTAAAAAAAAGGTGGGGTTATTCCCACCACTTTTTCTTTTCTTTTTCCCTCTATTTACACCACTATTTCTTTGTTTTAATAGTTTGTAAACACTAAAATCCTAGAAAAACATATTCTTTTGAATATACCCAAAATACCCTTTAAAAGCCAATCAATATCTTTTGCTTTAAAAGCAATTAGTAGTTTTGGGCATATCAATCACATTTAGGGCTTAACTTAAGACATGACAATTAAGATAATCAAGAACAAAAGCTTCCTCATTGTAGAAACTTAATTCCTCATTGATCTCTAACCAACCAATTTTGTCTAAGGGTGTACAGATTAACCTAAGAATGATCCCAAGCATATTTATCTCATCTGATATGCAACAATCAATGGGTAATCAAAATAATAGGGAAGAGAGACTGAAAAGATAAGTGGAAGAGAGAAAAGATAAGAGGGATCGAAACTGAGACATAAATATTGACCTTGCAAAGCCACTACACTGGTGAGGGAGGTGGTGACAACGACTTCCGGTGGGGTATGTCGCCAGTGAGTCAGTCGGCGATGATGGACGTTTGGTGGGAGGCATTCGCTTTGAAGAGACAAGCCAATTGTGAACTGTGTGTGAAATAAAATTGGCATGTCCTAATTGGCTTTTAAAGGGTATTTTGGGTATATTCAAAATAGTATATTTTCTAGAAAAGTAAATAATTTTTCTGTTCACAAACTATTAAACAAAAAAAAAAAAAAAAGTGGCGTAAATAGCAACAATCAAAAAAGTGGTGGGAGTAGCCTTACAGCCCACCCTCAAAAAAATACTAATATAATTTCATGCACATTTCATTTTAATTTAAACAAAATAAAAGAACAAACACAATATCTGTATGTTACCTATAATAGTTCATAAGATTACATGATTTTGAAGAACAATTTTCCTTTCTTATCGGATAAACTGCATTTTGCACTCTAGTTAGAATTGTAAATTAATTTACGTTTTAGTCTTTCATCTCTCAATGTAGTAATTTGATCTTTCAATTTTCATGTAAATTGCATTGTCTACCTTTAATTGAAATAAAGTGACCAAAACTCATCACGTGGTGCCCTATGGTGCAATGCCAATCTTGTACGGGATGGATTTCTGGTACTTTCTCATAGGAATGCAAATGAACGGTCGACATAAGAATTGGTCTAAAAGTTCAAGGAGTGGTATGATCTTCACTTCTCCTGGAAGAGGTGGAGGGTTCAACTCTTCCTTAGGGGGGGAGTCTTCTGTTTTTTTTCCCCCTTTAAATCTATCAACCAAACAGATCCTAGACTGTGGTCATAAAAAGAATAAAAGATAGAGAATAGATAATTTTTTTTTTTGAGAAGTTCTTTCGTGTGGTCGTCACACAGGGACGGATATATGTAGTAACAAGGTGTCATTTTATTATATTTTTGGCGCCAATTAGTATAACTTCTTCTTCCTTCATCTGTCCAAAAATATATATATGCATATATATATATGAATAGATCTAAAAAAATTGTCTCGAGGGGCTCTTCCCCCGAACCCCCGTAAAATCGTAACCAACCCCCACCCCCCCCCGAACAACTCCAAAATTATTAAATCCCTGCCATCACACCTCATCGCGGTGATGTGGTGTGATGCGCCAAAAAATATGGGGTCGTGTGTGATACAAGTATTGGGTATGCATGGCTTTGTTATTTGATTTGAAGTCAACAACTACTTTCATGTTGCTTATTAAAAATAAGGGTCATATAAACGCATAGGGTAAATATCATTGACCTCCCCTGAGGTATGACATAATATCAGAGACCTCCCCTGGGTTTTGAATAATATCATTAACCTCCCTTATTTTCAAAATCTTGTATCACTGACCTCCCCTCCATTAACTTCCGTTAACTTCCGTTAATGTTTTGGTTTTAATTGTTTCAAAAATAATTTTTGATATATATTTAATTGTTTGAAATTCTGTAAAATAGCAAAATAATATGTCCATTTTCCAGTATTACTCCTCGATTTATTTAAGTGTCGTAATAAGTATTTTAATTAAATTAGTAAAACTAATTGATTAAAAATAACCACCTTCAATATTGATGGAACCACTTCAACATCCTCCAATCAAAAAAATCTAGTAAACCCATTGCAACATGTATTTGTGAAGTATTTGGAATTCAAAATTTGGGAAATACTTTGAAAGCATTTGAGACTTAGGGTGTGTTTGATAAAACTGAAAATTAAGTACTGAAAATTAAGTGCTGAATTTAAGTATAGAAAATTTTAAGTGATTTGTATTTGCAATACTGAAAACATTGTTTCAAGAACTAAAACAAATTGCATTCAGTGAATATTTTCATTAGTGAACGTTTTCAGTGGGTTTTTGGCTGCTTTTTCAATTAAGTGGTACATTATCAAATGCACTGAAAAAAATTAAGTGCTGAAAATTTTCATTTTCACCGCTTAATTGGGTTATCAAACACACCCTTAGTTGTTAAGTAATGTGCGTACATTTTTAGTCAATTAGTTTTACTTATTTAATTAAAATGCTTATTGGCATTTAAATAAATCTAGGATTAATACTGGAATATGGACATAATATTTTACAGAATTTCAAACAATTAAATGTATATCAAAAAATATTTTGGGATGCACTTTTGGGAAATGACCCCACTGCCACATCATTTTGGGAAAAAAAAATTTGGGAAGCATAGCATTACTCTATTTATTAAACTAAATAAAACAAAAGTAAGGACCCTGTTTGTTTGTGACATAGCAATAGAACGCCAAACGCACAAGCAGAAGCTTGTTTGCCAAACAACACTCAGATTTAGCAACGAAAGTTAACGGAAGTTAATGGAGGGGAGGTCAGTGATACAAGGTTTTGAAAATAAGGGAGGTTAATGATATTATTCAAAACTCAGGGGAGGTCTCTGATATTATGTCATACCTCAGGGGAGGTCAATGATATTTACCCAAACGCATATTATTAAGGTGTCATACAACATTCGCATAATAACATTGTGTGACGGTCTCATTGAATAATTTGCTCAAAAATTTTTTTAGGTGTAACTAATAATCCCTTATTTAGGTTTAACTTTAATATGAAAAACAACAGGGGTGAAAAAGTAAATTACAATTTGGGAAGAGTGTAGCTTCACACTTCTCACGTCTCAGTTTCACTCTCTCTCCTTCCTTTCTCTCTCTAAAAAGTCTCAACTAAAACTCTCTCTCTCTCTCTCTCTCTCTCTCTGATATTTTCTCTTTCCTCTTCCTCTCCACTTGTCCTCCATCTCCAATCAACTAAAGCAAGCACCCCCCTCCCTCTCTCTCTCTCTCTCTACTTTCTCTCTCTATATTACCACTCTGTATCTCTAGCTGTCTCTCTCTATACTGTTTAAATGCAACTGATCTGAGCTTCTCTCACACACTCCCCCACTCTATATTCTTTGCTCTCTGGCCGTTACAGAGAGAGAGAGAAAGAAAGACAAATTCACTCTCAAATCTCTCTCTCTCTCTCTCTCTCTCTCTCTCTACACTTATACTTTGATTTTCGTGTCTGTATCTGTGATCGTTCATCGAACTCTGATTCCCGATCTGATCACTTTAATTTTCACGCAAATCATCATAGATTCATCATTGTCATGCGATTTCTGTGAAATGTGAATCAAAACTGTAATTCTCCACAGAAACGATTCTACTTTTGAAGAGTAATCGTAGAAGCTGAACAAATATATATATATATATATACAAGGATGATGTTAGATCTTAATGTTGATATAATCTCTGTTGATTCAACTTGCGATGAAAACGAGACGGAGGCTACAACCGACAACAAGTCTTCGGAAGATTCTGGAACTCCGAATTCTTCGATCGTCAACGTCGATGAAGCTCCGAGTCTCGCCGGAGACGACGACTCGAGTTCTACTCATACCTTCTCTGCTTTCGATTTCGACATCTTAAACAAAGCCAAATATGCTCAAATTGACGACGCTGATGATGAACGGAATTGTAATTCGGCGTCGGCGTTGGCTACAATGCAACTTTTTCCGGCGGCCGGTGATAGAGGGGTTTGTGAAACGGTGGAGTTTGGGTTAGGGTTCGGATCGTCGTACCTGGTGAGGCCTCAATGGTTGAATCTCTCGGTGCCGGCGGATTCTGGTTCGGTGCCGGAGCTTAGAGCTCTTCAGCAACATCCGCCGCCGGTGAAGAAGAGCCGCCGGGGACCGAGGTCGAGGAGCTCGCAGTACCGTGGTGTTACGTTTTACCGAAGGACGGGACGATGGGAGTCACATATCTGGTAAATTTAAGTGTATTTGTTTACGAATTTGTGTACATATACATATACGTGTGTGTATGTATGTATATATATATATATATATATATGTACTGTTATATGAATGTATAACTGGAATTATGTGCCTAAATTGATGATCGAGACGATTTATCAATTAAACGGTGTAATAAGTGAATTGATGAATTTCGATGATCTTCATAGTCGAAGGTCCAGTTATTACATGATCTTAATTGAAATTTTTGTGTGTTTTTATTTGTGTACAGGGATTGTGGGAAACAAGTGTATTTGGGTAAGCAAATAATCTATTTGGTTGATCTCATTGTAGAAACCTATATACGAATTGCTGCTTGTTAAAATGAGGGTATTATCAAATATATAAATATATATATATATATGTGTGTGTGTGAGGGTATTATGATTAATTTTGGTTTTGGTTTTGGTTTGCGTTTGCTTTAGGTGGATTTGACACTGCTCATACTGCAGCTAGGTAATTTCATTTTTTTATTTTTAAATCAAGACAACTGCTCTCCTAATTAATTTGAATTGTTTTGTGGGTTTTTCTTATTTTTTGTTTTATGATATCTTTTCAGAGCATATGATCGGGCTGCTATCAAGTTTAGGGGAGTTGATGCTGATATTAATTTCACTATAACCGATTATGCAGATGATATGAAACAGGTGTTAATGACTTAGATGATGTAACTCCTAGTTTACCTTGGCCAATTTATATATTGGATGTTCATACTTTATTTTCAATTTATTTTGCAGATGAAAGACCTGTCAAAAGAAGAATTCATACAAATACTTCGCCGTCGCAGCACAGGATTCTCGCGGGGAACCTCAAAATACAGGGGAGTGACCCTTCACAAATGCGGTCGATGGGAAGCCCGAATGGGTCAATTACTTGGAAAAAAGTGAGAACCCTTTATAGTTTATACAAACTGTAATTTTTTAGATGATTTTCTGGGTAGAAAGTAGAAACTTAGATGGTGGAAAACTCTGATTTGATTTGCACAAGTTTTATCATCTGGGATATATAACAAAATATAGACTGGTTTTTCATAAAATAAATATTTGCCGAGTCCTCCTTTCTATCCATAAGATTATGATGTTTGCTTGCAGGTATATATATCTTGGGTTGTTCGAAAGCGAAGTAGAAGCTGCAAGGTCCTAGACATGATTTAAATCTCCACTTTATCACTCTGAAATCTCAAATATTCTATTGTGCTTCACCCAACAAAATCTCCAATTTCATTTCTGAATCCAGGGCTTATGACAAAGCGGCCATCAAATGTAACGGAAAGGAAGCAGTAACCAATTTTGAGCCTAGTACCTATGCAGAAGAAATTGTTTTGAATGCCAATACTGGAGGTAGTTTGTGATCATTACTACAGTTAATTTGATTGATGAGAACAACGTCACATTACTCTTTTCGTATGGTGCAGGCAGTGATCACAATCTTGATCTGAACCTCTGGATTTTGTCCCCTTCAGATGGTTCAAAGGGAAATTCGCATTGTAGTTGTGCTGCTAGTGAAATGCCTGATGGGAAAAGGCCAAAGGTACTATTAAACAATATCTTGAACTTAATGTTTGCCCATACATCTCTTTCTTTAATTCCCTTCTGAGGTTGAAATTTCGTTGTCTAAGCATTGCAATTTTTGAAAACTTCAATAGAAATTCCTATTTTTGATATCTTCCGTCAACTTTGGCCATAGAGAGCATGTTATTCCATTTTCAAATCCTAAATAAGATAAATTGCCACCGTCTTACATGAAAATGGGTAAGTGTGTCGGGTGCGGGTACTTGACTAAGTATCATACTTCCCAGAATTCATGAATCTAATGATACGGTGACACAACCACAAATCTTTTATTTTTCTTATATGTCTACAAGAAAATAGCATTTCCAAATGCTATTAAGACTTCAACATTTCTTCCATCTTGAAAGAATTTTCGAGCAAAAGGAATATATTGAAGACTTTGATATACTATTATGCAAGTGCTAGCATGCTTCTTACTGTGTGTCCAACTATAACTGTCAGAAATATATCCCATACCACTGTCCGCGTATCGAGTTGTGTGACATGGGCACTTCAAATAAATGAGTCCGTCTAATTGTTTCCATATGGTTTTGATCATCTTTGGTACCTCCCAAATGCTTATGGTGATTTATAGCTGTTTGGAATTGGTGGCTCAACATAATTTCCATCATTTTCCAGGTTGGGAGCACTCTGTCTGTTCCGACAAACAGACAACCTTTTGACGGCCTAACAATGTCATCCAAGCACCCTCCTATATGGTCTGGCGTGTATCCTGGTTTCACACCAAACTATGAGGTGATTGTCTATCTGGACTTTCTCATTGTCAATTCTCATTCAACCCATAAAATGAATTGCTTATTCTACTTTCTGAAACTATAGACAACTTAGTCTTTTGATATTCATATTCTATGTGGTAGAAGTAGAGTAATTAATTTTAGAGGGAGTTAAGCAGGCTTCAAGTAGTGTGCAAGGTTCCATATTTTAGCTGTTAAAGTACTCCTGCATGGACTTATATAGAGAAGCTATTATTTCTTGACAGAATTGCACATTTACACAGAACAAAAATAATGCTGTTAGAAATTTTCCAAGTACTGGTAGAGTCAATTGGTGCATCAGCATTTTGTCCCTATTGCAACACTCCAATTTCCTTTTGATGATCCATACACTTGAAATTTGTCATATCGGTGTGCAAATAGCTCAACCGTTAATGATGTAAATTCTATCCCCTTTGAATAGTGGTGTTTAATTACTGACTTTATTGTAGGAATGTCATCTGATTAATATAGTGTGACATTAGGACACCATCCAAGTTTTAGTGCCTTTTTTTCCATCCATTGTGCATGCTATAGTACCATCTATAATGTTTACAAGGCCACTTCCAATCCATGGCTTCTTTTATTGTACTTTGCCCTTTTAGTTTCCCCTTCTATTCTTTATTGTAAATATGCATCATACAAGCATACGGGTCGGATAAAGTACATACCTTGCGGATTAAACCCGACGGATCATCTTGGCGGCGTTATTAGGAGCCCGGCGTTAATACCCACAAACTGCTGCTCTCTAGTGCTTTCGTGTACGCTCTTGTGCTTCGAACGGGTCATGCGAATGCCTACAAGAGACACCCCTTTGTATCCACACGCTAAATCCCAAGCCCTAGTGTGATTTGGCTAGAGAGAGAAAGTAACCGAAGAGAGAGAGGGGGAGAGAAGGGCGGCTGCCTTGTAGTGTGTAGAGTTGTGTATATGTGTTATACACATATATATATATATACACACATTTACATGCCCTAGGACTCCAAGTTATAATCTACATAGTATTTCTTGAACCCTAAGCGAAGCCCGTTGAACCCGGTCCATAGATTATGTGGGTGACCCATAACCCTCAAAAATGCTACATTTATCAATTTATTTATTTTGTATGGCCTTGGAGAGACTGTGGAGTGTGGAATGTCATTCACTTCAGTAAAGCAAATGAAAAGAAAGAGAGAACACACATGGCAGAAAAAGAAGAATTAATCAACTTCTTGGCTACCTTTTCTATTTATCCACACCCCCATCCAACACATACTGAAAAAGAAAGCAATGAATTAGGGTGCTTTCAAAAGTAATCACATTATCAGTTTCGTTTTCAACTTCTTTTATGGATGAATTTTGATAGAACTTACACTTTTCAAAGAAACAAGTCTCTCTCGCTCCTACTTTAGGCTCGGTTTGGTTCATGAATTTCATGAGGGAAAAGAAACGGGAAAGAAAACAAGATGGAAAACTAATTCCCTCGTGTTTTTCCCCGTATTTTCGTTCATGCTAAAAAACATTAAAAATTAAAATTTTCTAAAATATCAATCATAATATATGAATAAAGTAAGGGAATTGACTCGCAACATTCAAAATGTGTAATTTATTTTAGCAACTTATTATCTTTTATTTTCTATTTTCCTCATCGTTTCCCTTATTTACTAAGGCTTTGTTTGGTTCTTGGATTTAGCGAGGGAAAAGAAAAGAACATAGTGGAAAAACTTTCCTTTGTTTGGTTAACAAGGAAAATGGTGAAGAAAATAGGAAAGAAAAGAGAATAATTTGAGAAATAAATTAAACATTGTGAATGTTGTGAATCATTTCCATTCCTTTATTCACATACTACAATTAGATTCTAGATTTTTTTTAATTTTTAATGTTATTTAGGCTTGAAGAAGGGAAAACACGGGGGACCTAGTTTTCCTTCTTGTTTTCCTTCCCCTTTTCTTTTCCCCCGCGAAATCCATGAACCAAACATAGCCTAAGGAAAGGTTTTCGCCTATGTTTTCTTTTCTTTTCCCTCACTAAATCCAAGAACCAAACAAAGCCTTAGAGTTGCAGGTGGGGGGCTTTAACGCAACCCATGCTCATCAACTTTTATAGCAAATGACTCTCACTCTTATCATGTTTCTTGTGTTCTTCTCTCTATATATATACATCTTGATATATGTTAGAGATTGAAAATGATGGTGATGTATTCTCCCTTGACAGGAACCATTTATAGGAAAGAGGGCCGAAGGAGTTTCATCGCCAGGGTTCTCAAACCGGGTGTGGCAAATGAAAGGCCGTGATGTGGTCACCACGGTGCCACTATTCTCTGCTGCAGCATCATCAGGATTCTCTTCTTTCACCACCACCACCACTGCTCTGTCAACGCCACCAAATCAATACGCAAACACTGCTAAAAGACTCGGCCATCCGATGAGCACTTTGCGATACTACAATCACAGTGGCTGAAACAGCACTCTCTTTGGGAAGGTATTGAAAAGTTTAGATCAATTAATGAAGTAGTAGTAGTAGTAGTAGTACTTCTGATTCCGAGGATTTGAGTGATACACTTGGGTTGATTGTTGGCTACTTCATGAAAAAATGTTGATATTGCATTTTGATCTGTTTCTACTTTTGACTTTATAGAACATAAGATACATATATGAAGTGTAGATTGATATATATATATATATATCTATATGTTTGCTTTTGTGAATGGCTTTCCATGTTCCATTAGGTGGACAAATTTGATGTCATCTTTGAGCAAAAAGAGGATGGTGATTTCCCACTTATCATATATACAAGGGCATAATTTTTTAGCTTCACAATGCGGAGAAAAATTTCCGATGTAGATGACATGGTTTAACAAGTCAATAAAATTATGCTATTCAAATACACGTCTATCATAATTTCGTGGAAAACATGTTTGCGTGTTCGCATTGTTGTTGTATTAGTTCGATGATACAATGACGTCATTTTACAAGCCAATCTATCAGAACTACTTCCTCTCCTATACGATGAACCACTTGGCATTTTATATTTTTTCCTTTATTCCATGTCATTTCCTTTTTTTTTTTGTCCTTTCATCATCAATTCAACATTGTTACCAACGACCCAAGTGGTCAAGTGGTACCACCTTGATCTCTCCAGTGGAGAGGTCAAGGGTTCGATTCCCCTTGGGGGAAGTTTTTGCCCTCCATTGTTGTGCGTTCAGTCAGAATGAGTGGCCCTTGTTGGGCTTTGTTATGGGCCATTGTAGGGCTGTGGGGTGGGGTGGGGTGGGGTTGGGGTGGGTTTGTGTGCGTGTGTGGGGTGTGTGCATTGTATCCAGCCGTAATCCAGTAAGACTCGAAAAAAAAAATAATAATAAAATAAAATAAAATAAAAATAATATATTTATTACCCTTTACTCTCTTCAACTTCCTTCTCCACGTGATAAATTCAACCAGGAATAATTCACCTAATAATAATATTGCCATAATTGTTCCTCTCTTTGCTCATTTAATCTCTCTCTCTCTCTCTCTCTCTCTCTCTCTCTCTCTCTCTCTCTCTCTCTCTCTCATAAATATAGTACGGAGTATTAAAAGTTTGCCTAATTAACTTCTCTATCTCAAAATAATACTATTCTCTATTAAATGTCTAGCTAATTAACTTCTAAATATTGTCATGACTTCCCTTCTCTCTTTACGGATTAAACTTATGTCTTTCTCTTTCTTTATATAAACATAAACATATACTCTGCTTTATATTAAAAGTTTGCCTCATTAACTTCTCTCTATTAAATGCTACCTAATTAACCACTATCTGTACATACGTATATAGTTGGTAACTTACAATTCTCTCTTTATGGCTTGGTTCTTTGATGAACTTGCGGGACTACTTCTCTCTCTCTCTCTCTCTCTCTCTCTCTCTCTCTCTCTCTCTCTCTCTCTCTCATTATTTGCAATTTGAAAATTTTCATGTTATATGTGATTGCTCTCATTTGACTACAATTTGTGCATGTTGGATAACAGATGATATTGTTACCTTTGATTGGTTTTGTGTACACTGTTAGAGTTATGAGGTTTATTTCAATCGATGTTATTTGTAAAGGCATGTTACAACTTGAAACTTGAATAAAATTGTCTTTTTATAGTTTAAATTTCTTCTGTCCAATTCAGGCAGCAAATTATCTCTAACATCAAGAGCCTACTGACCCTAAACCTGACATGCCAGACTCTTGCTAACATGATAAAAGGATAGACCCCACAGAAGATCCTTTTAACACATTCAAATTCGAGAGCGACTTCACCCCCGAAGAAGAGGAGCCTTCATATCAATACAGTGCATTTTTTTTTTTTCCCTTTTCTGTGTTTCTTTTCCCCACCCCCCAAATTTCTAAGGTTCTGTTTGGATGCTTAAAAAGAACGACTCTTAGTCACAATATGATTCTGTTAATTTGTACAATATACTTGTGAACATATTGACTTCAGTATGTAAGTTTATAAAAAAAAAAAACAGCAAAATTGTCTATGACATAATTTCTGCTTTTAATGATTACAAATACCAAATCTCTCAACTCCCAAAATAGGCAAGAAGCCTCGCATAGTAAACTATTAATTTTTCTAATACAAAAATCATACCTAAAAATAGAGTAAAGATTAGGACACACTCAAAGACAACTTTTGAGACACAACTCAAAATATGTGTCTATATCTCTCTTGTGATGTCACTGGATCCCGCAGTGACACAGGAGAGAGATAGACTCATCTCTTGAGTTGTGTCCCAAAAATTGTGTCTTTGGGTATGTCCCAAGTATTACCCCTAAAAATAATGTGTATAAATACACTCCCCCCCCCCCCCCCCCCCCCCACACACACACACAAAAAAAAAAAAATCATCTTGGGGGCACTGCCCCAAACCCCCATGTGGCCATGTTGGATAGCCTAAACCCTAGTGGTGTTACAGATAACATGATATCATATTTTCTCAAGTCTCCGTTTGGCAACAGCTTTTAGAGCGCATAAGTGATTATAGCTAAAGTGAGTCAGTTTAGCAAATTAGCTTATGTGTTTCAATCGCAGAAAAATGTGAGTTAATTAGTTGCAGAAATATGCATAGGGATGGCAAAGTTTCCCACCCCGCTGGACCTCCACCCGGCTCCGCTCCTAATGGAATGAGTTTGGAGGAGTTATTATAGGAGTAGGACAGGATTTGGTATGTGAAATACTACCATTTAAAACTCGCCCCGCCCGATTAAATCATTAAGTTACTAAACTACCCTCATACCTACACTTATTTACAACAAATCAGGGCATATATATACATCTCTTCTCTTCAATATTAATATTTAATTTTCTGAATTGTGATTAACAAATTAGAACCATTTGTCTGAAAGTGATTTTTAGGAAATTAAGCTAAAATAAAAGTGGGTTTTGAATTATAAAAGAACATTTAATTTTGGAATGATAATTAACAAACGGAGTATGAGTGTAATAGGAGTACCCGATAGTAAACGGAGTAGAAGTGGAGTAAGAGTTGGTATTTTACTTAAACGGGACAGGGCAAAGTCAAACTAGGAGAAAAGTATATAAACGGAGTAGTTGGTATAGGGGGGCTCGGTACCAACTCTCCGTTGCCATCCCTAAATATGTGATTGGTTTTGCCCAAAAGTAATTTTCTACAAAGAAACAAAAGTTGTAGCCAAGCAGACCTTAACTGGTCCTATGTAACAACATCGAGACCTACATGTAAACGTGGTAAATTATGAAAGCAAGCCAGCGTTTGTCATTTCTTGCTAGTTGCTAGGTAGGGACTACCTAGCAAATTCTCTACCATGGACTTATGTCTAACAAGTTGGAGTTCATTGTTTCTGCAACTTAATGGGACCACTAGACACTAGACAGGGTTTCAAAGAAATTGTGGACTCTTCTTTTCTGATTATTATATGTCACGAAGTTTCAATATGTCTTTACATCCTTGAAATTTCATGTTTTTTTTTTATTTTTTTATTTTTTTATTTTAAAGTCTTCTGACCACTATGAATGTTGCTGAGAAGTTGGAGGCCTATGACCAATTCAAGCAGACCAAGACTAGAAGTAAATGCCCTAATTTTGAAGCAGCCAAAGTTTTTTTTTTTTTTTTTTTAATTTTCCTGGTGTCCTTTAGTTTGAAACAGACAAATTACTGGGTTAAAAAAAAAAAAAAAGGATTAATGGCTTCTAACAATTTTTACAACCTCTCTTGTGTTCTCCACAGTAAAACATACATGAGACAGTTGCATCATGCCATTGACAATATTTTCAGCATAGTTGATCAATATATTTGAGTGCAGGTATTATCTAAATTTCTAGAGGCTTGTGTTTATGTTTATGTTTATTTTTATGTTTCAGTTTTAGTTAATAAAATGGATATCATGCCCTCAATATATGATTCGAATTTATAAGTAAGTAATAGAAAATTGTCGAAAAGATGGATGTATGTCGAATCTATATTGGCTATAGTCTCATAAGTTTGGAGTATACAATGTATATTTGGTAATTTTACAATTATTGAAGGGTAATTGTGCGATTTTATTATTATTTTTTTTTTATATAAAAAAAATTATCATTGGGCCCATTAAAAACTGTCAATTTCTTAAATGGTCATTTAGGTGACGGGTGGACTGAAACTAGGGGTTCAAGTCTGTCACGCCCCGACGTAGCATAAATAAGGAAAGCGTTTAATTTCCTTTATGGACCCGTAGGTCGCGACAGTTTGAAGGATCGATTCCGTCCCAAACGTCGAACAACAAAAATAATAATCAGAGCAGAGCAATCAAGGCTTATAAAATTTTTCTAACTTATTACATCTTATGATACGGGGTCTACTAAGGCACAGACCGCCTTGAAACAAAACAATAACTTAAAGTCTATTACAGTCATCCTCATGAAACAAACACTTTAAAACTTAAAACATATAACTTAAAGCATATAATCAATAAACAGTTTTCTCATTCCAAAGGCAGCCATTCTCAGTTAGCGTAGTCATAAGATTCCTCCTGATTGTAACCTGAAAAACCTGAACACGAATGTCCAGGACGCATCAACGTCGTCAGCTTCAAGAAGCTGGTGAGTATTAGTTAAAACATAACTTTGAATGTAAAACATACCTATTTACCTTTTTCCATTTTCAATTTGTAAAATCAATAGTTTGACATAGAGAGAATTTAATTTATAAACCAACGAGGAATATATATTCAAAGTCGTCTATTCATAAAGCATATGATCGTGTATGAGACAATGCACCACACTCATCTTGCCGACTCTTTTCTCTCGACAGACACAACAACCCACTATCTCACTCTGGTACCTTTGAAACACTAAGATAGCCACACTTTAGCAACGGGGCGCCAGGGAGTGTCCATTGCCTCACACTTTGAATACCTAATTCGCCATGCAAATACCGGAGCAACCTCACACAGTATCCAGACTCGGGTATCAGGGAGTGTCCGTAGGCCACACTTTAGCACTACCATGGGTGCCAGTGAGTGTCCAAGTTCAGCTTCACACACTTTAACGCTTCCATGGGCGTCAGGGAGTGTCCATATTTGCCACCGTCGCATTTCAAAGATACCCTCACCGAAACATCAACCACAACCACAACCGCAATCTCATCACGTCACACTTTGGTACACCATAACCAGGGAGTGTCCACCACACAATCTCAATCTCAATACTCTTTCCACACTGACCATTACTCTTTTCCACACTGACTAACACCCACATGCATGTACCACTGACCCCACATGAATGCCATGAACTTAAACACAAAGTAAATCGCTGAATTAAAGGAACAATGTACGTACGGGGATTGATAAGTCGCAATTCATTGTTTTGATCATTTAAACATAACCAAAAAGGATATGCTTTAGTAAATTTCCCAAACAGTACACAAACAGTATACAAATTTTATCCCAAACAGTCCCTTATCACAAAACAAGCAAAACTGGAAACTGCCGGAGGTCGCGCGCGCGGGCCGCTCGCGCGATATGCCTAATTTTCATTTTATATATAAACTTTTCTGTCTGCCTGAAAAAGCCAAGGTCGCTCGCGCGATGTGTCGCTCGCGCGGTCCGCTCGCGCGATCTGCCTAATCTTCATTTTTCTTATTAAAACTTTCCAACGGCCAGAAAACACAGGGCTCGCGTGCGCAGGCCGCTCGCGCGCGCGATCGTGGCGCGATTAATTGCTGAGGCTCCTTCTTCTTCGTAGAAACTGCTCTTTTTCAGTTTAATGGGGTCTTTTTGACCCATTTTGCAATTCCGAATTAAATATGGCAAGTAATATATGGATCTCTCCGTTTTTTGACGAGGATTAATAATCTACGATCAATTTAACATAATTCAAACCGTAGCTCACGAATGTCATGAAAAACTAAAAGTTGTCAAAACTTAATTCTTAATATACTTTCTCATGTGATCAAATTAGACTCTAATACTTTAAACATGGCATGTAGGGTGTATAATCCTTCATATTTCATTCAGAAAACGAGTTTTGATTAAGTTTGGAAAATCCATGTTTTTGAGCTATGGAGTTTCAACGTAAAATTTGTAATGGAGATATATACTTCAAGCTATACAAACAGAAATTAAGGCATGAGTTACATCCAAGATGAGTGAGTAATACTCACTGTGATTGAGAAGATGTGCGATTGTTTGAGAAAGATAAGCAAATATATGAATCCAATCCAAGCTTTCGGCTATAGAGGATTGAAGAGCTTCTTCTCTCTATAAAATTCTATAGAACTCTCTCAAGCTCTCTCTAAACTCTCTGTGTTTTCAGTCTCTAAGAATGTGTGTATTGTGAAGAGAGTGTATATGAGTATATATAGAGATTCCTTAACTTGGCCACCAAGAACCACCACACACACTCAACAAATTCAATTTGATTTCCAAATTAACTAAAATGCAACTTATTCACAGATATGTATATACGTATATACATTCTCAGACGTTGAAGAGCCAAGTTAGGCTTATAGGGGGCAATTGAAATTGTTTGGGAAAACAAGCTTATGGCACTAGCAATGTACACTCACATATGTAACAACCAAACAAGGCCTTAACCAATGATGAGTTGCCATAAATAGAAATAAAGTGTATGTCCAATCACACTTTACATCACTTCCAAAATCTGTGGAAGTTTAGCACCGCGCGTACAGTTTTGGACATAAACTGGTATTTTCGTGACGCGGTGTTCATCACAAAAATACAGAAAATTCATTTTAATGTAAGAAGTGGTTTTCTGGTTTTATAAAAATACTGATTGAGTTAAAAGAAAACATTTCCACCGTTTTGAAATACAGTTTTGAAATTCAACACAGGTATTGCTAAATTTTACAGAAATTGCAGTTTCACCCCAAAAGAATTTAAATAGGAATTAAAACAAGCAACCAGTTTTAATATAGGGGATTTGAAACAAAAAGAAAGCAAACAATACAAATTTAAATATGACCATGCTATAACAAATTAATTATGAAAATGTAATTTAGAAATAAATGAAAATGCAGGTTGTTACAAAGTCGGACGGAACGGATCAAAAATAGGCCTTACGGAATGAAAATAGCATTTCCGATTCCGATTTTTCGGAAATAGGCCTTTCTAGAGGCTTATGTTTCCATTTTGCTTTCCGATTCCAAATTTTCAAAAAATTTCAAAAAAGAAATTGAATTTTTTTTAAAAAAAAATTCAAAATCAAAATCAAAAATTAAAAAAAAAAATAAAAATAGAAATTTTCAACTAAGAACTCAAGCTTATAGCTAAAGCCATGCCACCAAGCCAAGCTCAAGCTCAAGCTCAAACTTAATAGGATTTCACTTGAGGCTTATAGGCCTTTTATAGAAGCACATCACATCCCCTCTTTTATGTTTTTTC
Source organism: Hydrangea macrophylla (assembly GCA_033977485.1). NCBI lineage: Eukaryota > Viridiplantae > Streptophyta > Magnoliopsida > Cornales > Hydrangeaceae > Hydrangea > Hydrangea macrophylla. The sequence continues at coordinate 31,881,563 of CM066999.1, forward strand.
GATGTGGGATAAACACCCCTAACAAAGTTGAATTTTCAGAATATTTTGGAATTTTTGGAATATTTTCAAAAAAAGTTTCAGAAAATATAATTTCGGAATATTTTCAGAATTTTCGGAATTCTAAAACCAATTCCGATTCCGATCTGAATTTTTTTGGAATTTTCGGAGTTTTCAGAATTCGGAATGTATATTTAGTTGCCAAAATCGGAATTTTTCGGATCGGAATTGGAATTTCCGTTACTAACTGAAACACAAATATAAATATCAAGGAAGATAAGTGAAATATTGTTCCAAACTTGTTGAGTTCGCTAATATAATATAAAGCCAAACTTCAAGGGAAGTAAATGATATTTACCAATTTTTCTAAGAAAAATGCTAAGCTCACCGGTTTTGTACACCTAAATTATCCACCTGTTGATGTGTCATGACAGTTTTGTTATTGATTCGAACTTTATTTGATAACTGATGAATAATTTTGAAAATCCAAATCAACCGATATATTATTTAGGTATCCCATTTAGGTGTACGTAGCATTACTCTTTTTTTAAACATGCTTTCACTAGTGAGCTGTTGACAATTGTTGGATGCAGTTGTGAATTGATGAGCATGCCACACGGTACCTCACACCTAATGAAAATGCCCAATTTGAGATCCACAAATAACGAAACCCCTCCTGCATATATGTGAGTCCATATGATTACAACATGTTACATCAAGTTACCTTAAAATTTCTCTCAAAGAACACCCACTTGGAATAGTGATCAATTCATGCAGGAATTACCTCAAGACTCTTTTCAAATGAGTAACAAAATTCAAGTGTACTAGTGCGGCTAAAACTTGTTTAACCATGAACAATAATAACCTCAAAATCCATCTATATGAAAGGCATGTTTACATTTAAGAATCTCTAAGAGGCTCTTCTTCTTTTTTTTGGGTCCCCATGTAGCTTGTCCTTTGCAATTTTGAAACATACGCTTCAATCTGAAAGACAAGTTAACAATAGAATTCGAATCCAAGTCAAATTTGTGGATTTGATACGCCAGAGCTTTTAAGTCCTCCTTTTAACAACCTTTACAAGAATCTCTAAAAGGTTTTGGAACTCTCGGACTCCACGATAGCCAAGTTGGTTAGCTTTAAACATTTGTTACTATTACGTTACTCAACAACTTCTTATGGCATGTTCATGTTTGCCACAACCAACGGTGATTTCACTATTCCTTACATGTTTTTTCATGATAACCAAATTTAAAGACGAAAGGAAATCATTGGATGCCTCATCCGTTATCAATTGAGTAATGCTATGTTTATTTTTATTTTAAAAGTGTTTTTCAAATAATATGGCAATGAAATCAGATAAATAATTTTCAATCAAAATTCAATTAATCTCACTGCATTAGACATGGCTACACTGCCACATCATTTGAAAAACACTTTTGGGATTAGAAATTTGGGAAGCATAACATTACTCTTATCTAGGGGTGTTCGCGGTAGGTTTTTTCGATTTTTTAGTGATTTTAAAACTGACCATTCGATTTTGGTAGATCGGTTTTAGGCGATTTTGGTCGATTTTAGCTTGTGCGCTACATTGAAAAACCGACCAATCAGTGTTTGGTCGGTTTGGTTTCAGTTGGTTTTCGTTTTTTCGATTTTCTCGAACACCCCTACTCTTATCCATACGAGTAATGCTATGCTCCCCAAATCTTAATCTCAAATCACTATCTCAAATGATGTGACAGTGGATCCACTGGCAATAATGCTAGAGACCACTTCAACATCATCCAATTAAAATTCAGCGGGCCCACTACCACATCATTTGAGATGAAAATTTGGGAAGTATAACATTACTCTATCCAAATACCCTATTTTTTAGAAAATTGTGATATTATTAAGTGAAACACATTACGGATGAGGCACCTATTAATTTAGGGCAAAATGCATTTTGCATAGTCATACTATACCATGTTTGGCACTTTGATCCCTAAATAATTTTTTCTGACATTTTGGTCCCTTAACTAAATTTTGTGGCACTTTGCCTTTCCGTCACTTTTAGTTGTTCATGGAAATAATCAAATCAACTTCTTTCCTTTTTTTTTTCTTTTTTTTTTTTTTTTTTTTTTTTTTGGGGGGGGGGGGGGGGGGGGGGTGTTTGTTATACACCCCCATATGGTTAGACATTTTTCACTTTGTCCTCTATTTTTTTTTTTTGGTCAATCAATAGGGAGTTTTATTAGACATGAAAAAACTATGAGAAGGTAAAACACACTCTAACAAGTAGCAGAGCTCAATAAAATATATAAATCTATCAAAGAGCTCAATAAAACTCCTTGTTGACCATTTGGCAGCTTCTTTTCTTCAATTAAATCACAAAATTTTGTGATTGGTAAAAGTTATCCAGGATATATAGCTTTTGGCCAATTGCAATTGCAGAGGCTATTTTTTAAAATGTTTTATTTTACCTTTTTTAGTTTCATAATTATTGATGAACTCCAAAAATTATTGTCAAACATGGTCTATGTAGACTTTTGCTCGTAAAATTTAACTAATTTACTAATGATTTACTTTAGTGGATATGCAATTCACCAAAAAATAGAAGACATTAAAATGACTTTTCCCATCACTTTTAACGTCTAAAAGTGGTGGAAGGGATAAAGTGCCACAAAATGTTAGTTACGAGACCAAAATGCTAAAATAAAAAATAAAAAATAAAAAAATTGTTTACGGACCAAAGTGCCAAACATGGTATAGTTTGAGGGTGCAAAATGCATTTTATCCATTAATTTAATCTTGACCTAAATTTGATGAATACAAGCATGATAAACAATTGAGTAATGCTATGCTTCCCAAATCCAAATCCAAAATGATGTAGCAGTGGGCCCTCTGAATTTTCATTAGAAAATGTTGAAGTGACCCCACAGTAGTCTCACTATCACATAATTTGGGATGTGAATTGGGTTTTGGATTTGACAAGCATGGTATTGCTATAAACAATTATCTAAACAGGTGGATTGACAAATTTGAGTATTGCTATCCTCTCCAAATTTTATACCAATATGCTTTGCCAATGGTATGATGTATTACGGACTGCTACCATTGCATGTAGTACAACTGTTAAACGCATTGGGAATCAAATTTGGAATTTAAATTAGAAAGCATAGCATCACTCATTTTGAATACCTAGTAAGCAATTAAGATAATCGAAGACTGAGGCCCTATGGATATCTTCGACTTTTACCTTTAGGAAGAAGAAGTCCCAATCACAATGTTAGCTTGAAAATTAATAAAAGTCATTTATATTCTATTCCGCTTCTCCAATAATGCTTTTTTTTTTGTTTGCTAGAAAGACAAATTCATTAAGAAGAAGAAGCTGTAACAGGAACATAATCCACATAACTCCTTTGATGTCCAACCTCAAAAGCAGGAGGGATGGCATCAATGGGGATGAGATTATCAAAACAACAAAAAGGAGCCCATTGGGCTAAATTGTGTGCTACAAAGTTAGCACATCGAGCAATTTTAACTACTTTCCAAAAAACAAAAAAATCAACCAGGAGGGAACTTCCTTTCTCAAATAATGCTTGGGTTGAAGTAGGCCATGCTTAAGCCAAAAACGTGTTTTAGGGGCTCTAATGTGCTTCAAAATTTCTCCAAACAGACTGGTATTTGCATTGGATAATACTTAGGACACACCTAAAGACACAAATTTACTCATTTGCATTTGTGTCCCTAAAGGACATTTGAGCCAAAATGTACCTGTGGAAAGTGATTCTAAACCAGGCGTACATAGTTTAACACCTCGTGAAAACAAATCCATCTCAACTTATAAATACACGCATACATCATGTGCGTGAACAATCTCCTGTCTTTTGAAAAAGAAATTTTTTTCTTTAGGAAAGGACATTGTCTATACTATTAGACTCTATTTGGTTTCATGCATTTAGTAAGAGAAAACTAGAAGGTAAAAGGGATAAAACTATTAAAGAAAAGAAAATATGATAGGTAAAAAATAATTTGGCCTACTTAAAATGACATTTCTAGACTTCTAGTCAACGAACAAAGGTATGACGACAAGCTAAAAAGTACTCCGTAACACACATTCAATTGAAAAAAAAAAGTCCCTACTACTTTTTTAGCCCCATTTTAATGAGATGGTAGAGACTATTTTGTCCATGTGTAAGTGTACAAAATGTTATCCGACAACGGTAGTACTACGTTTACTTCATGTAGGAGGAAAGCAAGCTCCAACGTTTACTTTATGTAGTAGGATAGCAAGCCCCACAAAAACGATTGGGAAGATAAGTTATTAACATAACCTAAAAAACCCACAGAGGAAATGGACAGAATGTTCCTCCATCGCCAGCTGCTGGTAGCTTTGAGCCCCTTGGGTTCTGTTTATGGAGTACCCCAAATGTAATTTCAACTGTGCGTTTGACAAAACAGCGATTGTGCTGCAAAGATTTGTGATTGAAAAGAAGCAGCCCAAGGCTACTTTTAGCCAATCACATCTATTTTGCAATCGCAATCGCCACAGTAGTTTTTGCCAAATGGCCCCTATATATCTGATTGTTGCAAGTAAACTTCTTTCACATCCTGAAACAGAGACATGGCTACACCAAATGCTTAAAAAAAAAAAAAAAAAACATCAACCTTATCCTACAGTCAAGGGATCACTGGTAACCAAAGAGAATTTTTTCTTGAAACCTACATAACCATCATGTTGCAAATAACAGTTCTATTTTCCAGTAAGAAATCAGATTTACATTCCATACACTCTGCTGTATACATTTCCTGAACTGGGCATCTGTAACATCACATCACCATAACCAGGAAAGAGATTGTTGAACCCTAATCTCTCATTCTTCTGAAGCTCGTTCACACCCACTTGATTTCTGTGTTGAACATCATCAAAACTGGATCGAAAGCCATTTGAAATCTGTCCATTTCCATATTTCTGCTGTGACAACTGAGTATATATAGATGGATCATAGGTCTGGTGTTGATCCATATACCTCGAAGATACACCGTAAGCATCATTCAGAGAAGAAAACCCATTTCCCACATTACCCGAAAATCTAAGTTCCTGATGTACAGACGGAGCCTCTTGCATGGACAATCGGGTAAATTTTGGGTCCTGATGTGTGGTAGATGCAGATTGTTGCATCAGAAGCCAAAGTCTAAGGTCATCTTCGTATGAGCTAGGCTGTGGAGTACGAGGAGGTCTCATATCAAAGCCGGAACTATTTGACTCATTGGTTGTCTTGCCTCTACCGAAAAACAATATAGCAGGATCGATAAAATCAACATCGCCGGTGCTGCAAAAATTTCCGGCTGATGGTGCATGATACTGATTGTTTGGCAGAGATGAGGATCTAACCAAATGACTACCTGAGATGGGTGAGGCAAAGAACAAAGAAATAACATCACAGTCCAAACAAAAATAAATTGTCATGAGAGAGAGAGAGAGAGGCATACCGGAGGTTGCACCGAGAACTGGGTCTGTTCTCTCACGTGCAGAAAACCCAGAAGGAGGCTGTCTAGGTGGCAATGAGAATCCTGGTGGAGTCGAACATTGAGCCCTGGATACTGTACAGAAAATGTGAAAAGAAACCAAATACATTGAAATAAGTAAAAACCAGATAACATCCAAAGCGTTTCTCATACAAGAAATCATGGTTTCGGCACGCCTACTAAAATTCAATGTTTAATATGCTGACTGTTTCAGAAATTAGAGGGGGGGGGGGGGGGGGGGGGGGGGGGCGGGTGGAACCTAAAAAACTGCACATGAACAGTAACCAGAGAAGTAAAGAATAGTTGCCAACTCTTAAACATTTATCAGACCCTCAAGATTTTCCATTTTAGTATATCATCCACTGTACTACCAAAGGTGGTGGTGGTGGTCAGTGGTCTAGAAGCACTTGGCTTACTCCAAGTGGTTTGATGGCTAGTAGGTCCCGAGTTCGAAGCCCGCAATGGGAATCACTTCGGATTATTGCTAGGTCAGCAACTATGTGTCCACAAGGAAAGCCAAGAAGTTTCCACTATTTCTAAACAAATTACAAGTTATATCCTTCCAAACCCTGGTTCATGGTAAAATTTCCAATACACCCATACATGGCAACTGTAAAGACCGATACTGTAAAATGTGAATTACAAATTTACAAGGATGGTATTTCTAAAGCTTCTAGTGATGAAAAGTTCTGGAAGCAAAAACCAACTTTTTCTCTTTTTGACAAGTTCAAGGCACCAATATCATACGGATCGTAATGAATTTCACAAGAAATCTTTAACATCAATTTTGGCAAGAATAACGGTTGTGCCATCAGTGACATGTCAAAAAAGAATTGAAGCGATGTTCTAAAAATAGAAAAGATGGAATAAGCTTACATTACCAGAGAAGGTACAAAATGGAAGTGCTAATAGGGAAGGAAACTGCGCAGACACATTGTAAAAAAATTTAGAGACGAATCACTGGAACAAGAGTTGACGAGGTGAGCCTGAGAATACAAAAGCACTGGCCTCTGAAAGTTTGAAACTTTGATGAAGGAAGCATAGAGTATCCATTTAACTTATGGGTGAGCCGCGAGAGAGAGAGAGAGAGAGAGAGAGAGAGAGAGAGAGAGAGAGAGAGAGAGAGAGTCTATATTCCAACCAAACCATTTATGATGACCGACGAGTAGTGCGTGCAACTATTCATTATTATTCTTGGATCAACGTCTGTGTCCAACAGGTCGGACATTATAAGCAGCCAGTGCGCTTTGACACCATGTCAAACAGGACAATACGTGTCCCATTTTCCAAAAAATTTAAGTTGGATGCATGGTGGACACACAAAGAACAAACTATGACATACCACCATACACTTGGAACACAACATTGAATAATCATAAAATTTTGAAACGAACAAATCGCTGAAAAATCAAATAAGATAGAACTCAAGGTTTTTTTTTCCTTATCACATAATGAATTCAGGTATTTAAATAATGTCGATTGCAAATTTTGACATCCCAATAGATGTGGCAGTAGGGACACCCTTGTATTAGGAAAACTTCAATTTCATTGGAAGTTTTTCTGAATATACCACTGCCACAAATTTGGGCTTTGGTGCAAGGACATTTCTTAATAGGATGAAGGATCCATGTCAGACACACAAGAATGTGACATAGGTATGTGAATAATCCAAAGCACTGGCCTCGTCATACAAACAGAAATGAGCCCCTTGAATATACCTCCCTGCAACACAAACAAATCTCAATTGTGGAGTATAAATGGCTTTTGTGCAATTATTTTCAGCGTAATTCAAGAGGCCCCTCGTTTGATCAATAACTCCAGGCAAACCCTTCGGAGATGGCCTGAAAGGAAAAACAGAAGAGGGGGGATTCCAAAGTCAATAACAAGGAAATATGGGAGGGTTCAAATTCTTCCATGTAAACACGTGCAAGCCATCCTCCGGCCGAGTGTCCAATAAATGATAAAGTCCCACCTTGAGAAAAGCTCTTGCGCCTCGAGAACAGCCTCATCAACCCTCAAATACCAGTCAAGAACAGGGCGAGGTCGTAGAGTGCCACGCCAATAATTCGGATCCACTAAACCAGTAGCATTCCTCAGCCAGTCAATTCTAGAAACTTTAGCAACCACCGTGGGCACACCATACTCCTTCGGGGTGTACTCTAATTTCTGATAAACACTTGTATTGTTCACTAACCGTTAAAATTACGAGACTTCTATCTATAATTAATTAAAGCTTGTTCATCAGAATCACCATTGACTTCGTATACAGGAAAGTTTGCAAATTCTTCGTCAATGTAATTTTCCTTTTCTTTCATATTTTTTTCTTTTACCCACCAAACTGTCCTTAAAATTGCCAAAAACTGTCTATCAAACCCACACCTTCACCAAGGCTCTAATACCAAACTAATGTAACCTGGCTCTTCCAATGATTTCAACAAACACATGGCGGGCAAAATAGTTGAGACAGAAGTTCAATTACGGAAGAGAGGGAGAAGAATAGATAAAATAAAGGAGAATATGTTCCAATCCAAAAACTAGAGAGGGCGGATAGAAGAAGATGTTCCAATCCAGGAACTAGAAAGCAAAACAAGAAGAGAAAATTCTCAAAAAGAAATACGTATTTCATTCATCAAAACACTACGTACTCTAGTCAATGCATATGTTACCCGGAGTTGGCATAAAAGGTGCCGTACCAACCAGTGTCGACGTGGGTATGACAAGGATACCGAAACGGGAAATGTGTCGGACTTGTTTCATATCATGTCGGACATGGCTTGCTACCAAAAATATAGTCTAAGGAGACAAACTGTTTTCTAGACTCAAGGTCTTATTATCATATTTAGGTTGTCGGTAGACTAAGTACACTCAATAGCACCATAGCCTAGTGTTAAGATTTATAGACATCTAAGTAGGCTACTTGTCCAAATATTATTTGAACTCTGTCAAAATCATGTGTGAAATAATAACAAGATAAGAACAATGCTATGTTTTTTAGGTTTTATGAATGTAAGAATATAGTACATGTTTAGAGCAGTGACTACAAATAATTCACCTAATTTTAAGAATATATCTTGTTCTATTTCTTGTTTACATGTCCTCGTACCCGTACCTGAATTTTGGATCCTTTATGGCCTAGTCACCTTATCCTAAAATATTGGGGTCTACTGAGCCCAACTCCTGGATTCATATCCACACCCGACACACGAACCCGAGTCCGGGAAACATAAGGCAATGCAACATTGTATCTAAAACTTTTTGGATTTTTTACACTTTAAACCTAGACCTTCTCAATTTTATTGTGTTGCAATAATCGAGTTTTCAAGATTAAAGTTTGGAGTACTTGGACTTCTGGAAGTTGCAAATTCTGTTTGAATTATGTGCATTTGGGAAGGATCATTTGAGGTCTTGTGATGTAGGACACTTGAGAAGTTGAAACATTGATGAGAATTTGAAGAATAAAGTAATAAGAGAAGAAATAAAAGGAAAAGAACCCTCGGTATCCCCGTACCTCGGGCACCCTAGTTATCCTTGTACCTAGAGTTTGTAGAAAATTGAAGGCCTCACTGTGCAATCAAACACCATTTATTTTTATTCATGATCAACTAACTAATACAAGAGTGCATCACCTCATTTACAGAGAAAGAAAAGTCTCCTAACCCAAGAAAACCTCCTAAAGATAAAATCTCCTAAAAGATAAATTTCCTATTAAAACTTAATCCATAAATCAAAAATTTCCTAAGATAACTACTTCGTAGAAATAAAGATTCCTAAAGATAATATCTCCTACCATAAATTATTCATTAAATAAAAATTACTATTTTATGGAAGTAAATGAAAATAACTAATTACAATTGCACCCAGGACAAATACAAGAATAACAAACCACCGTTTTGTTCCCCATCATTTCTCCCCGTCTTTGAAGAACTCGACTCCGGCGAGTTAGAGTCAGGGCGACTGTTGTAATACTTCCAACTTGCTACAGGACCCTAGGCATCCCTGTGCCTAGAGTAGAAGACAATAGACATCCCTGTGCCAATTGGTTCCCTGCTGTGGCATATCTGGAGTAGAATTTAAGCCGTGTTCGCACAAAATTTGTCCAAATTTATGCAGGACCTAGGCATCCCTGTGCCCAGTGTTTTGAAAACCGGACCGTTTGTCGAAGCGGAAAATTGACCGGGTCACAGATTAGAGGTCAGGTGAACCGTAATCAACTGGTGATGTCATAATTATGTAATATTTAATTATTTATATTTATACATAAGTTTTAATAAGTAAATATAAACAAAAAAATACAAAAATACACCCAAAAAAAAAATTCAAATTTTATTTTCACACTTTCCTATCATAAGCATAAATTATTAAGAGATTCAAAAAAATGTAGGGGAAATAAAAATAATAAAATAATAAAATAAAATAACCTTTTGTAGGCAAAAAAACGGTTTTTAGTGGTTTTGGTAAAAAAAAAAAAAGGTTTCCGAACGGTTCTGGGCGGTTTTGGTGCCAATAACAGTTACTGAGTCAAACCGGACCGGAAAAGTTGGAAAACTGACCAGTCGACGGTTCAACCGGCTGGTCCGGTCCGGTTTTCAAAACCATGCATGTGCCTAGAGAAGAAGAAAATTGACATCCTTGTGCCAATTAGTTTCCGGTTACTGCAATCAACCCGGCACAAAAGTGTGCTATGACTGGGTAGCTTGAAGAAACTGATTGTAACATCTCTGGGCACACTGAAGACTGTAGAAACAGAAAATAAAAAGGGCTGGAGATCAATGGGCTGGGCTGGGTTGTAGAAAAAGATCTTAGGTTTGGGCTGGTGGGCTGCTGGGTGATTTTAATAGTGGGCTGGGGCTCGGATTTATGTGTTAAAGAAATGGATGGAGGAAAAGATGGGCTTGCTTGGCTGGGCTGTTTTAAATAACAGGAAGTGGGCTGGTTTTATTGTGAAAATATGGGCTAGGTTTTACTTTGAAATAGGGGGCTAGGGGCGCATTTTTAAAAAAAAAAAAAGAAAAGAAAAAGAATGGGGTGAACTACAACAAATGGGCTCTTCTTTTTATAAAAAAAAAAAAGCCCAAATCTTCGTATGCATTTGGGAGCAAAACCCTAGAAAACAAATAGAAGGCAGAAGGCCGTGACTAATACAAGAGTGCATCACCTTATTTATAGAGAAAGAAAAGTTTCCTAACCCAAGAAAACTTCCTGAAGATAAAATCTCCTAAAAGATAAACTTCCTATTAAAACTTATTCCATAAATCTGAAACTCTTCCTAGAAATAAAGATTCCTAAAGATAATATCTCCTACCATAAATTATTCCTTAAATAAAAATTACTATTTTATGGAAGTAAAAGAAAATAGCTAATTACAATTGCACCTGGATCAAATACGAGAATAACAAAATCACCCTTTTGTTCCCCATCATCTTGGAAATGATTGTAGAACTTATATAAACTTATGTGTGTAGTAATATAGGCATGATATCATATTAGGGGGTTCTGAAACTGAAAACATTTAGAACTTATATAAATTCACATGCATGTATTTCCCATGTTCTCGCCGTGTCTGTGATTGTGCCCTATGTGTGTCAGCACCTCTTAGACATACTTTCTCCGAACAAAGAAACTTTTTTTCTGTAATATGCTCGAGTTTTTATTAGAGTTTACAACAAATTCGGTAAAATATAAAGGAAATATGGAATCATTATTTTGAAGCAGAATCATCTGTACTGTAGGCTTGTATATAAGTTTCACCTCAATATTCATTCTTAAAGCATATAGATAATGAAACTATGGCATAATTCTCTTCTTTCCTAAAATTTGCTAATGGATACAGAACGTAAATATTTTGAGTACTACCATGATATGGAACAAGTTCTAATATAAGCATCAGTGATACACCGCAGGGAAGGCCAACACACTAAGAAAAATTTACGAAACCCATGGAGCAGTGACTAAGTTGCACTACTACGAAAATTTGGCTTAAATTGCCAATCTTGCGACAAACTCCTATATGAATCCCCATTAGCCAGCAGTGCAAAAGAAAATAGTGCGTCAACAACAGCATCATCACCAGCTACTATAAGAAAATTAAAAATAAAATAAAAACAACAAACATCTGCAACGAAAACCTTAAAAGACGAAGAAAAAAGTGCACAGAACGATAGTATCACAAAAAAGATTCAAAAACAAGAACTTAAGGATGGCAAATGATTGACACCGGAAGAATATTGCAGAAAATAAAATTATCCTAACAGTGTGTACGTTTTGCAGCACTCAAACACAATCGTTGGAAAAATTCCTAGTGTGTGATAAGGAATGAAAAAGTAAAAAATAATAGAAAGAGATGTGGAAACTGGAAATCATTTACGCTCTGTTTGTTTTGATGTAAAATGATTTCCGGAAAATGCTTTCATGTACTAATTATAAGGTGAAAGCATTTTCTAGAAAACATTTTACATCAAAACAAACGGAGCTTTAGTACAAAAAACAACAGAAGTAATATAGAAGATAGTAATATGTAAAAACTCACCATACTGTGGAGGCTTAGAAAAGTAGCTCTCCCTATTTTCCATGGAACTTGGTGCAAAAGATATCTTCGACGCATGACCAATGGTACTGAAAGATGAATTCAAATTATCGTTTACTTGATTCACAAAACTGTCTTGTTTCGCAAACGAAAACCTGGACTGGTTGCTGTTATTGATATTCCATGAAGTACCATGCCCCCCAACAGCTCCATCAAACAATTGAGCTAAACTGTGAGGTAAAGTTAAGGAATCATCACTGGCATCAAAGTCCATTGACAAAATATTTGAAATTATACTGCTCTCTACTGCATCTAAAGCAGAATTCTCAGCATCAGTGTTCACATCATCACCATCAATCCTTCTTAGTTTCTCAACTATTTCTTCATTGGAGAACGAGTTAGAACGTCTAGAAATCCTATCTGATTCAAAAGAATTCTGGAATTTCCTCTCATTGTGTCCATCAACTGAGATTGGATTTACATATGTAGCTTGTAAAGAACCTTCATTCACACAATTATTTACAGCGTCCTGGCCTGCATTAAAATCACCCAAAGTACACGTCTCTATATGCTGCCAAGCATGACTGCTTGAATGATTGGAAATCTCAACAGGATAAGCTGAAGGAAGCGAAAAAACCCTCTGACTTAAGCTCTCAGAATTTTTTGATATTTGGTCATCAAAGGATAGTAAATCTTCTCTCACGTCACTACATGAACCATGCAATACTTGTCTCCCTGAATCAAACATTAAACAAGATTGTTCGTTTGCAACAAACGCATCACTAGGTGGTAAATCGGATCTCATTAATGCAGATAAATTTGAAGGTTCCCTATATGGTTTTAGAGAATATTCTTGAGCCTCTCTATTCTTGAGTGGCTGACTGGAAGCTGAACCTCTGGACAGTACAGTGTCAGAATATTCAGCATCAAGATGATTATCATCACTGATGGTTACTGATGAGAACTCGGAGCATACACTCAAAACCTTAGTATCTTCGGCAACATTTTCCTCTTTTTCAGGTCCAGAACTACACGACCTTCCAACTATATCCACAAAAGTAGTCATTTTGTTAGGTGGTTTGAAGCCTCCATCCTTATCTTTAGATGAAAGCGAACAAGTCAAGTGACCACTGGGAGTATCTATGACATGAGCTGCATCCTGAACGAAAAAAGCAGAGATGCATTTGGTAAGGTTGCTGGCCAACCAAAGTCAAAAATTGTAATGCTCAAGTTGTACATAAAACTTTGTCTTCACTACCTAGTTCAAAGTTCATATATCTTCATATGAAACATACAGTTTTCATTTTCTAACAAGATGTGAACTCGTGCAATGCACGGGAAAAACTAATTTTAAAAATAAAACAAAATAATATGTTGGTTTATCTAATAAATCAAATCAAAGTTTTAAAATTCAGGTTTGAAACGAATTTGTGGGGTGGGATATTGAAATAATTGTGATACAAGAAATGAAGAAACTGGTGGCTTTTGGGTTAGAGAAAGTGGAGAGAGAATAAGGGAAATGGAGGTATAATGTAGAATGTTCTGGGATTAGAATGGTGGAGATGTTGTGTCTATGAAGGTTTAAACTTCGGTAGCTGTAAATGTTGATGGTTGTAATATTGTTTGAATATATTATAGTAGTGAATCTTTATTGAGAATTTAAGTTGGATACAATATTTAAAATATATCTTATCTTTTAGCTATTAATTTATATATATGGTTTCAATTTCGAATGATGTTAACACTTGGGCTTATCCTTTGTCTATATCTTTTATTAGAACATATGAATATAAATGATGTACCATATAAACAGAATAGTTTTCGAAGAAAAGTGGCTCGTAGGCACAAGCTCCTCCTTTCATTATCAATAATATATAAAAGATAAAAATATGAATCACTTCGTACACAAACAGAACAAATACCTTGAAAATAAGATAAGTAAATGCCAAAACTCTTACCTTATTGGCACCTTTTATAACAGTGTTCTCGGTACAAAAGCCGCTATGATTGAAGGGTTCGTCATCAGGAGGAGGCAACACACCCCCTGAGCGCCGTTGCATAGTTTGTGTAGCACCAACAATTTGGTGAACTATATTCCTTTAAAACCACCATTTAAGTTAACCATCAGTAAAGTAGCAAGAGTCTGAAGACTCAACACAATCAAAATTGAAAGCTGGAAGAATGCGATAAAACAAATTCAGGAGAGTAATCAAAACAGTCAGAGAACTGATAGAAACATCAACTATCCAAATAATTTAGCCTCACAGCATAAGATTCACTAATACAAATGCCTGCATAAGAATTTCATACTTTAAAAACAGAAACCTCTCATATTTTACAACATGATGATCAGAGGAAGTCTAAAACCATTAGTTTCAGAGCAGGGAAAAAAAAAAGAGGGGGGGGGGGGGGGGGGGGGGGGGGGGGGGAATTAGGTGAGAAGAAACCCCTATAAGCACAATGTTAATAGAGGCTGTCAACTCCTCAAAATTACTCGCACCAATTTATTTTTTGGGTGAGGCATGACTATTAAGAGATTGATTATTAGCAATATATCACAAGACCTGGACAATGTCATTAATCAGGTCGCTATGGCTGTTCCTTGTCCATTTTTACAACCAGCATTAATAAGACAAGACTGATGCCAAACTCATGCATGGGTCGATTAGACTTTCTCTGAGAATGTAGTCGAGTACTGAAGTACCTTGTACACAATCCTTTTGTGATTGTTCTACTCATAACTACTGGAAATTCTAACAGTGTACAACATACCCATAAAGTGGTGAAGTGTGCTGGCAAGTGCTGGTGTGAATAGAATACAAATTATGTTAAGAAAATATCACTTGGAAGGTTACCAAATAGGTACAGTTCACTGGACAAACAATTTAACCAAACTAAAGAACACTACTGTTAAAAATAAAGTAAAAGAACAAATATCCACATGTTGCCCGAGTAAAAATGGGTTAGGAGCAGCATTAAATAGTTTTTCACTCAGGTTCTCTCCACCAGCAATAAGAACTAAATTTCAGATCATATTTATCCATCACTCCCACTTTTTATCTCATATAATGACATGCACTTCCACAACCTCTCACCTCATTTAAACCCCCAGAGTTTTCAAGCAAAGAGGACAATTTTTTATTAATTTTTTGATAAGTAATGAGAAGTAGATACTATTCAGTATTCACGCGAATACGAGAATCAGAGAGAATGAAAATCATGGATGTGATACCTTGTGTGCACTGCAGCTACTTCATCTTTACTGAAACTATCTTCATCAGCACCAACATTATGTAAATATAAACAAGCCGGGTTGGTGCAAGGCTGGACCAACAATAACACTATTGTCAGTAGAAATGCCGAATTTCTTTTTCTGAAAATTTAAATTTCCCTTCTAGCATACAGTGATACAGATATATCAATATAATTAACCCACCCAAAACAAGTAACTTATACACAGATAGATATATACCTGATTTCTCAACCATGCATGACAATATTTAGCAGTTCCAAATGATGCTCTGCAAACGAAAAATGTCAGACGGCCATCAAGATAACAACTGATGAACACAACTAAAATTAGGAAAATGAGAAAAGTCCTTACCTTAAGTACCTATCTTCCAAGACATAGCCATGTACCGACTGAATACATCGAACGGCCTCCTCCTCTTTTGAGTAAGTAATATATCTGGGGAAAAATCAAGGGAACAGAACAAATGGTCAAGAAAGAAAACTATTTGTACACACATAGTTCCCAATTGATAGCAGCAGCATTCGAATTGTGAAGTCCTGACATCCTCATCCCCTTCAGAACTTTTTTGTCCAACATCTTCAATCCTAATGCATTTCCCAGGTGATTATGATTTAAAATCAGTGAGTTTCAATGATTTCTAAAAGGATAGCATTCATATTGACGGAAATTGCTCCAACCTTGCGTTTTTATGTACAACTTGTCCTTAAAAATCTGAAAAAACACTAATTTAGGTTGTAGTAAGGGTGCTCAAAAAATATCATTACAAATAATTAGGGAATGTAAGAGTAAACAAGTCAAGATATCATTCCGCTTTTTATGCAATGCCAATTGCCAAGTCTGCTTGTGCAACTATGTGAGGACTTTGCCAGTATGCTAGTTCACACCTTCCATCCAGATATGACACTATTCACACTACATTCAGTAACTTCTGTGTGCACGCCTCAACAACCTCCCGAATACCACATATACGGTAGATGTACAATGGCAAGCAATTGGTTCAACTGCCCGGGCCCCACCAGGCAATCGAAATTCAGCAGCTTCAAATAGTTTGGTCCAAGATTTCCATTGCAGGCAAGTGGGCACCTCCATCCAGATTGGAAATCACCCTACCTTTTCTTATACCTTTGTCTGAGTCTCAATTAATCATAATAACAATAACATATTCCACCATGAAATAGTAAGCATTTGATCCAACTATCAAAGCCACAGTGTGCAGCTCAATCTCCAGACCGCTTTGTACATGTAACACCAGTTTTATCCATTTCCCTGATCGAAATGGATTATTTAAACTTTAAAGTACCATATGACAATTGACTAGTCTGATCGATTACCCATGGCAGGAATGTAATATAATATGCCTATTTGATTTATCGTCCAACGGAATAATGAAATGAAATATATATTTTCTTCACACCAATTATTGGTCATCTTAGAGATCATGTGAGGTGATCAAATATATAACCAAATGATCAAAGCTTTAAAGAGTACATGAAGATGCAAACAATAAGTAAAAACCTAGCATTTTGCAGTGCAATCACATAGGTAAACTCCTTACAAATGCAAATAAAACTGCTGATGATTATAATTTATAGATAACTGGAGAGGTAATTCATATCCAAAGGGCTGCTACTTAAGGTCAAAGGGGTTAACTTACACACTACAAGTGTCATTGACAAATTGCTGCACAGATCCACCAGCTGTTCGAGATAGGGCGAGCTTGGTAACTTTTCCATACTGACCAAAATACTCCTTCCGCTGCAGGAGCTGCTCAAAACCATAACAATTTCTAAGAGTGAGAAAAGAAACAACTCAAAGTTTGAAAAGCTTTTCGATTCAATCACAGCAGAAACAAAGAAACGAAAAAAGAGTAGAGGAGCGACGCACATCTTCATCAGCAAGACTAAGAGGAAGCCCGATGACGTATGCCATTTTCCTCTGAATTACTCTAACACTACTAAGGTCCTTCCTTACTTCATTTGTTTTTGGCTTTGTCTTCTGTGGTTTATGTTTTCCGTTAGAACCGGTGGTCACCAACCTAGCCAGAAGAAGCATTCATTGTCAGACTTGTTTCTAGTCAAGTTAAAAAAGCTTGGTGACAAAGAATAGGTAACCTTTCAGAGTTTGCTGCCATCGCCACTATTTTCTCCTTGTCATAAGGTGTTCGACATGCAGGACATCGACCCTCTGACGCATCTTTCTCTGCCATGTCAATTATGTGATGCCAACACCAAACACACACCTGTAATTATATTGAGCAAAAGCAATATAAACACTCTCAAACATAAATGATGCTAACGTAACGCAATTCGAATATTCTAGCACTCCCTAAAATTGCAGATAGTCATGCAGTGCCATTGAAGAAAAATCTCTGTATATAATAAAAGCAAAATCTAGTGTATGGCAAAGATAATAGATGCACATAATTCAAGTTGAATCTATCACTCTGAGGTCTACTCTTCAGATAATGTGCTTGTCATGTCCACTCATCTGATAGAGAATCTATTCTTTACTTTTTTTCTCATAGAGATTCAGAATCGCGGGACGGGAAAAGCTTACTTCCTTGGACTGCTGTCAGATTAATAAATAAACAAATCACTAAAAAGTATATTCAACCAGCCAACTCAGGCCTGTCAACCCAATCAACACCCATATGAGTGGATGCTTCAAGGGGTAGTTTACACTTAGGAAAGGTCATGCTTAATCTCTCACAAGAAAGAAACTAACCTGGCCAAAATCTCACCGCAGTCGTCCCTCACAAAAAAAACGACTTTCCAAAATTCTTTTCCATAAAAACCAAAACGATAAAAAATATTCAACTCATCATAACTATTGCACATTGCTGCTCTCACCTCACTAAAAAAACTTCCTCATATTTCCACATTAAAGACTATCTAAATGAGGCTATGCGATAAAGTGCATGAACTTCAGCCCATGCCTATCCACAAGACAAGGCTCTGTGAGTTTTTGAACCAGACAAGCTGAGGCCTCTGAACCATTCACTGTGACCGAGACAGCATAATAACATGCAAGAGGCAGAACAAGAAAAAAAAAATACAAAGCTTATGAGGAAATTGTAAGGGAGTGTCCACATAAATACTAATGCACATTAAGCTATTAGTTTCATGGTAAAGATAGTCAATAAGATAAATCGTATACACGAATCGATTATTTGTAACAACACGGTAATTATATAACACTTAATTGACTCAATCATCACTTCAAGTTCCAAAGAGATTACTCAAGTAAGCTAATCAGGTTGTTGGGAATTTTGGTGATGATAACACCTTACATGACAAACAAAGCAAGGATCTAAGCCTAAAAAAGTGTCACAATTGTTAATAAAGTAATATAGTTAGAATAAACAAATAGACCTTTTCCAAGAAATCTCTAGACATAATATGGCTCAAACAAAATTACATGTTGAACCTTTTTTTCGGTTCAGGCTAACCAGGAAAAAAATTTATACTCCAGTTCCTATGTGGACCATGTCACACAAAACCAGCATTGCATGTTTAAACCTAATCTTGACACGACCAATGCCCTTACACGAGAGTCTTGTCACTGCGAGGTCTGGGGAAGACTAGATATACGTAGCCTTACTTCTGCATGTGCAAAGAGGTTGTTTCCGCAATTCAAACTCATGACCTCCACGTCACAATGGCGCAACCATACTGTTTGCACCGAGGCTCACCCTCTACCAAACGGACTTAAATAAAATCCAAATTGATTTTTCCCAAGTTGGACAAACAAACGAAAACCTATACATGTCGCTAGGAAGCACGGATATGCTACGGCGATACAGACACGACACAATATGGTCACAGGGCAAATCCTAAAAAAATAGAACAAAGACACATCGGGGACACAGCGAATTAATTATACATGTTTTTAAATATGACCATGTGACAAAAAAATGACATTATTTCTAAGAAAGCAAAGTTGCAAAAGCCATTAATCATAGCAATACAACCAATTCTTTCATTTAAGTATCATTAAAATCCAACTATCAATTCCATTATAGAGTAATTAGTAAAGCATCCGTAGAGAAACAAGATGCATACAACCTTTATAAGGTAAAAGTAAAACACTTCAATGTCTATAACTAATTATTTAACTTTCCAACCACAATACAATAGTAAACAAAAAAAGAAATTGACATTTGATGTCAACTGTCAACCACTTCAATATTCTGTCTATATCCACTTAAAAAGGTAGTAAAGCAAACGCCCACTATTCCCAGGTGATAAGCTGAGCCCCATGAACAAAAAATTTTAGCATATTAAGTATTCACCCAAAGAATTTAAACAAATAAATAAATAAAAAACATGCCTTGTCGAGTGAGTGTCAGGCGTGTGTCGTGACTCGTAAACATGTAGGTGCAAAAAAATATTTACGAGATGTTTTCTCACATTTAGGTGCCTGACACATGTCGGGGCATGTCGCACACATATTGGTGTCCACCAGAGATAAATCAATGAAGATTAAGAGACCAAAAACATCTGCCTAAACTACAGACATATATCTAATACCATTCATAGAGTCATGAAGGCAGATATCAACAAGGAAACAGCTAAATCAGAGATTTTTGCATTGAATTGTTATACAATTGCCTATCAAAAAAATCAGTGGTATAAATTGTCATTTAAAGCAAAAAAAGAAGTTCAAGTAATCAAAGCTAAATAGTTGAAGGCTCCTGTCCCGATTAACTCTACACTAATTCAAATAAAATTTCAAGGAAAATTATGATGCCCCACAAATTAAAGACTTATAGTCGATATAGCCTTGCGTTAGGATGACTTTTGGTTGCATTTCTATAGAGAGTTCAAGCACATAATCAACAGGATGAAAACAAAAATTTCCCACTTGTTCAACCCCGGTGGCAATAGGATGTGTCTTGCCCGCATATTACCTTCTAATCCAACAATGAGGCATGAAATGCATGAATGGAAAATCAAGGCATGCTAGTCAAGTTGGGTTCAAAGCCTGTCATCAACCAGGCAGCAAGGTTCGGGCGGTTGATGCACATATTTGGAGAACATATTAGTCAAGCACTCAGCTTTGAGGAAGTAAAAAGAGTAGTAGTGGGGGCAAAGAGAACACAGCTAAGAAGAAGAGTATTTGACAACAATAAAATTGTGACACTTATAATACTTATTCCCGCCACCATCTATAAATGTTCCAATAAAGTCATAAGAGAGCAATGCGGTGGATGCCAGGCAGTACATTGAAAACCACAAAGCATTCCCACTTGAAGAACCTAGAACTAATGTCAAAAAAGATAAACACGGGAGAGAAAATTTAGTTGGAATTACCAGAAATTTGACTATAAGTTCCAACTTTGGCAAACAAAGTCATCATTGGGGCCATATCCAAGCTAAGAATTATATTTGTTAAATCTTATTTTTCATGCTCTAAAACGAGTTTCAATAGAGATGCAAGTAGAGATTGACAAATTTCCATAGTTAGGATATACATGGTGCTTGTTTTGTTACTAAAAATAGTTAATACACTGATATTAAAATACTCCCGCTTTATCAAGACGTTTCACTTTCTTGGGAGGATGCAAAACAAAACAAAAAAAAAAAAAAAAAAAAACTGTTTGAAATGATGGAAAAGATAAAACAAACAAACTGAAAACAAATGAAACACATGAGAGTCCTTCTAAAGCCAAAAGAAGTGGCAGAAAACAAGGAAACAATGGCTGGCATAACGATCAATTTTCAAGCAATAGTTATAGGTCTAACTGTTTAAGTACCAATTTACCCCAAACAAAAAAAAAATGAATAATAAAAAAATAAAACTTAAATAGGCTAATCAATTAGGGCAATCTGATTTCCACAATCCATGGTGAACTGACTCAATAGAAAGGGTTTATGCTATCATCAAATATGCCACGTTTGGTTCAGAAAATCATATTTTGGCTGAACTTGGGCCAATCCAACAGAACCCATTTTTCCAGATTTCACCCTATTGAGACACAAAATGAGACAACCAAATTGCGGAAAGAACATAAATCATAATAATGAATTCACATCCAGACATGTTACAAACAGAATTCAGCTCAGATTAAAATGGGGTGGCACTCCATAGCAGTGTAAAGCCATCAAACCCTAATGACAAACCCTAATAACAAACCCAGACAACTTGAAAATAACTTCAAACCCATTATAGAAATGGCCCAAATACAGTGTAATCTCATACCTGGTAACCACATTTACAGGGCTTGAATTGCTGATCCGTCCAGTCCATCTCTTCAGCACACAAAGGGCATTTCTTTTCTTCTTCGTGATTCATGATTGCCCTAATACATTTAAGATATACATTGCTTAATGTGCATCCATAAACAGACACATAAATACATACATATATATATATATATTATACACACACACACATTTTCACATATATCCTTACAGAGAAAATTGCTTATAAACCCAAATGCAGGAAACAAAATGTCATTTCATTTGCAGATCAAAGTCTCGAAAAACAAAATACTTTTTTGGTAAATAAATCACGGAATAAACAATGTACAAAAAGAACACGCTATCAATTGAATCAACAAATCAATTTATTACAAAAAGGTGTTTTAAATACATACATAAACATATAAATATATATACATTTGTGTTCTATATATACATATGCAGAGAGAGAGAGAGAGAGAGAGAGAGAGAAAAGGGGGGAATCACATTGAAGAATGAGAAGAACGAAATGGCTAGGGTTTTGAAAATCTGATGAGCTTATTAAACAACTTACAGTCGTTTGATCGAAAAGCGCAGATAGATAGAGAGAGAGAGAGAGAGAGAGAGGCAGAAACCAAACTGGGAGAGAGAAAAAGCACGGCAGAGGTATTGAAAACCACAGGATTGATAGACTTTGCTTTTTAATGGATGGGTTTCAAAGAAATGGATAGCTGTCTTTTTTACTTACTTGGTCCCTCCAGGGAATGATTTGGTGCTTCATGGGCCACCGATTGTATATAGAAGTCCGATCTATATATATATCATGAGTAATGCTAGAACAATATAAAAATCCACCCAAAATAATCTTGACCCTTGATTTTGGTTGGTTTTGTGTGGGACTCGTGTGTTCCTTACATGGGGCCACTAGAATCAAGGACAATGATTGTTTTGTGTGACATTTGATATTGTATATAAATTTTTGTGTGGATCTACCATTATTGTTATATCATTAGTAAATGCTAAGTAATTCTTCTCGACATTTGGTATTTCAATTGATTCACAAATACATGTGGCAATAGATCCACTAGATTTTTTTGATTAGAGTACATATTGAAGTGATTCTAACATGGAGTAATACTTGGAGCACAACTAAAGTCACAACTTTTTTTGCACAACCTTCATTTTGTGTCTATCTCTCTCTTGATGGGTCCCATAGTGCCAGTGACCCCACAATGCCCACTAGGAGAGAGATAGACACAAAATGGAGGTTGTGCAAAAAATGTTGTGGCTTTGGTTGTGCCCCAAGTATTACCCTTCTAACATGAGTAATGCCATGTTTCTCAAATTCAAATCTCAAATCCACATTCCAACTGAAGTGGCAGTGGGCCCATTGAATTTTGATTGGAGGATGTTGAAGTGATCTACAGTGGTCTCACTACCACATCATTTGATATGTGGATTTATGATTTTGATTTGGGAAGCATACAATTACTCTTCGAACATTATTGAAGGGTGTAATGTTATGTTTTCTAAATTCTTATACAAAATTCTCATCCCAAATAATGTGGCAGTAGACCTACTGGATTTTAATTGAATGATGTTTAAATGGTCCCATTATTCAGTAGACCTACTGTCACATTATTTGGGATGGAGATTTTGGATCCCCCTCTGGCTTATTTAGTAAAAATGAACTAAATAGTCACACGACCTATTGGCGACCCAAATGTTGAACTACTACTCCATTTTAATTGAAGTAGTCCAATCCTCCCCTTGTATGTATACAATGTTGGAGAAATTATTTAGGATTAACGGCACACCACATTGGTATATGATGACATGATGACGTGACCTTTTAATCGATGTCATAAATGTACTCTTAATTTTTCAGGGAGATCATGACAAATAGTTAATAAAAATTCAAATTTGCCAACTGCCAACTTTTTGTCATAATCCCTCGTAAGATCATCTCCAGCAGACTACTTATTTAAACTTTTAAGACAAAATGGTTAGTTAGAGGGAGTTTTATGTGCTCCAGCACACTAGCTACATGGCTAGTCATTTTAACATTTGACTTTTTGACTAGACATATTTGTCTAGCCAAGAATGACTCTCTACATTCACTCTCCAAACCCCAACCTTTGAATATTTCATTATTTAATTAATACAAAATCACAATCATAGAAAATGTAATAAAATAAGATGACTAAATAAAATAAAGAGCAATGCTGGAATTGAACATTAAATAGTGGATTGTTAAAATAGTTTTAAACTAAAGCAGCTAATTATAAATCATTTTACTGCTAGAGATGCTCTAAGTTTGGAGTAAGTGATCTTGTCAAAATCAAGATATAAAAGAATGCTTATTTATGCTTTACTTTCAAAAGATTTGCAGTGTAGAAGTAAAGGTCGAACCCACAGAGATTGTTAATTTTTATCCTTTAATTATTAAAATCTAATCTATTTAGTTATAAGAAAATCGGAAGTTTGATTATTCTTGCTAATTGAACTATGAATTAAACTATAGAATTATAAAAATAACTTCTAAAATTAAATCTAAGTAAACTAATGTAAAATTTAAAATTGTTTTGAATATGAGTGGATGAGATATAGGATTACAAATCCACCACTAACTATGAATCGGGGGTCTAGACTTTCTATTCTAAGTTTTATGTTTGAATAGTCACAATCTATTGTAGCTACAAGCCCAATAGAATCAGCAAGAAGATATCGCTAGTTTAACCTAAGCATAATCCATCTATGGTTCACATGAATTATCTACCTATGACTAGTGTGTAGCATAACTCATCTTTCCTAAGCATAGATTATAAAAGATGTAAACATCACAATCACATAAGCATTATTGTATGTAAATACTCCTATCAATCACAGAAATCAAGGACTATTGAGTTCAATAAGTATAAGGAAAAATCTAAGACAAGAATAGATCGAAAATACTCTTGAGTATTACCATTAAAAACTGATTATAAATAAATAATCCACCAACATATAATCACTATCCAATACATAAAATCCTAAAATAAGAAAGCATAGAATTCTCCCTTTACATAGCTAGGGTTTCATTGAAACCCTAAATTAGGAGTTTAGCTGCACATGGTGGATGAAAGCACGAAGATTGATTTGATGATAGCCATTAGCGACCTTCAAGCTTGCTCTTCTCCTTCATTTTGCCTTCCAAAGTCTTCAATGAATGAATGGATGTCTCCTCTTTGATTTAGAATGAGATATATATAGTTATAGAGAGATTAGGAGGGTTTTTCTAAACCTAATCTCACTAAAATTGCTAAAAATTACATTCTGGACGTAATTGAACAATTTTGTTCACATAGGAGTCTTCAGCACTTCAAAATACGCGTTTTATATTTTCTGTACGGATCGCGCGAGCGGGCCGTGCGAGCGCGTAAATTGGGAGGTCGCACGAGCGATTTCTGGAATTTCGCGTGAGCGGGTCGCTCGAGCGATGTGCTGGATTCTCGCGCGAGAGCTGGTTGCTCGCGCGAACTGGCTTTTTCTGCTTCCTTCTTCCTGCTTTTTCACCCCATTTAACCAAAAATCTTCGTTTTCTCCTAAAACATGGCAGAAAGTGGAAAATAAAGTAAAATTACACAAAAAAAGGATAAAAACGGCTAACAAATGTGAATTAAGGTGTATAATTAGGATTTGTTCTCTCCCGATCAGTAAGTGTACAACCTTAATTAGATTATCACACTACATTGTCATGTCGATGTATGTGACACTCACTCTAAATAATTTCTCGTAATGTTGTAATGCAAATTATTGCACATCTATTAATTTCTAGAACATGTTCTAGTGGTGAAAGTACACTTACACCTCTTGTATTTAAGGCAATTTTTGCCGTAATTCTCTTTATTTTTATTTGCAACACTAATTCTTTATGTACTTTTAATTAAGGTGTCATTAAATTCAACATAACCAAGCATGTATAAAGGGTGTATCTCAAAATGTGTTAATCATAGGAATGTATCAATAATTAAAATTCAAGCTATGAAACTCTAGTTCCGTTAAATTTAACAGATTTACTAACGATAATACTTCAGTTGAAAATATACGAGAAATGGGTTATCACAAATAGAAATACAGTGGGTCACGATGAAAATAGTCTTAATTACAAAGGGCATAAATGTAATTTCTTTATTATATTATAAAAACCACAATCATGATTTAGTAATACTAGGTAAATTAATAATAGACCATCATGATTTAGTACACACATATATATATATATATATATATTGATACTTACCTGGATCCAAACTAGATACACACACGCGCACACCTCAACCCCAACCCAACCCAACCCAGCCCCAAAGCCCCACACTGACCCACAGTAAAGCCCAACAAGGGCTACTCATTCCGACTGAAGAATAACTGCGGGGTAAGCATCTAGAATCTCCTATGGGAATTCGAACCCTCTCCCTCCCCACTGGGAAGAGAGAAGTTATGCTAATTGGGCTACAACATGCTTGATTGATTTAGTAAATACTTAATATGCCTAGAAAATTGTGTGCATTTAATTAAATAGTATTATATATGTAATTAAGCTATTATGATCTTGGCTTTCACCTATTTTATGAGGTCGATGTGTAGCTCGTATTTTGGGAATGTTAAAATATGACTTGGTTCAATTCTGATCTTGTATGGTATTTAATTTTTTTGAGAATTAGATTATATTGTTTGACAACAATTAGTTTTTAATAGATATTAGACTAAATACATACTCCAATGTCAGAAAGCACTTGAATTTTCAAAATCGAACAACTTGTGAACTATATAAATGATTCATTGTCTTTCCAAACTGCCCCTCAACCTTTATGGCCTATATGATGTTGCTTAATACATGAATTAGGTTTAGCATCTATCTCATTTTTATCTCACCTTAATGAAAATAAGTATTATGGTGGTGTGATAAGAAACTGAGTTCCTATTGTATCTTTAAGCAAGACAAAGACCGATGTAATAAAAAAAGCAGTCACATCAAATATCAAACTATGTAAAATTGATTATTT